>CM020520.1:12215000-12815000 GCA_009823395.1 Thamnaconus septentrionalis
GGCCAGATGAACTTCCCTTAAATGTCAATTTAAATCACCTTATAATGAGCAAATACGACCGCCAAGCGCGAACACACACACACACACAAACGCAGACGCTGAAGATTATTGGGGCAAAAAAAAAACAAAAAAAAAAAAAAACCAGGAGAGTTTTTGCCAAGAAGCGAAAAGACTCTGATCTCCTCCAGGTCTGGGGAGTGGTTGGGAGTGGAGGTGTGATATCCGAGCGCGGCCAAGTGTAAGGTGTGCCTTTTTGATGTTGGATCAACCTTAATGACGGCGTCCGGGGGTGGGGGGTGGGGGGCGGGTGGTCCAGCTGTGAAAGCTATTAGGACTCAGCGAGATGTCCCCGCCCTTTGGCGACAGACTAGGGGGGCAGTGGCGTCTACCGAACCGGTGCTGGGTCCAACGGGCCTGACCTCATTACGTCACGGGGACGGGGAGGCGGTGGCGTGAGGAGGGGGAGGCGAGGCATCATCATCATCATCATCATCATCATCGCGGCGCCACGCCTCATCCACTGCGAAAGCTAAACAAACAGCCCATTTATCAAACGCTCTCCCCGAGCCGTCTAATCCCATCGCTTCTCGGAGACTCGCTCCCCGCACTCCTCCTCCATCGTATCCCCCGCCGCCGACTCCGCTTCCTCCTCTCTGCCTCCACCTACCGCCGGCAACGAATCCAGCGGCTCAGCGTTTTCTCTCCCGCCCGCCCGCCCGCCCGCCCGACCGGTAATTGAAAACAGATCAAATCGTGAAACACAAGCCGTTCAAATCCTTTTGCCATCAGAAAAAAAAAAGAAGAAGAAGAGGAAGACGTACTTTCTCCCACCCCGACGTCCAACTCCCGAGAAACAAGTTCAGCAGCCAGTAGCCCTGATTTACAGAGAAATTACAGTTTGGAACGCTCGGGCAAATAAAGTCGGGCGCTGCCTGACAAAAGTTGCAGTCGTTACATCTCCAGTTTGTCCATGTTTTCCGCCTCGGGTTTGAAGGGTTCATGACTGAAGGGCTATTATTGTATTCGTAGGAAAAGACCAAGGGTGGCCTTTTGAACTGCGCACGCCCGTCGCTGAAACCGCGCCGACAGTAGTTGTTTGTTTTTGAGACGTTTTTCCTCTCCCCTCTCTCCTGATCTCAATCTAAAATGACCCACTCGTCAGACGCGTTTACCCTTCTTCCAACAATCAAACACAAAATGAAAAGCGCAAATCACACGGCCTTGACTCGATCACGTCTGTTTCGGATCAAACCCAACCGTAGCATGTTAGGCAGCTAATCCCGGGCGGCACCACGCCGAAGACGCGCGCTTTGTGGCCGGCTGGAACACGCGTCCGCTGGCTCAACGTGGCAGGGACGCCTGCTTTCGGGGTTGGGTGGCAAAGCCCGTATCAATAATTCAGAGTCGAGTCGAGGGGATTAGGATTAAAGCCCGAGATTAATGCACTTTGCAGGATTTACTTGCAATAACTGAATCTCTCTCTAGTTTTGTAAAAAAAAAAAAAAAAAAAAAACTACGTGCTGTGTGGATGTGTGAATCAGACACACGTTGGTGTAGCAGCAACCGGTGATTGCGACTTTACTGAAGGGGCGGCACGCCATCCTTATTTAGACTTAGATCGTCTCCACCCGACAACAGGCGATAAAGATACTCCATCAAATCGGTGCAACTGCAATTTAGCTTTAGAAATTGTAGAATGACAGGAAATCAACACCAAATTAGATTCAGGAAATGCTTCAAGAATTCACTTTTCATTGGGGATGTTGGAGGATATTGGTACAACTTCTCAGCATGTCGTTGCCTTCAGTGAGAGCCAGCCCAGCTGCATCCGGCCTTTATTCTAATCTCGTTTAATTACGAGATTAAACGACAAGAAATGAAATCACAATCCTGACCCGACCCTGGACGCCGCCGGGGACGTCTGCATTCCGTCACAACGCAAAAACACAGACTTTTGGTTTTTGTTTTTCCCTAAATTATTCACGAGTTGCTTTTATATTCATGCAGAACCACCTCAAAAATATTTCTGTGTATATCAGAAAGACAAAAACAAAAAAAAAACAACCCGTTTTCACAGATGTGATCATTTAAATGTAAATCTGGAAAGGCATTAGCGAATCCCCCCCCCCCCCGCCCGCCGTGCGCGTTTATTCATTCTAGGGAGTGCGCTGACCCAGAACACAACGTCCCCCCAGCTTTCAATGGATAAGAAGTCCAGAGGAGAAAAGTGGGGGGGGGGAAACCACGTTTGACAAATTCTAATGCATCTGCATCTACGCACATCTGACAAACGCGCTGGGTGGAGTGCGGAGCCGAGTCCAGACTTTTAAGAGCTCGGAAGGCAAACCGAGACCAGCCGAGTCGTCCAATCAGCTAAGCACTCTTGGCTTTGGTGCAACACGCCGCGTCCACCCCGCCCCGTATCGGACCCCCTGGTATCTCGGTGTCTGCTTTGCGTCTCGCGGCCGGGTGCAATTAGAACGGCGTGTTTTTTTTCCCGCAAAAAGTGAACTGACCGCGAGGGCGGACGCCCGCCTAATGCGGGCTGGAATGCGGAGCCGACGAGCGGCTCGAGCGAGCGCACGAGAGCTGAAACCCAAGCGGCTGCGACCGGAAAAAGCGGTAGCTGTGAATTTTAGGAGGGCATTTGCCGGTGACACTGGATCCGGGCGAGCCCGAGTCCGACCGTGGAGCTCTAAAGGATTTTACGACCCAGCGTGGGGGGGCGTGGGGGGCAAATTATAGCGTGTAAAGCCGCCGCCTTAATAAGCGTGGTTACTGGCCTGCCTTTGTAGATGAACACGTGCAATCCCTCACTCGCAGTCAGGCACAGCTCAGGCTGCAACAATGCTAACCTTAAAACTTGCTGTAGGGTCTTATGGCTGCATAAATACTGTACAGTATGCAGTTGTTTTTCCTGTCTTACTTAAATCGTGTGAAAGGATTTAAAACGTGTACAATTCTAACCCGGTTCAACCACAATGCTATGAAAACTGCGGCGGATTGACAGTATTTGCAGTTTACGGCTATGTGGACTCTCCTGCTTCAAATCCGTACAGGCTGGTTGGCACATCTAATTTTTATCATCCTTTTTCTCCTTTTTTTTTTTCCCCCTTTTCTTTCCCTGCATGTCACTCTGCGTCCTGCTTTGCCTAACAACGCGCTCGCTGCCCTCCTCCGCTTATTCCCTCGGACCGCGGCTTGATCTGGTTCAGCTGCGCCGCCAACCAAAATAGGCTTTTTTCGCAGGGCGCCGCAAAAAAATGAAATCACCAAAGAAAAGCACAGTTTGTTTGTCTGTTTTTTTTTCCCTCCCCGAACAAAATAGCTTAAAAAAAAAAGAAGAAAAAGGCTGCAGCACACGAACAGGAAAAAAAGCTGAAATGTTTCCGACGTCTCTGTGTAATGCAAATATCCCAGAGATCGAAATGAAACGCACACTTTGAATTGAGGCAGTCTACAAGGTCAGACTTCAATAGCGTGTGCACGGCAGGAAACAAGCCGGCAGTAATATTTCAGGATTGACAGTCAAAGTACTTTTTTTTTTTTTTTTTCCGTTCGATGTGTAGCAATATCAGTGAGACAACAAGCCTGCGAGGGCCTCTCTTTAGCGCTGTTGGACCACCTGTAGACCTCGGGGGCTGCGAGCCTGTTGAGATCTCTGTTTGTAATGACTTGGCATCGACTCGGCGGCGCTCGTCCAAAACAATCAAACGGGGGGGAAAGTGAGTAAAGCCAAGGCTCGCAGCCTAAATACGTGGCTGCCACGAAAAAAAACGGAGCAGGCCATCGCTCAAAAATTGCAGAAAAACTAGAACAACTTCGCTGGCGGTTGAGCACGTCCGCCGAACAAGTTGCGGTTCCCGTCGACGCCGGTCCAAAGGCTGTACACACACACACGCACACCGTATGTCACGACTCAGCGACATGTGGTGCCTTCACACGCTGACTAAAGCAATTTTTTTTGTACTTCAAAGTCTGTAGAAATGCTGGACTTTTCAGTGGGGCGGTTGTTTTCACTTGCTCTCCTATTCGTACAAATTTCGTGGAACGCTGCGATTTTACACGGGGCTAATTTTTTTTTTTGGGGGCGGGGGGAACCATAAACGCGCAAAACAGGAAAGGACAAGGAAGCGCACAGGGCCGGTCTGTCAGTGTGTCGTTTTCGCGTTCGCCGAAATCGTCGCAAGTCGGAATGCAGAACGGCGCAAGGCCGATGCTAACGCTTCCTGCTTAGCTACGTATCGTATGCAAAAAGTTAAAAAAAAACGGGTGTCCAACGGCTAAAAAGTCTGAAACTGATCAGATGCGATTCTTTTACAGCGGTGGCACAGGTTCTGCAACAGTCGTTTGTCTAATTTGCACATCTTGGCGAACTCTGGTCGGGGGAGGGGTGGCGGCGTCTAAAACTGTGAGGTAACGGTTACTATGATTCCAGATTCGCGGATACACGGCGAGGCAGCTTCATCAGCAGGGCGGAAAGAACGCAACAGCGTGATCCGCCGGTCCGCCCGGGGAAAATTGGCCCAACACTCTCTGAGAATCAAGAAGTACTGTGAAACTGTTCTCCTTGCCACGCAACGGAGTTGGTCCGCTGGTAGAACGTCGGCTCTATCGATAATCAGCCCTTCCAACAAATAATTCCTCTTCTTCCAGGGTCTGCATGGTCAACTCTTCCTTAAATCTGCTCAACAGGTCCATCCTCGTCAATCCACCAGTCTATGCAACACTACCAAACATGCACTTACTGGCCAATGAACAAGTACCAGGCATATATAACTGGGCACGATGCTTCCAAAAACTGATCTAAGATGTGCACATCACTGTCACCCATGTTTTTCTATTTTCCAACAGCCAGAAAAAGCAGAACCTGAGCATCCACCACACTCCAAAATGGGTTTCTAACTGCCCCAGGACAACTGCTGCACATTTGATGAAATTTTAAACCCGTAGACACGGTGAGGGATCTTCTGCAATCCCGCCGGCCTCGTGTTCCTCACTTCCTGGACTTGCTAAAATGGTAACTGAATGTTCCTTTTGTCCCAACGGTATCCCTCCCAAGTCCTGCAGAAATCACATGATCCCTCACCACGTTGGCAGTCCGGACTGCCGCCGCCGCCGCCGCTGCTCCTCGCTGCCTGTGACCAAAGTCCCCGCACGCAGCATGTGACACGGTTTTAGGACATTTACAACAGGCGCTGCCATCACAGTTCAAGTTTGCTTGAAGAGACTTTGGCGCTGGGACCGGTCCCCGGGTTTAAGTTTAAGAACGCACTCGGCGAGGACAGAAGAGGGTTTTTCCTTCCTTCACAAGCCGCTTATTTAAACATTGAATACTGTCTATTTATATCCAGCAGTTTAAAAGAAAAAGAAAGAAAGAAAGAAAAAAAAATAATCAGAGAAAGCATCAGAAGCCCTCTTTCTTCTTTTCTGCCGAGAACACAGGACAGCTTTGTGTTGCCCCGGGCTGTTTCTCTATTCCTTCCTGCATGTTGCCAAGGTCTTGCGCTCACGAGCTCAGACCGAGGATAAAGGCGCATTAAGGGACAAGTGTGCGTTTTTCTCCTGCGCCAGAATGAAAACCAGGCTCGTGGGGGGAGAAAGGAGGACTGTGCCCGGAAAAAAAAAAAACAAAAAAAAAACTCCGCGCGCTATTGTGCGTCTCCTTCACGTGCCCATTTCTGTCGAGTGACCCGGAGAAACCCGGAAAGCACTCTTCGCGACTGCTCTTTTCATGAGGTCATAAATACCCAGGCGGCAGCCGCGAGTCTTTCTTTCCCGGCTAACAGAGAGCACTTTTAAAAGGAGCGTTTGAAGACACGCAGTCCCTCCATCAAAACAGTGCATTACACCCAAGCGAGCCATTATGTTTCTGCACTTCACACGTTTGGAACTGAAAGTGTACTTCCATGTACCAAAGCTCGAGCCCCTAAAACACTGCCATCTCTGACTTGGCCTAAAGGTCCAGTGTGCAATATTTGCCTCGATTTATATTAGGAAATCTTAATATACTGCGCATCAATACATTAATGAAAGTATATAATCACAGTACAATGAAAGTAATTTTGTTTTTTGAGCCATAGAACGATTCTCATTAATATAGAAGAGTATACAGACAGACCAAGGGTCTCGCTCCCAGTTAGCTGCCATCTTGCATTGGTATATTTCTAAGGAAGCCTGGTGTGGACAATTTAGACCGCCTGACAGCGCGTTTACAATTAGGGTGAACATTCATGTTCGCAAATAAACCAATGAAGAAGAAGACGGACAATGTATCCTGGTTTGGGTGCAAAGGCCACGGTAGTTCACTGGCAAGCTCAGGAGGGGGAGGCAGAGTGAAAAACGCTGCCATCTGAACCTTAACCATTTGATGTCGCCGTTTCTTCTTCAAAATCTGTAAATATTACACACTTAACCTTTGACAGTTTGTATTTGTTATCATTTTTTTTTAATGTAAAACTAATTTCATTGGCCTAAAGTTCTCTCTTATTTTTTGGGAAAGTTTCTAAATAGAAATAAACAGTGAAAACGATCAAGGGCACTTTGTTTACCTTGAAGACAAACATCTCCCGTCTCAGTATGGCCAGGGTGTTGAAGCCTCCGTCGCAGATGTTGGGCTTGGTGTTTGGGTGGGACGGTCTGTCTCCGGGGGGCAGCCTCGGAGGCCGAGTCTGCTTGTCTGGCTTGCGGGGGTCTGAGGGCGGAAGGGAGCGGGGCGGCGGTGCCGTGGGCAATGGCTTGGTGGGCTGGGGAACCTTGTCAGGTGGTCCTGGAGGAAGGAAGAAGAATGAAGAATACATCAGCCGTTGTGATACTAATGTGTGAGTGTTTTTTTGTGCAAATGTTGCGAGGCACAAAAAAAATTTTACTCATTGAATACACGTCAATTCAAAACAGTCGGGCAGTTAACTGCCGTCTTGCACCGCCATATTTCTAAGGAAGCCTGGTGTGGACAGTCCAGCTGCCTGACAGCGCGTTTCGTATTTAGGGTGACTGCTCACGTCCTCAAATAAATCAACAAAGAAGACAAGGTATCCAGGTTTCTGTGCGCAGGCCTCCGTAGTTCACTGGCAAGCTCAGGAGAGCGAGGGAGAGAGGGTGAGCGCAGCGATCTAAAATGCAACCACCTGATGGCACTGTGATATTACAGCACTCCACCTTTCAAAATAAACACATGCTATTTTCATCAGAGACATTTTGAGGCGCTATTAGCATCGTTAGCTTATCGTGGCACCACAGTCCTTGAATTGACTATCTGGCTGTGTTGGCAATGCCGTCGAAAAAATCTGCCCCTTATTGAACAACACCATGTAGGGTCACTGACAGAAATATGCAATTACTCATTGAGGGCTAAATGTGACACCTCACTGCGATGCTAAATTTCAGGATTTCAAGGCAAAAGACGCGGCAAAGATTAAAAAAGAAAAAAGAAAAAAAGAGGTGAAAGGAAGGCAAAGGCGCTGTTTGTATGGATAGTTGAGCACATAGATATGCAGGAGTAACACAGCGTAACTGTGAAAATGAGTATACGAGCCTCCGCGCGTCGCCCAACAGATGCAGAACTAGACAACTGCAATATGTAAGATGCAAATGTGACGATCCCGAAAAGCATCTCGGTGCCCGGCGGCGGCCTGCTGGAATAATGACCTTGGAAGAAACAGTTTTACGGGAGTGACTATGTGACTTGAAACTTAAATAAATAAATAAATGAATGAATAACGCAATGGCGGCGAACGCGCAGGGATTAAAAATAAGCAAATGAGCAACCCGCTCATTAAAGTGAACGTATAGCGAGGGGGGCTTAGCAAAGACGCCACGAGAGATAAAGCGGGGGAAGAGGTTGACACAGTGGCTGATGAGAGGACTCGGTCGGCGCGCACGGGCGCCGAGTCTGCAGCGCGCCAGAGATTCCATTCACTGGCAGAATTAAATCCCCTGAAATTTATCCCAGATTAGCGGAGCCAAAGCACTCTGCGGGTTACGTAAGCATCGGCAAGACTTGAGCTCTGACGGACTCGTACGCAAAAGCGGCCCGCCGAGCCGAAGAGTGGAGGGGAAAAAAAAGAAGGAAAACAATTAAAAAACAGGGCAAAAATTCAGCGACGGTAACACGTGTTCGCGATCATCCAGAGGCCTTCAGGTGGTTGCTGGTCGTTTTCAAGACTCGGAAATAAAAATATAAATAAAAAGATTCAGTGACTTGTCACTCCGGGCAGCGTGGTGGTGCTGCGGTCGCTACTGCTGCCTCATAGCAACATGGTTGTGGCTCTGACTCATGAATGTTTTATAAAAACTGGACTGACTTTCCCCCCCCCCAGTGGCCACTCGAGGTACTGCATCCATAAATCCCATTCGGCCCCAAAAAATAATTATTCTCATCGACTGCAATATAAAAATAAATGCCTGTAATAAGGCTGACGGGACGACTGCGACCTGAAACACTGTTCATAATAAAACTTACTTTTTTTATTGAATATTTTTATGTCGTGGACTTCTAATCTTTCTGGAAAATGTACACAGGCCAGAAAATTCCCAGAAAATTGTTTATTCCCAGCGTGACATCACGGCTCGTTCTAATTGGATGATTTGAGTTGCACAGGCATGCTGGGAAGCGACACTACTGGGCTATGCCTGCGTGACTTCCACCCCAAAGTCCAACGACCGGCACTTTTTACGTAGAAAACGGATGGATGGACTTGCCATGTCAGTGGCATATGAACAAACGTGACAGTCATTTTGTGTGCGAATGTTTGCGTTTGCTGTGTCAATGCCCTTTTTAATTACTTGCGGGTTGGGTAAACTTATCATCAGCTTTTCGGCCAACAAACAAGACAGCGAAGTTAATGCTGCTAATTATAAGGAGGTAAAAAAAAAAATAACGACTTTAATTTCACGCCGGACGGTAAATCAGCTAAATAACTCGCGGGAGCCCCCATAATCTACTGCGACCTTGTCAGTGAGGTGGGAAACAATAAAAGGAGCCTTGATGTTACCGACTACCGGCTGTCACAGTAAATCGATACTGAGCGTCAATCTCCGCTGAACTGTCAGATGTTCTCTGCTCGCAATCCACCTTGACCCCCCCTCCTCCCCCCCCCCCCGGCCTCCGCGCTGACAGTAAATCAACTTCGTGAATTCGTCTTCCCACACAGTCAGACAGCACCGCTCTCCTAAACCCAAACGCCGTTACTTCCACACCTCACCTTCAAGGACGTGAAATTGTAAAATGCGAACCTCGAGCATCTCCATCCAAACAGTCATAGCGAACACGCACATATAGGCTGTGGTAATGTCATGATTAAGCTGACCTTTCACCTTTTGGATATAAAGTGGCCACCACATTGTTTTTGTTTGGACCCTGATTAACTGTCAAATGGTTCTTTATTCTTTTTTTAACAGTGATGCTGCTGTTTGAAGCAAATCTTTAAGCTCCTACGTTGGTCTTCCTGTATTAATTGGATCCCGTTTTGATCGGAAGTCCAGTCTTGAGATTTTTTTTTTTTTTTAAGGTTAGCTAGCTATAATCTCTTACATGTTTGGCTTCCATTTGGAGAACTGCAGCTAGCTGAATCTCTGCAAAGAACCTGCGAGCTCTCCTGCGCCCCCTTTCAGTGAGGCAGGGTACTGTCTGCCTCACCCGACCTTTTTTTTTTTATCTGAGGTATATATAAAAGGTATATAGGTACTGTATATATAAAAAACTAAACTTATAATATAACACCAAAGTATTAAATACATCAGCCTGACGATGGAAAATCAGAGTGCATATCAAAAGTGTCTGAAAACATCATACTGGAGACGTGCAGAGACAGAAATGGGCTCTTGGCAACAGCAAGCCTCAAATTTAAATTTAAATTTGCTGCTTGCTTCCACCACACGCCTACACTGCACATCAGCTGCGCAGACACAGACACACAAAGAGACGGCAAAGAAAGAAAGAGTACAAATTGTGCGATTCATCCGGACTGATTGAGTTGCGACTGCGCCGCACTGTCCTCATCACCGCGTCCTTTCAGGCGATGAAAGGCTAAGTCGAACAAGCCAACGCAGTCGAGTGGCTTCTGCCTTCAAAATATTTAAATGACCCGCTCAACTGCTTCATAAAAGAGAGGTTCCGCGGTTTCACGACTCGGTGCCTCCTCTTCTCCGCACTCGCGCGTCCTCGTGCCCTTGCCGCGGATGATCTCGTCTTGAAGGACGTCTCCGTTTCGCCGACGCTCAAGCGAGGACGGGGAGCGAACAATGGAGGCACAGGTGTGGGTGCGGTAGAAAGGCAAAAGCCCAGGCAGCACTTTTTGAATCTACTCGAGTTTGGGTCAGAATTTGAGGAGAACGATGAGGCCAGTCTGTCTCCAGGTCCGTTGAAAGTGAATGCAGTTACTGTGTATTCTACGCTGAGTTTTACTTATTACACTTGCATATTGCACATTAAACTAACTAGGGGTCAATACAAGCTGTCGCACATTTTGATGACGACTATGACTTTGCAATATAGTTATGAGTCGCTGCTGTTCTGAGTGAGATTTTTCTTTTTCCTTCTCTCTTTTTTAAAAGATTGCAACTAATTCTTACCTGTTACGTAGTAGTGGTACAATACTCTGGCAAATTTACAATAAGTTGTGTCTTTAGCACGTCAGTCAACTCCCTAGCTAAGCTGTCCATATTTTAAAACAGAGTTGTTTTTTTTTAGCAGGAATTTAAAATTGAGTTTTTTGGGGGGTGTTTATTGCACAACAGAGAGCTTTATATGCTGCATTTTGGAAATATAAAGAGATTATTGATATTGTTTTTGTGGCAGGATGCTGCACTTGGATTAAAAAAAAAAAAAAATATCTGAAGTTGGAGTCAGGATTTTTCAGTGTGATGACTATGAATCAAGGATATAAAACTGAGAATTTAGAGCGAAAGTGCCACTACTCTGGGCCATGAATCCGTCCGGCCTTACCATAAATCTTCTGGATGCCCAGAAGGTCGTCCATGGGCAGTTTGAAGTTGTCCGTGTCCATGTACTGGTAGAAGGGAGCCATGATGGCCGTGGGGTCGTTGGAGTGCTCCAGGCCCAGCGCGTGGCCGAGCTCGTGGACCGCTACCAGGAACAGATCGTTACCTTGAGATTGGAAAGACAGAGAGGAGGAAGGAGAAGAGCCTGTCAGAAATGTGTTTGTGTGTGTGTGTGTGTGTGTGCGTGCAGCATTTTGTAGCTTCTCACAAGCTGCACCTGTTCTGGTTGGCAGCGCCAGAGTCCTTCCGAAAATAAACAAAGCCAAGTTTCGTGCTGGCAGATTCCGACTCCAACAGACTTTTCCGGAAAACTTTTTTTGGGAGAGGGGTTGAGCGTTTCCTGCGCCTTTTTCTTCCTCGCAACAACATGTATCCAAACATATGTGAATCTGTGTGTTCGGGCACAGATAATCCACCACTTTCTCATCTAATGAGCGGATTATGTAGTGAACAGACAGCGGCGGCCCGCACTGGCCCGGAAACACACACACACATGGAGGAACACGCAGCCAGACGTGCACCAAAAACCCCAGACGCTCTCTGTAATTAGTCCCGAGCCGTGGTAAGCCAGTGACTACGCCGGGTTGACCTTTTGACTCAGAAACCCTGGCTAGGCTGAACGAACATTTGGGGATTTGGAGTCGGCCATCCAAGCCGCATTCATCTTCCCCGGCTGACGTCAAGAGAAAACCTCCTCCTCTGGCCAAGTTGGGCCAAAAAGTCAACCCAAACCCACGTAGGCACTCATTACCAGCGCGAAGAAGCCTTGGGTTTAGCCGATGAAGACTTGTAGTTGCTAGAAGTGCTGGGAAAGCTAATAGTCTATGGAGGTAGACATCAACACCCTCCAAAAAATGCCATTACTTTAGGTCAAGTGTGTAATTTTTGTAGATTTTTAAGAAGAAACAGCGACATCGAGTGGTTACATTTTAGATTGCGGCGCTCGAGGGACTCCTGTAACCTCTCCAAAGTTTGCCAGTGAACTACTGTGGTCTGCAAGCACAATCCTGGATATCTTGTCCACCTTCTTGTTTGGTGGTTTATTTTGAGGACGTGAGCATTCACTCTAAATATGAAACACACTCTCAGGTGGATTGTCCACACCAGGCTTCCTTAGAAATATGACAGTGCAAGATGGCAGCTAACAATGTAAATTCTTATATATAGATAAGAACTGAAGTATCGGAAAACGCATTGCTTTTACTGTACTGTGAGTATACACTTTTATTTCTGTATTTATGGGCTGGATGTTAAGCTTTTACCAATATAAATTGAGCCAAATTTTTACACACGGGACCTTCAAACCCAATTTATTTTGTGCAAATAAATGTGGTGTTACAACATATACTGGCCACTTCATTATGTACACATGGGCAGTAACAGGCACCTAAATAAAGTGGCCAAACTGCTTCAAAGTTAGATGTGCGTTGTGGTCAGAGGTGCTACTCTGCAGAATCTGGATGTAACCAGCAGTTGCCTTCCTGTTGCTTTTTTTCTCCCCAGCCTCCAACCAGTCAGCCAATTCTAACCTCTGACCCCTGACATCAGCCAGGAATTTCTGCCGCTCACCAGATATTTCTTTTCTTCATTTTTTTGGTACCACTCTCCATAAACGCCCTGGAGATGCGACAACGGGACTGGCTGACTATATCAACAAGCAATTGATCATTTGCCCTTTCCAAACATGCGGAAAGTACGTTAAAAAAAAAATCGCAGCCTCGACTTTTAGAGACACGAACTTTGAAATACAGCCGGTCAAATCCTCCGGGCTGTATTTCCACGAGCTGTAAGGGGGGGTGGGGGCTGACCTTCTGACAGCCTCGCGGCCGCCCGGTCCCTCTCCACTGTTCTATTTTATCCAGCTCTTGTCAAGGTGGTACACCGAAAGGCTCTAACGGCAACGAAATGGAACATCACTTATTCATCGCGACGCCGACTAAAGCGGAGCACTTACCTGCTGCAAATATGCCACGCGGACGCGGATGGTGACTCAGATCACTTCCCAGCAGGTGCTGCGCGACGCTCGGGGGGGGGGAGCATCCGGACCGAACCACCCCGGCGGAATGGCTTAATTGGAGCCCCGCGAAGAATGCTCGACGGTATAAATGTCACGGAGTCTTTACGGGGACGACGCGGAAGGCAACAACCACGTGACGTAACAGTGGGGAAGTGGTTAAAAATAAAAGGGAGGGAAAAAAATGGCACGGACGTTTGCGGACGGTGTTTATCGCCAGCAAAAGAAAGTAACAGTGGGGAGAGATACGGCCCCTTAAAACGGCAGACGGACAAAGTGCTCGCCTTGGCAGTTTTTCTCGACACTAAAATATCACTCGCTGTGGAACCCAACAAGCCTGGCGTTGGCCGGGAGACGCCAAAAGGTGGCCGCGGCGTCCGGCAAACTCGCGCAGGGTTTCCCCCTCCGTTGCGTCCGACCGCTGGCCAACGCTGCCGAGAGCACCGGTCACATGGGGAACTGACGTCGGAGTTAGACGAGAGGACTTTGACAAGCGGTGCGACGGTTGAATTTATGTCTTACAAAGGCGACAGACAGTCTGAGCTTTCGCGTCAGGTGCAGGACACCAGAAGCAGATTTAAAGTCTTAAAGTCTTTGCATGTTATTTCAGGAGAAAACCCTCATTTTGAATCACATCTTCCACCTCAAAACACTTGTGACGATCTTTTCGCCGAGACTTCCGGAAATGACTCGAGGGCGAGAAAGCAAACGGAAACGCGACGCTCTTACAGGTGACACAAACGGAGCGTTGCGTAATTTCTCCGTCGCCGTTTCCGCCCCGGTCGCGGTCAGTACTTTGCCCGAGCCCCCCTCCCTCCCCCCCGGAAGCAGCAATTACAATTTAAAACCTCCGGAACTGCTGCTGTGCAAACGCGTCTTGGGATGAAACAGGGGGTGGCGGGGGCGAGCGTTCCCAGCGCAATTATCCAATTATGTCATGGCGCTGTTGCGACATTGCGAGGGCCACTTTCCACAATCCTGAGAATTTCTCCGGAAGCCAGCGAGGTCAGCGCTGTCGCTTTGGCTCGGTTCCTCGCGTGCACGTACGCGCGCGGACGTCGTCTGTGGCTCCGGGGGGCCACAGACGGGGCGCGGGCAGTTTGCGCGGCTCGGCTAATTATTGGCTGGAAGGTACGCAGATGCCACACGAGGGACGACGGCTGACGGGTCGGAGGAGGGAGGAGGAGGAAGGCCGAAAGATAAACGGAGGGAGGGAATGCGAGGGGGGCCAGCGTGAAAGGAGAAAAGAACGCTGGTTTACGCGCGGGAGGAAGTGGGGGGGGGGGAGAGAGACGGAAGATAAAGTGAGGGGACGTTTGGCGTGATGGCTGCGTGAGGGAAAAATCCAACAGGATGATAAAGGATGGGGCGGTGGCGCGAGGCGAGGACCGAGATAAGGAGTCTGTGTTCCCCTCTTGCGAGACGCTCTGGCCATCGTGAGGGACGCAGATGATGAATTGCAACCCCGGCCCCCTTTAACCTTGGCATTTGTGAGACCCCCACCTCCCTTCCGCCCACACCCGCGCGCGTCGACAGCTGCGTCTCAGCCGCGAGCAGAAGGTTTTCCACCGGTGAACGCCGACGCGAGACGGCGGACAGCTAACCCGCCGTTTCCTTCTCAAGGGTGGAAGTGGACCAAGGCGGTTACTGCTACGCGTGCACCGCGCTGTGATTTATCACTTTGGCTCTGCCACCCACCGCTTGGCCGAAAGTTGAAAATAAAGTCCTTTTGAGTCCATATAAGTCCATTTAAAGCGTCGCATCTGTTAGCAAGGGAATGGAAAGGCGGAACTTGGATGCCAACGAGAAACCAAACAAACAAAAGTCAGAATTCGGACTTTGAACTTGCCAGTTATAAACTGGGGGGAAAATGCCATGGAAATACAGACCAAGTGAATATCAAACGCTTTAATGTATGTTATATAGAGTTCATCCACAACTCTGTCTTTCTGATCTGAGATTCTGACTTCAAGCGAGATCAAGAGGGGAAAAAAACATGGAAACACACAACGCACAATGGCAATGTTAGATCGCCTATGGAATTCATCACACAGTGACTGAAAAAGTGAGATTTCAGTGATGAAATACAAGCAATAAAATGTAAGTCGCCAGATCAAGTACACAAAGGAAATCCCATCCCCCTACATTTTTTGGTGTGTTTCTCCATGGTAAGTGGGCAGCGGTCACAGCGGCAGCAGGTTTTACAGACACCGACCAAAAGGATAGGTCAAGGTTGCTGCTAACGAGACCATGGTTCAGAAAATAATATATAAATAAATAAATAAATAAATAAATAAAAACTTGCAGGAAAAAAAACGAAGGGAAGACAGAGTGGGAGAGGCGGAGGGGAAGAGTCACGCAGGATTTATGCCGAGACCTTCCTCTCTCTGTCTTTCCCCCGCCCCCAAGGGGCTGCAAGCAAAGTAAACAGGGCTTGTGATTAGAAAGCAGAATACCTCCACCTGGATCCTGCTCCGCGACTTGCCAGGTCGCTGCACGCGCCCCTGCTGTCGCAGCGTTTCCGCCGGCCCCGCGGCGCACGTGACGAGGGACGGGGAAAAGACACAAAGACGTGCGGAGATAAAACACACGCTGGCCCCCCCCCCCTCCTCCACAAATCAGATACAGGGCCCCTGACACCGCTTTTCAGTCACTTTAATAGCCCAGGTCAGTAAGGGGGGGGGTCTGTATCCCTCTCTGCTGGCTCACTGTTTAACAAAGCTCACACACTTGACGTTTGACGTCAGGCGCGGCTCGTGGCCTTGTCCACTTGCCTGGGGTTTCCCCTCTTTCCTTCACAAGCGCTTCCTATCCTCGCAATGCGGCTCTATCGCAGGGAACTGCAAGTCTTAGAATAGAATAGCTTGACTTAGCTCACATTGGGGAAATCTGCATGATTACAGTAGCGTATACAGTTGAAGTATTTTGTCATTAGTCTTAACTAGGGATGCAAATGATCAATGATTTCATTAGTTGTTAGTTGATTGACCTTCTCGATTAACGATGAATTGATGAGCGCCGATTTTTCACGAGAACCTAAATTTCGCAATGAAAAATTTCTTTCCTGCCACTATACTGTCATCATGATATTAGCTAACCTTGTTAAAAATGTTCAATTAATTGCGACTAATTGAATTGAATTTAATCGATTAAATTATTAATCGACAATTAATCGGTAATCGACTAATTGTTAACATCCCTGGTCTTAAGCATTCCTTCACCACATTTACCCCTTTTCAGTTGTTTCCGCTGCATCCCATTCACACACACAGACGTTCAAACAGTGACGGCCGTGACCTCCACGCAAGGTTGCCTCCGTCTGTTTGCAAGCGAATCTCGGTCCAGTGTCTTGCCCAAGGACACTTTGGCTAGCAGCCAATCAGAGCTGAGGATCGATCCAGCGACCCTCTGATAAATAAAAGCCCCGCTACGCTAACTGAGCCACGGTCACATGTAACTGCTTGTCAGAAGATTGAAGATTTAAGTTTTTTTTTTCAGCACAGAACTTCATTAAAGAAAAGTTTTAAAAAAAAAAAAAAACAGCTCTGAATGGTGAAAATTGCGCTCTTTCAATTTGCCACTAACTGGATTTGGCAGAAGTTTGGTGAAACACCCCAGTACATAGAGGATGCACAGAAGCAAAAGGAACCAAAAGAAAGCTTCGACCTTTGATCTGAAATACATAATTTCCGAAAGACATTCCGAAAAATCGGATATCTATGCTAAGCTATGCTTGTCCAATCACTTTCGAAGGGTCTTTCCAACCCCCCAACATTTTCCTAAGGCAGTTTCGCAGACGGTTTTTGCATGAAATAAATCTTGCAAATTTGAGAAAATTTGCCACCCCAGATTAAACCCCTGGCCTGTCTTTGTTCGGTATGTGCAAGCGAATCATTTGAGCTTTTCCAAAAGGACCTCTTATTGTTCAGCTGGAGAGGCTTTCGAAAGCACAACAGGCCCCTGTGACATTACCGCCCCATAAACATAATGAATTACCAAAGGCGGGCACAAAAAGCTACGGCATTGGCCACGAGCCTCCTCCGCTCCTTTTCTACAGAAAACACAGCGGACCTCTGTTGCCGCCGTTATTATGTCCATGCTGTTTCGCCGACCGAGTCCGAGAAAGCGCTTTCATTGTCCCAGAGGAGTGTTTCCCATTGTTCGTCACCCACAACTCCCAGAGCAGCTTACCAAGCTCCCTGTTGAATGCATTCAGGGACACTCAAAGGAGTTTCAGTGTAAAACAGTGGGAAATGCAATCATTGGGAAAAAGGCCCAAAGTGTAAGATTTTTGGAGCAGCTCGCAGTATTCAAGCGATTTTCTCGTAATGCTAATGCTAATTCCCGTGGTTTCATGTCCCACTCGATTTGTTTTGCACAAAGGCACAAAGGCTTCCAGGGTCCATTGTCTTAATATTTTGCGGTATAGGCCTGCCACAGGGAATGCCACTTTATTGGTATGCTAATTAATAAATTTCTTTTTAACACACATTTATTCAATTGCTAAATCAAAGCCATTTCTCAAAAGGGTTTGATTGTGATCTTGCTGTGCGAGTTGTTGATGCTGCTGGTGGGTATTTGACTGTCCCTGACCCTGGCCGGGACCTCGGCGGCGGATAGCAGGAAAAAGGAAGGAAATCGACTCTTATCCACGAGCCGAGGTCAAGCACGCAACACCGACTCGGCCCGCTGTTTCTCCGAGCCGCTTCCTCAGCAGAAGTCCGAACGACCTTGACCCCGGGAGGAAGCCGGGACCGGGGGGGCGGGGGGCGAGAAGTAGAAAGTCCGGCGAGGCCGGCGAAACGCGGCCCGGGATGGGAACCGCAAAGTCGACGAGAGCGCCCGCCCCGACCACGCGCGTGTGGCGCCGCTGCGCTGACGAGCTGCCAGAGGAGCTCGGCGCCGCTGATTCAGTGCCTGGCTCAGAGGGGCTCCGGGCTCCCTGAGCTCCACTGGCTGTCACGGTGCGGCCGCACGCCTCGTTTGACACGGCGACCGTCCCGGCAGCCGGGAACGTTCAGAAGCTCATTCTTCCACGTGTCTTTTACGCCGGGACGGAGACAAGAGGGAGCAGATGGGGGTGCCTTCTGTAACGCTCTTCTGTAAATCAATACATAACATCGTGTCAAGAGTTTTCCCTCGAGTACATCGAAAAAAGTTGAACAAAGTGCCCTTGCAAAGTTCTGCGCGTTTTCAGAAGATGTTCTCCAAGTGAGGGTTCCACAACTTTTTGCTACGTATTGGGGGCTGCCATATTGAATCTGAATCACATATTGACTGAATGAATTTAGGGCGACGCGGACAGGAAAACAATCACAAAGGCGGCTTTTCTTTTGTAGTAACATTCCATCTGATAAGACGGGAAGCATGGCGGAAAAGAATTTACAGATGCGGCGCCATTTCCGTTGGCGTCGGCTTCAAACGTGCCGAGCGTGGGAGGCTGCCAGCAACGCCGTCTGCCGGCGTCTGCGCAGCCGCGGCGTTTGATGGCGAACTTCTCGAACACGTGCGCCTCCGACCTCTTTCCACCCAGTTGAATTTGCACATACAAAAACTATATACTTGAAACGTCCCACTCCCTATTCTTTTGTGGCTTTACCTAAAAAAAAAAAAAAGTTGCAATAAAAGTCTTTTCTTTTTTGATTATTATTTTTAGCCAAAATTGTGCAACTCTGGGCTGCGTTCATAAAGCTCGCGGGATTTGTGCTGGAATGAACGAGCAGCGGCCGCAGGCTGCGCGGGACAGACGCGGTGCCGTGTGCCCGCCGTGTTGATTTCACGAGCCGGCAGGTCGCGTTTGCGAACTCGGGAGGTTGACCGTACCCTGCGCGGGATCCGCCCGCCAATCAGCAGCTGACATCCTGCAATCACGCCGAGAGAAATTCACCGCGACGCCAGTTGGGTTCTCTCGATCACGCGAGCCGATCACCGGGCATCTGCGCAACTCGGAAAACGGTGTCCACGGCAAATCCTGGGCCAATGAAAGCGACAGGGGACATCTTGCAACACACCTCGATCCAGCCACCGTCGGTGGCGGCGGGCGGCGGCGTCCACGATAAGAAACTTTATCACTCTCCTCCTCCTCCTCCTCCTCCTCCAATATTATATCCCTTCATTCTTTCTCCTCTCTCTCTCTCTCCCTATCGCCCTCTCGCTCGGCCCCAGGCTGTGGCCGACACGTGTGCGGCTGCATCCATTACATTCATTCTCGTGAGCTTGTCGGCAGGACAAAATCCAGACCGATAGAAGCAACACGTGTGCGGCGGAGTAATTATTCACGCAAGGCCCAAACCGTGCGTGTCTGCGCGTGTGTATAACTGACAGGGATCCAAATATTGCCGCTTCCCCCGCCGACTAGAGGTAAATAAAGTGGAGGAGGTGGGGGGAAAAAATAAAGAAAGAAAGAGCGCCGGCGAGGGAAGGACATCCTTTATTCCTGTCATGTTTATCTCGGCGCGGCACCTGCGTGTACGTTTTCGCCGCGATCGTTAATCATTAATAATGCATTCGCAGGAGGCGGTGCGTGGCACGTGAGCGCACCGCACGCCCGCGCACGTTTCGGCGGAGGCCAGAAATACCAATGTTGCCGAACCGGAGGCATTTTTCCACGGCGGCAGGCGGCAGGCGGCAGGCGCTACAAGAGCAATATGCAAAATGAATGAAAAAAAAAAAAAGCAACAACAACACGCCAACAACGTGGAATATTTTTTTTCTTTCAAAAAGGGTTTGATTTTAAAAAACTAAACAAAACTTCAAATTGGTTTTTCTGGCGCATTTTGTTTTGTGGACAAAAGGAAATCCTGCTCTCCAGCTGCCGACCAACGTTTCACTTGCTAATTCCCACAACACGCAGCTGGAGTTGAAATGCCCTTTTTTGTTGTTTTTTTTGAGCACAAACGGGGGAAATAATTGCAGTTTAGCCGAAATCGCCGAAAGGAAGCCGAAGCCCCTCGCTTGCATCGTCTGTTTTTAGCAGCCCCGACTCTCTCTCTCTTCTACCCAACATCAAATGACATCACTTCCTTTCATGTTATACTCTACACACACGTCTTTCACCTTTTGCTCCTTGGAATTATTCCTGCCTTTACCCTTTTCACCTCGACCGACTTTGAACAACCGTTGCTTGTTAGTTCAATCTTTTTTTTTTTTTTTCTTTCCTTCCCCCCGCAGTCAAATGATGATGCTCAGTGCCTTTCAACAAAACTCGTCAAAACTCCCCTGGCTTTCACGGCCCGGATCAATGGGAACCTGTTTTTTTTTTTTTTTTTTTTTCTTAATTCCTCACCCGACGGAGGGGAAGAATCACAGGACTGATGTTTACAGACAACAGCTGCCTCCTTCGTGGGAAGTGTCAGAGCTTTTCCTATCCTAGCCCGAGGACTAAATGTATGTAGGTTACGAATGACAGCGCGAGCCTGCGGGGGTGCAACTGAAGTGTCGAGCGGTCTCGGCGCGGTCGGCTTTCGGTTTGCGAGCGCTCGCTTCTCCGAGACGCCGTTGCAGCCGCGCGCCGAGGCTGATGCATTTTTAATTAAGCTAATAGCAACGGACCGTGCGTCACCCAAAGCCACAAATGATGTTCTGGCGCGTTCTGAGGAAGGCACCAGCGGTGGCTGCTGTTTGCAAGGGATTGTGGGTATGAGGTAATCGGAGCAAATATAAAAAATTGTTGTTTGTTTGCAGGGGGTGGGGTGGAAAACAGCACTGCCACTGCTGCCCACATGGAAGTTAATGCTGCCGTCAGTAGGCGGTCGTCTATTTCGAGTTGCGGCCCCGGCGAGAAGAAACGCTGTCTGTCTGCGGCGCCTCTTGCTCCCTCTCTTCACTTCACTTCTTCTTCGGCTTTTCAACACAACCGCAATTGTGTCACCTCGCCTGTGAGGAATGACGTCCCTGCCACCGAATTTTGTTTGTTTGTCTGTTTGTTTTAGAGAAAGCGACGTTATGAACAATCGACATTTCGTTTAAGATTCATCCTGGGACAAATCTGAAGAGAAAGACGGCAACACACTTACAAATATGTCGGAGATGCTGCCTTTCAGTCCTTCAGTCCACACATTACATTAGGAGCCGCGCTTTGTATTGGCAAACTATGCCAGCAAAGACGGCACTGGCCGTCTTGCTTACATGTCGTTAGCCTAATAGCACAATTGCCCAAGTAATTTTTTGGCCAAATTGTGATATCTGAAAAAAACACAACCAATGTGCTTGCTCTTGTTTTCTGAAAACTATGCAACTATGATATGATAACGATATGCGTTTAATTCGTCTTAAAAATTTGGAACATCCAATTTATGACAACAAAAAAAGCAAAAACAATAAAGAAAACCTAAATTAAACTTTAATCCTGGTGTGTCAATGTGAGATAAGATGATTTCTAATTGGTGACTTTAAGGATTTATGACTAATAATATGAAACAAATGTAGAAAAAAGGTAAAAGAAAATGTGCATCACGCATTCCTTTTTGAGCGTTCGGACACAAGTCAAAGAACAGAGTGACTTAAAACTCCTCATGCAACGGGCGGCACGAGAACTGCCTGTATTACCTCGGTGATATTGTTGTCTGTAATATTGCACCCTCAGATATGACAATATGTGCTTCCTCGACCCCGTAATGGGTTGACTCGGTTTTGCACCGGTCCTCAGAGCCTGCACCGAGGAAAAAAAAAAGGTAAGGACACGTTGTGCGGCAACGCTGGCGGACAAACAGCTCCATGCGACACCCACTGCTGCCTCCTTAAAACATAATAGGCTGTACATATTACCATATCCCCACAGACGGGCTGTGTGCTCTGTACTGTAAATGCTCTGAGGGACGTCGACCTGCGTGGAGGACATTTGTCACGCGGTCAGACTGGAGCCCGTGGTCTCTCTCGTATTGCGCTGTGCCGTGACAGAGTTGCATCATCGCGTGTTTGCCGTCACGCCGCGTCCCCCCCCCCCCCGCTGCCCCCCCGAGATAAAACGCCGAAACAGGAAAAGATAAAAGACGATGTTGAAATGTATTATTTTTTTTCGCGTACAAATTGCAGTGGCCCCGGCTATCAATACAGTTCCATGCTGCTCGCCCAGCTGCTGCCAAAGCTGTACGTCCTCGGGACTCACACATGCTTCCTGGCAGAGATAAACATCTCCCCGGTGAGGGGGAGAAAGAAAAAAATAAATAAAATAAAAAAGCTCCTCATTCAGGCCATTAATTCTCTCTGAGAGATAGAGAGAGGTAGGCAGAGATAGCGGGACAAAGATAGAGACAGAAGGACATGGGGAAGATTAATGAACTTCCCCCGGAAAAAAGGGGGAGGGAGAGAGGGAGGGAGGGAGGTTTCCTGAGAAGCTGAACAATTTCTGCAGAAAGAGCATTTCCGTCTCGGGCAATCCGGGGGAAGAGACAGCTGACTGACAGACTGGTTCTTTTGTCTGGTCTGGTCTGGTCCGGTCCGGTCCGACGAGAAGGGAGCCTTCAGAGATGAAGCGGGCAGACGGACGACGGCGCGCGACAACTTGTCAGAAATGACGGGCGACGCGGGAGCCATGAGGGTACAGCATCGCGGGGAGAGCCTCGGCTGCGATTTTGGCTAGCGCTCGCGAAAAACTGTCATTGTCGCGGGTTTTGTGTCGCAAACGTGCTTTTTTTTTTTTTTTTTTGGACGGTTACATTTCAATCCCCTTGCGATGACGCGCTGGCATTATGCCAAGTCAACCATCGGGTCCCTTAGTACTTTTTTTTTTTTTGCGTAAAGGTCCAGTGTAAAATATTTGGCCTGATTTACGATTTTTATATCGGTGAATTTATAAGTGCTAAGACTCACAGGACCAAAAAAAAGTAATACGATTTCCTACCCTTAGAATGGTTCTGAAAAGAACATACCTAGAGCAAAGGTCTTGCTCCTCGCTAGCCCACTCAGAGCACCTGCACCGTTTTAGTTTGGTGGCAACAAAATCCCGCAAGTCTGTTTGGTAGCCTAAACATAGCTAAGAAGATGCGGAACTATCTGGATTTTACTGATAGTTATGCTCAAGAGCGAAATACCCCAATTGCCAGGCACCTCTTCCTGCCTAAGAGCTTTGTCTGCGTCTTTAGCACCGGACCGAACAAGTCGCCTCGTCCGAGTGTACCAGTTCTCAAATGACACCGTCAACGCGGGCAAATAAAACCCAGCTCAGCCCTCGGATGTGAATGAAAACGGCTGAGCAAAAAGAGGTATTCAGAAGAAAAAAAAGGGCCAAAGAGCCAATGGCGCAGGGAGCGACAGTCCGCTGCTCCCTCCCCGTCGCCCAGTAGGAGCGGCCACCTAAAAATAAACCCGCAAGGACACCATATGCTCCCACACTCCTCAGCCTCTCTCTCTCTTTCCTCTCAAGACTATAAACTGCTGCAGCGTCCACGCTTCTCTCAGCGTTGTTTTCAGTTCTTTTCTTCTTCCGCACCCCATGCCAAGAGGTCTCTCCAGGTAACCGCGCCAGTCGCGATCCGCCGCCGAGAAGATGCACATCGACCCGAGGTTTTTGTTTGCCGGTGGAAGCGCACAAGGCTGCAGTCGCTCTGAATTTCTGAACGAGGTTCGCAGGGCCGGGCGCCCGTCGAAGGAGCAGAGTCGAAGGTTCTCCCATCATCATCAGTCGCGGAGCAGATTATTCCAGATTATTAGACCTTTTCTGAGGCAAATCAGAAGTTCCCTATTCCGACTGCGGTAATATTTACATGACTGCAGGACTCTGTCTGTTGACAGTGCATCTCATGTGAGCGTCGACTTATCTTGGAGGTGAAGACGCAGAACATTTCCCAGAACTTGACCTTTCTCTCCGATTGCACCGCATTCGACGGCGCCTTGCGTCACGCGGATTCCGCTTACTTTTCCGCGGGGTGGAGGTCACTGGAGGCATACCAGGACATTTTTATACATGAGCGCATCCTTGGTGTGAAAGTGTTGGGGTTTTTTAGATATTCCAGCGTGCGTGACGGTCATTTTTCAACAACAGGAAAAAAAAAAAAAAGAAAGCGTCAACATGTCACAAAGATGACCTTGTGATACGAGGCGGGCAACCCTCTGCTTGAATTTGCACATAAATTCCACTTTGCATGTGAGGGTCGTGGCATGTTTAGCTACAACTGGAAGCCTTGTGGGCGTCTTCATCTTGGGTTCTGGAGACTTCGCTTGACAAACTTCCAATTGATGTCTCAGCTTAAAGCTTTTTATTTTACATCCAATTTCATCTCATTTTTTGGGACGCGTCTCTTGCCGTGTTGTGTCTCGTCATTTTAATTCACACAACCACTTTCCCGTCCGGCTGCTGCCTTTCCCCCATCGCAAGCTATTATATCTCCAGCGCGCCCTCTCACGCATCTATCTATCCATCCATCCAGCCCCTCGGCCTATTGATCTCTCGCAGCTATTCATCCATCAGTCTCCAAAGCCAAGCAGTCAAGGGATGTAGGGCAGCTTGAGCTCCAGGATCACTTATCCGTTTGGCCCCCGGGGGAAGTTGCGCTCGCGGTGGGGGTATTGGCTGATCACTCGTCTCAGCGCGATCGCTCACAGTGCTCTCTCTCGGTGCGCACCAGCCCCGCTACAATGTGCTACGGCAGCCATCGTCGAGCAAACGCCTTCGAAGTCCTGGGGTTTCGGAGGCCACAGATCAAAGAGCGGCGAAAAAAGGACAAATCACATTGTACCGGTCATTGGGTTTGCTAATATTGGCCAAATTATTGAAAATAGAAATGTTCAGAGTAGCACGGCACACCCGTCTACGACAAGTTGTTTTAGTTTCTAATTAAAAATACCACGATCCACTTTCCTCGACTTTTAAACACGCAAACTCCTTGGGCACAGAATCTGTGTGTGTGCAATCGACTTTACGCATCTTCGTAAATCCGGCCCTCACACTCTAACCCAGCGGACTGAAGATTCTTTCTACAGGTGTGACACAGACTTGAACTGAGAGTTTCTCTTCAACAAAATACACAGCTCAAACAATTTCCGCAAGCCAAAAGTAGCTATGTAATTTACGAGAAGCGATAGCTCAAGCAAATCCTTGAGAAGTTTAACGGCGACAACAGCAGCTTTTTTTGGGGAGCGTGGGAGGGAGATAGGCTAAAGCTGCAGAAAAGTCTCGACGGAAAAGGATTCCGGCCTCTTCTACGTCTTTGTCACCCCCCCCCCCCCGCCAAAAAAAACCCAACAACTCATGGACACAAGGCTTGTGTAAGCAAAAGCGTGCTTCACCTCAAAATACCTCGCGATCACGACTGTCAAGCCGAGGTGAAGGCGACGCTTGCTTTTCTGAGAGTCTACCGCAACTCTCACCAGCCAGTTGAACTGCGAGCAGGGACACCCGAGCTGCCTGCGTTTCACGCTTGCCGACTCAAGCGATGCAGTTCTCCGGTTCAGTTTCGGCAACAAAACACAGTGCTGTAGGATGTTGTGATAAGCAGGTTTGTTATACTATAGATTATAAGCTTTAATCCTGCTGTGATCATATTCGATAGCGGAAAAAAAACGAAACAAAACCGATGACGAGAAGATGGCTGAGTCAGATTCATTTGATTTGGAGAAGCGCCAGTGATTAATGTTATATTAGGGGGAAAGAAACTTCCAAAACCACACTTATAATGACACGCAACAAGAAAAAACGTTTCCAAAACTGGAGTACTTGTCTGTTTCGGAGCGTACGACTTTCAATTCCTGTTTGGTGGCAGAGTCTTTAAATCGACAATGGCTAATCCTACCAAGACTGCAATTCTTTTGTGGGCTAAAAATTCCCACTGAATGAGCCATCCTCAAACGCCTCGGCCGCATGGTGAGGGTACGGACAACATTGTGAGTGTCAGCGCCTGTTTGTGTGTCACGTGCGCAACAGTGTGACAGTGTCCGGCGCGGACCGGAGTTAATCCTCCGACCTCCAACGTGCCTCCATGACGTCATCAGGCAGAGCCACAATGACACAGTGTTCGACGTGACGCAGGCAACAGGGGACACGCGGCTGAGCCACGACGATGGGACGGGCGAGTCGGTTATTCTCGGTGCTCATTATCACAGCGCGTGCCAGGGAACTGCAACTGAAAGCAAGGATCCTGTTTAGATTTGCAATTCTCTTTTGTTTTTTTTTGTGATCAAATGGGGATTGTGTTTTCACGTCAAACGAGGAAGAAGCGGTGGCTTCACACTCTCTCTCTCTCTCTCTCTCTTCTCCTTGACTGGCTTTGGCAGCAGCTGCTGCCCGGCTCCAACCAAGGCGGCGACATTCGGCAAGCGGACTCAACCAGCAATGACAAATGAACCAGGAGATTCGGCCAAACTGCCCATAAACAGCCTCTATGTGCTCTTTACCAAATGGTGTCACGGTATTAATAATTCAGGAAACGCCACGGTTAAAATGTCAGATTAAAAGTCCAGCGTGCAAAATTTTAAAGAAGCCTGGTATTTCATATTTAGGCCACCGTCAGTCAGGCTTCCTTATACAATGGCGGCGCGAGATGGCAGCTAACTGGGAGCAAGACTTTTGTTCCCTGCATATTCTTATCTATACATAAGAACTGAGGGTGGGAAAAAATAAAAATCATTAAATCAAGCCAAATCATACACACTGGACTTTCAAAAAGACAGTCAAAGTTCCAACACGCTACTGATCCGTTAGCCTGTTCACTTCAGCAGTCGTCCCCTGCATCCTCCTCTGCTACTTGAAGCTAACTCCATGCCCTTTTTCACTTTTGTCCCCCACTCAACGATTCTCCGCTCCTCTCCTTTTCCGGGTCACACCTCCGCCGCCTCAGATTTCCCTCCTCTGGCTCCCTCTTGTCTGCGCGACAGATTATTCATCACATGCATCATATTGAACATCACATTCAATGGAGGTTCCCGTCTAATCCCATCTGTCTGGCTGTCCATCATCGCCGCGGCGAATACGAGGGGGCTCCGAGGTGATCCTTGCGGGACGCTGAACTCCTCTGTCGCACCTGCAGAACCACCATGCACGTCCCTGCGCGATTGTCGCGGAGTTCCTCGTGCAGGGCAACCGCTCTTGGCACCTTGTCGTATGGGTTCTCGAGATCTGACCTTCTCGCTCGCTCTGCGTCGACACGCTCGGAGCGGACGCCGCAATCTGCCGCGCTCTTCCACGCAAACGCTCTGAGTGCAGCTTCCACGGCCACTTTCCCCATAACGTCCCCGTTCACGGCCCATCGACTTCATTGCCCTGCAGTCGCCGCCACTCTGCACTGTCTCCACTTTGTGCTTAAAAAAACGGGCGAAGGCACACTTCCCCGTTCGACGGACGTCTTCTCAATCTTTAAGGTCTAGGGTCAAAAACTCTACTGCCATCTATCCCGGTCGCTTCCGCGCCTTCGCAAGAACGGAAAACTTCACGCACGTAATCGAGTTACTCAAACTACTTGGGGAATTGTTGCAGCCCTACTACAAATGCAGTGAGACGGACGTGAATGGTGACACCGTCTAACCGTCAGTAGTACCGTGAGTAAAACTCGTAGCGCTGTCATTTTTGGTGGCCACCCCCTTTTCATTTTCTTCAAGTCTTCGCCCGCCAAAACACTGCCTCAAGAGGCGACGCTACCGCGCCAAATTGAAACAACACTCCAGCTGGAGTACAGAGAACCCGATGTATTTGTGGTATTTTTGTTTTTTTTGGTTTTTTTTTTGGCAGGGGCCTTTGTGATTCGAAGACGCGCAAAACTCCCCGGCACAGGACAGAGTCTGTGGGGAACAAAGCCGGCGCTTGTTTGAGCCTCGGCGCGTTCCTCCCCAGTCTATCAGCGCTCGTCGTGCAGGAGTGTGCTCGGCGCGCCCGCCCCGCCTGCCCTCGCCCGTCCTCAGCCGCTGGACACTCAGATGTGGGGGGGGGGGAAATAAATAAATAAATGCCTGTCGGAGTAACAGCATTATGGGATGCTTTCACACGGTGTGGGCTGCAGCGGGTCTGTTTTAATATTGCATCGAGAGCTTTGCAGAGCGCGTGACTCACAGTCTCTCCCCGCGACGGCAGCGTCACTATTCTCAGAGGCGGGGAGGAGCTGGATTCGCCCTGGACGGTGCTGGTGTGCTAAAGTCCCATTTCGTAGTCATTTTCATGGCTCAGGCTCCATTAGAGGAGCTTAGAGCAAAAAAAAAAAAAAAAGGCCCTACTTATTTTTAATATTTGACCTTCTCGATGGATTAACAATTAATTGATAAGCTGCGATTTTTCATGAGAACCTAAATTTCACACTGTAAAATGTGTAAGGAATGCTTTACTTCACCCTTTAATCATGTTGAGGGTCAAATGTGACCAATATTTATCTTAGAGAACAGTAAAAACAACCTAAACATCATATCTTTACTCATATTTTACTTTAATTGCCGTGAAGCACCTTGAGTTGCATGTCATTGTATGAAAGGCTCTATACAAATAAAAGTTGATTGATTGATTGATTGATTGATTGATTATCCTCTGACTTTAAGGTGGACTTCTAATAGGTCACATTTCAACTTTTTTTTTGTTTTGTTTAAAGTTGTTCAAAAGTAACTTGCTCTAGGTATACAGGTATACACCACACCATTTAACACATTTTTTAAAATGAATTGCGACATTTAATTTGATCGATTAAAGTCTTAATCATTAATCGATTAATCGATTAATCGATTAATTGTTAACATACCGAGTTAACAGCCTTAATTTTAGCTTCCTGCCGAAAAAAAATAAGTTTTGTTGTAACTTCCACTCGTTTGGGGTACACAAAGACAAGACACCGACGGGGCGGTTCGAGAGTTCAACCACCACTTGGCTGAGGGTTTGTCGGCAACCAGTCTGAGGTCTTGGTCCTCTTTTAAGACACGGTTTCAAGATCACGAAGCGCAGTTTGAAGGGCCTCAGCACGCATGTTCGGAAAAGTGGAGCGAGCGAGGCAAGCAACGGACAGACTTGTCCTCCTCATTTCGGCAAAAGTGAGTTTTGCGTCACGCATCATTGCACGTGGGGCCGTTAAATTAGTTACAGACGGAGCAGATCATGTGGTCCATGAATAAATCAACGGTTTGCGCGCGGCTACCTCGCTCAGATCGCAGAGGCGGCTCTTCTCACCTTGACGGCAAGACTTAAAACAGAGCGAGCCGCCCCCCCCACCACCACCACCACCACCACCGCTCCTGCTTAAAATTCAGACCTCCGCGGCAACTTGCTCATTTCTATTTTGGACTCAAAGTGCAGCGAACAGCTCCCACCCATCTCCGGTCTCCTCTTTTCACTTCAGATGTTTTTTTTCGCTCCGCGCTCTCGCCCTCCACGCCCGTCTCCTGCGACCTCTTCAGGCCGCACTCTCTCTTGTCTCCGCGTCTCGCTCGCTGTTCTCTTGGCGGCCACCCTCTCCGCAAACCCTGACCCCTCGCACCTTAGTCCCCCCTTGCCGAGGGCTCCTCTGTCATTGTTTTTGACCCGTGACCCGGCCGCAGTCGTAACTCCTCCTGAGTGGATTTTGGTGAGCCGCGGGGCGCGGGGGCGGCGATTGGATTTAAGTTGCTCAGAGGGAAATTTGAAACAGGGCATCAATCTGTGAGAATTAGAGGGACAAATCCCAAAAAAAACACAACGACCCGGTTTGCAAAAACCAAGTGCACAATATTTCATACGTAAAAATCCACGGTTAATACATGTCTCGATCGTCTTGAGACCACGAAGCGACTTGTGATCTTCATCTTCGCAGCGTTTTCTATCCTCTATTCATCTTCTCTCCCCCTCCAGCTCAATCTACTCCCTTACAAAGCCCTTTTCATCAACACGCTAAGGGCCTCCACAGTTCAGAGGTTGCCCGCCGGGCGACTGCCACCGATACAGCACACACAAGCAGACATCTGTTGTGCCACGCCGCGACGCTGAGCAGCGGCACAGCTGTTCAGCGGGCAAAATCCGCGCCGCAGCGTCGCACGTCCCCGCTAAAGGCTTACACACACGGCCGAACGCTGAAAGCTCCGCCTGGGCGGAGATGAGCACAAGTGTGATTCCTGGAAGTATCGAGATTGGATTTAATCGCGGCGAGAAGGAAGCCACGGAGAAGATGCGGAGCGCAACGATATCCAGAGTTGCGTAACACAGTGGAGCAGCGTGATTTCATGAAAGTGGACACAAAAAAAAAAAAGGAAAAAACCAAACACTTCAAGTGTTGCAAAAGCTGCGATGCTACCATACGATTCCAGCACATCGTTCTCGTATACATCGTACGGGAAATGTTCTAATGGGTGCTTACTTACCGTCATGGTTGGGGTTGCCCAGCGTCCACGGCTCATCCGAGTCAAAGTGCGTGTCGCCCCCGATGCCCGGCCCGGGAAAGTAGGCGTGCGCCAGGAAGCCGCCCTCGCCGTCGAAGGGCGAGCTGTCGCCGTGGAAGCCCGAGGCGAAGATGATGGTGATGTCCACGTCCTTCTTGGTGCGCTCCAGCTCGCTGTAGGGCACGGCCTCGAAGCGCAGCGGCGTCACGTTCTGCCACACGTCGAACGCTCGCCGGATGGCGTCGTGGGTCTCCTCGGCGCCCACTTTGGGCGTCACGTTCTTTATGCTGCGGGAGACACACACGGCGCCACGCGGGGAGGGGGATGAGCTCGGCGGAGAAACGGGAAATTCGAAATTCTGTCTTTTTGGTTTTTTAGTAGTAAGTCGCAGAAAGCTTCAAATTGGGACTTCCTGTATACTGTAAAAAAAAACAAACAGTAATTTTATTTATTGCATGTTTGCTTGACATGGGAATTTAGGTGCCTTTGCATTTGAAGAATCAAACACACCTTGGACTATGTTTCTTTGGTGGCTGCCCAAAAAAGGGAAAAGTAAAGGATTAATTACGGATTAATTTCGGATTAATTTTCGTTGAGAAGTACATAACATTACAAGTGAGGAAACGTCCCAATGGGAATTTCTTCAAATTGTTCAGTGTCCAAGTAAATCCCAATTTCGGATAGCGTTCGAGCTAAATATATTTGAAGTCTGCCTCTTTAAAATCAAAATCAGAATCAAAAATCAGTCAGTCAGGAAACCAACAGGGGGGGGGCCGTAAAAATGTCAATCTACATCACTACAGATACAAAAAGCAATAAACTTATGAATAAATAAATAAATAAATAAACAAACAAACAAGACACTATTATTGATTTTTCTGCCATTTCACGCGTTCTCACGGTGCTCACGGAGGTAAACACATCTATCAGCGAGGCGCCAAGCCCCCCCCCCCCCCCCCGACTTCCAGCACCGACGTGCCGCAGGTGAGGAAAGGCCGGACCAATTTTCCAGCCTCCGGACTTTATTTTCTAATTAAGGATTATCAACAGCCCACTGCCTGCTCGGAGCCGCAGTCCAGCCATTCCGGGGCAATCAGGGAACGGGGATGGCGCGGGTGTTGGGGGGGAGGGGGGGAGGGAGGAAAAAAAAAATCCTCTCTCCACTTTATTCGGTCCAAAAATATCTCGGTGTCACGCTCTATTAAAGTCTGGCTCCCCTCTCAGGAAAGACGGATAGTTGACATCGCTTAACTCGGCCGTTTGTAGACACAGCACTCTGTCTTCTTATGCCCGCGGTGCATTTCGCAGAGTTTTGTGCGGTGAGGGGAGAAAATTAAATAAATAAACAAATAAAAAGTTTGCCGGCTGCCGCTTGGAAGTTCAGCCTTGTCGAGTACAGTGCTCGGCGACGCAGCTCGGCGCCAGCTCCTTCCTCTGAGCTCGGGCGTTTCATGCCGTTTCAGTGCTTATCACACACACACACACATGCATTCACCTTATTTCCACCATGCACTGTCTGTCACCTCCTCCTAGCGCTTGTTTCATTTTCTCCTTTCGCAGTTTCATTGTCTATCAGAGGAACAAAAATCATTACGGTAAGGTGTCCTGAACTTCCCAATACGAATGCGCGAGGTTCCGAACACACGTGAGTGGGAACAGGTCCGATGCCGCATTAAATACAAAGCTCAACGTGCGGCGATAACGACTCCGGACGCAACCGGTGCGCTATAACGGTATCGCGCGTGGTCGGGGGGGACAGCGGGAAGGCCAAAGCTAATTAGTGCCTCCCCAGGGTGAGTGCCGTTTGTGACGTGACGCAAACTGGCGCACACTGGGGCGCCGGCGCGCTCGTTTTCCTTTTCCAAAAGGCCACGTTGTTTCCCAGGTGCCTATTTTTGGATTGTTGCGATTGACTGCTGGACGCAACCGCTGCGAAGGCGGAGGTCGAGGCACCGGTAGCGGAATTCATCGCGAGTTTTTAAAAAAACTCAACACTTGCATGTTTCACAGCCTTAGTTACGTTCGTGGACTGACCAGATTAACATGGGAAAGAACGGAGAAAATGATGAAAAACAATTATTCACATTAAAATATTATTCATCCACGATTCAGGGGGACATAGAAAGACTATAGAACAACCATGACGTTAAGCCGCAGCGCTGCTATTGTAACCCGGTCTTTTGGATATTTGAACCTGCTGCTGCGAAGTGATGAGCTTTAGAGGATGTGTCTGCGATGTAATAAAGAGCGCTCCGTCTCCACTTCCATTGCACCAATTTGTGCTAAAAGGAGCAGCTGCAGGCACATCTGACTGCTGACTGGAGGCTGCACACACACACACACACACGCACACACACTAAAAACACTCCGATCCTATTGCATAAGCCTGATCTGTCGGAGAGCACCTTCTGCTTTCCACTGGGGGTTTCCTCCTCTCTCTCTCTCTCTCTCTCTCTCTCTCTCCTCCTCCAGCTCATCTCTTCCTCTCTGCAGCTGCTTTTCATCCCATCTTCTCCTCCGCTCCCCCAATTACGCCGGCCCCGTTTCCTTCGCTCGAAATCTGCGCCGTCGCCGATGACTCGCGGGCTAATAAAGCTACCGTCCGGGATTAAATACCTAATCTTTGTGTTGACATACAAGGGGAAAAGACGCGAATGCTGATATCCCGGCTATCGGTGGCGCGCAGTCTTTCGGATATCAGCCGGCGAGGCCACTGACCCACGAGATTAACGCCATCTCGTGAAACCCGATGATACGCCCATGCGCTGGGCAACGAGCCCACTTCATAAGGATTATCCCATGAATGGGGGGGTATCAATATACTGGCTATAATGTTGGCAGAACATGACAACAAAATCTGAAGGGCATTAAAGCACACTGGCGTACAGTCTACATCATGGCTCATGTGCTCAATGGGAGTCAGAATGTTCCAATGCATTGAAGAGGCGGGTGATGGAGTCTTGAGTCACTCCAGTTTGCACCCCGTGTCACCGGAGTTTATTGACCTCCTTCATCTTTGTTTCGCCAAAGAATTCTTAACATCATAATAACACCAATCTTTTGTGTTTTTACCCATCTGAGTTCCTACTTTGAAAGGCAAAATGCTAAAAAAAAACTCGAAACAAGCAGAACAAAGCCATGATGATGGCCTTCGGTCTGTTCCATATGGCCTGTTCCTGTACAAAAACACTTAAGAGTGCCGAGAGCACGGAAAGTGCCTTCACATTTTCAAAAAAAAAACAAAAAAAAACAGCAATGCGGCATTTGCACACTCAAAGCTGAGTGTGGAGCGGTGGACACTTCACACTCTCAACAGGCACCCCCATTGGTCAAGTAGTTGGAGCTTGGGCACAAACTTCTCCGCGTTGAAATTAGCAGCAGGGTGGGAGTGTGTTTGCTGAATGCATAGTATAGATACAAAACTGGATGATAACATCTGTTGTGTAGACAATGTACCTCGAGCAACAATAACACATTTTAATATCATTATAATTAATAATAGTTGCCATTACCGTACAGACATAGTCAGTGCAACACGTGTGGTCGGATTCTTGAACGGCCGTAGAAATGTGTAAAACAGGGCAGCTACTGTTAATTAGCGTTGCAGAATAGTAGTGGGCTGCACAATATGTGTACAACATTGACGTATACAAACCCAGGTACGCAATTTGGAAAACAAATATGGACAATAAAGATGTATTCATTGCACGTTGCAGCTGTAACATGAAAACTGGAGCAGTCACATTCTTTGGTGCCACCTTGGCGGATGTGCATTGAAATTGGTGGTCAGGCCACGACGGATGGCTTCGGGTGTGTGCGTGTGCGGAGACTGCGGGCTTGCGCCGTGCTAATCTCGTTGGCGTGACGTCCTCCCGCCCCTTAAAAAGCCCCCTTGATGTGGAGGACACGTGTCCAGGAGTTTCTAGGCACGATGCCAGCAATCATCCTAAAGCGCTGTGTTGCCGAGCCCCTCCCCCGCCCCAAAAACTCCCTACCAGACCCTATGTAGAGCAGAAGACTCACCTGTATGTGATATGTTTGTGTTGCCACCTTTGTCCCGTTAGGGCGTATCGCCGTTTCCTGACGCTGAATCTGGCCGCACCCCCTACTTGATCAGGAACTCCACATCTGGGCTTCCTCATCCACCTATTTTAAGGACAAGAGCAAGGCGGACAATTTGGAACATGTATCAGATGAATCAAGATTAACTCGCATTAAAAGGCATAGTGTGACAGCAATTTTTCTGATCTTTTTTTTTTTTTTTTCCACCTCGGGGAGCAGCCAGGCACAATCATCGTCCAAAACCACAAATCCCTTGAAAATAACATAGCTAGCACTGTGTTTACGGTCGTCAACAAAAAGGCTAAATTTCAGGAACATCCAAAGTGCAAAAACAATAAGTGGCCGGAGGTGGAATTATAGTGTAAGGATGTCTTTTGTGACATCACAAAGGGTCAGTTTACACCACCGTGAGAATTACTCCTCAACACAGAAGACACAGATTGAGACACAGAACTGTTGGAAAAACAACAAAACAAAACATTCACACGGAGGATTTGTGCAATGGGAGTCAAATGCAGCCAAATGGACTGTTGCCCTTTGCAAAAGTCTTTGTGCATTTGCAACTGGAACAGAAATACTTGTCTTCATTTGAAGGACACCGTGCATCAGCCAAAGACGCAACCTCCGCATACTCCACATTTCACACAGCGACATGCACAGTCTTTTGCAGTTTTACGCTCAGGCTACCGGGGCACAGAAAGACAGAAAACAAACCTCACCTTATCGTGTTATCGCTAGAGCCAACACAGAGAGGCAGCGGTAGAGAGGGAGAGGGAAGAGAAAAAGAAGAAGAAGAAGAACCAGTGTTAGCTTTGTCACATTTCGCCGAGTCTCAGCCCCGCCACCGCCGCTGCGGTCCAGCTCACTGGGCAAAGGGAGCTTGTTACCCTCTGTGGCAGGGATTGGTATTGCACGTCAGGGCTAAGTGTGTGTGTCATATTTGGAGATTTTGAGAGGAAACGGCGACATCAAGTAGTTACATTTGAGATTGCAGCGCTATTACACTCGCCCTGCCTATCCGGAAGTGAACTACGGTGGCCTGTGAGCACAAGCCTGGACACCTTGTCCACCTTCTTCTTCGTTGGTTTAATTGAAGATGCTGGTGTTGCCCACATAATACAACTGTCAGGCAGTTGGATTGACCACACCAGGCTTCCTTAGAAATACGGTGGTGCGAGATGGCAGCTAACCGGGAGCAAGATAAATATTGCTCAGTGTATATTATTATACTTAAATAAGAACCATTCTATGGGTAGTAAAACCAAATTAGCTTTATTGTACTGCGAGTATACGCTTCTATTAATGTATTTGTGGGCAGCATATTAAGCTTCTACCAATTTACCTACTACCAAATATTACACACTGGACCTTTAAATGTCAGCAGCGACTTTTTCCAAGGTGCGCAGGTGAAAAGGATGCCTGGTTGCAGGACCTAAAGGTTGAACCCGGGCGAAAGGCAGCGGCCCATCGTGGGGCACGGCTCTCGGGGAAAAAGACTCAACGCGCAATCGCTTGTCACCACGGCTGACACGTCGCGCTCGTAACCCACTGCTCTCCACGGCTGCCACGCTCGGGGTCGAACCCATCAGCGGAGGGGTCGTTTCTCCTCCACCACCGTCTATTAATACTTTTGACACCGTCGCAGCCTTTGATCTGGACCCTCGGTGAAAATGCCCTTAATCCAGAGCCAGGGTCTGGAGGGCATTCGGGAGAAACGACTCGGCTCTCGCCTGCTGCCGTCATTCTGGAGCCCTCCGCGCCGCGGCGGCTTTCATGAACTGCTTTTGCTTATTTATTTCGTCTTGTTGACTTTCCTCGTGAAAGTCCGTACGCTCCTCGGCGCATCAATCGCGCTAATACGATCGGGGCATGGCTGTCTTCTGGCTGATTGTCTCGAAGCGTTCAACTAATATAATCAGTCGCTATTAATAAATCCAACTGGCGATAAAAGGTTTTAATTGGCGAGATATTCGGACTGCGGCGCAAACGCAACAGCTCTCCGAACAAAGTCTTTTATTTTACAAAAAGAGTAATAGCCAGGAAAGATTAGCAGCTATTAGCAGTTGAAAAGAAAACACAGTTCATTGGGCGCCACGCCGGCGCGCACGTCCAATGTGTGCAAGCAGTTTTCCAAACGCGAGCCACTCACTCGATGGTGTTGCTGTCCAGACTCCCCGTGACGTTGAGGCCGTAGCGGCGCTGCATGGCAGCGATAGCGGACTGCATCACTCGAGGGGAGCGCAGCACTGACATTCTGGGGTCTGCGGAAGGGAGGTAGCCGTACTGCTGAAGCCATGCCTGTGGACGAGGGAGAGGCGAAGTCAAAACCACAACATTTTTTCAGAAAGATTTCAGAAATCAAAGAATAAGATTCGCTGACGTTGTCTTTGTTTTATTTGCTTTCCTTTGCAATGTTTTAAACCACTCAGTTGTGGAAACAGAAAATCATGCCTTGGTGACGTCACAAAGGGCAATGACACATCTACCGGGTTAGTGCCACCATCGTTTGGCTTCACTCTCTAAGACCACCTTGTTCTTTTATTTTATGTTTTTCTTTCCGGAAGGTCCAACAAAGCATCAGCTTCAGCAGGCTAAAACTGATTTTTCTGGAGAAAACTGTAAACGGAGGGCTAATGTTGTTGGACTTCCTTTTTTAGACTTTTACTTCTTTGTAACCCGGTGGCGACCAAACGCTGAAAAGTAAATGAACGAGGCTTGTAACACCGAGACTCTAAACCAGCCATGGGCAAACTATGGCCTGGGGGCCTTATGAGGCCTTTTCAGCTTTTTAGTACGGCCCGCCGAACTCGAAGAGTTTTGAGGCCAAGTTTTGGACTGACGCAACACGGAGGACTGTTGATTTATTTAGTCCATCACTGAATAAATTAAGTAAAATGCTGTCGATCCCATAAAAAAAAAAAAAAAAAAGTCTCATTCAGAAGTGGTGCAGAGTCCGATGCTCACCAAAGTGCGAAAAAAAAAAAAACCCCACCAGTTTGAAGTGAACATTATTCAGAGCGAGCAAAAGGGCAAACAACAGGAGAGGAGAGGAATGTCTCCGAGTTAAAGAGCAGAGTGTCGTCTTTAATCATGTCATTAGGGCTGTCTGGGAAAGGCTTGGGTGTAATGGAGCTTTCAGTGTCCTTAACCTGCCACAGGAAATCATAGCTCAGATCTCTAAAGCAGGCAGTGGTGGTGGTGGTGGGGGGGGGGGGTGAATCTCAGGCCAAAAGGCTTTAAGAATGTCCCCGCCGCTTTGGAAAAATGAAACGCCGATTCTCAAACCGCCGCATTTAGCGAGACAAAGGCAACCAACCGAGCGTTTTGAAGCCACTTGGTGGGGGGAGAAAAAAAAAAAAAAACGAAAAGAAAATGAAGCATCGTTTCAGCACGCGCAGCAAAACGCATCAGCCTAGAATCTCGAGGACTCAATAAAGTCAAGCGCTATCAGCCTCGGAGCCATTCCAGCGCCATTAGCGTCAATTTTAGCATTGTTTTCCCCAACGCGCCGCAGTTGAGCCGATCGTGCCGCCGCGGAGGTCCGCTGCTCGGGAATGGCGCGCGCACACTGAGAAATTAATTCGCTTGGCAGGTATAATGGGAGTGCCGGCGGCGAGGAGGATTGCAGCGGGCGGAGCCTTTTTCTAAGGCGCAGCGCTGAGATTTCTGTGTTGCGGTCTCGCGTCAGGCGCCTCCGGCCGGGACGACGACGAGGCCCTTCAGAAAGACACGGGGCGGAGTGTGTGCGCGCCTAACGACCACGTGCAGCGTTCTGGGTAAAATAATAACAATAATTATAATGATACTTTGGGTACAATAAAAAAATTGAAGAAAGGTTGATACCAATAAGTGTGACTATTAGCAAAAGGAAAAAGGTTTGCATAAAGAACTAAGGGCTTTTTTCCAGATCAATAATGAGCTATGAACAATTAGCTGCTAACATATTTCTGCTATGGTTACCCCCTTGAACTACAACTACCGCCGCGTCTACTTACTACTACACCTTCTAACTCTGCTGCTACCACTACTATCACTATGACTATTACTACTAGCACTACTACGTCTTTCACTACTACTGCGACAACTCCCACTTCTACTGCTGCTGCTGCTACTCGCGCTAACTAGCGATGCTCACAGTCAAGGTGAGTCGACTGATTGAAATCGATTGCATTTACAATTGCAGCACTTTGAATAAATTGATCTTGAGGACGATGACAATCATGATGATGCATTCCAAAGGTGTTTAACAGAACAAAAATGTGTACAATTCATAAATAAGATGGGCGCCACTGAATCCATCCAACATTATGCACCGCTAAAACCTTTTACAGTTGAGTGCAAAGATTGGATTGGGTGGATTCTGTGATGCTTTGACGCTCGTCAGACACAGTATGCACTACTTTTATTTTTTTTTTTTACACGCATACAGGCCCAGATGATGAGATCAGATTGCAATTCCGTGCGCCGAGCAGCTCCACTCACACTCGCGCGAGGATTTAACGCAACACAACGACAACTTCACGAGGCACTCGCACACAACGTCTGACGCCGACTAGCAGCTCTGGCTCGGAGGAACGAGGCAGGAGTCGCATGCCGTTCGAGCACACAAGGCACACAAGTCGCCGCACGCTCGGTTTAGGATTCGCAAGTAGTCGCAAACAACGTAGTAATTTTTTTTTTTTCTTTTCTGGACGATTAACGGCACCCCGTTGCCAGGTTTGTGTGTCCCAGTTGAGGGCTCGGATTTCAGTGGCACACAAGACTGTCTGTCGTCTGTGACTGGAGAACAGCAAATAGTACAACGACGACAACTTATTCGGGATCTTACAGCCAAATAGCCTCCTTAGCATTAGCATCTTCAAATGTACCGCGCTAAAGTCCCCCCAAAAAGACTTGTTGGTTATTGGGAGTCTTGCTCTACTGCCTGATTTTAAAGTTTACATGATAAATACACTGGGTGGTTCCCATGTAGGTATTTTAATGCTACCACTGGTATTGGGTTCATACTACTTTTTTTTATGTATTTTGATGTGTTGCGTCTTGTCTGCTGCTGCTCTTCTGGCCAGGTCTTCCTTCAAAGTGAAACCATGAAAATCAAGTCGACTAAACTGGTGACAAATTTAAGAAATATTTTTAAAGGGTTCTTTTGTGAGGTTGCTCCACTGGAGGACAGGATGGAAAAATAAAGATCAGGAAATGGACTTGCTATTGGCTCCTGAAAGGTCACGCTAGTAAAGACCCGGCAGGTGCGACACTGCAGGATCTTGATTCTCGGTCCGGACAGCTTAATACTGATCTTCACCCTCTCTGCATTTTGCCATCTCAGTGCCAACTCTTCTTCTGAGTCACGTCTTTGTTTCCATTGCCCCCGCAACGCGATTCCGCCTCCTCGCGTCCACTGCCCGCCGCCGTCGGGGGACTTCCACGCAAGCCACATTTAAAAAAAAAAAAAAAACGAGTCCTCAAACCACAACTGCTTCTAAGCAGAGGCAATTAATTTAGGGGACGGCCGTCACAGGGGAACGCCGGCGTCGCTCTTCTCATTTGCAGCTTCGGAATACTTTTAAAACCCGAGTGGTGGTCTGGGGACGCATGCTAATTCGAAACATGCTTCCTGGTGCCAGGTGTTTCTTTTTTTTTTTTAAATGTAAAAGTTGGCCCTCTTTCGAGGCGAGATGAAAGCGACCGTGCAAACCGAGCGTATCTATCAATTTAAAGTGAATCTACGTTCGCCTCACAGACGTGTTCACCGGTGGAGCTTTTTTTTTTTTGTTTTTTTCTCAATATTTCCACCGAAACGTCAACGGAAGGGAAATTTATTTTCGGACGCGACGCGATACGTGACGCCGGACTTCGGAATGCGCAATGAAGCTTTTGTCAGATGGGAAGGTACATTTGTGAAAGCGCGAGAGATTGCGGTGAGACGCGTTGGCTAAAAGGATATGAGAGGGCGCGCGGACGAGCGTGAGGGGAAGTTAAGGCAGGAAATTGGAGTTGCAGGTGTCAAAACATGGCAAAAAAATAAATAAATATACGTCGTGAAGCTCAGGAGCACCGCAGGTCGTCCATCTGGCAAAGAGCGCGAAGGAGGTACTTGTGAAAGGGGAGGAAACCTCGGAAGGTATCGGAACAAAACCCGCGTCTGCCACGTTTAGGCTGACCAACGCAACTTCCCAACCCACCCCGACCAAATTTCATACAGGGACTTTAAAGACGTGTACCTCACAAACACAGCGTGGTGATGCTTTCGTTACCAAAAACATTGCAAAACGTACAAACAAAAAAATAATTAGATACTTACAGAGCATACGTAATTTATTTTGACGGTATTACAAAGAGCCTCTTGCCAAATGTTGGGGTTGAAAAAAAACAACAAAAAAAAACGACGGTTTTAAAAAAATTTGCATCTTTGTGACAATTAACCGCTCAGGTTTTACGTGACGTGACGATGGTGCGACAATCAGTGCCCTGCTCGTCGCTACGTTACACCACTGAACTCGCTTCGCCTCGCGTGAACCCTCAGCGATAGAGGCACCGAAGCAGCGCCCCCTACAACTTTGTGCAGCGGTCGGTGCAAACACCCCAACACCGTACCGTGGCGAGGCGAGGCGAGGCAATGAAAACACGCCCTAAGTGCTTCCTGCGTTCTAACCATCATTGGGAGGAGGCGGAGCGATTGGTTGTGGACTCCGGGCCGATCCTAAAGCCGACTGAGAGCGCCACATTCTACAGCCAAGGTGAGATGAGGGTGAGAAGCGAAACCCGAGGTTGGAATTGCAGCGTCGTCGTCGTCATTCATCCTTGCAGAGGCGAAAACGGAAGAAAGGAACTTAATGTCCGTAATGCCAGACGCGCTGAGGGGGTTTAGTCAAAACCGACGCCAGAGCAAGGCACTTCCAGGAGAGTCGGCCACCCTCTGTTTATTACCCTGGACACGCGTGTTGCCGAGACAGCCCTGAGCTCGTTTGATTCCTTCTTCTTCTTTTCGCTCCTCCATCAGCTTCTTTTATCCTCTCCGTCTGCCGCCTTCTCCACTCTCTCCACCGACTCTGTCTCTTTCTCCCTGTGATTTATGGCTCCTGGTGTTTGGCCAAGGTGGGAGCGGCCTTTCCGCGCTCGCCACCGGCGAAATTCCTCCGCGTCCTCTCTCTCTCTCTCTCCGCGAAACGGATAACGAGGCCGTTCAATGGCGGCGCAGTTTCGGACCTCTTGTTGTTGTAACAGTTGCGACACGGGCGCGGTGGCCGTCCCTTATGTAGCGCTGCATTACAAGTGGTTTATGCTAGTGCGCAATACGCTGGGGGCAAGACAACAGACTTCAACGCTATGTGGGCACAGTCATTACTCTGACAAGAGCGTCAGATCACAACAGGGAGGGTAAACGCCTCAGAAAATGATAATGAGGAAGTATTAGATCTACGTTGTTTTTCGTCCCCCCCCCCGACATCATCCAGTTCTCTTGAACTAAGCGGAAAATTATTCATTAGAGGCATCTTGTCGGATTTATGTCAACTCCGTGCCCTGAACACTGGCAAAAAACACATTGTACATTCCAGCGTGTTTATTTTCTCCCGCATTTCAGGAAAGTAGACGAGGCTAAGAGAAAAAAAAAACAAGTTGACCAAGAAAATTGAGTGCAACTATTTAGCAAAACATTCCGTTTGTTGCTGAGCTTTCATTAGTTATCTATATATACATATATATACATATATATATATATATATATATATATATATATATATATATATATATATATATATACATATATATATATATATATATATATATATATATATATATATATATATATACACACACACATTTACATTTATGAGTGATTTTAAGACAAACAGTCTCAGAACATGTTTAATATTTAGAGATTAGCCGCGACATATTTAAATTTTTTTACAGTCAGTGTAAGTGATTCACGCTAAGCTAATTCCCTGCAAAGAACAAAAATTTTGACCGACATCAAACAAAATCATTTTAAAATGTACAAAAAACACAGAAGCCGCCAAGTCCGCCCTCAATTTGCCCCGTTTCTTTCATCTATTCCTGCATTCACCCAGATTTCAACCCCCAGGATGACGCAGCCCAATGAAATCGGCTAATTCTGAGCATGTCGCATCCTTCATGTGCAATCTAATAATTCAGCTGTAATGAGGTTAAAACTCCCCCCTCCCCCGCCATCCCAACGAAAATTAGGACACAGACCAATTTGAAGTGCAAAGACAAGTCGACCACCGCGTTGCGACGATGGGCCAGGGATGTCTGAGCGCACCGGTGTCTATTTTTAGGTTCTCCACTTGATTTCCCTCCACTTTGAAGCAGACTTCTCTCATGCCTTCTGATTCATGCCGTGCCTGGCCTCGCTGGCCTCCATTTCGACGGGGGTGCACATTACTTCCACCTCTGCCGCACCATGTGCAAACGCGATTTATATGAATAAATAAATAAACAAATGCACAGCAGCGGTTTAACATCTTGCCTCCCCCACACACATGTTCCCTCCAAAGGACACACAAGTTGCTTTTAAGGCTGCAACTAACGATTATTTTTGTTGTCGACAAATCTATGGATTCATTTTCCGATTAGTCACAAGTAACTTCTTTATTTTTACCACCTATTTTTAACTTCTGTTTAGCCTAACTGTATTTTTCAATGTAAAATATAGGTATGTTAATTCACGATTTAATGGTTATATGCGATGCTTATCACAGTTAAACACCGTACACAGATTTCTTACAACTTAAATATCGAAATTAATGTGCCCTAAATAACACAGTTGACAAGTGTTACAATTCGGTATAAACGCTAGCTAGCAAAGCACGCATTTACCCAAGTGAACGATCGTGCTCTAAGCTAGCTTGTTCCATGATTTTCCGACGTGCGAAAAAAAGTATCATGTGCTCGCGTCATAGGTTGGTGATTAATTAACAAATAAGCACGTAATTTAAGAAATTAAAAAAAAAATCATTTTTGTTGGAAGATCGCGACACTGCCACCGTCAAGCGCTCAGCACAGCGCTGCAGGTACAAATTAGCACGTGCAATTTTAGCATTGAGCAATTTCCAATAACACGACGCGTCGACGCTTCGATTTTCAAGTCGACACATTTATGTCGTCAACATAATCGCCCATGCCGACTAAAACACCCCTAGTTGCTTTTGAGCGAGAACTACAACAAGATTTGTCAGATGAGGGCAAAGTCACCCCAGTTAAAAGGAAAAGTACTTTTTCGGAGCCGTGCGGCAGAGAAAGAAGACTCCCGATTCCTGGGAGTGACTCCGGGGACGTGCTCGCATTCAAGATGCGGCGCATTCACCGAGGTGAATGCGAGCGCGTGTCCCCGCTTTGGAGCCGCGCGCTCCAGGCAGGTGGAAGGCAGGCTCATTAGCTCACAGGTGCTATCAGAAGGCGAAACCCGCAGGGCCGGGGAGTGGCTCCATCATGAATGAGATACGCCCCCCTGGGGGTAGAGGGGCGGGGTAGGGGGGGTCTGGTCGGCATGGAAACGTGACAGCGACCGTGCTTGACGGCCCGCCGCCGTTGATGTTTGCACTCGCGGCCAATCAGAGGACGGGTTACAGGTTACAAGGACGGCGAGATCACATTCGGGCTCACTGTCAGTGGCTCAGAGGGACGTCGGTGCAAACAACGAAGCCTCGCGTGAAAGAGAATTTAAAGGTCGTAGCCCTGCAGAATCAATTATCCCCCTAAAAAAAAAAAAAAAAACTCTCCAGAGCTCCAGAAAAACAGGATATTACTCTATCAGGCTGGAGGCCTCGCCAATAACCTGGGAGAGGTACCTGTGACCTTTACGGCACCAGGAAAACAAGTAAACCACAGTAAAAGCAGCGGGAAAGAGAGAGAGAGAGAGAGAGAGAGAGAGTTTCAATTCTGGGAATTTAATTGGCAGCGTTACTGCGGTTGGCAAACGGCAACGGCGGAGTGAATTTTTCAAAGGCTACCTTGAAAGGAAGACGCGCGTCCTCAGATTCTCTGAAACGGTAAATAATAAATGTTCATTTCTGTTATACTTTTGCCTCACAGCATCCGGCGAAACACGTTGAAAGAAAGAGAGAGAGAAAAAAAAAAAAGAAACGGTCGGGAGGTAATCGGGCCTCCGACTGGTAAATAAAATCTCTTGATACGTCCCCGAGACCATTTTTTATTCACAGTGTCGGGGCGAGTAAAGCGTGTTTACAAGTGTGAGCAGCCCCACAGAAGGCTTTAATAGGCATGATGGGACGGCGGAGACGAGCTGCGCCGCATAACTTCAACACCATTACTCACCTAAAGTACACTTGAGTGTTTCCCGCGCGTTTACACTACGGTGCGCGTGCACGTCGGCGAAAACACAGCGCTAGAGCCTACCGTCGCGGAAAACCGTCAAGCGCGGAGGGCGGGGGGGGCTAGGTGCCACGCCTTTGCCATCGCGCGGTTTCGTGGCGTTCCCGATTCTTCGACGTTTCTTTCGACGAATCGCGTCGACGACCGCCAACTGTTTTAATGCAGCGGAGTGTGGAAACTAGCGCTCGGCACGTGGCCCCTCGGTTACGTTTGGTTCCGTCCCGCGAACCCGATCGCCTATCGCTATAGCCTCCTTCGAGGCCGCAAGGACACGGAGAAATAAGGTGTGCCAATTAAATTACATGAAGACAAGCGGGCACCCGGTTAAGTATCTACTGAATCTTTTTAGGCTTGAGACCAAGATACTGGTCTGGATTAACACTAGAAATACTGCACAGGGGCTTCCTGCTTCATTTATTTCACACAATCATTTCACTCAGTTTCAAGAATTGTTTTGTTCCTCGCCCCCAAGCGGATCTAATAACTTAAAGCAGAAAAAAAATGCATTGCAGAGTTACCAATTTTTTTTGTTGTTGTCATTTTTGGTCGACAAAATTGGTACGACTCCAGAGAGAGTTGTGACGTTTCAGCAGCTGAGAGAGAAAACCCAGAACAAGTCTGAAAGTACGGGTCGCCGTCTCAATGGCAGCGCGAGGCTCGCGGGTTGTTTTTTTCTCTCCAACGGATTCGGTCGGCTTTCGGCAGAAAATGCAGCGAACAAAATAAATAAAAATCATCTTCTTTCCCCCCTGCCGCTTTCTTGGAATGTGTTGTGTGTGTGGGCGGAACCGTATTAACCGCGACGGCACGGCAGTGTTCAGCGCTTCAAGCCTGAAACTGCGCCGGTCTTGGTGCTCAAGTAGGGGAATGGCGGTTGGGACGTGTGCCGAGCCCGGTTACTGCTCTCTCTCTCTCTCTCTCTCTCTCTCTCTCTCTCTCTCTCTCTCTCTCTCTCTCTCTCTCTCTCTCTCGGACTGGGGTGAAAATCCAATTCAGAAGGGACCAATAGAATTTCTGCACGCTGGAGGGGTGACTCGAGACCGACGTCACCAACCACCCAAAGGGTTAGCCGCGATGCAACCCAATAAGAGGTTCGACTAAACTCTTGCCAAAGCCATTTAACATCAAATAAAAACCCGTAACTGCGGCTACTGGCTCAACCTCGTGACGAGGAGATGTTTTCTTCCCTCCACATCTTTTTCACCCACCTCAAAGGAGCTCCCGCTTTCATTGTTGTTGCAGTGTTCTAGCAAAAAAAAAAAAATACACACTCTTGCGACGTCCTTCTGGTTCTGGCAAAACCTGAACCTGTGGCAAAACTCAAACCCCTTTTAAAACTGAAAGGACTCCTGGCTGCTTTTAAAATGTCTTCAGCTGGAAAAAAAAAAAAAAAAAAAAATGCTATTCCAAAACCTGCATCCACTAGAATGCAGAAGGGGTCGCAGCAATCCAGATGCTGCAAGGTCCGTTGTAAGGTTGCTTTAGGGGGATTACGAAAGTACAAAAGGAGACCACGGGAGTTCAAAGTGGTTAAAATGTCATTATTTTTTTTTTATGGGTCAGGGATGGAAAGATCAGAGGAGCAGCGAGCGCACGTCAGATGTTTTTGGAGATCAGGCCTGAGAGGCCGGACAGAGGAGGGACAGCGACTGTATGGCTGGAAAGATGCTCGGATTGGAGCAGTCGAAACGGAAAAACAAAAAGGTTACGTCCAAGTTTGTTTTGTTTTTGATTTTTTTTCCCACAGCTGCTGGGCGGCGCCAGGCTCGCCGTGTTCACGCTTTGACAGCTTCAGATCCTGACATTTGACAACGGAAAAACACGTCCGGGAAATTAATTGGATTGAAAGGAGGAAAGAAAAAACAAGACACCGCCCAGTATTTCAAATAAATAAATAAATAAATGGATCCATCGGCTCGAAGTGACTGGAAGTTGTTGTTTTTTTGTTGTTGTTGTTTTTTTGGCGCGCCTAACTCGGCGGAATGCGATCCCTGCTCTCTCTCTCTCTCTCTGAGTAGAACCTGCCGCCTCCGACCCGCGAGTCTGAATAATGCATCGGGCCGAGCGTCCAGCCACTGGCAAAAGAGTTGCGCCAGGGTCGCCAAGGCAACCGCTGGCTGCCTGCTCTCGCCGGCCGGCCCCCCGGAACCCCGCTCTTTGTCGTCCAGGGCCGCAGCGATGCTAACACCACCATCGGGTGGGCAACGCCCGCGTCCCGAAGGTGAAGCGGGGCGGCGGCGAGCATTTAAACCGCTGCGGTGCCAATTGTCAGTGTTGACGTGTCCTTGGGCAAGACATTGAACCCCAAGTGGCGCTCTGGGATGTCATGACGGTGCTGGAAAGCGCAATATAAGCGCAGTCCATTTACCACGTACGCACAGAACGTCGCATAAATGAACGAAGTGGAAATTAAATGGGGGGGTGGGGGGGGGACGGCAGTGTGATACTCTTACGTGCCGACTGGAAAGATCATTTGAGATGGAGGGTCTCGAATTACGATCTTGCGCGGAAACTTTGTCCTGTGGATTCAGGTTTCTGCCACTGCCGCTCATCCGAGTGCAGCAGCCGCAGCAACTTTTGGAATTACGCATCAACAGGAAAGGAGGATGGTTTAAAAAAAAAAAAAAACATAGTTTCAATCAAATCGCGCAGCTCTATTCTTTTTTCTCCCGCCCCCCCCCCCCCCGACTTGCTTTTCCGACAAGCCGAGAAAACGCACACGCACATCCAGATGCATCCTGGTGTGCTGAAGTCGCTCTGTCGCGAGCCCAACTGACGGGACGCGCACGCGAGGCCCCCGCCGGCTGCAGCTGTCAGTCACATCAAAGATTGAGCAGGCAGCCAAGCAGCAAGCAAAGACGCGCGCCGGTGAGCGGAACCAGAGAGCCTGCGTCTCGACGAGACGCGCTGAAGCGACGCAAAGCAACAAATAATAACATGCGGCGCCACCGCGCGCGCGCGCGCCTGCGATTCTGATCCATTTAGGTCAGTGCAGGGACAGTTTTGAAAAATGACCGGATTCTCTCCGTTACGTCCATCTAACGCTCAACTCCTGACGCATGTCTCGGTCACCTGATCCGTTACCGCGAGATTAAACCCACAAGCCAGCAAGCTAGCGAGCAACATGAGTGTCCCGTCAACGATCGCGCGTTCATGCGCGAAAACATTGTCTCACATTAAACCGGGCCGTGGTGCTAAAAAAAAGGTCGGGGGCCGCTGCTGTAGACAACGGCGCTCAGACGCACACTAATACCTCAGACATGCTTTACGCATGCACAGGTGTATGCGGAGTGAGAAAAAAAAGGCTGACAAAGTCTCGGCGGCATTGAAAAGAGAGCGGTTTTCATGTAAACAAAAGCAAAAACAAGTCGAGGGCTAATTTGAAACGATGGGTTGTTCAGATTGCAATGATTAGGTTTAAACACACACAACGTGCACACGACCGAGGCACAAGAAAGCGAATGGACATTGGCGCAATAACATCTCGCCGGAAGCACTAGTGGCCAAGAAACACTCGAAATTCAAAATTAATTGCATGAGTTTAAAACTCGGCCCGTTCCCGCTAAAGAAATGCTATTCAATGAAACACTTCTCAAGAGCCCGTATTGTACCAATTTTTTCCGACCTTTCATTTCACATCCTGCACTCCAGTGGTGCAGCGTCGAGCAAAAACACTCCAGAAAAAAAAAAAAAAAAAAAGCACGTTCAGCCCATTGTTCACAGCCTCCCTGCAAACAAAGAAACTGACTAGGTATTAGCCGCTTGCTGAAGGAACCCAGTGTTTGAATGATGAGCTCTTTGCGGTGATACGAGAGATTTCCACGACTGCACTCTTCACCGCTGCTCTTGAAAGGGCCAGTGTGTAATAGTTGGAGACTTTGAGAAGAAACGGCGACATCAAGTGGTTACATTCTAGAATGCAGCGCTCATTCGCTACCTCCCCTCGAGCTTGCCAGTGAACTACGGTGGCCTGCGAACACAAACCTGGATAGCTTATGGTTATATATATACGTGTGTGTATATATATATATATACATATATATACACATATATATACGAGAACCGTTCTAAGGTATATGAGAACCGTTCAAAGGCTAGGAAAACCACAATACTTTTATTGTATTACGAGTATACACTTTCATTGAAGTATTCATGGGCAGTATTTTAAGCTTTTACCAATATGAAAATGGTAAACGCCAAATTTTACACACTGGACCGTTATAAGTGGGTCAAAAACCCAAAAAAACAACTGAATTGTGTATTTTTCTCATTCAGAACTCCCTCTGCTGAACTTAGTGACAGTTTCGAGGCACACACAAACATTGGTAAAGTGAATTTGGCAGAATCTGGGACCTTTAACACACATACACACAGACGCGCACACACGTTTGCATTCGCACCCGTTGCCTTCCATTATTCAAATGCTACTCGGCGGGCCGAGCGTGCCGACCGGTGACAGCGTTGAATCGCTAACACTCCCCGCATGGTGACAACACCGCGGATTAGCATCGGACAAGCCTGTCTGTGTGTCTGCGTTGTGTGGAGTTGGAGCTCGACGCGACTTCGGTGGAGCTGCGACCGATGACACAAATCCTTTGTACAAATAGCGGAGTGGAAAAAAAAGAAAATCATTCAAACGGTCCTCAGTTTAAGGTGTCAGAAGACGACAACAACGAGCAAATTCATTCACAACGAGCACACCGGCGCAGGCTGCTCGTAGCGACGCACCAAAAATACCCGCGTCTCGGAACTCCAGACTGAGTCCGCCGGGACTCGATATGATGTAATAAAGACAAATGAATGAGGATATAAAAAATTAAAAGGGACTAATGCCTTCCTAAAATATATTCGGTGGGGCCAGAGTGGTGAAAAATAGAACCGCTGGCCTGTTCCTGCACTCGGGAATGCAGTTGTTGTGAGCTGCCTCTTCAGATGACAAAAACAGAAAATGAGTGGTGGGTAGCAGCAATGAGGTAACCATCGGTTGGATAGAAATAAATGGTGCGTTTGATCTTTTGTTCATTTCTTCATCTGATCGGCTGCGAAGAAAGCGCCATCAAACCGATCGACCCGATACTCATCCAATCAAACCTGACATCTGCTTTGAGTCTAAGGTGACTCAAAGCACAACGTACCGTTCGGAAAAAAAAAAGAAAAAAACAACTGGATAGAAGCCAAAACTTTTCGCGCCGGGTCTGTTTTGGACATTCAATGCAAGTTCGATTGTCGAGTTCTCTGACGAAACGAGGAAAACGTGAAACGCCATAAATCATCGGCCAGCGCCGAGCTTTTTAATCAATCCGTCCGAGGCGAGGACAACAGAGCTTTCGGCCGCGACTCTCCGCTGCCTCCCGGGAGCGTCGCGACTCAAAACACTTAATGTGACTCAGAGTGCGGGCGCCTGCACCTGATGCCTCCGCGCGAGTTTAATCAAGGCGGCGGCGGCGCTCCCCACCCCGCTGTTGACGTTGTTGTTGTTGTTCTTGCTTGCGCGAGGAGCGAGCTGGCGAGATGAGAAAATATCAGCTGTGAGTCAAATTTCTTTCCACCGCAAATCCCAGAGGCACGGGAGGAGGAGGAGGAGGAGGAATACAAAAGAAGAAGAGCGGCAGTGGGTGAGACAATAAAGGGCTTTATGCAACCAATCCATTTTGGGACGGGGGAGGGAAAACAAACAGCGCCCGCCATAAATACACAGCCGCGGCGGCGCGGCGATTGCGAATTCATAACGGCGCCCTGCTCTCAAAAGCTCGTGAACGTTGAGACGACGACGTCTCGGCAGTGCAGTTTGGCCTTTAAATCTCCCAAGCACGACTGTTTATCTTGGAGCCTAAAAGCCCCAGCGTGAGACAACCACTTCAGAACAAACGGGACGGACGGCAGCGGCCCAAACACAACTGCGTGAGGCCGGCTAGCCCGCGTCGCTTACGCAATATCAAGCGCGACCCTACCCGACGTCCGGGCGGGGGGGGAAAAAAAAAGGACTTAAAGAAATGCTCTACCAAACGCTGCTGAAATATCAACACTCCATCTGATAGCGATTCCTAACAAATAAAATGCACAAAAAAATTCATTCAGTGCAGCTGAAACGTTGCCAATGTGGTTTAAACTCGCAAGACAAACGGCATGAAATTTGGGGCATTGGGTCGATAATGGAAACTGTAAAAACTCCCAAAGAGAGAAGAATTGCACTTGAGGCACACTGGGCATAAACAGGAGCGACGAGGAGCTCTCCGGAAACATCTCTGCCTGTCAGCGCGCGCCGGCTCATCACCGGCCGCTAGCCTGAAGTCAGGTGTGACAAGTTGGCATTACCGGCTTTATCGGCTGCCAGCAGGCTGTACTTTCTGCAAAATGTGAGCCGGCGCGGAGGAAATCGAGGTTGGGGAAAATTGGCAATGAAGAAATGCCCGCCGCGGAGGCACAATCCGGGAAGTCCGCCCGATAAAGCGGTCGCCGTTAAACGGCGAAGGCCTCCGGAGAGAGACCGCCCGGGCCATTCCGGGTCCAGGTGAGCTCGCAAAGCGGGCTCGGGCGCAACTCTCGGAGTTGCCTTCCCGTATTTGCACTGGAGCGGCTCCAGGACAACGTGGCCACAAAAACTAGTGGCAGATGAAAAAAATAACACAGCCCCCAATATTGACTTTTTCTGAAAGGCAATTGGTCGCTGATTGAAAAGACACCGAGGTCACTCCGCTCTTCGGTTTTGCTCACAGATCTCACTGATATTACAGTTAATGTCGAGTCGCAATTTGTATTAGACTGAACACACACAATCATTAAATACCATGACTTAAAATACCATTGAAACAAGGATTGTTGGTGTTAACGGAACCGCAAACGAGGTTGTTGGTCCAAGGTACACGGTACAAAAAATCTGCTAAACCTTTCTGCAGAACACAGCAGGGTGGAGAGGGTCTACACGGGTCAGCGTGGCACCTTTGCCCGGGTTGACCTCGGTTCCAGACATCTCACAGCAAAGATAAGTCCTCAGGTCCGAGGACACGCCATTGGCAGAAACGAGGCAGGGCTAAGAACAGCACGTTAAAGCGTACCCGCTGAGAGCTGCGCCAACTCGAGGCGGAATCAAGTTGCGAAGCGAGTCAATTGCCGAACAAACTGGATCTCAAAAGAGTCTTTTAAACCAGGAGGAAAATCTGTCAATGTCTATTTGTATCCGCGTCTCATTGATCACGGTAGGGTATCTAAGCGGGTTCTAAGTAAAAAAAAAACAAACAAACTCTGAGGTCTTTGTTCTCAGCGTCCTAACTTGAAAACGTATCAAACAGAGTGCGCTCCGTCGGCAGCTTTGACTCTTGCGGACTCTCCGAGCCCGCGTTTAACTTGACCGCGTGCACGTCGGCGACGCAAAAGAATGCAACAATCGCCCGAGACAAATTCCGCCGGCGGTGAGACGCTCCCCTTAACGTTTTCTGCTGAAAGCCGCCACGGATGAGACGTCTGCAATTTAAGCCTCGCAACGCCCCGCGATGACGGCAAAATTAGGGGCCATTAAGAAGCTCCGGGACAAACCAGGACGTTGACAGGTGCAAATCTCGCAGCACAACATGGACAAAACCCAAGGGATTAAATGTTATGTTGCGGTGTCTTTGCATGACGGGCAAAGGAGAGATACTCGTGGGTTTCCCTTTCTCCCCTAGACGCAAAGATGTCTCCGGGGGGGGGGGCTCTCGGATAAGAATTTAGGGGAGCGACTGTTGTGTTTGGTGGCTCAGCGCCAACGCGGAACACGCACGCAACTGGGAGTTTGAAGGGGGTCACGGCGAAGCGCTTAACCGAGGGGTTGCGAAGAGGAAAGGCTGCGAGATTAGAAGAACAACCAAATAAAAATGGTGCGCACTGTGTAAAAAAAAAAAAAAAGAACACAATCTCTGCATCTTTCACGTCGGCGTCATGCGGCCTCGGACGGTTGGATCAAATCACCGGCCGCGTCTGGACTCGATCTGCATTGAGGGTGGCACGGCAGAGCCCATAAATCATGCGCACGCGGACGTGGGACTTTGGCGAGCTGCTGGCAGACGTGCCAGGGTGTGGGTGTGTGTGTGTGTGTGTGTGCGTGTGGTGTTCCTGTTAACGCAGTGCCTGGGGCGACAAGGAGTGACAGACAGCGGTGGGGAAGGGGCTCGGTTCAACACTTTAAAATCGCAGTCCCGTGCATCCTAAAAAGCGGGGATCGACAAAGAGAGGGCCTCCGTTGATAAAAGAAGAAGAAGAAGAAAAATCTGAAATCCCAAAACGTTTTTTTTTTTTTTAACGTCTCAAGTTGCAGGAGCCGTCGGTTCCGAGAGGCAAGGCGCGAGATTGCACAAAATGATGGGACGTTCAGGGCTTTATTGATGTGACTACATGTAGCCCAGAGGCATTCTGGATATGGAAGGAAAACAAAACGCCTCTCCATTTTTTTTTTTTTTTTTAAGTTCCATTGTTGAAAATCTCGTGGGACTGCTAGCCCACCCTGTCAGTTTAAAAAACAAAAAAAAAAACAAAGTTAAGCTAGCTTTTTGTGTATTAAAAAAAAAAACACACACACACACAACTGGCAGGGAGAGACTGTTGACACGATCCGTACTGAAAATACATTACAATTTCCACTTCCAGCCGCTGACAGGAGGCGTTTGTTGACTTGGTATCGATTTACATCGGTGTGTGCGTGTGTTTCGGCGGGGATGGCAACAGTGAAAAGTCCCAACAGTGAAACTGCTCCCGACACACACACACACACACACACCACACACACACACACACACACACACACACACACACACACACACACACACACAAAACGTCCTATGTTGGTGACGACAAAAAAAACCCAAAACAAACGGTTGACCATCTCCAGGACGTGTGTGTATGGTTTAACTTCTCCCTTAGAGCGATTCACACACACACACACACACACACACACACACACACACACACACACACACACACACAAAAAAGGATTATGAATGACACAAAGGGTCCCCGTTGTTGTGCGAGTTAGAGATACGCCGAGCAACAACAACAACAACACAACAACAACAACACGGAGCACCGACGGGGGAAGGGAGGAGAATAGGAGGCTCGCCGAGGACGCTGCCATGTCAACACGCTCACCTCCACGTTGAACGGCTGCTCCTCTCCGCCCGCGGCGCACAAAATCCACAGCAGCAGCTGCAAGCACGTCGTCCCCATGCAGCAGCAGCCGTGAAGACATCTCCTGCTGCGGGCGGCCAATAGAACCATAGTGGAGGTGGAGGTTGGCAGGGGGAGGAAAAACAACCCCGCCGCCGCCGCCGGAGCAGCCGCCGAGGTCCGTCCGTCCACTCGGGTCTCTCGTGTTTCTACCGCTCGGGTGCGGTGCGGTGCGGTGCGGTGCGAAGCGGACGCGAAAATCCTCAGGCGTCGGGCAGCGACATCCTCGCCGCCGCTTCTCCCCGGTGTGTCTCTGCTCAGAGGCGGGCTGGAGGAGGCGGGAGGAGGCGGCGGTGAGGCGGCGACTCGTCGACCGCGCGCTCGCTCGCTCAAGCGCTCTCGGGAGGCGGCGGCGTCGTCGTCGTCGTCGTCGTCGTCCCCGCGGGAGAGTGTCCCCCCCGCCCCCCGTTTAAGTTGCTGTCAGCGGCCCGTCAGCCGCTCCAGCTCCTCCTCCTCCTCCTCCTCCACCTCCTCGGAGGGTTGGACGCGGTGTTGGTCGGGGGGGTAAAGTCCGGCGCGACCGGCCGTTGTTCCAAGCGAACGCGTCCTGCTCGGTTTCCGCGCCGCGCGGCATAGCTCCCCCGTTTTCTACTTGCCCCGTGCTCCGCCCAGGGCGCATGCGCCGACTGGCACTAGCGCCACCCCCTCCCCTCCTCTCCGCGACGAGGAGCGCGCCTATAAAAACGGTGTCCGCGGTCCCGACGACGGCGATTTCTCGAGTTTTTTTTTTTTCCGAAGCCGGAGCACGCGCTGGCAACACAGCTCGAGAGCACCGGTTTGTTGTCAAATAAGCTAGCAAGTCTCGACAAATAGGAATTTTTTTTATTCCCCCCCCCCGTACGGTTGTATTTCATTACAAAGACAACTTCTCAACATTCAGTGTATGGAAAGAAAACAAACATTTCTTCAATATTAAGACAACGGAAACGTACTTTGTCTGATGCATAAATATATTGCTTCACAAAATTGTATTAATCCGACTTAATAGCCTACTCACTGTTCTGTATCCACTCATAAAATACACAAAGCCTCGTGTGTGCACGTCACACTCCTATCCGACGTTCGCTTCATTATCCATCGTTCCACTAGAGGGCGGCGACAAGCACGGACTCCTCGTTTTGGATTTTTCTCCTCTCGCCCCCCTCCAAGCGCAACCGTCACAATGAACACACCCCGCAGGTACCCACAAGTCTCTCCGTGTCTCACGCGCCGCTTTTACGGCGAGAGCGAGGATGATGCCATCGCCTTTGACCGTCGCAGCAGTCACCCAATGACTCAGTCAAACGGATCCGAGGTGATCGCCTCCGACAGGATCCCTGTCGTCGCGACGTAATCGCCCCGAGGCTCGCGGTGCTTTGACTTGCTTTGGCGCGACTCCGCGGAACGCCGCCGTACGAGGGACGGCGTCACACCTCTGCAGTCATCGAGCAGAGCCCCCGTATCAGGCCCAAGCCTCTCTCTTGAGTTTCCCCAGCAGCAGGCTCAGATTTAACGAGGCGGATCAGCCACTTTGACCCCAGTAAAAATGGAAGGAGGCAGTGTGTGTCGATACGTTTGTGCGCGGACGAGTGTGTGCGCGCGGCGCGCGCTTGTGTGATTGGGTTAGCCGCACCATTAGCCCATTGATGTGATCTTTATTTGCGCGAGCAAGCGCGCGCACACACACACAGACAGACACTGCTGAAAGAGCTTTATTATGCCGTTCTTTTATCACTCATGTTTATCGTTGTCGTTGTTGTTATGTTGTGTGATACAAGTGCGAAAACGGCAACGTGCCAACACTTTGTTCCATTATTTATCGCGACAAAATGACTTGCTTAATTCCCCCAGTGGAACGTTGACCTTCTCCTTCCTCGCACATTTGCAGGTTGGCGCAATCAACTCAATCAACAAGATCAGACCTAATTCTTTGCTTCCCCACACCCCCAACCATTACCAAACACGCCACTACACTTGCGCTGTCAAGACGGCTGAAACACGCATCCGTTTTGACCGTTTTGCTCTTCGGTCCGGCAGGCAGCGTTTTTTTTTTCTTCTTCTCCATCCTCCTCGGATTTTACTCGGCGATAAAATTAACATCAGCTCATCCGCTTGCCTTTCTCCGGCCATCTTGAGCTCGTTCTAAAAGTTTCTTGGCAGGTCGGGCCGCGCCAGCTTCCCCTCGTCCTCTCTCAGCCCCTTCACACCACCCGTCCCTCTTCCTCTTATCCATCATAGCGGCTTCCTCTCCCGCTCCACAATCCTGAATCATCACCCTCATTATTATTATTATTATTTATTTTTTTTTTTTTCCAAATGTCTTGAAAGGTTCTGGCTCTTTCCAAGTCGGCCCTCCCACCAGCCCGAGAGCCAGGATCCTCAAAGCATCCCTTGTCCAAACATGAATTTGTCTCATAACTGCTGCATCTGCTCCCAGTCAGACCTCCTGGATCTGCTGGCAGCGTCGTCGCAAAGCTGCCTCCCATCTGTCTCTCTCTCTCTCTCTCGCCATTTTCGCAAGGCGGATAAATAAGGAGAGCGGGGATAAGTGCCGCGGATGAAGAGAGCAGCCGTCTACAACGGCTCCTTGACTTCTCCCCAAAGTGACCGTGTAATTCAAGTTATTTAAAAAAAAAAAAAAAAAAACCACAAAATGTGAATAATTCACCGCCGCTTCCGCCGTAGCTGCGATGGTTGGCATGGGGGGGGGCGGAAGCGCAGCAGCGAGAAGTCATCTTCTGAACGAGCCCTCGCCGTGATTACAGTGCTATCAGCCAGCTGCGGCCAAGTGCACTGAAGTTAAAAAAAAAAAAAAAATCACTTGGGTAAAAAAAAAAAAAAAAACTCAGTAAAATCACTTTCATGTGGCTGGAAAAACAAATTCATTTCACGGTTTTTGTCTTAATCAAAGAAAGAATTTCATCTCGATCAAATTGGACTAAATGATTGTTCATCACGACTGCTTTTCGCTTGTTGTTTTTTTTTTTTTTTTTATTTTACTGCTATTTTTCGATTTGAAGGCGCACCTGCTTATCATGCAAATCCGTCCCCGGCCTCTCGGAAATGTGAGAAGTTCGACCTTTATTGCTTCTGCTGAAAGTCACAGGGGAGTTCTTGAAATGCGCGGTAGTGCGGCTTTCAGCTTTTGACTTTGGGAGCACCTTGTCACTTTGCTTTGAAAGGTGCCTCACGAAAGAACGCGATCACTACTCGTCTCCTGTTACTGTCATGATCAAGACAGCCGGAAGACAAAGCCAAATATTGTGTTGCGGAAGGCTGTAATATATATTTTTTTTACATGCATATTTATATTTTTTGTGTTGCTCAGGGGTTGAATGTTACAATTTGGCGCATCTCAGGCGCTTGAATGCGTTTTCAATGATGCAGTCAACGGGGAATGTCTCCGCTCGGGCTCGGCTAGCGGTGTGACGTTTCGTACGGAGAGAAACAGACGCTGAAATTACAAATAACAAAAACAAAGAAGAAAAAAAAGAATATTTCACAGACTCATAAATCATTAAACCAACCAAATTACTTTGCCGAACGCGAGTCGCTGAGCACCTGGGGTGTGTGTGTGTGTGTGTGTGTGGGGCGGCTAAATGACGCGGGAAGCGGCACATCTGGATGTCAGCCGCTCGTCAGCGATCGGATCGCAACTTCCTCCCGAGGAACTTCCGACAGAAGGCAGATGGCTCGTCTCTATTAACTAATCCAGAAGGCCACCTCGTCCCCTTCGAGCCCCCGCCAATGTGGCCCCAAGTCCCGGGGATGCCGAGAACTGGTCTGCCCAAACTCGGCCCGCTGGCGTTGAGACAACGGCAAAGGAAGAAAAAATAAATAAATAAATAAAAAATACAGAGGGGAAAAAACGTACAAAAATAACCCGTTTGCGGCCCACGTCGCTGCCGCCGAGACGGATTGGGGCGTTTTACATAATGGGCTCGAGCTGAGCCGTGCGGGCTTTAGAGAAGCGGCGTATTTGGGGAGCAGGTACGTGCTCGCATCAAACGAGGAGCCTCGCCGCCCGCGGTCGAGCCCCGAGTTAGATTTGTCGGAAGCAGGAAGACGACCGGAAACGAAACGTCGGCCGTTCGAATTGAGAGTTTGCAATTGATCTGAATGGGCCGGGACCCATCAAGGAGATGAAGAGGCTCTAGCCGGGGGGGGGGCTGTTCCTGCTGGTGCAAGCAGAACTGCGATAAGATGAGCTTTCAACTCGGAGGAGGAAAAATGATCCATATGAGCAAATAAAGCAAAAATATTTTTTTCCGCTCGATAAGTGAATCCAAATCTGGTTTCCAGTGGGGTCCTCAACATATTTGTGCTTCGACAAGTACTTGAGCAAATGTTCAGTACCCTTCTTTCGAGATGGCAACGTGATGTAACAGCTTGTTATTAAAAAAAAAAAAAAAAAAAAAAGATCACAACAGAATCATGGTAATGAAAACCTCATCCACCGCAGACCGCACGCCGCACACCACACGCAGTGCGCTTGGATGTGGTTACAGCCTCACTGGATCCTGCAGTCTCTGCTCCGCAAACCAACGTGTCACCACCCTTCCTGGGGAACCGCGCAGTCGCCCGGTGGCCAAAAAAAAACAAACAAACCTGTAAGCGATCTGCTCCGCAAAAGCGGAAGTAGGTCGATTGGCGCTCATAGCAAATTTCCTCCTTCTCTCTCTCTCTCTCGCTCGCTCCCTTCTCCCACTCACTGTGGCCAACAGATTCCACCCCCATCCAAGCTTGTGCTTATGGGAATAAAGGAGGGCGGCTCCACAAACTGAGCTGTTAATAACTTCTGCGGGAGGGAGCTGGACGGGAGACGCGACAGCGCAGCAGAAGTGGCTGCTTTTAATGGAAGCATATAGGAAACAGGTGGAAGCGTCAAATATACTTCAAAGGGGGGCGAGAAGCGCCGGAGGGCACGGCCGAGCGCAGCGGGTAAACCCTCAGCGTAGCTCCGCCCCTTCCCTTGCATTACATATACGAGCGATAAACACCCACTGAGCGAGCAAGGAAATGCTGAGTGACCATGGAAGAACGTGACGCCACAAGCATGCTAAAATTAGCTGGACTCATGCTGGATCATGTATTTTAGTTGTTATAAAAGGTACCAAGCTGTGCAATATTTCCCATGGAAAACATGCATAGCTACAACACGCCCTTGTTTTTACCTTTACTCTCTGCAAAACAAATTGAAAAATCAATAATTAAAAAAAAAAAAAAAAAAAAAAAATCTTCAGTGCAGTTCTTGGCATGTCACTGCTCCAGCACCCATGGCAACATCCATTTGCTAACTAGCGCGCACCAGCAAACTACTCAATGTGTGAATGGATGTGCAGCAAAATTTGCAGAAATGAATCCTCTCACTTTCTTTATACGACTCCCATTCATTTAGCAGCTGTGTACGGAGATGAATACTCTTGTGTTTTAATGAAATCAATATGACTGTGAAAAAAAAAAAAAACGCAGTTCCGCTAATTATTGTTAATTAACCAAATATGGCCATTATTATTATTGTGAGTGCTGCGTATCTCTCCGTCCTGACTGATTTCTTGCTGAGAAGCACTCGGAGGAAAACGCCGGCGCGGTGAGAGAGTTTTGCGTTTGTCAACCAATCTATAATTTACCAGTCGGCCGTCTAATGTAAAATGCACCGTCTTCCCCCGGCGACCGCGTCTCTCACGTGCGTGCCTTCTGACTGTAAGGCCGAGGAAGGGAGAAAAGTAAAATAAATAAATAAATAAAACTGCATCAAGTGTCGCTTCGCCGCTGCCGATGTCAAGGCACTGTTTACAACGCGCTGCGCCCCCCCCGACGCGCTGCTGAGCAGTAGCTGAATGCTGCGGCAGGAAGATGAACAATTCACTTAGTGCCCCGGTCTCGGCAATTATGATTGATTGCGGCGCGAGCAAAGCGATTCCCAGACTGGCCTCCACCAAATTTTTAAATTGGGTTTTGGCTCTGGGCACGGCACCACCAGTACACAGTGGGCATTTAACAAACAAACAAAAAAAAAAAGGCATACTCTAATAGCCCTGTAATAGCAGCGTGCCAACCGTTAGCCAATGAATGAATGCGGCGCTATGCTAGGTTCTTTTATTCCAGGAAGCACAGAGCTGCAGGGGACCTGAAGTCTGAGCTGCATCGAGTAGTGAAGAGACACACCTTTGCCGAGTGGAGACCAGACTTCGGGTTTCACGTGCTTTTTGAAGTGTGTCTGAATTGTTGGGGCAGACCAAGCGGAGTTCATACAGTGTGAAGCACGGAGGGACTCGGCGGACAATAAAGTTTTTTGTCAGTTTCGCTCGGGGGAGTTGAAGAGAAAATTGCACACACACCCAACCCCCACCCCAACCCCCACCCCCCACCCCTCAGCAACAATGTACACTTTTCGGCGTGACAGCGCGCGAGCAGTTTGTGGCCAAAGCTGTGCTGCAACTCACAGGGGAGTGCACGTGTCGAAGTTTGCGCAGGGCCGTGAAATTCACAATCTCTTGATTTTTCTGGCCGAAAAGTGGAAAGACGAAGAAAACTACCTGGAATTCTCTGTCATTTTCCTATATTCGGTGACGCTTCCGGAAGCTTCCAGGCGTGGAGCTCACTGTACAAAAATGGTGACAATGGAGAAAAATATAGGTTCTTTTTTTTGGTAGTGCACTCATACACATGCACACATCCAGTGTTCTCCCGATGGCCGCATCACTATCCACAGCAGTGTATATCCATTGCTGCACAAAATCCGGGCGCCTAAGTGTTCGCTACCAGTCTAAAAATGTAATGGGCTAAATTACCTCCGGCAAAAGAATAATCATGAGCTGAAAAATACGCCGGGGGAAAACCATTATCCTGCAGATGCTTCTCGGCTGAATGATTGCATTAAAACAAACGTGTTTAGAGGCCTTTCGAAATGCTAATTGCGGGCAAAAAGCCCTCGGCTTTTTTCAATGAGGAACGCCGGCGACTTTTAAAAAACGCGACTCGGGGACGGCCGATCTTAGTGCTCGGACACAACAACGAGGTCGTGTTTCAGCGCGGCTGACACACACGCACGCACGCACGCACGCACGCACACACACACACACACACACACACACACACACACACACACACACACACACACACACACACAGTGCGATGGCCATTAAGTGTTTCAATGTGTCCCGGCTTTAACTGCTTAACCACACTGGGGCACTTTGGTCCTTTTTTTATCTCAGCCATCAATGTTTACACTCTCGGACATGCGAGTACGCCATAATTATCCCGCGAAAGCGAATGCGGACGCCGGCTTGAGAGGAAAACACTTTCGCGAGCCGACTTTTTGCGCGCGTCTCTTTTCTCAATTAAGGGGCACATTGCTTGCTTACAGGTTCAGGTTTGCAACACAGTTTAAGATTCGCAATAGGGACAGTGCGAATTCTGCAGCTATGTGTGTGCTATGTGTCAAAGTCTGTACCTTTTTTTTTTTTTTTTTTTTTTTAATCAAATTAATAAATAAATAAATAAATAAAAATTTAAATGCCACTATATTTTCACAGTAACCGTGCAGAGTGGACGTGGTCGGACTTTGGGCGCGCTCTGACAGAACAGGAGCGTAGCGAGAAACATATGGTAGCCTCACGGCTAGTGCACACATGCACGGATTACGTGCGCATGCGTGTGTGTGTGTGTGTGTGTGTGTGCGTGTGTTGGGTCAAGAGCTGGCAGCGCCGCCTCGACGTGTCATTTCCTGGCACCTCCTTCCGGCCGGCTCCGTCCTATGGTGGCATCACAGGAAGTTCACCTGCTGCCGATGGCCTGACTCATAAACCCGACTGCCAACTGGGGTGAGGAGTTTAAGCGTTTTTGTTTAGTTTGTGTGGTTTTTTTTTTTTATGTTGAAGGTGGTAAAGGTCCAGTGTATAAAATTTGCCCTGAATTATGATTTTTTTTATATTGGTAAAAGCTTAACAAACTGCCTGTTTTGAAACATTAATAAAAGTGTATGCAGGCCACTGTAGTTCACTGGCAAGATTGAGAGGGGGAGCGAAAAAGCGTTTCAATCTAGAATCGCTCTTTTCTTCTCTAAATCTCCAAATATGACACACTAAAACTGTGTGTGTGTGTGTTTGCTTCTTTAGCGCTGCATTCTTACAGTTCACACATTTCAAAGACTAGTCATAACTACTAATGATCTCATAATTTCTAATCTAGGTGACATTTCTGGCAACACACTAGTGAACTATAGTTCCTAATCCCTATACGTCACATGACTGGGTCCGTCCCCCTTAGCTATTGGCACCTGTTGTTTTGAGATCCAGCGGGCGGAGAAGTGAGCTGCTAGTGCACATTCGCCACCGCATCAAATAATAATGTAACACTGCGAGACAGAGCCTGTTTTCAAGGCAAACGCCTGGGCCGAAGGACATACCAGACATTCCTGTGGGCGGAGGCATTTCAAAAGCGCATGTTTACTGCGTTTGTTGAGAGGAACGTCTGACCATGGCGGCGGACGTAGTGGTGGACCCAGAACCTTATTTATCTGAGCCACAAACCAAGTCATTCACTACAGCTTCAAGTGTGTACTGTGTCACTCCGCCCAGTGGTTTACTGAAGGATGTGATTCTTGTGTCGTAATGTTAAACAAATTAATTAGATTAATTATACGCTATTTCATAGCAAGAATGTCCAGGTCACAGCTTGTCCACAAGAGTGTTTTGAAGTTGTTGTATTGTGTATTTGATGAGTTTTGAGGGAGGGAGATCCTCAAATTTGTTTGCCTAGTAGACCCCGGATATCAGAGCAACAGGCACTGATAACTGAAGGAAAAGCACCTACTCATGCAAATGCTTATACAACTACAGGGATTACAGCAACAGGTGACCTTGTTGAACTATCACTTTAACACAACCAACCGCATGGCACCTCATTGCACAATCGTTAAAGCCGTTGTTCCAATATAAAACTTTTTCAGTACAGAGAAAAACACACAACGCGTGTTTGTATGCGGCAGGGCGGAAGAGGCAGCAGCTGGTCAAACAAATCCATCAAAACTGAATTCACGATAAGAGGATACATTCACCTGAAAGGTCAGACTTGTCTAAAAGTGACGGCTGTGGGGGGGGGGGGGGAGTACTTGCAAATATTACATTATCTATGTATTGAATAATTTGCAGCCGGAGCGCGTCTGGAAAGCGGACAAACATCCTAAAGTTCAACCAATCAAGCAAAGAGGGGTTGCGCGGCAGTCACAGACAGGGATGAGAGATCGGGTTTAGGATTTTGACCCGGATTACACTTCGTTTCCTGCTTTATTGTGACGCGCAAAAGCTTGTTGCGTCATCCTCCCATGGTGTTTCCTCACGGGTTGGGAGCGAGATTTACCCCCCACCCCCCTCTGTAGCTGGCAAAGCCTTTGTCATCCTAAATCCCAATTATGAAAGCAAACGGGGATTTTTGACACGATGATGCCCAAACGGTCTCACTCCCGCTGGTAATTAATTCACTGTCTTCTACCAACGGTCTGCTGCCAGGCAATCAACTCCCATCAATTGCGCTAATTGCTAGCTACCTCATCATCCGTTTGATCCAAAGTGGGCGTGAGCGCGTCGGCACTTAGTGCTCCTTCTAATTCTACGATAAGCAATCTGAGGACTAACAGCTAATAACCATCGAGGCTGCCCAGCCGCTCATCCTGGACGGCCAGGTGGAATCGGATTGTTTTATTGGATCGTTGACCGTTTGTGTGGGAGGGGGGGGGGGGGGTTGAGCGACGTGGCCAGCTGCAGGACAGGTGTTGCACTGTAATCAAGTCTTCTGAGCCACAGCAGGGCCAGAGCAGTGATTTACTCATCGGGCTTCGACACGGAGTTAGCGTGGACCAACCAATCGGCATATTCTGTGGTGAATGGCGCATTAGCTATAGCTGGGCTTCAGTTGTGACCAAGACAGGAAGCCAGGGGGGGCGAAAGACATTAATTTACAGCTAGTTCTTAAAAATCGTCAGCGATCACTTAACACGAGCGTTAAGACTGGTTAGTCTGGATGGGCTACAATTAACAATTACAATTTACGATTAAGTCATATTTACAAGGAAGTGCTTAGGAAAAAAGCTGCCAAAATAGCAGACGACCCCTCTCATCCACTCAATAGGGAGTTTGAACTTCTTCCCTCTGGTAGATACAAAAATTCCTTCATCCCTCATGCCATTGGAGCACTGAATACCATGTCTGGTTGATGCGTTTTTAATGCAATTGCCACTGCTGTCCCGCTTTTTGCCCTGAAGATGTTTGTGTGTAAGTGTTGTTGCTGTTGTTGCCGTTCCGCTTGTTGTTTTAGGAGACCAAAGACAAATCTCCACATTGCGGACAATAAATGAACTAACGAACTAACTAACGAACTAACTAGGCTACCTCTGGCAACAAATACTTTTTACTGAGAAAATTCAATTTGCTGTCATTATTAGTATCATTATTAATGTGGTTTATTTGACACGCAGGTAGCGCGGTGCTCGCTTCCACTCAACAAGTCAGAGTTTCACCAATTCAGACGTATTATGTCATTCACAATCAACTCTTTGCATTTAATCTCGTTCTACACGTCCGTGCCTCCACCCTTCCACCCCTCTATCCCTGATCACTCCTTTGACAGAGATAATGCTGTCATCTGCTTACAGTGTTACTCACACTCAGAAATGGGAGGTGTCCCTCCCACCGCAATCTGTCTGTGTTACAGCGCTGACACTGGGGTGGGACGGTCTCTCTCTCTCTCTCTCTCTCTCTCTCTCTCTATCCTTCACTCTGTCTCTTTCTCCACCTCTCTCCTCCACCCACTTGTCATTTGGCGTCCAGATGGAGCCGATGCAGGCGAAGTAGCAACCTACCTTTCGCTGAGAAATTAGCTGCAGGGCAAAGAGAGAGAGAGAGAGAGAGAGAGAGAGAGAGAGAGAGAGAGAGAGAGAGAGAGAGAGAGAGAGACGAGAGAGAGAGAGAGAGAAACAAAACAAAACAACGAACGCCTCCTGCTGCGATCCGCGTCCAGCAGAGGAGGCAGCGAGACGCAGCGGCGGCACACAAAGGTTGCTCCGAGCGCTTCGTTATAAAGGGAAGCGATATTTATCAACACAACGCTGAATGGGAATGTGAATCGGGGGGACTAAACTCCGGCTGAAATCCCACTTTACTCCAAAACGAGGTGAAGAACAGCGGCCCACCCCCCACGCCCCCCGAGGAGCAGAAGTTTGCGCTCCTGCCAGTGTGCGACCGTACGTGGGAGTCGCTCATCCATATACAGCATTTGTGTTTCGCTGAATCCTGGCAGTATTGCACAGTTGATCCCACACTGCGATTCAAAAATGTCTATATGCGCTGCTTCTTGGGCTGCTGTGAGGAAATTATTCGGACATGAAGCTCCTGAAATGCTTTTGGACCTGATGTATTTGTGACGGGATTGGATTGTTGTGAATCATGGAGTTGAAAAAGTATGAAACGACCTTGTTTACACTTTAATGTTTTTTTTTTTTGTCTTCAGTGCTGTTATGAAATATAATGACATGAATGTGTGTGTATAAGAGAGAGAGTGTTGCTTGCACGACTAACAAACACAAGGCAATATGTTATGATGCTTGTTTGTTTTTATTCAGAGAGGGTGAAAATTGGTCATTAAAATGGAAACGTAATGGACCCCTTGAATAAAATGCTGCATTATAATGTACAAAACCATGGAATTACTTATTAACGTCACAGCTTCCCAACTCAAATTATTCAAGTATTGTTCCCCGTTCAAACGAACCTCTTCTGGAAGCAATTTGCGCTACTTACACGACTTACTTGGCTTACACAATGCAAGCTGCTATTTGTGCGACTTTTTCTGAAACTTGCGATGAGTTCATGCGATTCCTGCAATCTCACGGCGCACTTTTCGAAACCTGCAAAATGGTTGAAAATGCACATCTTCTTCAGATGTGAATGAAGAAATACATTTTTTTTTTTAACTCCGACGATGGTCTCCTCTAGTCGTTATCAGCACTTTTACTTTTTACCTTCAGATGAAGCCCGGCTAAAAAATAAATAAATTAATAAATTAATAATAATAATAAAAAAAAAAGGTTTAATGATGCACTTGAGCAGAGGCTCTCACCTGCTGTGTCAGAAAAGGAACACAGGCTCCACCAAATGTTCATTTAACCGCGGAGGAGATTCAGAAGGCCACTTTGTTAAATGCCCTCCAGCCAAGCACCTGCTTCGGACAGGTTCCCATTAAAATTTATAAACTCCTCCGCTCCGGAGTAGTCCCTGGCCTCCTTAAAATTTTCGCGGGCAAGGGGGGGACAAAGAAGATAGAGACTTCTTGACGAATCTCGGAAGTGTGTTATTGGATCAAATTCAGAAATTCACAACAAATGTGAACTCTCCTCACGCATGTTCTGTTAAGAAAGACGCAGACAGACCCTCATTCTTATCAGTTTGTGTCTGTGTCTGCGTGGCAAGTACACCAGCGTTGGTAATTATATTACATACATTTGCCACATTGTTCTTTTTTTCCCCCTATTTTAAATCCAAAAGATTGTTGGTTGTTTTTTACTCTGATCACACCAATAATGCAATTCTATCATTGATTTTGTCAGCAAGAGCTTAGTTCACAGTAGCTTTGACAGTTTGGTCGATTCAGTCAAAAAGTCATCCTTGACAACTCAGTACACTCTCACCCAGAATGATGTCTATAAAGTTTCCCTTTGAATCCTGTTGATTCATTGTGGTCTTCGTGCTGAGCCGTCTCCCTAAGCCATCTCAATATCCCTTCAAAAGGCCAATTGCCAATAAACTTTGCAGTCATAAGAGCCCCCCTCAGTGAGTCCAAAGACCCCTGACGGCTTTGCCAACAATCTGACAATTATCATAAAATAACAGGCCAACTCTTCTTTGCCTCCCTTTGGGCAAACTGGCAATGATCTCCCCCCCAGAAGTTGCCCAAGTACCATTTGTGCGTATTGCTGAACTGGGGAAACTTTTTTTTTTAATGACCGTGTACGTAAACAACAATAACGACGAGAGAAACGATACGATAACGCGCAAAAAGGAAATGAGGTACTGCGACGGACATTCGCTGCAGGCGGGAGCAATAAGAGATGGAAGGGTAAAGTATTGCATTAATAATAATAATAATAATAAAAAAAACAATCACTATCAACCAAAAAGTTAATGCAGCGACGCTTGTGCAGCCGTGTGCGGTGAGAACATGATTTTATGGAGTCACAGTATACAGGAGCATAAAAATCACACTGCTGTGATTGCCTTGAGCTTGAGGTTTTATGGCGCAACCCTGTGAAACCTTGAAAAATTGGACACACCGGGGGTCGGTTATGGGTGTTATCATCCCGGGCTACCTTACAGGTGATTGCCACAGGGAGTCCATCTCCCAGCGCCCCTGAAACGGCACCCGGCCGCTCTGTATTTTCGCCGGCGCCACGCAGCACTTACCAGAGCAAGTAATTGAGCGGAATTTGAGTCAACGAGCGCGACGTTCGGCAGGTAGAAAACTCCCCCCTGTGCCGCGGACGGAGGTCAACTCAGAGACTTTGGCAATTTAGCCCCGGTGCGAGCAGCTCCGTCAGATTGCAGTGCCAGCGTTGGCAGTCGGCCGGTGGTCCGGACGCATCGTACAAACACACGATTCTGACAATCTTCTCCGGGTAAAGCGCTCTTTCTTCTGTCTTTTCGCATGGGTTCATTGACAAGTTGATAGACGCTCTGGATTTTTTCAAATACGGGCTCGGTCGGTCCGAGGTTGCTCCCTCTGACTTTCAGCCAAAGTCCGCAGTGCCAGGAAACACTGGGTTTCCTCTCGCCCTCGGACCGCCGCTTGTTTGATTTGGCCTATGCGCTATACCGGGTCATCAAAAATGCAGCTTGACGAAACTCGCACGGCTGAAGTGCAGTTTTTAAAAAACTGCACTTCAGTGCGAACCCCGCCCCCCCAACTGACGATAAATAAGAAAGACTTCTGCTCTTGGCGCTGCCCCCAGTTGGTGCTTGCAAAGCACCGAGAAGCAAAAAAAAAAAAAAAGGGACAGATGCTAAGTCAGACTTTGTCTCCAAAACAGCCCTGGAGACAAGGTCGGTGGAAAAGGGTGTTTGTCAAAGGCCCGCGAGCTCTTGCAAGGTGCACTGTTGGTTCCAATGGTGGTACACGTATGCAACTGCCCTCTTGTCACTATTACCTGCCACTCAATGTAAAAGCATGTATTCTCTTTTCTGTTTTCTCTCGGGCACGAAAGACGGACAAGCAGAACGATGCTGAATCATCGCCGAATTTTGAATCACGGAAGTCGTATTTGATCACATGATCCAGCTTCAGCGTCGTCCTCGTGTCGTCACCGCAATGCCCCGTCTTGTGCGCGTCGAGTGGCCGCCCGGTATAGTACGCTGGCTTCCCCCGTAAGCATCGGCACTGGGTTAACTGTGCTCCCCACGGTGATCAGTTGGTTCAGGCTGCTCAGGTCCTATAAATAAAGTATTTATAGGACCTGTCGGGTGAACGGAAGACACACCGAGGAGATTAACCCCCAACGGCTGATCCAGTATTAATGCGACAGAACCGTGTTTGCCCTATAGGTTTAGTAGAAGCTATCTTGAAGAGGAGAAAAAAGGCTGTGAAATCCCCCCCCCCCCGTTTTTTTTTTTGATCAGTCTGTAAATCAGTTGTTGTTTCTGTTTATGAACTCAAAAAAGGCAAGGAACAAAACTTAAAGTAGGAACAGTGGAAAGCCAAGATATGTGCCTATTGATATTTTTATCAATCGAGAAGGATTATCGCAACGCTTTTCTTTGTCCTTGTCTGTCAAAGTTAAATTATGGATAATTATTGCATGCAACTCTGGCTTTCACGATGGTTGAAATGAGTGACGCTTTGTGCTTCCTCTTCTCTGAGCAAGTCGATTTTTTTTTTTTTTTTTCCATCCCCTCACAGAATTGAAGGTTGTTGTTTTATCCATCTGGTGTTCCAGGCTGGGCCCAAATGGCTGATGACGAGTTGCCGCGTGCACTGTGCACTTTGCGGGAAGGAGGAATCCGATGAGCCAGCGACGGATGCGCAAGACCACGTGGGCGGCTCGAACTTTGCCCTCTGCCGGGGGACCAAAAATACATGACAGCATGTCCACCGATCAAAGAGGGAAAAAAAAGAAAAAAAAAAATTTCACTGAATGGTTCTTGGTTATGCAAGCGTCTGATCACTGATCACCACGGATCATCAGCGCCATGTATTTCATCTTATAAACAAGACTTCGAAAGTCAGTAGCCAAACACTGACAACCCAACAAAAGTTTCAAATCATCGTGTCAGATTTTGTTTACGCAGTCCGCACCGGACTGACAGCTATCGGTGGTTAAAAAAAGAATCCGGCTGTGGCCAAAAAACAGAACTCAAAAACACAACACGTGTTGCCCAGCTGTGGCGCTCGGGTGCGGATTTCACGCGAGAGCAAGTGATCAGAACACCCTAGGCTAGGCGGGGCGATCTGGAGTGACTGTGCATCAACGCACGTGGGAAGCCACGCGTCCGATCCAAAAAAAATGCTCGGTCGGAACGGCCTGCGCAGTGTTCTCATGGATTGATTTTGTACACCCGAGGAGCGTTGACGTCATTGGCCCGGTGAGACGAGTCTCCCTCCCACTCGCACTCTGGACGCGAGTAATCTATCACCAAGTAATCCAAACTATACTTTTTTTTTTAGTAGTGCGGGAGTAATCTGACGGGATTACTCTGGCAAAACCGGTAGTCATGTCACGATTGCGTTATCGAGCAACGATACCATGACTTTTCGGAAATATTTCGCAAGCTAAAAATGTCCGTTGTCATCCACAAAATGTCTGAAATTTAGAAAAACAACCGAAAACAGTGACGACGCACCAGAGCAAGCGTGGCCGGCGCCCAAAGGCAAAACGGCGATTGCGTTTGATCGCCGGAAACACAAACATCATTGGGTTCATCTCGTCCAAGTGAAAGAAGATTGCGGTACGCTGTACGTTGTGTGCAGGGAACGCGACCGTTCTCAACTGTTACTTTATCGTTTTGTCACCAAAGTAATTAGCGATTGATTACTTATGAAACAAAGTGGTCGAAGAAATCACTAGATTACTTTTTTAAAGGAGTAATCAGTCGTTGGATTACTTTTGTGGAGCAATCCCAACAACACTGGTTCAGAGGGGCCACTGCGGGGTCTATTGCCCGACAGTGGAGCGGTGGCAGTGGTGGAAGTGGCCCCGGCGCTCGCAGGTCACGCCAAGTCTACAGCAGCAGAGCGGCCGTTAGCCGAAGCTGAGGTTTTCACCGATCCGCCGGGTCTCAACGTCTCGGCTCGGAAACGCTTCGGCACAGATCGCAACTTCGCAGGCCTTCGACGCAGACGGAGGGGATCTCGCTCTCCCTTTCTCTCCCTCCGAGCATGGAATTTCCTTTCCTCTTTTCTTTCGAAGCTGGAAGCAATCTGTTCTTCCTCCCGAACTTTTTTCTCCCAGCTCTCGGCGAGCAATACGTCAGGCCGTATGCAACGCATGCTCCGTCCGGCACGAACGCACGTGGCCGGATGACGCGCCGTCCTGCGCGCTCGCGCGAGAGCAGTGGCACGCAAGAGTGAATAAATGCTGAGCAGTAAATCAGATCATAAAAAAGTAATGATAACAGTCGAACGGCTCGCAGACGCAAACACGCAGGTCAGCTTTTTAATGGCCACTCCATCAGCTTTGCATTTGAAAAAAAAAAGTCTCCCTTTGATCTCCTCCTCTTCTTCTTCTTCATCCACGAACTTCAGTGAAATCCTTTTGAAGATGCAAAGCGGGAGGGTGGGTTTGGGGGATCAGCGATCAAAGACGCCGAAGCCCGGGTCGCGGCTGATCCCTTGCAAGTTATAAGTTGGTCAATTTGTGCTGCTTTGATTTGGAGTCAACCTGGATATGAAAAAGGCTTGTGTGCAATAAGCTAAGCTTAACATCGTCATGCTGGCTCACTCGGCCGGCGTCATCGCTGGATACTTTGGATAAAACAAGAACAGCAAAATTGTTTGGTTTTTTTGTTGTTGTTGTTGTTGTTGTTGTTGCAGACGGGGGTAAAATATTTAGGTTTCGCAACAAGAGGAGTTGAAACGTGGTTCATTCAATAAATTTTAAATTTAGAGTTTTTTTTTTTTTTTTTTCCATGCTGAAAACAAAACCAGACACAAGAGTCGGGTTTTGTACCACCATTTAAAATTTGATGAAATTAAAGTTTTGAACAGGTTTATAAATGGATAAATTTAGTGCTCCTTCCATAATACAAAGTCATTCTTAGTATTTCTGCAACCATTTTTGGTGGTCCCTGCTGGCCAAGCAATAGAATTGCATTGGCTCTTCTGGTTGGCCTGATTTTTGGAACCAGAATCCCCGCCCATCTTTACATGCAGTCAATGGTTTGCACCAACATTCAACAGAGCTAGCGGCTGACCTCCCTGCGACAGCAAAAAGTGACTCGACAGCGCCCTCTATGTTGTGTTTTCCACCCGCTTCATCCAGCCGCCCTGTCACTTTATCACTATCAAATCCCATCACCGCCTTTGGAACCCTTCTCCCTTGCCGTTCCTGATACCGTGTTCCCAATTCGCAAAGGACGGCCAGCGCACGTTGCGAGCAAGCCTTGCAGCCAACTGGAATGGCGGTCCGACAACAATGCAAGAAATACCAAGAGGGACGTCCTCCGGCTGCGATGCCGTGCGCTCACTCCTTCACTCTTTGCTCAGCGAGGGTTCACTGGGGGGGCTGCTCAGGCCGCCCGTCTGTTTTGGTGTACGCGGAGTGCAAAACCGGCGAGACAACTCCTTCGAGACGACGACGCGTTCGCTCTCGCTCAGCGGTTAAATACTTCATCGGGCCCGCTCAGGAGGGCTGGACGGAGTCCTCGCTCGCTCTCACCGGGGCTTTACGGCGAGGGCTGGTATTGAGCGCTCTGACTTACAGGCACCCGCAGAGTTATTGCCACAGGAGCACGCCGGAAGGCCCCTCGGAGAGTCATAACAGAGGATCGCTGGGGCTAAACCTCCTTCCGCGTTCTCAATACACACACACGCCAGCCAGAGCAGACAGCGTCACGACACACTGGTCGTGGTTTTTACGAATTTTTTTTTTTTTTTCATGCAATGTCGCGCATTATTGAACAAATGTGACATCATTTTCTGACACATTAGCGGAGAAAAAAAATCTGAAATTGCATCCGTCTTCAGAGTGTAGTTCAAATGAAAACATTTTACCCGCGTTTTCCTCATTTAACGCGAATCAACAGAATCCAGACGAGCAAACGCGAACACCGGTTCTCTAAAATTGGCAGCGTTTCACTCGCGGCCTGCTTTACATCCCCTCCACCATCAGTCATTGTGCTGCGAGGAGCAATCGGGCCTGGCAGCGACGGCGCCTGAATATTTCATAACCACATCTTGTTTCATCGATTTCTGGCAAACTGCCACACGGAGCCTCGACTCGGGGCCCCCGCCGGTCAGGCCACGGAGCGGGGGGGGGGTCACGCGCGAGAGCACGTGTGTGCTTGCGCGTGTAAGTGCGCGCGATGGGGGGCGGGGGGGTTTATTTTTTTAGAATTTCTCGCCTTTCACCGTTCTCCATTTTCCGCACGCTGACCCAAACAAGAGTGGGAAATTAGCTCGGCTTACTTTCACCCCCCCCCCCCGTCGTCGTAAATGCTTTCGTGTTTTTGATTCACGGCGAGAAACAACCCGTTTGTTCATCTCGAAAGTGTCCCGAGATTCCTCTTCGACCACTTTCTTCCGCCGAGTGCAGTTTTACGCTGGGCTAAGCGCGCGCGCCATCGCCGCGGAACGAGAGCGCGGTATCAATTTCTCCGCCCGTGCCTCGAAGACAGCGCCCGGGGCCCCTCAGAGCACCGTGGGCGGAGTGAAAAATTAGCCCCGCGTGAAAGTAGGACATCGCCCTCCTCCTCCTCCTCCTCTCGGACACAATCATATCAGCCCCACGATGAGCGTACGCACCGAGACGTGCGCGTTCATGAACGCTCGCAAATGTGCGCGGCCCCTCCCACGCGCCTCCGGCGGCGCGCGCGTACAGAGCATTGCACGCATGTTGTCTGTTTGAGATTAGCCACTGGGGGCCCCCGGGCCCATCTCTGGAACCCGGCTCGCGGGCTGCGATAGGCCAGAAGGGCGTCAAGAAACTGTCGGCTGGGGTTTACAGTTCTGCCCCACGACCGGGAGTGAGAGGGTGCAGGTCCAGGTTTGTTTGCAAAAGCATGGGGCTGACGTCGGGGTGCAAATATGTGGACAGAGGTGCTTGTTCAGGTGCTTTGAGCGGCACCGTTAGCGCCGCTGGCGGCGAGCGCAGTTCCCAGAGGGAACACATGCGTTTGAATCGTTGAGTCGCCGGAACTACTGCATTCCCGAAAGTTCGGTGCCGACAAACGTCAAACTGAGGAGATGTATTTTTTTTTTCCTTAATTGTTTAAATCTAAAAATAAAATTGAGATTATGCACACTTTGGGGTGTCGCACCAGATTAAATTCCAAAATACAGTAGAAATACACATGATCTCGTTAGCAAAACGTCGTCATGCTAGCTTGGCTGGATGTTGGACTTGCGCTAAGTGGAGTCCGCGTGTAAAACGGGGGAGGTGGAGCCGATTTTTTTTGCCAAATACGTGGTTCAACCTATCAGACGCCAGCGCTGAGGGGATTGTTCAGGTTTGCAAAGCATGCGCGGCCAACCGATAGCGGCGACAGCAATATTTCTCGATGAATTCCGGCAAGCAGCCCCAACCAACCCCCCCCCCCGTATCACTTTGTCAACTTGCCTGGGCGACTCGCGCTTCCGCTCCGTGATCTCCACCACATCTACATTTCATTAGGTCCATGTCACGCTACATTAGTTATATGGTAATCCGCCTGGAAGCCTCGCGGACCGGTTTGTCCTCTCAAAAACCACCCGATTGGAATCGCGCGTATTTATTTTCATTATTTTTTTTTTTGAAATGGAAACTGAGCTTGCGTATGGTTGCTTCCCCCCCGTTCCCTCCCCAAAAAAACAACGACAAAAGAACCGCTGTTAGTTTGGGATTATATTTAACAGAGCACCCCCAGCGCGCCGGTGATTTGAATGGCTGTATTGATAAAGAAGGTGAATGCGCGCGTCTGTGGCGGTCGGGTCGCGACTGGCCAGAAAATGGATCGCATTGAGAGCGGAGAGAGAAGCCAGTTTGGATGGTCGGGGGGAGGAGGAGGAGGGAGGAGGGAGGAGGCGATGTCTGGCCGGTCGGCTGTCCCCGGATCACTCCTCAAATATTTATATGACATGTTGACAGTGAGTCAAGAGAGCAGGGCTCTGTGTGTGTGTGTGTGTGTGTGTGTGTGCCTGTGCGTGAGAAGTGCAATAAACTTCCCCCCATAGCTCTTTAACGGACTGAAACAGGGAGCGACACAGCTGCGTGCACGCTGCTCGAGCCATCTGCAGCCGTCGGCGCCCGGAGTGGCTTCGCGTCGAACCCGATGGCCGCGCGCAACGCGGCACGACCGGCGGGCCGCTGGAAACGTTTCTCAATCACGAGAAGAGTTTTTTTGGAGTCTGTCCAGGAGGCGTAACTCTTCCGTGCTGTTTAATTGAAATGTCCGGACTGCCGTCTAGAAGGCCACCGGCAAGCAACATGTGGGAAAGTTTTAGAAGAAGACAATACTACTACTGCTACGACTAATAATAATAATAATAACAATATTTTGTATTGATATTGCACTTTACATTTCAGCAATCTCAAAGTGCTTACAGAGCAGGGAAAAATCATTAAAATGAATGCAATTTAAAGAAGTTATCAAGGTCAGTAAATTGTTAAAAAAAAAAGAAAAAAAGAAAGAAAAAGGGAGAACCCATAAAACAACTTCAACAAAGTGCTTTTTGAAATCGACAGGTTTTAAGTTTCATTTAAAGATGGCAAAGACACGGTATACAGCAGCGGTCCCCAACAACCACAGAAATAGTAATCAACTTCCGTTAAATTAAGTCCGTTTTATTTATTATCTGAGTCTGAGCAATTTTATTTTGAAAAATGACCGGATTCTCTCCGTTACGTTCATCTATGGCTCAACTCTTCGCGCATGTCAAGGCGCTCGTCTCGGTCACGAGCGAGATGAAAACCCGCGAGCCAGCAAGCTGGCGAGCGCGCGAGCTAACGTCTCTGGAAAGAGGAAATGGTCCAGACCGCTAACTTTAATCACGACAAAGAACCCTGCGCAACAAAGCTAACTCTGCTTAACATGCGGCGACTGGCGGCTCTCTAATGAGGCAAAGAAGCCTTCACAACTGCTCTGCCACTCCAACCAAGCACCCGACACTGAAAGACTAACAGCCTTTGAAGTGCTGAGATAGAAAAATGCGCTCACGTTGTTGTTGCCACGTTAAGAAGACACTGCTGATAAAGTTCCAGATGAAAATGCCACAGTTTTCAAAACATTGTCTCACATTAAACTGGGCTGTGGTGCAAATAAAGTTGGGGGCTGCTGGTGGGAAATGCTCAAGTATTGCACCAGCGGCTTTAAACCACCTCATCTTGATGAAAGCTAGCACACGACATTTCATTAGCGTTAACGCAGCGAGCCCATCGAGGGCCACACCTACGGCCTGACTTGCCGGAGACCGCCACTGTAAGATTGCTGTCACTTACCCCCTGAGGACGATGACGGCACCCCGTAGGATTTCCTGTCAGCTCAGCGCGACGCCGTCACAAGTTTGCCCGGATTTCCTGTTGGCCCGGTTTTTCCTCCGAAGCCAGCATTGTGGATGGAACCTTCCGCCCCTCTCCGACTTTCCAGGATGTGTTCAGCGGGCCTGCAAAAATCAGATGATGGAAGTCAGCTGAGCTAACCGCTGACAGTATTTTGGTTTATGGGAATGAGGGAAAAAAGAGAGGAAAAAAAAAACTTCAATTTTACGGGAAATAGTGTGTTTACCAAAATGACATTCCGTTCTTTTGAACTGTGACTTCAAACTCTTTTAACCCCCCCCCCACCCCCACCCTTCTCTTCTTCATAATTAAATCCTCTGCGTTCCTGAAACACTTCCCGGGCTTATTTGGAGTTCACCTTTTAAGTTCAGCTGGCCAAAGAGTTCCTTCTGCTCAGGACGTTGATCACCAAATGTGAACTGTGTGTCCTCTAAATAACATTAAAAGAAAACTTTCTGCAAGACGTCGAGCCCTTCCTCGGAGATCAGTCAACTCGCAAGGTTTTGCCGCCGTCTTTTTTTTTACCGTGAAGCGCTCGCCAAGGCTAAGCGTATCTTGGCACCGACGGGAGACTTTTTATTCCCCTTTTTCTCCATTATCCTAATTGCTTTTAACCCGCAATCAATATTTACGGCACAGACAGCCCGAAGGCCTCTCGTTTTCTCGCTCCGATTTGGTCTCCGATCTCGGGAAAAGCGTCGCTTTTTTTCCTCCTCTTACGGAACCTTTCGTCACAGAGCGGTCTTCAGATCATACAGGACGAAGCACTGCGAGCAGGAAGCGTCAGCTCGCCAATGCGGTTTGAGCACCATAAGAAGGACGGAGCAGGAGGGGTAAAGCTGAGGTGAGGCGAGGCGGGGGGGGGGAGCGGCAGCAGGAGGAAAATGGGGCTAATGGGATGAGGGAAGGGAGGATGACGGGCGAAGGAGAAGAAGAAATCCGTGAGAAATGAAGTCTCCGGAGTGTGAAAGGCCAACAGCCCACGCTGTGATTCCATCTGGCCCTCCTCGCGCAGCGTGTGTGCTCATATGTTTGAACTGGTGGGAGAGCGCCGGAGCGACAAAGGACCTATTTGTGTTTTGTGCGTGTGTCGATGCTAGCCCTGCATATGTGCGTGTTTTTTTTTTTTTGTTTTGTTTTGTTTTTGTTTTCTGTTTTTGTTTTTGTTTTTGGCGAGTGCGCACGCCAGAAATTCGTCCGCTTTGCCCGCGGCGGACGAACCGAAGGACCCGCGCGGGCCCCTCGGCGCGGCGCAACCGTCATGCAAATCGATGCAAATCGGCCATCACATGGCGACAGCAGCACAGCGAAGCAGCCAAAACGGAAAAAAAATAAGATAAAATAAAATTACGAATAAATAAATGAATTTATAAAACACCCGATTAGAAGTTACGGTTTTTGATTCTTTTTGATTGGATGCCACAGCCAATCGGCTTCCTTCTCTGGGAAAGAGCCACGAGGTGGAAGAGAGGATGAGCTGTGATGAAAACGACAAGTGAAAGAGAAGAAAGGAGCTAGGGCGGGGTTGGAAAGGCGAGTGAGGATGACGATTCCATCAGGATTGGACAACATTTTCAAATAGAGACTAGCATGGAAATGGCACCGAAGGTTTTTCTCCGACTGGCTCAAAAGAACACTGTTAATTTTGCAATATTACTAAAAATATGCATCCAACGTTGCTCCAAATGCTGTTAAAAATGAACAAAAAAAATGTTATTAAAGCAAGAAAATGCACTGACGGCTTGCAGAACCCAATCCATTTTCGGACTCTTAAGGTGAAATGGGACCACAAGTGAGGTTCAGGGCACAATGTCTTCCTGCTTTGGAAAAGTGAACACCGACGACGGGCCACAAAAAAAAAAATAAAAAAAAGCTAACACACTTATTTCATTTGTGCTTGTGACATTTTAGCCGTGCATTCGGCTCTGCGGCAAATCTAATCCCAGAGATGTTTACCATCCAGCGTGTAAATAGCTTACAGTAAGTTGCCGGCCTGATCTCCCTCTTGTTTTCCTCCGCCGCCGGCCTTTTGACCCAATTTAACTTGATTTAACTTACGGCAGATGATGAAAACGACCCCTAAGTCCCTTTGCCTCAAACGACGATGACCTAAACAGCCGGTTTTTTTTTTTTTTTTTTTAAACCCCCCCTTGACCCACTCTGCCCTTTCAGCTCCCCCGCCCCCCACTAAGCCCCTTGCCTTGCCCTCAAACACCCCCCTGACCCACTTCAGGCTTCAGTTGGAAGCAGCTTAATCTTTTTCAAGCCAATGGTTTGTGTATGTTGAGGTGTGCAAACTTTTTCAAGCGGACATTTCAGGTTTTTTTGAGCCAATTGTGAAAGTTTATTAGTGGAATAGCTTGAGATGTTTAGTCTTAAATCCAAGCAGGGCATCATCATTGTTTATAGTTACGGTTACTTTGTCTTTTCAATGTGATTTGGAATGCTTTTTAGCGACTGGAATGTCAGTGGGGTCAAGGAACGCTTCGCGAATTTCGCGTCTTTCAAATTTGCCAAACAAAATGCTAATGCGAGACAGAGCAGAATATCCCCCCCCGCCAGCCTCTCCAAACAGTGCGTCAGCACATTTCTCCGTTTTTGTTTGTGCCACCACTTCATTATAACATCGAAATTCAACGGCCCTGCAAAACCAGCTGGAGGCCTGGAAAACAAAAGAGGAAGACCTGGACAAATAAAACTCATAAACCTTCATCGTACTAAATTGCAAATGAATCACCAGTACAATCAGTGATAACTGCAGTTTTTTTCGAAAGGGGTTCATTTAAAGTTTGAAATGAAATTGGCTCATTCGGGATGAATACTGAAGTGAAAGACGAGTATGGTACCAACACAATCTCAGCTGGGCCCCTTTGGCCAAAACCCGACACTCGCCGTTTCAGAACAGCCGTTTGCCTCGGCGAACCAGTGACCTTCTTTTTTTTCTCCCGCCCCCCCTCCACCCCCAGTCTCCCATCAGGAAGTGTGAAAGAATGGAATTCGGCTGGCCTCTCTTTCGTGTGGCAATAAACTGGCGGCATCGTGATCGTGTGATATCGTTGGAACCCGGAACGCCACGGCGCGATCCCACCAGCTGCTAGCGGAAAGAAAAAAAAAAAAAAAAAAAAAAAAAGAGTTTTGTGCCTGAGCCTGGTGGATCCTGATAGAGTGGCCTTTAAAAAACGAGGCCACTGTAGATACTGCCAGCTTCCCGCAGCCATTTATTATCCTGAGTCGGCTTTTTTTTTTCCCCCTTCTTGCAGCAGACAGCGAGCCGGGAGAGTTCAGATGCGCCATGGGAGGGAATGCTGAAACCAGCTTTCTGTAGGGGAGGATCTGTTAATGAATCAGAGGATGTGAAGCCTCTGATTAAGATGGCTGAGTGTTGCTTCTGCCAAATCTCTGAGGACGGAGGAGGGGGGTGCGGGGGGAGGGGTATGCAGTCGAGTGCATGATGGCAAATGAGACGGCGAACAGTATGGGAGCTTATACGCTTGCACCCGACCACTCCCTTTTTATTGGCTTAATGAAAAATAAATATCCGACAAGGTGACAATAATAGCAACACGGACGGCGCCGTAACGGCGACAGTCTAGCGCTAGCGGTGCTCCGATTCCGATGCAAGTCTTCGACCCGTTTTCATTCATTTGCTGACCGTTTTGCTCCGGCGCGTGCAGGGGGGTTTCCGGTGCAACCACGGATCCAAGAGGCGGTACGGTCTTTCGCGCTAGACGTCATAGTTTTGCACCGAGCGGAAAAACCAAAACAAACCGGCTCCCCGCGCGACCTCAGCAGCCTCGGGTTCAGCGAACCGAGCAATCGTGGAAATGACAGGTGTGAAAAGTAGGTACATGACATGAGAAATATAGGAAACCCCTGTTGTCTTCCTTTTCTTCATTTTAACTACAATTTATCAATAATAAGCCAAGCCCATAAACACACCAATGATTTGCTATAATGACATCACTTTCTCCGATTACATTAATCGGAAATGAAGTTTGCAAAATCAGAAGATGAAGAAGTGTCGAGGTGTGTGTGCGTGCGCGCGCGCGCGAGCGGAGGCTAATCAGCCTCACCTGTTGGTGTGTATCAAACTGTCACCTTAATGAGGCAGGAAGAGCAGCGGGATGGGGCTCATTAAACTAATCCCCGAACTCACTTCCGTCATCTCTCGTGGTTAAAAGTTGCAGCTATTGAAGTGGCCGCCGCGGCTCGAGCGAGACAAAAGGAAGCGTTCTGCTTCGTCCCGCTGTTTGGCGACGAGGGCTTCGAGAAATCAAGGATAAAAGCAACGGTGAGGAGCGTGACAGAGTGTTTCAGTCGTCGGGACAGAAAGACGGTCCAAATCTGCCTACGAATGACCAAACATCCAAATTATCTTTTCATTTACCAAAAAAAAAAAAATGTCACCATCAACCCATCCATTATGTTTTCTTACGATACATTACGTTATGTTCGAAAACTGGTTTCTTGTATGAATAGCTTAATACCACTGACTGTAGAAACCTGCATTCTATCGTTTGGCCAGCAGAGACCGCCACAATTGCTTGCAAAAAAGACAAAACGCAAAAAAAAAGGAGCACTGATATCATAACTACCAAACTGTTTGAAATTTCTTTGTTGGTCTAAACCGCCAGTAAAGAAAAACATTAAATACGCCCCCAGAAAGTTATTCGGCGCCTTTCCATGCAACGAGATGTTGAAACTAAAACATATGTGCATGTGTGCACCGACACGTCCTCCGCACCAAGTGGATGAAGAATTCTTTTTTTTTTTTGCTTTGAGAGCCCTTGAAGTGCTGACACATTTTCATATCTATTTGATAAATGCCGACAACCGTTCCAACAATGGAACGACCGGTGCGCTGAAATTCTCACGTCTTGGGTTTAACCTCATTTCTCAACTTTCTCACCCTGCTGCCTTTCGTGACGACAGCTGGACGCAAAACAAAACGCCGCTGCCTTGAAGGTAATGAGGGATTTCTTGTCATTGTTCTCGTCAGCTTCAACAAAGCCGCACAGGGCAAACAGCAACGCTCCGACTTCCTACCGGAAATGTTCCGCTCCATCTTCAATTTTTATTTTTTTTTTTATCATCTTTGATTGTGTAGAGCGTGTTTTACGAATTATCCTGGGTTGCGCGTGTGCACAGCAAAATATAGAGCTCGCAGAAAGAAAAAAAAAAAAAAACAGTGGGCAATTACCTTCCAATCAAACGCAAACAAAGAAGCCGTTGGAGAACACAATGGAGAGACAGAGATAAAAGCTTGCTTTAAGAGTGGAAATGAAATTAGCAATTTCTCCGGAATGTGCGTAGCGGTTCAAAAGGTTAGCGAAACGAAATTGCAGTGGCGGGTTTGGGAGAGAGAGAGAGAGAGAAAAACAATGTCTGCTTCATGCCATATCTATTTTTCGCTTTCCCGCTTTTAAGACTCAGAGGCACTTTTGCGTGGGGCACAAAGAAAAATCTCTCTCATACAATCGAGCCCCTCCCCCGCCCCCCTTATCTTTCGCTCCACCATAATAATCGAAACCCCATTACATTTGTGTTAGTCACGCAAATTCTAATTAATGCTGCTTATGAACGGGATCCCAATCGCCCGGCGCTATCTCCTCGCGGGAGACGCGGGCAGTCCGTCCGCCGCAATGCGAAGCGGCGGATGGCAGGGGCGCAATATATCTCTTCTTCTTCGGCGGCGGCGGAGTCGCGCGCCAAGAACGACCTGACACTGCAGCTCAGGCTCGGGACCTCGTTCTGCTCCACTTCGCTCATTTCGCAGATGAGCTTGGCGGAGGCCCCGCCGCCCCTGCGTTTGCAGACTAATTTATGACCTCTGCAGTGGGCGGCGGCAGCGGGGGGGGGCGGTACATTAGGGAGATCAGCCACGTCCACCTCGCGCCACACTGCAACAACTGGCCGTAAGAAGCGGGAAAGGGGAGGGGAGGGTTTGGGGGGGCGCACATGCACGTGCGCGGCTGCGCATCATGTGCGTCCAATTACGGCGCGGCTGGAGTGGATTTGCGCGGCTTCGGCGGCGCGAGCAGGAGTCAGAAGTGAGACGTGTCGCTCGCAGCTGCGGGACGCGTGCATTTCGGTTTGCCTGGCGATTTCTGGGGCAATTTGGATGCGACGCTGCTCCCGTTCGTCAGTCTTCTGCTCCGGTTGCGAAAGTATGAAATGGCAACTCTCTACAAATTAGTAGAAGGTGCTCAGATGATGTTTTTTTTTGTTTTTTTAATTGGACACACATGATTTCACCCTTTTAATTGGCGATGTTCAGTCTTAAAATGCAAACACCTGCAATTCCAACACTCCTTACGCTGACTGTCCTAGCCTGCGCGCTAACGCCTCTTCACGTGGTGGGGGGGGCCAATAAGATTAATGTTCAAAGTCTGTTGCTCATTTCCTTCGCAGGTGGGTTTCATTTTTTTTTTTCTTTTTCCATTCTCTCTTCTTTTCTTCTCCCTTAAGAATTCCTCCCAAGGTCATGGGACGACTGCGCGAGGAGAAAGAAAATCAAGGGCAGCGTGCGGCTGAGACTTTTGCAGGACTTTGAGAGGTTGCCAGTTGGCCACTTGAAACGTGGACCTCTAAACGCAAGTGAAAGTCTGCCAGACTGTATAAAAGAGGTTGATAACGACTTTATGAATTTTGTTCTTCGTTGGTTGTAAAATGTTGCTTTTCATTTTTTTTTTCAAACTATTATACACGTTTGACACACAATCGCTGCCTCCACCAGATGTGGGATGGAGAAGCTGCTCTTGCTGGACCGACTGTGCTGCGAAAACGCCAGAGGCACTGTTGTAGTTGCAAGTCATTTTCAAGGGAGAGACAGATTGTGTTTTTTTTCCATTATCATCCAATTTGCATAATGTGCATTTAGATCAGATGTGGCTCAGAGCATTGAAAAAAATACCTTAAATATTATATAGGTCCTGTTTTCTTTACAAAGTTGAGATTTGATCTTGGAAGCAGGATGTAATGAAACATTTTTCTGCCAGATTTAGACCGAACCAGACAGGAACTTTCCGTAAGTCCGTCAGGGATGAATATGGCATTGCTGTTCCTTGGTGCTTTGGTTGTTGCCGGATTCCTCAAGATGCTTTGGTTCAGAGCAAAATCCTCCCCAAAATGAAAATATTTGGACTTTTGGGGTGGGAAAGCACGATGGAGTCTTCATCGTGTTGATGTCCTGGAGTCCGGAGGACTGCTTCAGAGTCAAGGCTGCCTTGTCTGTGACGTCATGCTGCCATGACGGACTTGTGAGCATTCGCCTCCAATAATTTGCAGATGGCGGGATCAAGTTATCGACTCCGCGGACCAGAGAGGCCCATCAGAAGCTGGCAAATTATCCAGGAAGAACTTGGCCGGATGACATCAGCGGATCCGTGCAGGGCCTTCTCATGGTAACATGATGCTGTCGATACAGTGCAACAAGTGCCGTGTTGTAATGGGAAACGCGAAATGCCAAGTGAGTCGCGCCTTCTTGCTCCTTCCCACTGCTGTCATGCGAATTTATTCAGGCGAGATGAGGGGATTGCTGCCGGCAAGTCTGTTATTTTGGTTGGGTGTTTGTAGGTCAGAAAATTTCCGTTCAATTCCCGCTTAATTTCTGCGTTAGCTTTGCTTTCTGAACATGGAAAAACATGAGAATTGAACTGACAGTCATCAGCTGCGTTCCCGTCACCTCTAGAATTGTGCAAAACCTAAATATCGCAATCAAAAAAATGCCAATGGAAACACTTAATTTTCGAAAAAACTTCTTTTTGCATTTACGCGTCGGCAGACGTGACGTCCGGGGGTCACGTGACCAGCTCACCTCAAGCGACAGTCGTGCGTTACGTTTGGACGGAGGAGGAGGAGACGGAATGTTTTTTTTTTTTAAAAAGTAATCAAAGAGAAAAATACAGCAATCATCCCTGGCAGAAAACAAACGTAAACAAAGAAAAGCAATTGTAATTCTCGCAGATCTCGAGATCAAAATTCTGACTGATGCACTTCACACCATTCAATGGAAACGCCTGCAAGTCGCAATTGTACTTGGTCGAAATTTTCGAAATGTCGCTTGTATTTTGCGGAAAAAAAAAAAAAAATTGCAATGGAAACGCAGCGATACGCTTTGGTGGGGGAAAAGGGGAAGGAGCGCAAAAGAGAGCGTTGAACCGTCAGCCACTGACTTCTGTGGGGATGAAGGAGTGAACGAGACTAAACCACGTGAAACAAAAAAAAAAAAAAAAGCAGCAGATGGTAAAATGAATAAAGTGACATCTCATGCTCTGTGAGGCTCTGTGAGGAAAGACACATCGCAGGGCAGTTCAGATCCAACGGTGAAAAATCAACTGATCTCAACTATTCAGGGAGTCCCCGATTCCAGATCAGCCATCCCTGTTCCACGGCAAAAGACAGCATCACACTGTCGCACGCGCAAAACGCGCACACAACGCAACCAGCACCAAGCCGTCCGGGAGGTGTGTAATCAGGAAGACAGGACTGGTCGCGAGCAGCGAGAGCGGTGACACAAGAGACGAGCTGCAATCAGGCGAAGCGGCACGAAAGCGCTTGTAAAAGTGAAAATTCCCTCGGAGGCAGAGAAACTTTAACGCTGCCAGCCGCGATTAGCGGCTCGGCGCCGACGAGGGCGCCTCCTGTTGCGCGAGCCGCGGGTCTGTCAGCGAGCGAAGCGATGAACCCCCACCCCTCCCTCTCCAACGAGCTCGACCTTTAAGTTAAATACCAAAAAGACCCATGGCACCACGGACGCCGCACTGCATCACACCTGCGCCCCGCCCGGGCCGCAGACGGTACACTCCCCGGCGGACACGGAGCACGACACTCCTCCCGTGTGTTTTGAGCTTTCGCGAGACACTTCCAGAAGGAGTCTGGTACCAACTAAAGGCAGGGCAGCGAGGGGACTCGTCGCAGGGCAACAGCAGAGGAGGTTATTTTTTGTTTTTTTTACGAGTGCGGTTTTGAAAATGTGCAGTTTCAGTTGAATTGTTTTATACAGTTTTTATTTATTTATTTATTTTAACTTTTATCGTTTTCGCAAATTAATTATCACGATAAAATTTTTCGTCCATCCCTGCTGCCAACCCCACTGTAGTTGGAGTTAGGACCCAAGTGCAGATAAATCCGGGTGTAGCAAACCGAAAGCTATTTATTTCAACAATACCAAAACTCAACCAAAGGTATCCTTATAGGGTAAATGATCAAAAATGGGAGACTGAAAAAGACAAAGCTGAGACCGACTTACAGACCTGGGCTTGATGTAGATGAGGCAATATAACGGTTGGAAAATAGGGGCAGGAAGTAAAAGACAGGAAACGCAAGGGAAGATGGGACTATCAAAATAAAACGGGAAATACTAAAACAGCAGACAAATGGGAGATGGACTGCTTTTTTACAATGGCCTCTCGTTCACCCACTCACTCACACATTCACACACCAATGGGCGGCTGCTGCCAAGCAAGGCGCCTGCCAGCCCCATTGGGAGCAATCTAGGGTTCAGTGTCACAATGACAGACTGGGATGGAGCGGGATTTGAACCGTCAACCTTCATTGTCATCGGACAACCCGCTCTACCTCCCGAGACACACGTTTGAAGAAGAAATGGTTGTAGAATGTGAAACAAGAGTCAAAACAAAGGAAACAGACGAGTGAAAGACGTGAAACTTGCTTGAACAGCCAGCACAACAAAGTCCCGCGAGCACGGCAGATCCAAGCTTACGTCGCAATTGATTCATTGATTCTTTCGGAAAAGGACACGACGGAGCTTTCCAATACAACAGGAACAGCCCGGACCAACGAATAAAATTAGCGAAGTGATCATTATCGACTATTTAAGATGTAAAAAAATATATAAAAAATGAATAAAGGACGAGAAAAGAAAAATGAAAGGGCCGAAAGAGTCGTCGTTCGCCAAGGCCGAGTGTGCGGTTCTGACTCGGGCGCAAGCCGAGCTGGATCTGTTGTGATCTTCTGCTGACTCATCACAACAGGAGCTCAGGAGTCATCAGCGTGAGTCACCGGCAGCAAAAAAGCAAACCAGGAAGAAAAAAAAAAAAAAAGGTCAGCTCGACTGGACGTCCAGTTGCAGCGCGGCAGTGGAGAGCAGAGCAGAGGGGGGGGGACGGGTTTGTGGCTTCAGTTTGAAAAGTCGTCGACGCGGTGAGTCACGACGACGACGACGACTGCGGCGGTGGTGATGCAACCGCGCGTCCCGATAAGAAAACGTCAACCCGCTCGCCGGGAATGACAGATGATGGGCCGCACTCCGTGTTGTTCATCGGACTTCGATTAATATTGATTAGGCGATCTGGCAGCGAGCTTATCTGCGGAGGACAATGCGATGTGAGGGAGTTCATAAACAACTCGGATGGCGGAGAGGGGGGGGGCAAATGAAATGGACACTTTGAAAACGAACGGAGGGAATCGACGGAAGTGAACCCTTTTCTTTATTACACCTCGTAGCCAATCAGGTGACTTCTCTTGTTTTGTGCCACCGTCTTTGTGGGTGTCATGGCTTTTGTCATTATGTACGTACGTATGTATGTATATATACATCAGTGGCGGGCGGTGCATTTCACACCTAGGCCTTCAGTAGTGCTTTGTCTGAATCAATCCACACCAAAAAAAAAAAAAAAAAAAAAAAAACGAACGTAAGAGCCATTTTCTGCCAATGTGTGCGCTTGCCCACTAGGTGGCACTCCTGCGTATAGCTGCTGAGAGGTTACCTGAGGGGAGGAGCGTGTAGTTTATGACCGCATCGCGGCTGCACGCAGGTGCTCGTCAAGCAAGCTAGTTTCTCAAGCAAGCTAGTTTCTCGGGGGCTTCAAAGCAGTAGGCTTAGCCTCGACAACTAATGTGTGGTGCTAAAAACGATCTCAATATGCATAATTCCTTTAGCCACGATAAACGCCTTTATAAATGCCGCGACACACACACACAAAAAACATCAATAATAACCTAATAAACTTGCAATATTATGTTTGGAAAATAGCATTTTACTCACCAAACAATTGTCCAGTAGACTGCCGATTCGTCTGAGAGACCAACGAGACGACAACGAAACAAACTATTGAATTGTAAAGTAATTAAACTATTGAACATGCCGGCCCAGCTGCTGCACCAATGCGCCACGATAATTGCATTTTAACCTGCTGATAATTCGGCAACTGAAACTTTATGTTCTTCTTTAGCCGTCGTGGGTCCTCCGTGGTGGCCATGAAAATGGCGGCGGCAGCCGGATCTCCGAGTTGAGTTCAGTGTGCAAGGTTCCCAGGTTCTTATCCAATCACAGCACACGTACTTGTGATGTTCACGTTCTAGAAGACCTTGGCATCGCAGACTCGTAATTTGATTGGCTATCGCAACTGACTGAGTTCCAGGAGCCTTCAATTTCGACTCGGAAGGCCTTCGGCAGGTCTCTCGGCACCTGGCAACACAAGCTAGCTGAAACATGATTGGATAAAACCTCTACCGTAATATTCGACAATGGGAGCAACGCATTCAAGTGGATATTATCCGAACAGACTATGGAGAATAACTTTATTAACACATTTACGTGAAAACTTACTTTATCCAAGTACGGTTAGCATGGTGGCCTTGCGGGCGCTGACGGTATTTTTTTTTCAATTTTTTTCTTTGCCATTAACGAAGCAATACGTTTGTGATTATTTTTGCACTGACCAGACGTCTCCCATGGGCATGTAGATCATCATTTTCAACAGCTGTGCGACTCTCAGGACCAATAGTCTTTGTTTTCCTTTTCAACTGCAGCACAACCAAACTGTAATGAGTGATAGTTGTGACCGGCCAGACATTATTGAACGTTAGCACTTTCAATTAATAACAATAACAAATGTAGCTTTTCGACATTTTTACGTTTTTATATGATGCACTGTTATGAACAACACACAACGGCACAGTTCAAATAGCTCCACTTCAAGCAAAAACGACCATAATAGAGACGTGAAACACGTCGAAAGTGCATATATTTGTGCGCAAATGTCGGGAGTCAAAGCAAAAAGTCGCCAGCAAAAAAGAAATATTCAAGCCAAGTACAGACAACTTATTTGTACTTTTCTCTCTGATTGTATAAAGCGCTTTGAGACGCCATTGGTTGTGATTTAGCGCTGTACAAATAAAAGTTTATTATTATTATTATTATTACTTTGTCTCTTCCCACGCCTGCGCGTGTTAAACTCAGTGAAGTGGACGCCCAACTGCTTCCAACGAACTCGCACTTCAGTCCGTTTCCGAAAACCTCTCTCTTTATTTTCCTTATAATAAATCCCCCCGAGGCGCCACAGGCTGCTTTGCTTCAGTCAACGTGCTCTGTTTATCTGCAGCAGCACATCTCTTTGCTTTTTATGGTCTTTGTTCCTCCGCGGGATCGGCTCGTGCCAGGCTTGGTCGGCACTTTTAAAAATGATGAAGGGGTTGCGCAAAAGTGTTTGGGAAGGCGATCTTTTGTTTGTTTGATGTGTTTATGGTTATTGTTCCCATTCGTTATCAGCTCGCCGCAGCCGCACGGAGAAATGTTTGCGGAATTTGATAAAATGGGGGTTGGGGGGGAAAGGTTTTGCACGCAGGCACACGTGTTGACGTGATTGACAGCAGGCATCTGTCAATTATGAAGGCGCACAAATCACACGGCGGCTGAGCAAAAACAAAATACACATGAAGAAACCAAAGCGAGCGTATTGTTTTCTTCCAAATAACAAACAAACGCGTCTTCTCAAACTGCCTGGGTTCCGCAGCTGAAGGTCCAAACAACGTGGGGGTTTTTAATTCATGCATTCAGTCTTGGCCGCTGCTCACACCAAACATTATTAAGATGTGACACCAAAGAACCGTAATTACATTTTTAAAAAAAAACAAAAAAAAAACAACATATTTTGAAAATAGGGGCCATTTTGTAACACCATGTTATGTTTCCTACCGAGCTGTGTGCTGTCTTTTTTGAATGTATTCCATTTTAAAATGCTGCTCAACAAAACATTTCCTCTGTTTTATTTCCTGTGCATACCATCTATTGCACAGACAGTCTTTGTGTGTCTTGGTGTAGAATTTCATGAGGTCACTGACAAGAGGGATGATGAACAGAGCCGTACGTCCTCGGACAGACGGGAGTGTGCATGGTTCCGTCGGACATCAAACACGGACTGCGACTCCGAGTTCGGATGAAGCTGATGATAAATTCCTGGATCACTCGCAGAACAGATCCGCATCACTGCGCCCGATCAAAGTTCATGATTCAACTCGGCCTTGCGGTCTGGAGGAATTTTACATGCAGCGTGTGAACCAAGTGACTCGGCCGACCTGCATGTAAATGACCTCACACTTGTGTCCGCGCCTTGAGGAAGAGGCTTGGACCTGCAACTACTGTGTGTTTTTTTTTTTTTTGGAAGCAGTTTGAAGCTCAGTTATCGCCAGAGCAGATGAACTGGGACACGTTGTGACAGCGTCCCACCAAATGACTTCACGTTGATGTGCCGCGTCGGGATAGAACAAGGATTTGGTACAAAAGGCAAGCTAGCAGGCTAGGCTAACAAATTTTGGTGATTTGATGGATGAAAAAAAATGAGGCTACGTAATATCGTAACATGTATTTAGGTCAAATGATGACGCTGCATGTCTATCAGAAGCAGCAATGGAGACAAGACTGAAGTATGGAGACAGAATGTATAATTTTTTTATTCATTCTTGAAAAAAATGAATGAGGTTGAGGAACACTTTGGTCTCCTCCTCTGGCAATGCTTCGCAGCCACGCTTTCCCCGGCTGGAGGCATAGGCAATGTAGGTGGTCACCTGGGGCGCCACCTTCTGGAGGGAGCGCCATCCACCAACGTGCGGCAGCAAAAATGGATACGTCACTGATTTGAATTGTGCCGCTTTGCACAATCTTCGGATGCAGATCTCTCCTTGGAAGGCTTTTCGGAAACGCACTGTGAGATGCAAACTGGCACGCTGGCGAGGCTTAAATACCCTGTGGAGGGGTGGGGGGGGGGGCACATGGGAAACACCACGGCAAGCAGCCTGGGAGGGTCATTAGCGGCTACACTCTCGCAGATGCCGAGGCTCTTTATGTTCGGCCTGGTCTCGGTGAAGCACGGCCTCCTGCCGCCCGCCCCCTGCGCCTGAGTGAGGTGAATCGAATCAAGCCATTACGTGTAAATGAATCCTCTCATTAGAGCCACTTTGGTGGGAGAGGCGCGGCCTACTGATACGGCCAGCCGCGGCTCGCAGCTCCCCTCGAATGCTGTTATAAACCTAATTCACTTATTCCTCTTACCATCAGCGGTCGACGTGGCGTCGGCGCGCTCGCCCGTCTCTGCTAAAGACACGTGTACTACTAATGGCCGCAGCCCCTCTAATGTGCGCGGGATTACTGGAAATTTGCAACAATCACGTTCTCTCGGCGAGCGATGTAACGTGAGCTAGGGCGAAACCCCGCCCCCCCCTTACCTCCCACCGGGTTTCAGAGCGGAGCATCCCGCCGCTGCCCCCTAATCAGAGTCCACGGTTAAGCTAAAATACGGACTGCTATGAACTGCGCTTCCGTGACAGTTTTTCGCAAAAAATAAAAGCGATATTTCGAAAATTTCGACAAATCTCGTCGCCGCGAGATTTTACGAGAATCACGTTTGCTTTTGTTTGTTCACGTTTGTTTGCTGTCAAGAAGGGTTGTTACATTTTTCTCTTTGATTGTTTGTAAAAAAAAAAAAAATATTCCGTCTCCTCCGCCGTCCAAACGTAACGCGCGGCTTTCACTTGGAGTGGACCGATCACGTGACCACATACGTGTATTCTTATTAATTGTTACCTCATTATATTACCCCTGTTATACGTTATCTCATCTGATTATTATTTCATGCATTACAGCGTCTCCAAGGGTGCGAATTGTTGACTTCTGGTCAAAGTGGCCTGCATTATGCATTATACGCATATCTCATATGACCGCCAGAAGATGCCGCAAATAAATAATACAGGCTACATTGAAAGCAGCCTGTTGATCCGACTCGGGAGTGGATCGACCCCTTCCGCACTTTGGAGCGACACACATTCTCCAGTTCCATGTGTATTTTTTATTTTAAAATCACATCCATCAATGTCTCGTCTCTCCTCATCTCCCTTCGTATTGTCTAATCGCATCCAATCTCAGAATCTCAGAATGTGCTACGGCTTTTTTTTTTTTTTTTATCTTATTCCATCTCCTCATATCTCATCTTTTTTTTCTTAGCCGCGACTTCATGAATTGTGCTACGACTCCTTTTCCACGCCTCCATCGCAACCCCTCGCGTCTCGTCGCCTCATCTCTCCTCATCTCACCTCAGCTCAGTGGGAATTTCAAATCTGTAGGTTGTCTTTCTTTCGTCCCGTCGCCCCCCCCACCACCACCGCCGCCGGCTGCAGACGCTTCAAGATGATTCGAAAAGAAGCCGTTTAAATGGCTGCTGTCCTGCGTCTGAGCGTTGAAAGCCGAACCTGAGCCTCGGGTGTCCTGAAAGAGCCTCTCGTCGGTCCCTGCGGCGGGGCAGAGCTTTAAGCAGGCGTCTGCAAGTGAAAATGAACTGAACCGAAAAAAGAAAAAAAAGAGAGAGAGACAGACACAAAGGGAATTCCAACCCTACCGCCGAAGGATTACGCCTTGATGTCAAGCAAAGGTTCCCATGGACTTTAATCCCGGGCCTGGCTTGAAATCTAGTTGTCTCTGTTTTTTGCACGTCCTCGCAGCCGCGGCGTTTTCACGAGCGAGGGACTTAAATCTCATCAAGATTTCGTTGGGGGGGTCAGATTAACAGTAACACTTTGGGAGACGACAGCTGATCTCTGAACAGCCTGCGGCGTGGACGCCAGTGGATCTGCTTTTTTTTTTTTTTTTTTTTTTTTTTTTTTTTGTTCATTTGGACAAACATAATCAAGAGTCTGGCCTGCATTTGGCCGCTGCAGACGAAAACACGTTCAGCCTCCAACACTGCCCCCACCCGAGGAAAAACATTCAGATTTGTTGGAAACCGTTTAGCTCGACTTTCGCGAGGGGAATTAATAAAACGTGAATAAAACATGGGATTTGGATAAGACGCACTGACTGGACTGATTTTTATTTATTTATTTATTTATTTTTGCACACGACCATAGCTTCATGTCTGATCAACCAGGATTAAAAAAAAATTCCCGATGAGCCCATGTTGCTGTTGTTGCTGCTGCTGCTGCTGCTGTTGTTGTTTCCTAGCATGTCACGCATCCCGCAACTCAGATTTAGCTCCTCAATTGGACGAGTCAGGACAACTCTCAAGCCAACAGCAAACTAGCGAGGGTAAACAAGCAGAGGTCTTTACAAAATGCACTGCGCTTCAATGGGGACTGAAAAACCAGGCAGCCATCGCTTTCTTCTGTAAAAAAATAAATAAATAAAATAAACACGTTGGAGGCTCTCCTCACCGTTTGCCATTCTTTTATCGTCAAATATTTCTTCGATGCCGTTTCTTTCCGAGTTGTTCCGATACAATATTAAAATCCCTTTCCCGCGTTTTCTCCGGCATGTGATCAAACTTTGACATTTTCAGCAAATGAATACCTTTTTTGTCCCCGCAAGCCCGTCAAACATTGCAGCCAGCCGGAATGGACGCCACGGGGAAAAAGCATATTTTATTCATTTCTCCCCCCCAAGCCAGTCAAGGCGTATTTACCTGGAAACCAGCAAATTATGACCACTTTCAACACACAAATGACTCCTGCACTTCAGAGTGACGCAGCCGCTCAGATGTCCCGCCAGCCGACAAGAAGCGCAAGCGGCCAAAGAAAAGGGAATGCTAATTTCCTCCCTCTGAGGGGTTCAACCTGCCGTCCTCCCTTTTAACTCCCCGGTCGCTTCAAAGACTTTTTTTTTCTTTTTTCTTTCCTTGCTTAAGATAAAAAGGACGGGATGATGCTAAAAAGAACAGCTGGGAAAAAAAAACAGGCCCTGAAAACGAAGCCTTGATTGTGCGCCTTGAAAGGAAAGACTGACACGCGTTCCCGGCGCCGGGACAAGTGATGTGCCTCGTAATTGAGTCCCTGTCAGATTCGCTTAAATGTCGCTCGTCAAGGCGCCGTCATCTGCGCATCTTCCATAACGTCCTTTATGCGCGCTGTGCCCACACGGTTGCGCCCACATGGAGACAGACTTGCGCGCACGCGCTCACATTAGCACGCCCACTGTAGCAGTTTGAAACCCCGCGTTTTCGTTCCTTCCCCTTCGCTCCGGCTCGCCCCTTGACACTTGATTTATTCAAAGGTGTGTGAAACTTTAGCCTGATTTATAGTTTTTATATTGGCAAAAGCACAACACACGCTCCATGAATACATTGTACAGTATACGCACATGTAGCAAGAGTCTTGCTCCCAGTTGGAAGTAAGGAAGCCTGGTGTGGACAATCCAGAGGCCTCACAGGGAGGCCGTCGCAGTTCACTGGCTCACTCGGGAGAGGGAGGGTAAAAATATAAGTACTTGATGTCACTGTTTCCTCAAAAAAAATGACCTGCCAGCGACAATTTCGGGACCTGCGTGTCACGTTTACGTGAAAGGTTAAACGGGAACCAACGCTTGATTTGGCCCCGCGCTGGTGCTTGGCGGGAGACTGCAGGGACAGAGTCGACCAACGACGTCTGTTTAAAGGGCCCCTGCAACCAAAACGGCACGGCCGTGCTTTGGATGTACGCAGGCGGGTGCCAGTTGGTGATTTGCCGGACACCGTTTGCCGTGTTGCCACCATGCTCACTGTCTGAGCCTTAGCCCCTCTCATTTCGTCATTTGTCTTTCATTTTAATGACTATTTGCATGGATTCTCGCTTCAGGGATCAAAACGACAAATGAATGAAGCATATATGGTACTATGTAGTGCACAAAAAAAAAAAAGGTCCGACAAAACTCAAAAAACATTTCATTCATCGTTGATGCGTTGCCATGGAAACGGGCCGCAGGCCGCAGGAAAAACATGTTTACCCAGCTATGTGGGAGGCGTTCTCCGCCAGTACTTCTCGCGGGAGAGTCACAACAACACTTGTTAATTTTTTTTACAAACACCGGCAGAAACTTCCTGAAGCTCCCACTTACGCCGAGGAGACGGGTGGAGGAGGAGGTGGAGGTGGAGAAGTCATGACGTATCCACGCGAAGAAAAAAAAAAAAGTTCTAATCAGCGATTTTTTTTAATGAGCAACTTTTTTTTTTTCTCCACGCTAACCCTTGGGCTTTAGCATGGAGTTGGTTGATAAGTGAGGGCTAAATAAAAGCTCATGTCTGAGTAGCTCGACCTTTAAAAGCCAGAGCTGAGCAACAGGTCCTGCACCTAGAACCTAATGTAATCCCACTTTAAATGTTTAAGGCCGAAACCCCCCCCAAGACATAAACAACATTTTTTCCTGAAGTCACAGATCGAAAGAAGCACTCATTGAATGTGTTCAAAACCCATGCATGAATAAAATAAAATAAAATAATCTATTTTCCGAGTTGGGTCTTCATCAGACTGTTTATTCTTCATTTTGTCTTTCTTTCTTTCTAATTTTCTGAACAGAGAAGAGAACCGTGGCATTTTAAGCACCGCAGCGCGGTGTCACTTTGTAATTCCTTTTTTTTCCACCGACCCAGTTTCGACGCCGCCGATGCGCTGACTCAAAATGCGATTGACGTCTTTGATGACTTAATTGCACATTTGCATGAAGGTCAGGGCGGCAGCAGACGTGAATCACGGAGACACATTGGGTGGGCGTGTCTCACTTCCTCTCACCGTCAGAACAGAACGCTTGTCGAGAAACACAGTATTTTATGTTTATGTTTATTAAAAAAAAAAAAAAAAGAAAATCAAAAATAATTGAAATTTTAAAAATGCAGGCTGCATCTTCAAACAGTGATTCCAGCAGCTCCCTCACACAGTAAATGAAGCTGATTAACGTCATTACAAGATCATTTTAACGAAGTAAGAAGAAATTAAAGGGCACATAGCTTAGCTTGCTGTCTGGGTCCTGCTAGCTATATTAAAAGCTTATTTAGCTAATATTTAAAAAGGCAAAAACAAAAAAAGTGAACTATTAAAACAAATATAACTTTGTTTTGAAGAAGCAGACTGTTTTCTTACTGGTTGCTTAGCTTCTCAGTCGAACCAACAATTGACTCAGCACTGCCAGATAATGTTTCAGGGGTGAGCTTGAGTTCTAGGTGGGTGGGCTCCTTTTAGGCCAAGGTGGTGTGTTCGTAGGCGATTGGATCCCCTCCTTTCTGTCAATTATGATTCAGGCACGCAAATTGAAGGTCTGAGCGCCAAATGAGCCAGTTGGTGACAGCGGGAGGTTCCCTATTGTTCTCGCTAAAAATGACGACCGCAGCAGCAACCATGCTCAGCATCTCTGGCAGGTCGCAAGACTCACTTTCAGTTCCGGTTTTATTCTTTTTCTTCTGGATATTTCAGTCTGTCAGACTTTCTTTCATATTTATCAATAAGATGCGTTCCGAAGTTTTAAGGCTGATGGGAACGAAATGCCTCATTTTTTTTTTTTTTGAATTAATGACAAGAAAGCTGTGTGGACGTACGAATGCGTCTGTGCAGTGAAACCTGCAATTTAGCAAAGCGGGGAGGTTGCAGCTCTGCGCTCCCAACTGTGATAAGAGCTCCTTTCTGTCGCAGACTTTGTTGGGACTTTGTTCTGTCTGAAGGACAAAAAGCAGAAGGGTGCCCAGATTGTTGGGGGGGGTCGGTACACGTTTCCTGCTGTGATCCCCCAAAAAAAATTCTATAAGGAACGAGCTCGGTCCCACGGTTCCAAAAGCTATTTTCTCCTCGGGTATGTTTTGCATAATATAAATATTGAGACTTTTGGAGGGTGTCGTTGTTCTAATGTTATGCGTGAGTATAATTTAGGCTGTAAAGTTTCTTCTGCAACTATGTAAAGTGGTGCTTTCTGGACAGCGCTCACATGAGATTGTTCTATTTTGCAGATTACATTTTCATACATACACATACATACATACATGTACATATATATATATATATATATATATATATATATATATATATATATATGCAGTGTATACATATACAAAAATATACATACATATATACACACACATATATATATATACTTACATATATACACATAAATATATTGTATGTACACACACATATACATATATATATACTGTATATATACACATATACATGCACATACTGTATATATGTATATTTAGATATGTATATTTATATATGTACATATATATGTGTGTGTATATATAAATATGTATATGTATATATATATTCATATATGTATATATATCAATTCATATATTCATATATATATATATATATACACACACACACACATACACATACATATACATATATACATGAAAAATCCTTTTAAAAGATTCAAACATTCTCCCTCCCTGCCTCTGCTGGGTGGAGTCAGTGTCGTGGGCAGAGGCAGTGGGGTCAATCCCTGCACTCTGATTGGATTTACCGGCAGTCGCTGCAGAGGATGCCAACGTGGCTCACCGCATCCAGCGTGATGAAGATGGATCAGCGTATAACATTATGGGCAAAGCGCGTCTCTTTTCCATCTCATTAAAGAGACGCCGCCGCGCAGCCGAACAGTCCCGATGCCCCGGTCCAGAGGACTCCCGCCGCCTCGTATGTCTCCGGAACTGCGTCTCATCCGGGCCGAGTCACGACACTTCTGCCGGCCCGCATCAAACGATGCGGACGCGCCTTTGTGACGGCAGCTGCGGCCCACGCAACACCGCGGCGAGCCCTGCAGCGCAGCTCCCCCGGATCGCCGAGCGAGACCCTGCAGCAGATGCTCCGCTGGTTTTGCATACGAGAAAACTTCCCATGTGCGCAACTCTGTCAGTATTTGTTCGCTTGACGTTGTTCACCGGCTGGCCATAAGCCCGACTGAACCGACAGTCCTCATGCCCGCGGGCACAATGTTGGGTACACACAGGAAACAGTAACATGGCGTAAAGGTGAAACGTGATCACGATTGTTGGATGCATGATTTCGGCCAGAGAGGCGGTTTATTAAATTAGTCTGACGTGAGGGGGCGGGGGCGTAGGCAAAGCGAAGACGCGTAGCCGCGAAGCCGCCAGGATTCATGGCATTTGGCGACCGGAAAGGCCTTGTCCTTTGCAAAGCGTGGGATGCAGGTTTTAAACTACGTTACCGCGCCATGATCGATGGCGGGGGAGTAGCCGCCGTCCGCTGGGGGGGGGACGAAAAGCCAAAAAGTTTCGCCGGCCGCAGAAAAAGACAAAGCAAAAACTGGATGGGGGAGCGAGAAGACGGGAGGCTTTCCTGGTTTTGGGGCGATTTGATTCCGGAATTTTGACTCAACGCGATCACGCACCCCCACCCCCCCCCCACCGCCCCCTGAAGGTGTGTTAGAGTACAGAGCCTCCTGATTGTTCTGTCAGCGGTTTGCTGCCGAGACGCAGGCCGTCAACGCGGAGGCTGTCAGTTGGCTGGCAGCGAGGGGAGCAGCTATTTGCGCGTGGCAGCTCCAATCAGCATCTGTTTAAAGTACTGAAGCTGAACAAGGGAGGCAAGTCGCCGGTCCGACCGGATCCTCTCCGCGGAATCTTGTGAAAACAGGAAGGACGGAAGGAAGGAAGTACTTGATTCACAACTGAATGATTTAAATTCCCCCGGAAAAAAGTAATAAAGTGGCCACATAATGGATATCAAAGATCCAGTATTACCAGTGTTTTTGGGATTACTCCATGAAAGTAATCCAACTACTGATTACTCCTTTCACTACTTTGTTTCGTAAGTAATCGATGACTAACCACTAATTACTTTAGTGTTTAAAAAAAACAAAAACAAGATAAAGCAACAGTTGCTCAGTGCTTTGGAATGAACTTAATTTAAAAGTGCAAATTTTGCAATTCCAAATATCGCCTCTGCCCTCTTAACATGAATGAATGTTTGCTCTCTGAACACGTTTCCTTTTGCACAGCCCATATTATTGAAAAAAAATAATAATTAGAAGTGCAAATTTCAGACATTTTGCGGATAATAAGACATTTGGGCCTTGCAAAATACTCTTGGAAAAGTAACAGAATCGTGACTTGATAGAGCAACAAAAATAATTACCACTTTTGTCACAGTAATCCCGCTACGTTACCGCTGCTAGATTGCAGTAGTGGATTACCCGGTAATAGATTACTCGCCAAGTATGCATATTACAGTACACCTGAAGTAGACCTGAATTAAAGATGACATTCAGCTCTGCTGTAGTGTTGTTGTTGTTGTTGTTGTTGTTGGATTTTGACATCACCGGTTTGATTTCTAGGGCTGCAGATTATAGCATGCACTTCCCAAGAGGAGCGCAATCCAAACGGGAACGGGTGACTTTCCACGTGACTCATCATACCGAGAAAATAACGGTGATGGGAAATTTTTATATTTTTTTTTTTTTTTTAATTTTTTTTGCATAACAAGGCCCCGTTGACATCTTGCTTTTCTGCATTCAAACGCAAAAGTTCCCTCACGAAAAGGGAAACAAAAAAAGAAATTCAAAAAGGTGTGATTACGTGAAAATGAACGTCTCGCGTCGCTTGATTGCCAGCGCCAACTGAAGCCGACCTCTTCCTCGCGCGAGCTGAGCAGCATCTGCAGCCATGGCAACGCGCTCGGAGAAAGGAGGAGAAGAAGGAGGAGAAGAAGAAGGAGAAGGGGAAAAAAAAAAATGGTCACAGCCCGCCGTCTCCTCCACATCCTCCGGCAGTCATTGTGATTTGTGGAGCAATCACGGCGGAGCCGGGAGGAGAGGGTGCACTTCAGCGAGACGAGCCGGTGTCCTGCGTGACGCGTGACATCCTCGCCGCGTCTGCCGGCTGGAGCGAGACCGACTGAGCAGTCTGAGGAAATTAAAGGCCGAGTTGCCCCCCCCCTTGCCTCCACCACCGCCGCCGCCCGGCCGTCGGCGAGGGGCTGGGAGAGGTGCGAGGGTTTTGGCTTGGTGAGAGCCACGAGGACAAGCGCAGAGTGGGTTGGTTTCCTCACTGGGACGTCAAAACAGCTCCGGGATCCGGCGCACGTTGGACTCAGTGACTGTGACCTTCATCAGAGAGGCGCACTGTGAAAAATCATTACTCAGAGCCGACTAAAACAAAGTTTAATTGTTCTTCTTTTTTTTTTTTGTCAAATATAGTCGCTATCATCTTGATGTTCATTATCTGCACAGGGAATTTTATCATTTACTAGTCCTCTCTCCCCAGCAGCTTTTGAGGCAGATTATTTTTTATTTTTTATTTTTTTTTTAGGTTTTTTTCAGTTTGCACAGTTATCAGAAAAGTATCTTTGAAATGAAGTTGACGAGACTCATCAGGGGAGTGCGAGAACGATTGCTTGTCTTTCAGTGTGGCACCAGCGAGTCACCGGCAGCCACCCCCACCCCCACTGAGTGCAGGAGAAAGAAGCTGCTGTAAAAGATGGATGGGCTTCTCCTGGACGATGGGCTGAAGGAAGGAGTGTGTATCGTGCGATGACTGGATCTCGAAATCTTGCAAGAAGTGAGTGGGTTGGTTTTTTTTTTTTTTTTGGCCACACACGGTAATAAAGCCGTTGGTCGCGAGCCCAGTGCATTGCTTTGTGCTGCGCAGCAGAAACATCAGCAACGCTCCCAACACTGTTGAAAATCTCCAACATCTCAGCCGAGATTTTTCTTTCTTTCTTTCTTTCTTTCTTTCCTTTACATTCCCACGTCAGCGATTTCATCAATCCTTAACGAATACAATTCTTCCACTTCACCCTTTCGAAGCTTCTGCTGCACTTTGGGGTCACTTGCATGCTCTGTGAGTCCAGGGCATTCTGTCCAGTGCAGTTCGAATGCCCCGCTGCGTTATTTTCGCCTCCAAGTTCTCACAGTGAACGCCATTGGAGCGTTCTCAAAATGCATGGATGGCAAGCAATGTGCTCCGCCACTTAAAGTTCAGCTAAGCTTCAGTTGTCACTGTGGACACGCCACTATGGAATGACGTAGGCAGCCTCGAACTGGAGAAGGGAGCTGCGCATTTCTTGTGTCTCCATGTCTTAACATTTCTGCCACCAAACTGTGGGCACGTGCGCAACTTTATTTATTTATTTTTTTAACTGAAAAGCAAATCGGACAAAAATTGTTATTGTGACCGATTTAATGATTGTGGTGTCTTTAGCGGTCAGTCCAAACATTTTCAAACTTTTAAACTTTTATGTCGGTCCCTGCTGGTACTGAAGAGGATTAGGGCCACAAAAAGAGAATTTTTTCTTTTTTCTTTTTTTGCAAATAAAGTCAGAATTTCGTGAATAATAGAACCAGTCACCAAAAATAACAATACATTTAAAGATTATCTTAAATTGTGTTAAAATAGTGTTAAGAACCGTGACCGAACGGCAATGAATACAACACAAATAGCTCTGATGAAAGAAAACAAAAACAGGCGAGTCACTCATAGACGAACAGCTTCAGTCGGCTTTATTCCTCCGCATCACCTCCGGTGATTCCATGTGAACGATTCCAGATCAGTCAGTAAAAGGCCTGTGAACGGTGGTCACAATCACACAAGACTGACGCGGTCCTCCCTCTCTCTCTCTCAAATGCATTCCCAAGTCCGGCACTTCTATTTTTTTTTTTTTTAAATGTGAATTTACATCACCCCCTCCCTGAGTATGTGCATTTTGGACAGCAACGTGCATTTTATTGCATTCAGGCGAGCCTATAATGCGGACGCGCCGCCAAATGAAAGCACATGCATTATTACTGCAGAAGGCGCCGGGGAGGGGCTGGTGGGCACAAACATCTGCTGCATTAACCGTATGCGTTACAGCAAACAGCTCCCCTCAGTTGACCCTTGGGGAGTGCTGTTTGTTGTCAGAGGCAGCATCACAAGCTTTTAACAGCCTTCGGTTAAAGCTGCTCTCCATCCGAGTATGAAAAGCCACATCAGCTCCCCTGTGGGCGATGGGACAAAATGTCCACAGCAGTTGAACAACCCCGAGCCTCGCTTTAACCAGTGGACTGGGTCAGATTTGAAGCGGACGCGAAGTGGAAGTCCACTGTGGATGAACACTGCCATCTGCTGCTCAGAAAAACAAATGACACCGCACCAGGGCAATTTTTTCCTTTTTTTTTCCGGATTCAGGACGTCACCAAAACGAAGCGTTCGACGTTATTTTTCCTTCAGAAAAAGAGATGATTTTTTTGTCAGAATTAATTGCATTTGCCTAACATTAATTGTAACCTCAAAGACCACCGGCGAAATATAATTTTATGATATTGAACGCGAAAGTGATGTACATGAAAATGAACCCAATTATTATTATTTTTTAAAGACAGACGATAAAATCCAAATGTGTTTATCGCGGTTCCTTTCATTTGTTTCTCTTAAGGTTTTTTTTGTTGTTGTTGTTGTTCTCAAAGTGGTAAATTTCCCTCTCGTGAATTCGTAGGCTTTTGCGCACGCGCACTGTCGACGCCGATTTTCTCATGACGCGAAGAAATCGACAAATTTGTTTGACACACGAAACACTGTTTCAACCCCCATGCTTGCACGGGTTCCACCAGACTTGTACGCCATGATATAAGAACCCACATTTGTATTGTTGTTGTTGTCTATCTGGCTAACACAATATTGCCGTCGCGCATTTTCCCGTCATGCTTTGCAGCATCACAAACCCACAAAACCAGACAAATTATGGCAGATAAAAGCCGTTTCAACGCAATGTATTGCACATAGAAATCCATGCATGAACGTAGCATAACCAAGACAATTCAAATATCATCATTGTAATGTTTTTTAAACACCGTGAGTAAAAAGTACTTAACTTTCAACACCTATATATACGTGCGGTGTCACAATTCTTCACCGGCTGGTCCGATGGCGGTGAGATTTCAATTGATTGCTACAGTGAGTTACAGAACCTCTACGTTTCTACTCTCCCCTCCCTCACCGCCGGCATTGACTAGCTTTTGCTATCGTTGTGTTTATGGTTAATTTGTCTTTTTATGTTTTTGTTCTGCCATAGCCAGATATTTAAATGTCTTGTTTGTGCCATCACAGGCTACCTACCTGCAGTATGCACTTAGCAACTGCTGCAGAGGATCAGCTTTATCAAGCAGGCAGAAATGTTGATCTTAATTAACAAAACGTTTGTTAATTAAGATCAACAAACGTTTTGTTTGTTGATCTTAATTAACAAACGTTTTGTTTGTTAATTACTGAATTATACAATTCAGTAAAAGTCACTGAATTGTATAATTTTTAATGGCTGTTAGAATTATCTACTCACCTCAACCTTTGCTTTATAAGGCCAGGGCATCAGCAACTTACATCCAAATAAGAAATGAAAACATGGTATAAAAAGTATGGGGTGGACTGTTTCTTTGTTGTAACAATGCCTCTGATCCAAAGCCTGGTGTACTCTGAGAAGCACCATTCTTGAGGAAGTGAGCTTCATCCAATGGCACTGGTTGCAGAATCTCATCTCATTATCTCTCTGCATTGTCAGTGCATCCAGCAATGACAAATTATTTTTCCCCCCAGTGAGGTAGACACAACTGTCTTGACCTAAAGGCAGTCACTTTATGCTTTTTGTTGACGTTAGCGATCGACACATCATTTCCTTAGACCTTTTCCAGACGTCATTATCAAACTGCTCTAATCAGAATATAGACTAGTTGCTGAACATAACCTTTGTCTCATCTCATATCTATCATGAGCTCAAACACACTGAAACGAGTCGATAAACTGGGCCAGAGCACCTGTTGCAAAAGTAGCGCAGCATTTATCCTTTATTTTCTCAAAATCTTTAATAATCAAATTTAGTACTGTAAAATATCAAATATTTTGAGATAAGTTATTTACTGCATTTGGCTATTCTTAACTCTATGTTTGTTTTACACAGTGAGACAAACAAGTATAAGTACATAATGAAAAAAATAGATACTTTCAACTTGATTCTCAAAGTTTAATAGAAATGAACGTTAGACTGGAATCATACAAGTGAAGCACTGAACATAGTTTTTGTTTTTGTTTTTGTTTTTTTTAATCCAGAGTACACAAATAAGTAATAATAATCAAAGTGTGAGCTGTGTGTTCTGCAATATCTTTCACAACAGTCCCAGTTTGTATTCCACCATAACGTGTGGCTCCCCCATCACTTCGCTCTGGGCTGGATCTGTAAGAAGACAGAGAGCGGACGCAGTGTTAAAAAAAAAATCATCATCAGGCCCTTCGTGCCAACAACAATGCAATACTCCAACATCCTGACCATTGAGAATGTCCTCGAACCCGATGCTCTCGTCACTGCCTCGCAGCGTGTCCAGAGCCAGGTTTGAACTCGACAAGAACGGCAAACGCTGAATCTGTGAAAAAAAAAGACAGAGCGGTTGTGGATCAAAACATCAGTCAAACACTGAAAAGAAGTTAAAGGGAGGATTACAGATAGGGAGATTTAACTCTGCATACCTGCCGAGCGGCTCTGTACTCCATTTGCAGTTTGAGTGGGGCATGAAGTCCCTGAATGTTTCTGAGTGTGGAGAAATTCATCTTGTCCTTGTTGGGCAGGTACTGCAAAAGGGGAAACAGACGGTAAACATACACGGCTATAAACATCTAAACATCTTGGGAAAGTGTCATCTGTCTTCATCCCACTTTATTTTTTATGGCTTACGTTTTTTTCTGAAATCTCCAGCGGGTGACTTGGAATGAGGTCATTCTTAACACTGGTAAAGCTGATAAAAGAAATGAGAGGCATTAGCAAGGGGGAAAAGCAGCGCTACTTGAATGCAAATTCAGAGGAACAAAAGCAATGGGTATTAAAATAGCTTTGGTGCAACTTTTTTTGTTCAAAAGGCAAGCTGATGACTGTTTTTCATCACAGTGAGCATATATGTGAAAAGTAACGTTTAGCATTAAGCGATTTTAAGGCTTGCATACAGGTTTTCAGCACGACTGGTGTACAAATTTAGCTTTTTTTATGTAACTTTGCAAAACTGTTCCGCATTCAGTGAATTTTCCATCCGATTTTGAAAACGTTACAAAATATAGTTAAGGTAACGCTAACGACATTTTGTACATTTGTGTCTGTTTTGATCATGGTTTAGTTATGTATAAGCTGTTGATTGCACACTGTCATGTTTAATGTCAGCATCTCACCCGCTACGCAGAGTGTCCTGCACTCCATAAGCACCCTGTGGACATAGTCCCGCTACAGGCACGCTGTCTTTCAGCTGTGAACGGAGTCCTCTGGTGTCCTGTGAGAAACACAAGCAACGCACATTCACCGTTTACAGTTCAGTTCGTAGGCATCACGATCAAACAGCGCCGGTATTTTTCAAGAGGGAATTTGGGGATGAGAAGCTAACTAGCATTAGCTTGAGTGACTAATCAAATTCACAACTAGCTCACGCCAGCTTTAAAGTTAATGGAAAAGAAAAGGACGCAATGGGAACGGCAAGGTAAGCCCCATGCTTAAACAAAAATTATATAATTGCGTAAGACACGGCAGAACAGTGGAGAATTAGGCGATTTAGAAGACAGCATTACCATTACGGTTCCGTTTATCTTCTACTTTCTCTTCGCAATACTCAACATCCGGTTCAGTCGCATAGTCCTGACGTAACATCCGACCTCGGTTATTATTTGTGTTACATCAAGATAGTTTCCGGGTTGCAGCAACCAAAATGCGAATTTGGGAAATTATTTCCACATATTTCGCCATGTTAATCTCCGTGGTTAATTTATGCGCACGTTAAACAAATTATACACGGGGCATTTTTGCGTTTCACATTTTAAATACCAAAGACTTTAATAGGGGTTGACATTCGTCTTGCATGAATGTAACCAAGAAACTGTTAGTTTCCTGATTTTAGTCCTTCAATTTCGAAACAAAAATACGCCAAATACGCGGCCGATAGCTCTTCGCAATAAATATAGAATTAGAATCACATCATAACATACCTCACTATGTATTGTGTCCTATAAATCCGCAAGAAACATCGAATGTTGGTGTGGGGGGTATAGCTCAGTGGTAGAGCATTTGACTGCAGATCAAGAGGTCCCCGGTTCAAATCCGGGTGCCCCCTCTTTTAGCAATCGTTTTTTTTTTTTTTTTTTTTCAAAGTTACATTCATTATGAAAAGTCAGCACCCTAGTTGTTCGATTCTTTAAAAGAAGTTATAAAGAAAAAAAAGAAATAAAATAAACGAAAACACAGCAGCGCAGCTCGTCGCAGCGCGATTTTTGTGCCAAAACTAAACAGCAGATGGCAGTGCAGCAGCAGATACCATAAACTGTGAACAACAAACCAAAAGTACTATTTAGCCATACATTGTTGTTGTTTTGTTTGTTTTTTTTTTTTTTTTTCTTTTTTTTTTAAAGATGTGCATAAGAAGTGCAATTGGATACAGACGTACACCCAAATATTTCGTGAGTCAGTTGTAAATTTTTGACTTTTAGTCTCAGTTTGGTTTTCCTGTCAATACAGGTAACATTTATGGCTGGAAGTTTTCTCTACTTGAGCCTCGAGGAACAGCAATCAAGGTGACATACAGCCGACAAAAAGAAAGAGATGATTTTACGACATCTGGAATAGGTTTTTCGGACAGATTTCTTTCTTTCTTTCTTTCTTTCACACTTGGAATTATGACTGCAAAGCCAGTCATGCTACCATTACACCGGCTGGATTACGTGACAGAACAATACGTTTCCTGCACCAAATAACACATTTCCCAAATCCATAACATTGCAATGGGTGTTCTTGCATTATGATGAGGTGTGTTAAATTTAGACTGCCACATGGGCACTGAGTGATTCCTCTGCGTCTACTCTCGCTGCCGTGAAACTGTTCCAACCATCCACCCCCCCCCCCCCACCCCCACCCCCACCTCCCAGCCCCCTTACTTTGTGATTATTCATTGAAAATGTCAGTGGCTTGAGTTATGTCACCCTCCCCCTGCATCCATGAAAATAACGACACCCCGTCGGATTCAGACTCAGTATACAACCAACGCAGGGAAATTCCATCACAGACATTCCCCCATATGCACGGTGTAATTGCATTACCATTTTTTGGCATGGAGAAATCACTGCTGCCATCTGAAGTGTTGGACTATTAGCAGCTGAAATTTTTTTTGACGTTTCCTTTGTCATAGTAAAGGTTAAAATGAATACGATTTGTTGGATTTATTTCCGATATTTACCAGGTCGAGATGTCGGGGACAACACTTTCAGCAGATGAACCTGTGTTCTTTTATGATCAAAGCGGCGAGACACTTCGCCGGCATTACCTCATATTCGTGAGAGATCATTCAGCGGCGGTTGCAGATGCCGCCTGATGCAAATTAGCAGTCGCGCCTCCCATCAATCTGCGGCCACGCGTGTCGTTTTTCATCGTCCGGTGTCGTTGAGCGATGGGCTTCCATGTCGGCGCTTTGGGCGCCGTGAAAAAGCACGTTATGAATCGGAGCCATTCACTGCGAACGCATAGACAAGCCACATTTTTACCCTTTGACCTTATTTCTACGGGAGAACAACCGGTCTTTGGAGGTTGACGCGCATCTTCTCGGGGCATTCACAACTCAGGAGGTCTTGGCGCGCAGCCCCAGGTCGCCGCCATTTGTGTACTCGTAAGTCCCGAAGTGCATTCATGACAGCACTGGCGCTTCGACAGTGTGCATGCGCACGGGAGACGAGAGGAAATAGATGGGATGCCACTGCGCTGACCTTTAGGATGCGGCAGAGAGAAACTCAACATTATCTGAGCTCTCCATCACAAACGCACTTAAATCAATAAGTGGGACAACAGACACGACTCCCTCCGATGGGACTAATAATAGAATCAGGAAGGACGGAGGCGGACGACATGCAGCCTTGCGGCCGGGCTCCATTCCTTGTTCCTCATCAGCTCTGTCATCGCTCCCCCCCCCCCCCCTCCTCGCCGTTCTCTCTCGTACACCCTCAGTGGCATTGTTTGCTCTGCAGCTAAGTTTCTCTCCCTCCCCAACGTCGGCGTCAGAAACCACTGAGAGTAGCGGCGCGCTGCTTTGAAGCAGAAACGGACAGTCAATGGTGATTTAAAGGACACATTAAAGAAGTAGGACAGCCATCCTAACTACAGTAAACACGTACATATCTCATGATATTTAACCGTTTAAACTGCTGCACTGGGCCAAGTAAGTAATGTCTCAGAACAGGGTCTGCTGACGAACTAACTGTGGACATCAGGATGACAATCATTGCGGTTAAGCCCCAAAAGTCCAAGTCTCGGCTATAATGCCCTTGCTGGTCCCGCCTCTGAAATTGCTCGCCGTGTGAGAGACGGACAACAGTGGTACGGCAGAGCATAGCATAGCATATGACCGAGCTTTGGTTGTGAGTGAGACTTGAACAAGTCTGTGAACGCTTCTCCATGAGCGCGTGGAACGCCGCCGGACCGCAGGAGGGCCCGAGAGGAAGAGCTAAGATTCACGGACGCAGAGAACTGGGACATGAAGTTAGTCGGGATGAGAGAAGATGACGTGCAGAGGACTGCCTTCGAGCGAGGCAGGTGATTGGCTGCGGCCACCCCTGAAGGTAACGGACGAAGCTGGTTCGATTACACCGCCATCGACTGGCCCGCCGTGGATATTGCAGCGCTTTCTCTTTGGTCCACGAGGACTTGGGATCAAAACACCTTGCGGTTCGGAGTATCTTCCGTTCCGTCTTGTGATTGGAATGACCTTACCTCGGAACTGCTGTGTTTACATGTTACATGGATTAGAACAATCACCCGGGGCCTCACACCCCCTGTAAAGCTCCTCTAAAAGCCTGTCAACCCCCCCGCCACCACCACCCCTCCTCCCGCCTCCACCTCCTCCACCCGCCTGTTTGCTCTCAGCCTCGCTGTTATCTGTTCCGCTGTTATCGTCTGCCGGCGGTCATCCATCTCACCTTCTGCCTTTTTCCTCTCCCACTTGCCCTGGAAGTGAAGCACCTATTCTTCTTTCTTTCTCTACTTTTTTGAAATTGAAATTTCAGGATTGGTTTCCATCCGCTGGCAAAACGCATTTCAAAACAAATTCGAAAAACAGCAGGAAAAAAAAAAGCACACAAGATTGCTGGATGAACTTTTATTCAGAGGTTCCATTTTCTAGACTTTTTATTTTTTTTTTTTTAACACATTTGGCATCCTCACACACCAGTTTTTCACAAAACTGGGAAACTGGGAAACGCACGCGTCAGGTATCGGGTCTTTTGCGACATCACCAAGACCTGACTTTTAGAAAATTGTGCAAAAGTGTAAAGTTTCCCATTTTGAGGTTGTTCATTGAAAGATTAGAGAGTTTATGAGAGAGTCTACATCTGAAAACCGATAAAGTGAATTTTAGTAACGGTATTTCAGCGTTTTGGTCTATCTTCTCACCAAAGGATTCTCTCCACAGGTTGTCATGGAAGGAACAACTCCGGATTTTTTTTTTTGTTTCGGTGAAAGAGAAAGACGGCAAGAGAAAGAGCAGGGATAGGGATGGACGGATGGATTGTGATGGGAAGATACAGCCTGGCTTTCGCCGTGATGGAATGAGCTCAGGTCGTAATCCGTTGTTCTCCAGATAAGTGTTGAGATCGCCAAACAATCAGACAGCCTGAACAACCAATTGGGTCACCAGGGCATCGAATAGTTAATCCGCAATGGTAAACGATGGGGGAAAAAATTTAAAAGCTATGGTTCATAATTAAAGCGTGTTTATGTCAAGAATAGTTTTGTGTTTACTTTTCCTTGTCCTTTTCCTCCAACACTTTTGTGTGTGTGTGTGTGTGTGTGTGTGTGTGTGTCTTCGTTGTAATTAACTTAAGTCAAAGCCCTGGAGGTCTTGGGGCTTCATTATAAAGCCTTCCTGTTTTCTTCCAGGCAGCAAATGAATGGACACAAATATCAACCAGTAAACACACTCCAATAGCCTCTTTGCTACTTCCTGAGTGGTTAATGACAAGTGATGCATTGACTCAGTGATGGTACCAAGAGGGCTGTGGGGGGGGGGGGTCATTGCTAGCTAACTGCGAAAAAGCCGAGAGTAAGCACAGACACACTAAAAGAAACATTAATCTATCCATCATTTAGGCATTTTTCATGCTTGTATTTTAATTGGGCCACAATGGCGGCAGATTTAGCTCCTCATTTCTCACGACCATAAATGGATCGTGAATAGACCTCAATGGCTTTGGAGGTTGTCCAAAGGTGAGAATTTGGCTGTTGACACTTGTTTGTGTCTCTCTCTTCGGCTTGTGACAAATTAGATTGAAGTTGTACAGAATGTGTCACGCCCTTCCCTCACACACACACACACACACACACACACACACACACGCACAAACACGCAACCGAAGATGGCTGGGATCGGCCCCAAGCGTCCAATAACTTTCGATCACGTCCCACCGCAGCCTGTTTGCTAATTCCTTGCTCCATCGTCGCCTCACACGCGAACCTCAGGATGCTTGGACCCGCTGGCTCGGAGCCCAGGCGGCCTTCCCGCTTCAGCTCGACAGCCCCCTTCACAGAGGGGAACCGGTAGCGGCCTCGTTTTTGTCTCCGTCGCACAAACGAAAGCGAAAGGTGCAGCAGACACAATAAACAGAGGGTTGAATAAGCCGTTTTCAGAGCATTTGACAAGAGTAGATTGATTTTGTTCATTGTGTCGTCGTTTTTCATAGTTTTGTTTTTCTTTTGTGAAGGCGAGGGTTTTTTCATCTTGTCTTCTCGACATGTTTCGGTGGAGCTACATGTCGAAGAAAAATTAAGCCATGGAGCTCCAGAGTGTTTGGATAATTTTCACGCGATGGTGTTGGACAGGATGTCCAGGACGATGGATAAAGTTTTGAAAATGGGCATAACCTGGGACATTTAAGCATTCTATTCTTGAGATTAAATTTACTTTCACTGTTGCTGTCAAGTCCGGAGCCTGTATGTACGCGTACAACCAAAGCCTCACCAAAGTGCTAGTTAATCATGCTAATTAAAAATAATGCTAAATGCTAAAATAATGCTAATTTTGGACGTGCTCCTTGGCAGTGAAAATGAAAACACAAACATAGACAAAAGCTACCATTTTGGATGTGCTCTATGGCCGGGAGGCGTTCAACTGCGGTGACAGTGCAGTGCCCGTGGGAAGCTATATTGACCTTAGGGCAAAGGTCACACAAAGTCATGATGGCGAGGTGCAATTCTGGCTATTTTAGCCTGCACGGCTCTGGAAACGGGCTTCTCAGACTATCTCGCGATTAAGCACAGCCACACAAAAAAAAAAGGAGAGAAGAGAGAAAAATGCGTTCTATAAAGAGACGTAAGGAAACACAAACCGCCCAGCTGTGCTACTGTAAATCCAGTCTGACAAGTGTATTGTCACAACCAGACTCTCTTCCTGCAACAGGTGCTTCCTTCTTTACCCTCGCTGCCCTTGTTGTTTCTTTCTTTTTCTCTGCTGACCCTGTTGTCTGTAGAAAAAAAAAAAAAAAACAAAACAAAAGAAAGAAAAAGTCACATAAATCATGCATCAAGAGCATAAACGCACACACGCTTACGCTTTGCTGCATTTGTCTGGCATGTTCAAGGTGTTCGCCGAAGACCAAAATAGCCCCCGTCCCGCTGATTTTTTCCCAGCTCATTCTATCCTTTGCTATTCCGTCTCAAGAATCGCTGTTTTTCTGCTCCCTGTGGCGATTGCGAAGGCTTCAAAAGAAGCCGCTGATCATTTCTTTCTTTTTTTTCTTTTTTCTTTTACGTTTTCCGACAGCGGTAATTGCCAAATCAGTCCACCTAGCAGTATAAACAGGTGTCTCAGGGTGCTCGGAACAAACACGAATGATTGTTCATCTACCGCAATCAGCGCAGCAAAGGACGTTTGTCACGATAAAGTGCCACTTGAACGAAAATGAGGCGCGACGCCACGCGCCGCCCCAGCTGAAGTCGCCGGAGTGCAGCCGCTGAAGGTGCAGTGGCTGTGATTTGCAGAGGTGAAGATCCGGAGCGTGAACAAGAAGGGCGACGGGCGTCGCACGCTGGACCCGCCTCGCTCAGCCGACACTCTACCGCAGGAGGAGTTTCCACAGGAAGGGTGACTCATTGCGGGAGCGTGCAGGAGCATCCTATCGGACCGGGCTATCAATGTCTTTACAGGCTTTCCCGAACTTCCCCAAGAACCCCCCCCCCGGCCGGCCGTTCCTGCAAAGGGAAGAGGAACACGTGTCATCGGAGCGCCAGCGTTTACTGGCATGGCGGCAGTCAATAATGAGGAGGCCGATGGCCATGACAATGATAGATACACTTGTCTGCGCTCTGTCTAACTTTGCTCCAAAACAAAGTTCACAGACTGAGCCACATCCCGGAGGAAGGGGAAACCGTCGGAGCGGTAAATACTTAATGACCTGTGCAGGACCAGCAGGAGCCATAAACATCTCCATTAGTCAACAATTGACTTAGTCTGTGCAGCTTTCCACTGCAGCTATTTACATATTGTGCATTATTGATGGTTTTCTTCCAGGAACTTCTACATTATTACTTTCGAGATGGAAGAGCTCAACCGCAGTTCAATTTCCACTTCTTTATTGCAACTTAAAACTTGGTATGATTCCCACAACGAGTCCCGATGACCACATTTTGGGTTGTTGTTCCCTGCAAGTGATTTTTGGTTTTTTTTTGTGTGTAGAATTCCGCAATCCAGTGGACAGATTTTAGATCGCAGCGCTCATTCGCTCCCCCTCCTTCTCCCAAGCTTGCCAGTGAACTACAGTGGCCTGTGCACACAAACTCTCTTCCTCTTTGTCGGTCTATTTGGGGACGTGAGCGTTCAAGAACCGTTCTATGGGTAGGAGAACCAAACTGCTTTTATTGTACTGTGACTATACACTTTTATCGATGTATTTATGGGGAGTATATTCAGGTTTTACCAATATAAAAATCATAAATCAGGCCAGATTTTACACACTGGACCTTTAAGTTCTACCTCTTGTAAAGACATAGTGTGCACGGGAAAACATCTGACAGGAGATAGGACTATTTATATAAAGGGGCAGCGGAACACAGAAGAGAACAATCAAAGGCAGCACTGACAACGAGACACAGGTGATGAAATCATGGGGCAAAAAAAGTGGAAAAAACAGAAACAGGAAGTAAAATACAAAACAAAAGGAGACAAGACTGTTAAAATAAAAAATAAATAAAAAATAAACACTAAAACAACAGACCATGACACAATGGCAGATTTCATAGTCAAATTCATTTTATAATAATGATGATGACAATGATTATTGAAGAAGAAGAAGAATTTTAGTTGTGTGGCACTTTCATGAAAACTAGTTCACCAAGTGCTTTATACTGTAAATAGAGGAGGGTTAGATCAAAAGAAGGTGAAATTAACAAGAGGAAAAAAGGACAGCAAAATTACCCACTGGCAAGAGAGTGCATAAAACACAATCACAAAATGGGAAAAGAGGAGACCAAAAAAAAAACAAAACCCAAAGCGTGCTCCATGAAGGTCGAAGCCTTGGCTCAGGAAGTTGTTCAAATAAAAATAAAAAGTCCATCTGTAAAAGTGTTTTTTCCATAAGAGATTTGATGGAATGTTCTACCCTTGATATCTTCAGGTTAGGCTGCTCCACAGCACATGGTAAACAGCTCTGGGTTACGTCATGCAACTTTTCCGCAGAGCTGACTGACTGGCCCTGGACCTTCATGTCAGCGGTTGGTTGCACTCTTCAGAGAATGTGAAGTAAAAAAAAAAAATGAAAAATGCCGAGAAGCACCAGTCATCAATCTTACTTTTCTCAACTAGGCTTGCTGACGTATTTTTTTTTTTTTTTTACAAATTAAACGTCTACATTCATTCCAATTTAGCTTGTGCTAGGCTGTATCATTTAATAAAATGCCACATACTACACCGATTAAATTTGTTTCAGCTGCTTAGTGCGATGCCGATGAGTTAGCTCACCATAATACCAGCCAAACTATTCCCACGGACAACCTGAATGAAACATGACTAAACAGGTACGCAGTCGAGGTGAATATCCAGTCGATTTGACGAGTCCAAATAGAGTGCAGGCGATGAAAGTCAAAGTCAATCAGAGCAAAAAAACTTTCCCACCTCCTAAACGACGCTTTCACTCGCTCCACACCTTCAGATTGAGCTGTCTGCCTCTCAGGTGTGGACTAATGACTAAATGAAGGCCGTGTTGAGTGAAAATTTTAATTGAACTGCGCGAGTCAAATGGTTGCTGAGTGCTATGACTCAGCAGCGTTACAAAAAAAATCTGATGCCGACTCCATTGTCTCACTCGATGCCTTTTCTCAACTGTGCCTTATAGTTGAGAAAAAAACCAACGTTGGCAGTGATGGAACAGTAGAACAGCGGCGGCTTGTAAAGCACAGTGACTCTGGCTCAATTCTCAGTGCAAATTGATGAGCTTGGACTCTGCCAAAAATGTCCCCTCTCACTCTACCTCATAATTCAGGCAGCTGTGGTCAGAGAAACAGTTTTTAAATGAAGTTGGAAGCAGTTCAACTCGCTGCACCTGAGCACTTCTTGACAATATCACGTACAGCATCGACCTACACAAGCAGAATACAGATGGGTCGTTTATGGAGAGATGAACTGCAGACCAGAGATGGGAGACTCGAGTCGCAAATTTGAGGACTTGAGACTTGTTTGACGAACACCAATGAAAGACTTGACTCGACTTTGACTTGATCGTCATGACTTGAGACAGATGACTCGAAAGGACTTGACTTTTTAAAAATTAAATATTAAATATACTCTGAAACGCAACACAACTTCATCCGTCACTACAAAACCCACAAAGAAAGGTAGCCTACGTGAAGGCACCTTCTTAGCAAACTGTTATGGCTGTTAAAAAACTAACATGGCTTAAACTTAACGTGGCTAGAAAGCTAAGTAAGGTATGTCTTCTCAATAAAATGCGCAATAAAAGTGTCTTTAGCTAACTTATTGGCCTGTCAAATTGGTCAAACGTTAGCTAGAGAGCTAACATTTGTTGATAAAAATGCAAATATTAAGCCATGTTTAAGTTTAATATACGCATAACATTAACATAACGTCATATAATGCTTGATTCTCACCACAGTGACTTGGGACTTGCCCGAGACTTGAAGGTTAAGACTTGAGACTTGCTTGCGACCTGCACGCGTGACTTACTCCAACCCCTTGCTTTCCGAACGCTTTCCGAATTTCACGGAGGGCTCCTGAGCGACCAAGTTACAGCCGGCGTTGAATTGAGCTGATGCATCATTGGGCCTTCGTCACAAGCGGCGGCGTGCCTTTGTTTCTGAGAGAACACTGAGTTCTGACAGACTTTTATCGTCGTTACGATATGTGTTGTTGTTGTTGTTGTTGTTGTTGTTTTTTTAAAAAAAAGGGATATGTCAAAGCAGCACCCTAGTATGACTGACGGTGAGGGCCGCGGGGAGAAAAACAGCCGTCATTGCTCGCGGATGAGGAGGCTGTTTGAGAACAACGACAACGACAAAAAAAAAAAAAAAAATGCATTCAAATTTTCCCTCTTGATTGAAACCAAATGGCAAAACAGGACAGACTTCGAGCCGGACGCAAACACATCCCACGTCTTTTGTGAGGCTCTCTTTATCTGACAGGACGGAAGCCTTGCACAGAGACAGTGAACCCGTGAACCACTCGCCGCAGATACTGCGTGTGCAACGGGAAAAGAGTGACTCACTCCTGCTAAATGTTGAGGCGGCGAGTGAAAAAGCAGGACGGCGGCTGGTGGGATCCGCAATCAATGCGGCCGTTTGCCGCCTGCGATTACATGCACGTGGGTGCCTGCCTGCCTGCCTGCCTGCCTGCCTGCCTGCCTGCGCTCGTGTTTTGTGTCGTGCAACAAAATGATGCGGTCACAATGCGGACCCGCAACATTGGCGGCTTACAATAGGAGAGGCGGGACCGGCACCGGGTTATTTCATGGTGGGGAAGTTTTATTAACGCTGGATTGATGATCCGGTTGGGAAATTTTCCTTGCCCGTGAAGCGCCACAAACGATACGTGGCAGGCCTTAGTTGTGGGCATTTGAAATGCTTTGCATTACGGGCAGACTGGTTTCACTGGACGGCCAAATAGTTGGACTTTTTAGCATTTGACATTATTGGCAAATTAATTGGAATCAAAGAAAGGGACCAAGGGAGGATGAATGTCTGCATGGTGTTTTCCATTTCGCAGTTATTTGTCGCCCTACCGATCTCGAAACAATAGGCACTGCCAATAAAAGGGAGTGTACCCACTCAGAGGGATCACGGCAATTGGCAAAATTTGCCAAAACATTGAACTATCCCTTTAAAAAAAACTAAAATAGTTCTTCACAGGAAGCAAGCAAGAGGGACATCCTCTGGCGATGGTCCGGCCCCATCCTTGTTTGTTCAGTGAGGGTTCATTCTCTCCGTTTCTCTGCCTCCTCTAATCATTGATGATATTTTTAAAACGCGTGACTTCATTCGCAGGAAGTTTGACCCCATCACCAAATCAAGAAGATTTTGCGTTTGGTTCAAACCTAGTGCCTTCCTGTTTTCATTATTTATTTTTTTTTCCTGCCTGTGTCTGCATGGCTTCCCTCCAGCAGCTACTTTGGCTTCCTAACTCAATCTAGAGGCATCATAACTAAGGGGCCGTTTACACAGAGACAGATTTTTATTTATTTATTATTATTTATTTTTTTTGAAACCTTACATTTTCGTAAACGCTCGCTCGCGGAAAAAATAACGAAGCCGTATTCAAAAAAAACACCGGAAACGACTGAAACGATGTAGTACCTATGCCAGGCCTGGTGTGGCGCCGCGAGTTTACACCCTGAAAGGCAGAAGAAGAAGAAGAAGAAGAAGAAGAAGAAGAAGAAGAAGAAGAAGAAGAAGAAGAAGAAGAAGAAGAAGAAGAAGAAGAAGAAGAAGAAGAAGAAGAAGAAGAAGAAGAAGAAGAAGAAGAAGACCAGAAGCGTGCGGCAGTAGCTTGCTAAAAACATTAGCACCACAGAGAGCAGAACGAAAGCTCGCTGGTGAAAAGACGGTGCGGGTCAACGTCAAACCCCTGATTCGAGTTACTTTGGAACACAAAGCCCTAAGAGGTCCGTGCTAAGTTCGACTGGGAGTCGTGACAGTGAAAATTCGCGAACATTTTAGTCATTTGCTTCCTGCCTCAGTATCCCAGTCCCCGCACCAAACAGAAAATAAATGGTCAATTTAAAACAGAGAAACCCGTCTCCGCGTAACACCACATCACTGGCGTTACGTCGTCAAAGAGATTACTCGTAAAGTTCCTAGGAAAAGTTACTGAGACTCTCAGACAATACTCAGACGATTGTTTTTTGGGGGGGCAAAGCGTTCTGGGAACTTTTGAAAATAAGAGCCTTGTGAAGCAGCGCCAGACAAATTGAACATGGCCTCAAAATGACAAGAGAGGAAAAACCACGAAATGCAATTTGGAAAGGGAGAGTTTTTTTTTTTTTTTTTTAAAAGGAACTGTTGTAGATTTAAAGTAAAAAAAACAAAAAAAAAAAACATCTTGATTCCAAATGCTGTCAAGATGATCACTTTACAAGCACTAATATTTCAAGTTTGCGTTACTTTTAACTGACTTTGGCAAGAACTTCATGAAACTCCATGAGCCAAGGGTTGAAAAATAAATAAATAAAAACTGGCTGGGCTGCTTGAATGTTTTGCTTCAATTCTACAAAACTGCTGGCTCTCCTCCAGATGGGTAGCTCGGAATATCAACCAGTGTTACCACAGAAATGCCTTCACTAAAAATGAATAAATGAGTGACGCTACCATGCATCCTCATTAGTTGAAGTCAACACGTTTTGCTTAAAATAAGAGTGAAATAAACTGAAAGATGCCTCAGGTAAACTGCTTCCACTCATTATTTTTACCTTCCCGCACACAGAATACATGAAGAGCAGAGGGTTAAGGGCGCTGTCAGAGTCTTGTACGCACCAATACTCATTACTGCACCTTCCCATCAGCGCACATCTGACCGGAGATGAATGAGAAAGGGCACTTCACCCGAGGAAACATTTACAGTTATCCACAGGTCAGCAGGCTCTGACCTCAACCTGGTTATGTTGGCAGGAAAGGACACTGCAGCAAGTTAATGCGGGTTTTGACGGGGAATTCTGCGTTTGTGAGTCACCCAGGACAGTAGCAGGAGTACAGTTGTGGATTATGGGGAAAATGGAGGCTTATTTATATTAGTGTTGCTTCCAGAGGAGACCGGCAGCCGTCATTGTTCCTCGGGAAGGGTTTGGTGGGACGAAAGGGGGTCGATGTTGCAATTCTGGTCGGACAAGAATCAGCCGACCTGAAACAACAGGCCTCATATATCATACCCATCATCAGATGCATCCAGGGGAGCGGTCGTTTGATTGCTTATCCACACATCTCCAGACAACAGCAGAGTTGGTTCTCTTGTCTACGGACTCCTGAACAAGTGGAGGGTTTGCTCTGATGCTTTGCCGGACCTTCAGCCCGTTTGTAACACATAGATATGGCAAAGGGAAGTTTAAAAAAAAAAAGAAAGAAAAAAAAAAATCCAAAATAGACAAAGACAAACGATGGTGTTTGGTCATTTCTGGCAAGTTCGCAGACGTGTTAGCGACGCATTGTCGTTAATCATGCAAAAATATAGGACCTTCTGTTCAGTCAATGTGTTTTGCAGCTATTGAATATTTTGGTAATCAATTATTTTCTTGAATATTCCATCAGATAATACGTACGTTTACTTAATAAAAGCCCAATTATAACAATATATATTATACAATATAAGACCGATCACTTAATAACAACATTTTATTTCATGCATATCTTTAGTCTAATAAAAATATGCACTAACTTTACATTCATGAGCAAAGTTAGTCTGATTTGAGAATGAACTATCAGATAAAAACAGCACCGCAGATTCATGTTTCTTGGTAAAAAAAAAGAAAAAAAAAGCCACGAGTTACCAAACCAGATGTGAATGAAAACCTTAAGTGGAAGAAGTGCATCGGAATGCCTCCGGGGGAAAACTTTTATTATTTCCGTCTACGTGGGTGGTCATCTGTGAACATGTCGGCCCTCCGCTGTATTTGTTACTGAGCCCGAGCGCACGGCTCGCCACCTCCACGACAAAAGGCAAAAAGTCCCCTACTGTGCGATTATATTTAAAACTTTCCAAACTGATGTGAGATTGAAACCGCAGGTGCTGGTGTCACCGCTTCCTTCGACCGGGACTAAACAAGCCTATTCGCGGCCCTCCCACCCACGTTCGCACTTTGCACACAGAAAACACAACCTTGATTGCATCATTTCAGCACCTCTGCCTCCCGTAATAGAAACCGGAGGCAGAGGTGTTAATGGAGACGTGTGCTAGCAAAGAAATCAGGAGGTATTTTTGCTGCGGGTGTGAAAGGAGTTATCAACCAACTTTTTTTTTTTTTTTTTTTGCAACGTGCTCTTCCAGATATCCTCCTCGCGTTCAACATGGTGACCATACAGCCTCTTTGTCACGTCCTCCTTTTGGATCCTAAAAATGACATCCTGGACGATCGCTCAGGTTTAGCTAAGCTTGTTCGACAGATTATTTCTATCGCTCTTAAAATAAAAACATTTAGACGCTGCTCTGCCATTATTCAGAGGTGCCTGTCACAGTGTTGAACATGCATCACTCTGACCGTATGAAAAGACGGACGGAGCTTCCGGTTTCAATGGGGAAGCCAACGCGGAAGAACCAATGACCCACATTCTGTCGTTTGGCCCTCAGGAACCGGCAAAGTTGTTTTGCAAAAACTATAAGAATGACCCTTAATTAATACCATTACAAACTGGTTTGAATATTTTTGTTGGTCTAAATCTAAATCAACAGCAATTTTAGGCCCTGATGTCCATTTTGTCTGATTTGGTCAAATTTTGGGTCAAACTGGGCGTAGATTTGGAGGCGTCGCTAAAGTTTAGTCGCCAGTTGCAGTTGGCTTATCTCTGGATCTTCCAAATGTGTATTCGTAAACCGATGGATGACGTCACAGCGACTCTGTCCGTCTTTATATACAGTCAAACACGCCATGCATCATTGCGCAAAAGTTGTATTGTTTGGCTATCCGAATTTTCAATCCAAATAGAAAAAGAACGCTTGCTTAATCGTGTGATTTATAAAGCAACTGTGTCAGAGAACCTTCGGGTGTTCCTGCACCATCTCCAAGAGGCCGAGCAGGGTGTTTAAAACGAATCCAAACAGACATGGAAAAAAATGATCCGACTGCCGGGGAGCAGTGGCGTCAAACCACCAGTGGCCGCCAATTCATTTCGGCGGAGCGTCGCAGCGAAGGCACGCTGATGAACCCCGAAGTTGGTTCCTCGCACTGTAAATTGCACGTATTTGTTTTAATTTATACCGAGGCTTCATCGGCTTAAACTCATTTCCTCCTATCTGCCCGAGGGGTATGAAGGCACCGCGGCTCCACTGCAGGCTCTGGGGACGTAAACAGTGCGGGGTGTGTTTACACAAAGTGACAGTGATTTAGAGCAGCCTTTAAGGAAAAAAAAGTTAAAAATAAATAAATAATAATAATAAAATAGGCACCAACGCTATCATCTTAGAGATCAAGAAGCAGCAGTTAATAGGATCCTAGAAATAAAGGTTGACCTTTGATATACTGGCGCTGGCATGGGACTGTCGCCGCAACGAAGAAGTGAAACTCATAGGGGGAACAAACGCTGCCACTGCTGGCAAAAGAAAGCGCTTGAATCATCTGAAATGTGGCCATTTGCACGAAAACTAGCAATAGGTCCAAAATCACATTTTCAGCTGATTTTTTTTCATGTCCGTTTGTCTGTTTTTTTTTTTTTGCTGTTTTATGTCAGACCCCAGTGGAGCAGCTCTGAAATATGAAATATCCCAAAATCCATGGTTCTCTTGTGGACAATACATTTAACCCTCTGTTTAGAACCTCCGACGCAATGCTCGGTTTTTCATTTCGTCAGCCCTTGAAGCAGAAGAAAGACCTAGTTGGGCTTGTGGTCAGCTTGGGAAAGGTAGCAAGTCCCTTTGTGACATCAGAAAGGGCCGTTTTTTCCCAGATCTGTCAAAAAAAAAAAAAACGCCGCCGCCGAGCAGTTTGTCTCAGCTACGCTGTGGGAGGGGAACTAAGAGGATGTCTGTGGAGCCGCTGTGTCCTTTCTGACACCACAGGGGGGCCGATTTGAAGAACGTCCAACCCTTTCTGGGAAGTGGCGCAAGAAAAGCAAGTGGGGGAAGAAAAAAAAAAAACAACACACAACAAAAGGGTCAGTGAACTTTGACATAACGTGGGACTCATTCCAAAGGGTTTATAGTGGCCAATTTGTAAGTCTAAAGTCAAATTTTTTTCAACTTTTCCCCAACATTTTCTTTAACTTTTCCAATCAAACAAGCTGCCACCAGCTTTTGACAGCCATATCACATAATGACAATATAATATACAATCATATTCTAGGTCATCACCCGGCCTTTCGGAATCATTATGCCTTGATAAACAACGGCAATATGAGACGCACCCCCGAAATGTGAGAATTTGCATCTCCAAGTGCGAGAGTCTCTCCCGGTTCCTCAGGGAATTCCCCCGTCACTCCTTCTTCTTCTTCGTCTTCTTCTTCTCCGTCTTCTAATGATCCACGGAGACGGATGCTTCTCATAAGATGCATCCCGGATCGGGAGTGCAAGAATAAGATTTGATTCGAGTGAATTTTTCACATTTAGAGTTTCCTATCAGTGGGAAACCGAGCCACAAGCCAGTGTACCGGTCTTGGGGATCTGGCAGATTTATTTTCCCAATTGGAATTAAATGATCATTGCTGCTCGGTCGCAGAGAACTAAGACAAAACGTGATTGCAAAACGTGCAAAAGCTGCAAAACTGCTTTGTGAACCGTCAGCAAATGGGACGGAATCCTTTTGCAAAGTTTCATTTCAATTTTCCGGAACGGAGGCTGTGTCGTTCCCTTTCGTGAGTCGAAACAAAAACCGCTGATCAACTCAAATTTCAATTTGCTCCTCTGTCGTGCTGCGTTCCCCCTCGTGTTGCTTTTCTCATCATTTCTTCAGCCTGATCAACGACGCCCCCATGAACTTCCGCCAAGGCCTCTCCTCCGCCTTGCCGCTCATTAACACAAAGAATGTCTCAAATAATGCGAGCAGCCGATTCCACATACCAGACTCCTCTCGCGCCCGTCCTAATCATGAGACAGGAGTCCCCCGGACCAGGACCTGGGTAATCTGGGTACATTAGCTCTGATGGAGTTCAGTGGTCTGGAGGAATTTGATGACTGCGTGGGGGGCGGCAGGTCCGCGACCCCCGAGGTCCCCGTTCTTTCGCTGTAATGACATGTGAGACCGTGCGGTTCCGGTGTGGCCGCCACCTCTTCCAGCTTTTCCTTCACGCAGCAGCTAATTGGCAGCCGGGAAGTTTTAGACGTTAAGTCTTTGAGCGAATGTCTTTCGTTTAACTTGCATGTTCTTCCTATTTTTTTTTTTTTTCAGCCGAGTGACTCCTCAAAAGTTCATTCTACTTCCATAATGACAACAAAGACCTTGAATCTTGCATCTGGATTTACATTTGCACGTTGTATCGAGTCTTCTGTTGTCTGCTCAGATATATTATTTGGTAACAAACATGTCACATTTATTTAGTTAAGTTGGAAATTGCCATTAAAAACGCTACAATTGCACAAGCCAAATGAGAATCCATGTTTTTTGAAAGGGTTAAATTTTGCAATCCGACTTTTCGCAGATTTGAAGTTTCGCCGCAAGATGCTGTGAAGTGTTGCACTCGGCATGTGCACCCAGCCAAACCAGGACAGGCACGTAATCAGCGGCCTTTGTCAGTCCACTTTGTAAACAAGGATATAATGGGACCATCACAGTTATGGAGACAATGTCAAGTGATGCAGTAAACTCATAATATTGCAGCCGGAGCCAGATGTCCCCCTCGGTATGTGTTTGCATTGTGTTCCCGTAAACAAAACAGTTTCACCAAAACCGTTGCAGCAGGCTACGCTATTAGCATCCGGCCGCCGTCTGTTTGCCGCTCATTGTTGTTTACTGACACAGTGGCGGGAGCGCCGGGGCCAGGAGGAGGAAGGGATTCACACGGACGAGCTGGAGTCAAGCAACACACAGGATGCAGTGATGTCACTCTCCACTTAAAGGTTAAGTGTGTAATATTTAAAGATTTCGAAGAGGAAACTGCCAAGTGGTCACATTTCAGATTGCAGCCTCTTTTACTCTCTTCCCCCCCTCCCGAGTTTGCCAGTGAACTACAGCGGCCTGCACAAGCGTTGTCGTTGGTTTATTTGGAGACGCAAGCATGCATGCAGGATATGGGGTCCGCAGCACTTAAAGTACAAACAAAATGGCCAGGAGTAGACTTGTTAATTGATTTTATTTATTTTGTTTTGTTTTTATTTAATATATTTTGTGTATTTTTATGAATAAAATTAATGTTTTTGTTTGACTTACTTATTCGGATTTAGAGCAAATGCATATTCTGAAATATATGATAATATGATAATTGTTCTAAGGGTAGAACCAAAACAAATTACTTTTATTGTACTGCGATTATACACTTTTAATGATGTATTTATGGGCAGAATATTAAGCTTTTACCAATATAAGAATCATAAATCAAGCTACTCGACCTATAAGATGTCATCAAGCCACTGGCAGTGTGTGAAATTGGCTTTGCTGAACTAACAAGCTGATCTTTGCGCACCGCTCCATTAACATTAAAGCATTGTTCAGTGTTCAGCAGTCAGTAGTCTTCACCGCTGTGGTCTACAGTTGCAACGGCACCACATCAGCCAGACGGGATCTAATTCCTCAATTATCAGCGTCACTTAATGAGCGTTATCTGCCGTGGCGGCGCAAAAAAACCAACGAGCCGCCGGCCTCTTCCGCGCGTCTTTGCCTCCCGTGTAAACAAGTCGTAAGTCAAGAGCTCCTGAAGTGTCGTCAGCTCCGCGGAGGAAGTCTTAATGAGCTCGGCTTCGGCTGGTGGCAGCTGGAGCATCGGCGTCACTGTCAACGATGCTCGTTGTTCGTCCTCGTTCTCGGAAATCTCGGTGTTTCTATAAACTCAGCACCAGGGCGTGAGACTGCACAGGACTGGAGAAGGTCACCTCTGTCAGATATAGCTGTCGCGCAAACACAGAGGGACAGATTGTTTTTGATGCTATGTAATAACTTTTAATTACACTCGGATAATAACAACTGAATAGTAAAAGGTAAAAATACCTTTAGTTATGTGCAAAATATTGCAAAGTGTCGGTTAGCTAGCTTTTTTTTTTTTTTTTTTGCTTGGAGCGGCTAATTTTTCATTACAACATTACACAAAAAAAGTTTATTTTTTTTTTAACTTCCACTTGGTTTCCATTTACTTAAAAAAAAAAGAAGAAGATCTAAACAGCCCGGTCAACATTATGTGTCATATCATCATACCGTTTCCTGTTTGCGGATATTTAATTACATCCACAGTGGCGGCAGGTGTATTCAAATAGCCTCTCGCTCGCGGCCACACGCCTTGAGGTCAACAGGATACGTTACCAGCGGCGAGTAAACAATGACGACTCACTCTCATGAAGCTGTCTGTGCCTCTCGCATCCCACCGCGTTACAACGCGGGGGCCCCCCCGACTGGCCGGCACAATGCTCTTTTCTGTATGGGATTCATAATTAAGCACGCTGGTCATGAGTGTTGCTCTTAGTTCCCTTTGTCTCGTCGGGGTTACACAGCGGTCAGTTTGGTTAATAGCTTTGCAGCTTTAATTTGGTGCCACTTTTACGGGCACTCTGTTTTGGAAAGGGGTGTCGGGTCAGACAGAGTGCCAAGCTGTTGGCGCTTTATGGGAGAATATGATTCGGCCGAGCAATATGTTTTTGGGTGGGCTGTGTGACTATGCCATGTTGTTTGTTTTCTCCGAGAATTGTTTAGTTGCAAAACGAATAAATAATGGGAATAATATGCATAATAATAACAATGTTGATGATTTAACTGCATCAGCAATTGATCTCGTTTACAGCATTTGTGATATTTGTTGGAACTGAAATGTATTGTCAAAATTGAGCAGCTTCACTTCCTGTTTTGATTTTCCATTGATTTTCAATTTCAAGAAATATTATCGGCCATATTGAAGAGCGGTATTGAACTAAATGCTTCTCCAAAACAACAAGTTGAGAAAATATTTTCTCAAGCAAACAAAGCATGCGCAGTTATTCCATGTTTTTTTTTTTTTTCTGATTTAAAAAAAAGGAAAAAAAAATGCCTGTGAAGTTCGGATCAAGTAGCTGCGACTGTCGCGAGGCACTCTGTCACTTCCTGCTCATCTTCGTTGCCTTCTTCTGCCGGTTTCAATGGCAGCTCGCGGCAGACGCTTCCCCGCTGTGGCGACAACTAAAAATAGCTGGGGGGTTATGGACCGGCTTGCGGAGACTCTTTACCGGGGGGCGACGGAATTGATTTCGCAAGGATTCATCATTGAAACCGTGGCGTGACAATAAAGCAGTACCTGCTCTCCTGCCCCGGCACAAATAAATGAGCCCGTTCATAATTTGCCGGCAATTTGTCTGATCAGTACAATCAATGAACGGGTGAACGGAATAAACCCGAGTTAAAAACAAAAGTCACACTTCAGTCGTGGGTACGTTTATTGTCTGCCTGCCTGCCTGCCTGCCTCTCCTTCCACATATGCAGGGCCGGAGACCCTGCTGTGATGTTTTGGAGCTGGAGCCCATCTGCCGGTTTTGGTGCAGAAACAACACTCGCAACAAGCTGAACAAACAGAGTGAGAAAGTGTTTGTGTGTGTGAGTGAGAGAGAGAGAGAGAAAGAGAGAGAGAGAGAGAGAGAGAGAGAGAGAGAGAGAGAGAGAGCGTTCCACGCAGCATCCGTGTCCATCTATTGGCAGTACACCCCGGAGGATGGGTTCAAATGTTAAACATGTTCAAAGCCTGTGTTCCTGATTTACACAGCTGCAGCTCCCGAAAGGTCACAGAGATTTAAAGTCAAAAGACGCACCGGCTGCCTTCGCTGCGACCAATGCCAGCCTCCCCAACCTCAGACGTAAATGTGGTTTTTGAAAAAGCAAAGCTTTTTTTTTGGTCTGGATTGTGGCCAGTGGGAATGTGCGGACTGTGCACTGCATGGAGTACTGTCTGCAACGCTGGCAACAAATGAAGGTTGTGGAGATTTGGTATGCATGACAAGGCTGAATGCAAAAATCAATGGAGAAATTTGTTTTTTTTTTTTGTTTTTTTAAAGATTGAAAATGAATGCTTTATATAAATATATGATGTACAGAGCAGTTTTCTTGCCACTGAATATCTGCACGGGTTTTTGCAGTATCTCCAACAGGCTCGGTAGGGTGTCCTCGTTTTGGGTTTCAGAATTTGGTCACCCTAGACAACATTGAAATGAAATGGAAAAGATGACATTTTTTGCTTATCTTAATTCAACACAGGAAGCGAAATGCCACTGGCCTCCCTCCGACTGTGAGTAAAATCCCAACAAAGAATTCGAGCCCAGTGGGAAGCCACATCTTTCGCAACAATGCATTCACGCTCCGACATTAAATGCTTCCACACCATGGAACTCAATGGATTATTGATTGCAGCCCAAGTCCAACAAAAAAAGACACCATGAAAAATATGTGATCTACATTTATCATTTGTTTGTTTTGTTTGTTTAGCTTAATAGAATCACATCAGTCCCATTACCATAAGATGGCAAATGTTGCAACATTAGCATTGTTGGGCCACTTTTCTGGTGTGTTTTGATCTGAACATTTTGCATTTTAGTTTTCTTAATTAGCCAATTAATTGCGGACGTTCTTCTCAGTCTATAACAGTGAGGCGTTATTATTTGGTGCCCACACAAAATTTCATTGGCGTAACAGGACTCAATGGACAAAGGACAATGCTGTTTATGGAGAGAGTCATCCTGGCAACATAGTGAGTATCAATGGAAGAATATTCCCATTATGCAAAATTCCCGCTGTGCTTATTGTCATGTGTTTGCAGAACTCGCGAGTTCTCAGACAATTGTATGCCCAGCATCTACAGCGGCAAATAGAGCTGGCTGATGTGGGCATAGAATACAAGAGAAGAAAAATTGAAGACCTTTCATTAGAGTCTGAAATAAATAGGAAAACATTAAATAAATAAATAAATAAATAAATAAATAAATAAATAAATAACTCGACCTTGAAATAAAAGAACCTTGAACGGGGAGGTGGGTCATGCTTTCCATGCATGTAATAATTATTCTCCTTTCCTCTCCCAGCTCAAGGAACAAGACTGGCCTTGACCTTAAAAAAAATAAAGGTCAATTGTAATCCTACCTTAGTGCTATGATTGGTTGGAGGCTGAAACACTGGCATCATTCATAAGGTCAGAAGAAGGCTGTACTGTAGCCATGCGTTCATATTATGCTCAATATAATGCTCAAGTGCGTCTTCAAGCACTTTGCATGTTTAAGATAAAACCAAAGGGCTCCATCTCTGCTTTTGCCATTTGGGGTGAAAAAAGAACGTTAGTAGAGTTGCCGCCATGTGATCAACTGATAAGGTATTTGTGAACAGGTGTGCCACATCCGGTCAGTGGGCATTTTTTTTAAAACAAGCACTTTTTTTTAAAACAAGCACTTTACATTCTTATCTCAAAAAGAAGATCATACTATTGTTGTCATTGCTGTCACAAACAAGTGGTTGAAGGTCGGGGGGGGGGTGGCCGTGTGCCTCCTAGAGTTTATCGTCGAGGGGTCTCAGCGTCGCCCGACGCTCACTTGACATGTCGCCAACCCTTGACTTGACTGACTCGCCGCCGGGCCCAGGAACAGCAGCTCGCATTGCCAAATATGGTTGCAGCCGCTTCAACTTCCCTGAGCCGGTGAACCTGGACCTTTCCCCCAGTTCCTTGTCTGGCTTCAAGCGACTACCCCTCCGGCAGATAAGAGACTGCTGAACGAGGCTGCGACACAGAACAGCAGAACTCCAGACTAGAACTCGGCGGAGCTGAATCCTGCTGCCCGTAAAGCTTTGAACGCAATCGGATTTTCCTTGTCAGCGCTGAATACACATGTTACGTAATTCATTTTTGGATCATTCTGCCTGCGTAATCAGGACGGGTAATTATTGGCGTGTTTGGGTGGAATAACAGAGGCTCGCAAAAAAAAAAAAAAAAATCCAATTATTCCAATTTAGTGGGCAACGGTGCGATTGAACGCCGTCTTCCCAGGGCAAAAGAGACGTGATATGAACAGTGAACAGCGGCGACAAGCAAGTAATTACGTATGTGACACACAAACACAAGCACACACACGTACGTGTGCTATTCACTTTTGTACTACCTCTTCTGTACTTAGGTCCGGATCCACTTACGGCCCATCCTAATCTTTTTGCCTCTTTGTTTCACACGATTGCGGTCGGCATGGCAAGCTAGCGCAGAACTCTCACATCGCCGAGTGTGTGAGGTGAACAGGGTCCGCCTGACTTCAGTCGCAGCATTTCAAGCACGTTTAAATTTTCATGCTTTGAAACCTTCACAACTGGATTCCGTTTGCATCCTTATCGTTTTTTTTTTGAGTGGCTTGCCCAACAGTGAAACAGGATTGCAGGCAGACAGCTGGAAAAGAACGCACAACAACAACAACAACAACAACAGCTCTCCCTCTCTCTCACACACACACACACACACACACACACACACACACAGGCTCCTGTCACAGATTGGTGACCTGCGGGTTGTAAATCCCTCTCACCCACTGCACAGTGGATTGACTCCAGGATCCCATGACCTTGAGTGGGGATGAGCTGATAAAAAATGAGTTAGACATGAAGGTGATGCATGTCACACACACACAAACATGCACGCACACACGCACACTCAACATGACGTAAAGGCATTTCTGGACCTGGAGCTGGAATCAGGTTAAGTAGTGCTTGGCTTTGCCTGAAAACCGGGACTACGCAGGATTTGAGTGCCTGGCGCACGGCGCAGGATTACGCCTCCGCGCCAAAAAACAAGAACGTCTCAGGTCATTGGAGCAGCGCAATGGAAATCTAAATCGCAGGGACCCTGATATCATCGATGGGAATTTCAAGGTCGGCATTGTGTTCGCCCTCAACTCTCCTGGGTGTCTTCGGTGCGGTTCCCGTACTCCCACACAACGCCACGAGCAGTCGCGTCGTCTCTGGCGGCGGCGTTTCCGTTAGAGCAGCTTGGAGCGCTGAGCCCCGCGAAGATCATCAAGCTCCATTGGTTGCTAGGCTTGGTAATGTGGTTATGGGAGAATCACTGTCATCACTGTCATCACTCTCTGAGCACCTGCAGAGTGCCCAACAGAGAGAAAAAATGTATATCATCAGCATATAGTAGAGTCTAAAAAAGATGTAGTTATAAATCCTATTACATACTGTTATACTGTGGCCATTCTAGACACTGTATAATACAGTCATTATACCGTTATTGTATAATTGTCAAATATAATTGGTATCAGATAGGAGTATGTCCCCCACCTGCCAGAGACTTACAAGTTCCTTGAAATGACACGCTTGGCTTAGAGGGGTCGTTTAGCATGACATAAGCAGTTGTAACATGAGATTCGGTTAAAATAGACTGTTTAGAAAATTTATTGTGGGAAAAAAACAATGGAACAATGTCGGCCAACAGGAAACACAACAGCCAAACTATTTCAATACAACAAGCATCCCATTTCCACTGCGCCGCGCATGGTTGCCTGGGCTCAGTCCTAGAATTGCCCATGTGTACATGAACGATGTAGGGCAAAGGTCACGCCGGGAAGGAGATAATGAGGTCACACAATAACAATGAGACAACACCGGGCATCTTCGACAATCAAATCGTGCGGCTCAAGACACAGTGAGACGGGAATCCGAGAGGTTGATTTCAGGCTGCGTTCACACTGCAGGCGAATCGGATTCAAATCAGGTTCCTTCTCAAATCAGATTTTCAGGGCCGACTGTCCACACTGTTTTTAGCAGGGCCACGTTATTGACCCATCTGACAGGTTGCTGTAGCAACAACTTTCTCTGCCAATGCAATTGCTCATATATTGGAATCGTTTGAATCACACAAAACATCTACAATATGTTGTCCCCTAGTGCGAAGACACCAACATTAAACATGTTTTAATCTTGTTTCACTTTTGACTAAGCCCTCTCTGCACAAAGGCATCGGCAACCTTTGTTTTGAAACGTTAAACGGTCTTGCACAACCCATCAGCGGTTTTGCGATAGGACCTCAAAGTCAGAGGGAGAGGAGCAGAGATGCAAAGCGATCAAGATGAAAGTTGCACAATGTAGCGACGAGATGAATAAAAGTCAGAGGCATTAAGAGCGAAACGGGCCTCGGGGGATTTCACTCAAACGCCAGCCGCTGTGCAACAACTGATCGGCGCATCTATCATGCCGACGACTCAGTATGAAGGCAGCCCTGTGAGATGAGGCATGTAAGATAAACATGGAAATCCCTTGATGAAGTGGCGGAACGACGTTCAGCCCAGTTGTTTACAGAGAGAGACATTTTGTCATCATGGAAAGTTTCGTCGGCCTCGGCTAGAAATGTATCGTATTTATCGAATCGTCATCGTACGGTGACTGCGTCTCAACATAGCGGGCCTATCGCAGTGCCTGAGAACTCCCGGCAGGACCAGTTTGGGAAATGATGAGGACGAGCCCCAAGGTCTACTGTTTTCCTGGACGCTGGTCAGCCAGCAGTCAATCCAAACTGACTTATCTGTGAGTTTATACACAGTGAAACTCCACAGGGCCCAAACACGATACAACAAGTGCCCGTCCCAAGAGAGGCAATACAGCAAAGACCTTGAGTAAATGTCATGACAGTGTCCAGTAAATGTGTGCGAACTTTAAAGTGGCTTTAAGTGGAGAGCGAATGTCGTAGAGTGCAGCTGAGCACTGCAAGTCAACCAAAAACAAAACGCTTTGGAGCCCCACTGTTCAAGCTGGTGACCAGGATCCCAGTGCAAAGAGTGCAAAGACTGAGTTCTGACAAAACACATCCAAAAAGACCAAACAAACAAACTGCCAGGCAAAGTCTTCTAACTAAAATTCACTGCATACGTCAAGCTTGGTCTCATGGACCTGCAAAGTCTCGTTTTGAAGGTCAACCATTTTGGACATGGACTTGGACTTGGTGCAGCAAACTTTTGACTGGCCACAATGGGTTCTAAAATTTGACAGAGGGGGCCGGAGCGGGACCAGATGGATGGAGTGTTTGGAAAAATATATCATGGGAAATGTTGAAAACATGGTTGAATGTGAATTTTGAAAATAACCAAATCAAAGCGACAACAAAATCAGTGTCTTTGAAGCCCCACGGTATTTGGCTCTTTATTGAAAGGACTCTGAAAACACTGGCAAAATGGATGAAATGCAGCTATTTTATGACTTACTGGCTATTAATATCAATTCTTCAAGTTTGGCAGGCCCGATTAAAAAGGTTCACGGGCCGCCCATGGCCCCCGGGCCGCAGTTTGCCCATGCCTGGCATAGGCTGTGGACATGCCTTTTGTACTCCTCACCCTCTGAGAGCTGAAGGGCAGTGAAGGGTGGCGGCTTGGGGCCGCTGAGTCAGAGCAGGGACCAAGCCACAAATAACAGGGCGCTGGGCCACACCAAGCACTAAACGACAATATGAGCTCAGAGTGGACGGCGGGAACGGCTACAGTCACCCACCCTGGATCAGTGGCACCTCTGACCCCCTTGGAAAATCTGCGTCATGCCTTCAGGGTTTCCGCCGGCTCACTCGGACCCAAAAGGGACCAATTGACATGCTGGCGAGAGTGGCTTTGTTTATGCCAGCGCAATATGTTACTGGCGCTTTGTTCCACTTTCCCACCCTTATTTCCTGTTCCCAAAAGCGGGATAAAGAGGGCTTATTGCTGAATATCGTCAGTGGAGACACAACAGCGACCGAGGTCCCCGAGCTGAGATGCAACAAAGTAGGATGATGTTGCAGGCTCGGGGCCACAGTATTGTTGTCTGCACACATCTAGAAATTGGAATTCTGGGAGGCCGGAGCTTGCAGCGCAGCAGGATTTTAAATAAGATCAGTGGGATGAGGCGTCAGTAAATTGCAGTCAGCACATTCCCCGGAAGTCTGTGTGAGCCCGGAGAAATCCATAGGATGACACATAAACAGGAAATGCATTTACACTCATGCTCCTCTCTTTAGCTTTACAGCTAGACGTTTTGCCGCTAGCACCTGTAATTTGCCACCGTCACAGGTCGGCAACAGCACTCAGATACCGTTTGCAGCCAGGAAATATTGCTGCTGCAGCTACATCCCTGCAATTTGTGCAATTCAACCGCAACCTCTGAAGCCCCGCGCCGACAAAAACTGCATAAAAATGTATGCAGCTTTTCTACTTGTGCTGCTCTATCGTGACAGATAACAGCGCGTTGGACACACAAGTTTTGGTTGTTTCTCCAGCAGGCAGGGAGAGCAGCGCTGAGCCGAGAGAGAGAAAAACTCTCATTTCCCCCCCAAGTTCCTATTTGTAGTCACACTGCTGGCTTTCGAAGCTGGGTCTGCTCAATATTTCAAACCACTGGCCCGTTGTCACACTGCGTTGCGTGGGGAGAGCACATGTTTCTTTGTCAGGAACATGGTTGAGCCATTTAGCATTCAGCTCTCATTCAGAGCTGAAACACAGAGCTCATACAGGGCCTGAGAGGACAGAAAGAGAAATCCTGCCATGTCACAACCTCTTCTTCTTCTTCTTCTTCTTCTTCTTCTTCTTCTTCTTCTTCTTCATCTATGGCAGTCAACATCAAGGTGTATTACAGCCAGCTACAGTTTTGGAGTGTGAACCAGAGTCATCTAAACCAGAAAAAAAAAACAAAAAAAAAAACCAGAACATAAAAACCTCAAATTCTATTGTCTAATCCTACGGAAGCGCATTGCTGCCATCCTAGAAATAAAAAATAGTGCTCAGTATCACTTCATAACGTGATACTTTCACGTTTTTACGTGATATTTTTCACGATATAATGTGATACTGACGGGACATTCAAAAACGCTTCAAGAGTTTTTCGTAGCTTACGGTAAAACGTGAAACTATCACGTTATAATGTGATACTGAGCTCTGTTTTTTTTTTCTAGGATGGCAGCAATGTATGGAATCACAGGAGTGCCAAAATTAAAAAATAAATGAATAAATAAATAAACAGAAATAGAAAGGTATATTTTGTCATTGACTTTTCCCTTTTATAATTGTAAAACACAAATAGGAAAAAAAACAATGACAAAAGTTTTGCCTTTGCCTTTTGCCTTTTTATCTTTGCCTTTCTCTTTCGCAATTGTCTTTTGCCTTAGCTTTTACCGAATGAGCAGGGCTGTCAATCAAATGGCGTTGGGCGGGGCTTTCCGACCAGGAATAGTAGTCCTAGAAGTAGCAAAAGGAAAGGCAAAAGCAAAACCTTTGTCATTGTTTTCCATTTGTGTTTTACAATGAGAAAGGGAAAAGTCAATGACAAAATATACCTTCATATTTCTATTTATTTATTTTTTAATTTTGACACTTCTGTGATTCCATACTTTTCTAGGTTGCACATCACAACCTCCAACCTAAAAACTGCCCCAGTCTTCCCCCCGACCTGACTGACACACCTGCCGCCACTCTGCAATCAACACACCTGCAGCGCCTCCCCTACAATCAACACGCCTGTAGCTCCTCCCCTGCAATCAGCTCCAGCCCCACAGTCACTCTTCGCCCAATCGTCTTCACACCTGCGCAAGCGGTTTTCCAGCAGCCCGATTCTCTGTCGCGCACCCAGTTTGTTCCCGTACCTGCCAGCCTCGACCTTGGACTGATTACCTGGTTCCAACCTGTTCTCTTATCAATCCTGTCTCCCCGTGAAGGGACAATTAAAAGTAGCAATCTGCCGCTGTTACGCTGCCGGGTCCCTTACCGTCTGTAGCCGGCCGCAAGACATGCCACCTAAGGACAAGGTGTGTGTGTGTGTGTGTGTGTGTGTGCGTGTGTGTGTGAGTACACAACTTATCGGGCAACATTCATTCTCAGCTCTGACCGCTCACATTCAAGCACCATGCTCATTATTTTGCTCTAGCAAACCTATGAAAACCCACCATAGCTGCTTCTTCCAGCGGAATGTAACATCAGACAAGTGAGAAACTGCAACCAGGGGCCAAAACTACCCACTGGATCACTGCCTGATTTGAGAATGAGGGGAAATTCACTTTGTGGCAGTTTTTTTTTTTTTTTTGTTGTTGTTCTTGCAAAGTTTGCATTGAAATATAAACTTTTCATGCCAAATTTCAAATCTTCGATTTTCATCCCCAACTCCAGAGAAGCAGGCCACTGGCTTTTATTACGTTATTTATCCATTATTTAAAAAAACACACTGAAAAAAACACAGACCTCGAGCCGCGTGTTTCTCAAGCCTGTTGTGAACTCCCAAGAATAAAAAATGACAAGAAAAATAATAATTGTAACACTCACAATGCAATCCAGTCTCAAAGTGCTACATTGTTGTCGGGCAATCCTACTAAACATTTTTTCCACAGAGTGCGTTTCCGTCGATCCAACGATGCAACTAAAGACGACTGTATTGACTCGATGAAGCACTAGTGGAAAATTTTGTGAACAGTGAATAACACCCAACACGTTTTAAAAACGCTCTGAATCGATTGACAATAAAATGTTTTCCAATATATTTTGTAATGTTAGAGCAAAGTTTTAACCCGCCGAGCGAACCATTTGTATTTATACCACTACACCGCGCAGACATCTTTTCCACAACCATGAACACATTTTGTCGGCACAATAACAAGTTTCGCACAATCATTTTTAAAACATACAGGAAGAACAAAAACAACCGCTGTGATGATTCCCATGCACGCTGGCCTGCTTGCTTTTCGAACACGTCGCCAGCTGTGCGGGAATGCATTAAGTTTAAATATGCACCCTGGCATTGTTGTGCCCTGCGGGGACGGACTGGGCCTCTGATGCATCGCCTTGCTCTGCATCCCACCTCCTCGTTGGCGTTGACGGCTCAGTGTTGACGGTTGCAGGCCGAGCACTTTTTCTCCGCTTCCGCGTTGCTTTCAGTCGCGCAATCTCACCGAATCGATTGCCTGCCCGGCGCCGTCGAGCTTGTGACCTTCTTCGTCTCGCGGCTGTTTTTCGGCATCGCGTTCACGTTCGCTGCGACTCAGGGCGGCGCACAGTGAGCACGCGGGAGAACTGCCAGGGCAGATCACGCAGCCTTTGTAAGGATCGGGGGGGGAAGAAAAAAAAACAAACCCACAGGCTCCAACTGACGTGCGAGCGTGAGTCGCGATGGCTTTAATGTGAGCCAGTTAAACGGCTATCTGTACAGCGCTGGGCTGCGGCGACGCTGCTGCGCTCGCTTTGCACAGCGACATCAGAAGAGGAAGCAGCGTCCGCGTTGCGTAACAGTGAAAAGCCTTGTGTGCAGATTTGAACAGGCCGTCGCGAGCAGGTTTTCTTATGCAGAGCATGAAACGCTAAATTAAACTACACAATGCACTGACTGTACGAGAACAGCACGCTATTTCTAGTAGATGTAATTGGTAAACAAAAAAAAAATTAAATTCTGTGAAGTGTACAGTCCGTGTCATAATGTCTGGGACATAGTGCTGTCAAAAATGTCAATATTTTTTTCGATACTGAACCACCAACCACCACCACCGCCGGCCCCCAAACTTCCACGGTTGCTCGCATCGAAAATCGTATCGAAAATCAAAAAAAATCAAAAAGTCACACTATTGGGAGATACATGTATATAAATAGATAGATAGAATAGAACGCCTTTATTAAGACCACAACAGGGAAATTGCATGATTACAGCAATGGTATAGTGCAAAAAGATGGAAAATGATATTAATTAAAAAGAAATAAGGAAACAATCAACAGTGTGCAGTGCAGATGTGGGGGGAGCGTGTTTGTGGACGCGTTGGTCGCAAATTCCATGTCGCATTTGGCACAACAACAATAAAGCTGTCCGACTCTGATCTGATTAATGAAAGTGGCCACTGGAGCCGTAAGTACGCACACACACGCACACACGCACACTGAGTGGGATTATACGCTGGCAACAAGTCCTTAATGGCTCCAGTTGCGTGGTGACAGACATTTCATGAAGCTTTTATTGGACAGTGAAAGACTGGGGGCACCTTGAGTGACAGCTAGATGTGCGCTTTCTGCACTTAAGCTCTGCAGGCATCAGGGCCATGATGTTTACACTCGCTGGTGGACGTCTCGAGCGAACATCGGAGCGACGCGGTGGCTCAGGTTTTGGTCAGCGCGGTCTTGAAACGTTCACCGTTATTATTCCTCCGCCAGTGAATTCATGGGTGAAATGAATAGCTATGGATTTACATAGCAGAAGACGCTTTGATTTGAGGTTTCTGAAAATTTGGATTACGTTTCTTTTTTTTTCCTTTTTTTTGTGAAAGGGCTGAAGCCAGTCTGTCATCTTTAGAAAACCAAACATTCCATGATCGATTACATATGACGTTGCTCAAGAGGGCGTCCAGGTAGAACCAAGAGCAACTAAATTCAAACTTATTGCAGGAAAACAGGAAGAAAGACAATCACAAATATTCAAGCCATGATAAAAAAAACAATCAGCCGTAAATATGCCAGAAATTACCAATGCGCGGATGTATCTCAGCATCTGTTTGAGCATTAAAAAAAACAAACAAATGTGCGACATGACATTTCAAACAATCCCGTTATGACTGTCATTCCTTGAATGTCGCCTCACTCATCTAACTGCGTGCCTTCGCTCCCCTTGGAACAGGCAGAGGAATGAAAGATGAGGGAAGTCTTGTTCTGACACAGGACACTGATCAAAGTGATAAAAAAAAAAGGACGGTTTTTATTCCGCATCCATCACTTGAAATTGAGTTAGTTCCTCAGAAAATGACTGAGATTGGTGTCTACTGAGGCTCTAAAGGGATTCATGCGGGGCTTGCTGATGAGATTGTGTAAAAATAAACGTTTTTTTTCCGTTTCCGCCGACACTAATGTCTTGCTTTTATTCAAATGCTGCGTAAGGCGATAGATTGGAAACTGGAATGCAAGATCCAAGCGTCTTTGTGAAAAAAAAAAAAATGACCTGGCGCTTCAGATTTCACACTTCCCAAAGTGTTTGAATTTGTCTCGGGTATCCGTGTGGGAGAGAGACAATGGAAAGCATTCGGTAGAGGGAAGTCAAAAATTGCAGGTTGATCAGGCGAACCACGTGTCTGACCAATCAGATCTGTGTTTCTTTCACCATAAAGAAGCAGATTTGGGTGCAGTATCAACAAATAATACATTTCAACTGAATACTTAATCTCACTAATGGATGTTAAGTCAAAATGGATTAGCAAGCGACCTTGCTAAGGTCACATGCTAACGTCGTTTGTAAATGCGTGTCGGTCAACATGGGATGCGACAGCAAGAAAAGAACCAGTCGGCTAAACCGTCCCCAAGATAAACTTCAGGCTTCCACTGCGAGCCGCAGAAACAACCGACTCATAGAGAGGCTAGCGGCGAATTAATAAAATATACAAACATGAGAAGGACTTAATACATACATGATACATATTTGATTTTAACTGCGGCAACGACCCACTTTTCCAACGGGAAGCCCTAAAAATTTCATCTCCTTTTCCCTTCCAATTCATCCCGCCGGTTTTACAGAACGGAGGTGACAAAATTAGCAATTCCGTCCGGGATCCATCCAGGAGAAACTAAAAAGACAAACAGAAGCAAGGAAAGTAGAAAGTATTGTATTGCAAATATTGGACAGATGTGGAAAAACAACCGACTACTAGGTGACCCTGAGCCCGGACTCCTGCGATTATTAGAAAGCCATGATGCAAGATGTGTCAAAAGCACGACACCAAACACAAATCATGGGAAACCAACGATTCAGCAAGCTGTTTATGTGCGCGCGCGTGATCGTGCGTGCGTGTGAGACTGAGTGCAGCTGTGTGGGGGTCTCCTCCATCATAGGGGGGAGTCCTACAGCCTGACAGAGGAGGACTGGGTGGGGGAGGGGGGGTCACTGGGGAAAGGACGGGAGAGAGAGAGGGGAGGGGAGGAGAACAAAAATATGGTATCGGTGAGAGCAGGCAAAAAAAAAAAAAAATAAGAGCGTGACAGAGGAGATGTCAACACCGGGTGATGGAGAACAGGCAGGGAAGATGGTGAAATCAGGGTGAGGGGAGGGGGTCCGGGGGGGCGGGTGTCCAAGTATCAGCAAAGTGAGTTGTTTTTGGAAAAGTTGCACTTGGAGACACAGAGACAAAACTTGTGCAATAACAGATGCCTCACAGTTTATGAACAATTGTTATTAATGATTCCGGTTAGTGAAAATGTGTTAAAAAAACCCAAAACAAAACACAAAAACAAACAACCTGCCGGTGTTCTAGCTAGAAATTGGAAAAGTCCACATTTGGCTTCTTTTGCCTGCTCCACTTTTCAGAAAGTTTTCCACTTGCCGTGTCTTGGCGCACATTTCAGTGACATCCCAAAGGGCACAAAGACTTTGCTGAATCCTCTCCCAGGCTGAGTGACAACACCGGCAGCCAGGTGTTGGATTCCGGAGTCGTTAGTTTCTGTCCTCTTCCATATGCTAAAAGCTGCCACGAAGGTGAAGTGGGGAAGCTAAACTGAAGGTTTAGGTGAGTTATTTTGACTTTTATTTGAGTAAAGCAGTTCAATTGTATGAAAATGCAACCATTACAATACAAATATAACTAAATAAAGATAAAAAATGATCTGAGATGCAATGGAATTCAACCCTTAAATTGTTGAAACAACCAGAACCAAACAGCAAAAAATGATTCCATTTTACACAATCGGAATTTCAAAATAAATGAAACGACTGGAAATTGACTTCCTCGCTAAGTACTGCTACTCTTAATTGCTTAATTTAGGTACAGAATGCGATTACTTTTGCCTCCTCTGAATCTGAGCATGGGACGTTTTGCATCGGAGGTGACTGACGAGTCGGTTTGCGAAAGCGTTGACGTTCCCCGAGAGCCTGGCTCCCGGTCAGCTTTCCACAGAAAACTCAAGAAATCCTTTAGAAGAAGAAGAAGAAGAAGAAGAAGAAGAAGAAGAAGAAGAAAAAACAGGATTATTTTGGAAACTGTTTATAAGATAAATCATTGACCGCATTCTCACATTTTTTTTTTTTTTTTCCATCTTCAGAGCCAAAATGGGCTCATTTGGACGGGCTGATATTTGTTCACCTCTGAGCAAGCTGCAGCTAAGCCAGCCTGACAGCTACAATTGCATAAACATGGTGGGGGTGGAAGTTTTCCAATTCAACGCCACTGCAGTGAAGAAAAAAAAACACAACAAAACAAAACAGATAAGTTTGTTTTTGTAAAAAAATGAAAAAAAGAAAGAAAGTGGGAACGAGTCGTTTATGGGGGGAAGGAGGGGTGGGAACTGTTGGGGGTGAGGATGTCCTGTTTAGGTCATGTGCTCTGGAGCTGTTTTACTGTGGGAAAGTGTGTGTGTCTGTGTGTGTGTGTGTGTGTGTGTGTCTGTGTGGTCCAGTCTAGACCCTGCGCTACTCTTTTTGCTAATCTTGAACAGCCGGGTCCTGCTACGGCCCGATTCGCCCCGGACATGTTTTCGTGCGACTATATTGTTTCAATCTTTCGCTACTGTAAGCGCGTGTTTCTTCAGTGTGAGAGACAGCCCTCCGAGGGGGCCCCCTCGTGACTTCACGCGCGCACACAATTGCACAAGGGCAGAAATTTAACCATCAGTCCTGAAAACATAAACATGGCACTTGAACCCCCCCCCTACCCCCAACCCCCAACAGTGATCAGTCATGCTGTGTACATTACATCCAAAATAGAACGGTCGGGGAAAACGTGAGTGCGCAGGGAGGGCAGGGACGGGGACGGGGCCGGGGGGACCAGAAGGAAGAATTTTGCGATGAGAAAACAGAGAAAATAGCGCAGGTCGTTAAATCAGATGTGAGAGGTGGACTTCCTGCGAGCGACAGACGTACAGACAGCGTGTGGGTAAAGTAGGAAACAGCGAACTCCGAAAGGGACGGATTTGTCTTTGACTGGGGGGTCAGCTCATCGGGGTTTTTTTTTTATTTTTTTATTTTTTTTGTCTTGACGATTAGTTGCAGATTTGTTTTGGCTCACCTCGGTTGAACTCGCGTCCCCCTCTTCCTCCGTTTAGCCTCTCCCTAACCCCTTGCAACTATTTCAAACTGAAATTCGCAGGAAAACGGAGCATGTGGCCCTCCTGTCCTTCACAGCTTCCTTCAGCGAGGCTCGGCTGAAGCTTTCTATGCGCTAAACTGACGATTTGCCGTCGCTTTTCACATTTGGAAAGAAAAAGCTTGTGAACAGTGTTGTTGGGATAAACTCTATTAAACTTCCTTTTTTTAAAAAAAAAAAACAAAAAAACTTACTGTTACTTAAAAGTACTGTTATTTATTTTAGCATTGTTCGTTACTACTAGTATTGTTATTTATTCCTGTTTTTCTTCTTTATGTGTATGCACTGTGGAGCCACCACCAACCCAAGCTTTTCACAAAGCACGTATGTACCTCGAACTTGAAGATGATTCGGCACCCCGTAAATCTTTTCCATCCTGTCAGCCACCGTGGGTTTTTTGCTCTAGAAATCCCCAGGTCTAATTAAGTCCTTAAGGCTCTCATGCGCGCTTATCCAATCACCGGACGCGTACATTTCCAGCTCGGCATAAGACCTTCTGGTTGGCCTTGGTCTCCTAGACCCTCGATCTGATTGGCTATCGCAACCGACAGTTGTTTCTGAAGGCCATGGGCTGATTTCGTAGAACCTGACAACGTAAGCTAGCTGGGATATGATTGGATAAAAACTTGTATACAACACTGGAAGCAGCACAGCCAAGTGGATATAATATGGGAGAATATGAACAGAACAGACGGTGAAAATAATATTTTTTTTTAGGGCAGCAAAGAAGACCTTTTTGGCCTTGACGCCCACAATAGCACAATAGCTCAATATTACAATGACAACAAAAATAACTGTCGCACAATGCCACGGGCTGAGGTCAGCCTTGAGCGGCCGCGGCCGAGCAGCGTGGGGCCGCTTTTGCGGCTCGCGGCGTCTCGGCCCGGCCGGCCGCCGTTGCCGCCACCGCAGCAGCGGCGCAGCTCGCCGCTAAGGCATGGGCACTCTCGCACTTCCTGCGCCGCTTCTGGTCAAAGTCGCCGGGTCAACCCACTTCCCTGTATTCTTCTGTCAACTCTGGGAAAAGGGACCTTAATATCCTTCCTGCCTCCGAGCGAGTCGCAGGCCCCGCGGAGGGATTGCGAAAAGCCATCCTCGAGGGCAACGTCGCGACGCCGTGCCCCTCCCCGTCCCCCGACAACTCCCCTAAGGCTGGGTGAACTATTGTCCCCCCCCCAACCCCTCTGTTTGTGTCTCCAAGACCCTCCGAAGAAACACAAAAACCCTTGTGGGCGGCTTCCTGCAGCGATTCAGATGGAATAAATATTGCCTGGTATCTCTTGTTCTGTTTGTTTAAGTGTGGGATCACCAGTGTTGCTCGAATTGTGATTTGCTCAATGGGTTTGGGAGGATCAGGACTGCGAAGTCAACATCGGCCACCGTCAGGCAGGCGAGTGCATTGTGCCGGCGGGGGCCGGCGTGTTTACGCGATGCGGCGATAAGGTGGAAAACGGCTTTTTTTCCCCCCGATTGTGTTTGTATTGTTCCGATGGTTTACACAGACGCATAGCGCCGCTGCCAAGGACTGAGCTCCACGCCTGTTTCGATGGAGATTAAATTGTGGTGTTAATAAGAGAATAATGCCTTGGTCCGTGAGAGCAACACATGGCGGCCCTGGGGGTGGAGGGGGAGGGGGGCGGACTCCCAGCGGACCCTCTCGCTCCCAAAAGTGCGTGTTTTATTGGTGCAAAAGGAAGTCGTAAACTCTTTGTTAGACATCTTTCTCTAGAAGGGTAAATTAAAAGGGTCAAATCTAAGAGCCCCTGACCCAAAAACACTTCAAGGCCGGGGGAACATATTGAAGCTTTACTCATGGTCGGAGTTTGAAACCATGTCATGGTAACCTCACATGTCAAGTCAACAATGGGACACGGTTCCGGAAAGCCTCGTAATTCAGCGTATTTTTCTTCGATTTTTCTGATACTTGCTCCACAAGGGAGATTTACTTCAGCAGCTCTGAAACATTATTCAGCACAACCGCGCACCTGCTCTTTGCAGTCTGGCAGGAGCGATTCCCTCATCACTTGAGGCTCCTGGTTCTGCTTCTGAAAAAAAAAAATCACATTTTAAAAACTGCAGATGATTCCCGGTGCAAAACTCCCCTTTTACAAAGCCTTCTGAATGATTCAGTTCTCTTTCATTAAAGCCGTGCTGAGTCAGCTAGTTTCTCAGGCAGCTCGTCATATTGAGCATATATTAATTGTAATAACATTCACTCAATGGGCAAAGCTGCCCACTCTGGACTCAGAGGCTCGTGCCAGCTGCCTCTATCTCCTGGAGCTACAAGACCAAGTCTGCCAGTAATGTAATGTTAGATGCCACTATTCCAAGACTTGGTCATGAATTGACTGGAGCAGTGGTTCAATATCTTGCCTTCCCCGTTTCATCTCTCAGCTTTCATCTTTTTATTTTGCGCCGTCTCTTCGCCACCGCCGCTCCTTTCTGTTCTCAATTCCTCAAACGCCGCGGTGGACGTCAAGGCGCAGCAGTAGGGCTAGTCGGCAGCATGCGTGATCAACCAGACTGAACACCTGTCGCCCCCGAAAAATACAGAAAAATAAGTGAACACCGGCCGTGGCGGCGCAAACATCGTCACAACTGTAGCAGCACACGAGAACAACCCAGTGCCATGAACGAACACCAACCCAATTTTACATTGTCGAGACGCCCGAAAGAACCCACTAAGAATTTTAGCAGCTGCTGCTGGGTTATAAAACCTGCAGGATTTAGCGTAAACAACGAGTGCCACATGGTGATTTTACCTCCCGTAAGAAGAATTGACAACTCGGTCTAGTCAAGGTCAAATAGGTCGTGTGGTGGTTAGCACTGTCGCCCCAAGACAAGATGGTTGTGAGTGCAATTCCCAGACTCTGCGGCCCTTTCTTTTTAAGTGTCTCCTTCTGTCTTTGTGGATTCTGGGTTCCCCCAGATTCCTCGCACAGGCCCAAAACAGGGAACTGCCCATTAGTCCGGCGTCCAATCAGTCCGACAAATTGGCCATTGGTCCAACCTTCCATTAGGGCTAGGGTTAAAGTTTGGGTTGGGGTTATGGGAGGTCGGACCAATGGGCAATTTGTCGGACTAATAGGAGTTTGGACCGATGCCATGCTCCCACCAAAATGTGCTCGGTAGGCTAATTTGCAACTCTAATTTCTCTGGTTGTTGGTCTCTGTGTAACTCTACAACAAACCTGCTCCAACGTGCAAGCCTTTGTTCACCCCAAGACAAATGGGAGTTGCTCCAGCAGAGATGACAGTCAGTGAACAGATGGGAAGTTTGCAGTCATACTGCCCCATGAACATCAATGCCGGTATCGTCTATGTGATGCTGAAAGCCAGAGATAATTGTCTTCCCCATTGACGTTGATGGATGTCTCGCACACACGTATTTGCATAGCAAACAGCTGATTGCGGCGTCTCCTTTGACTTGAGGAGGCTGTGATGTTACATCATTCTTACACAGACTGCTCACCTCCTCAGTTGAGCATCGTTTGATCCTGAATCCCTACACTAGTCAACAACCATAGTTTTGCTGTCAAGACGTGTTTTGACAAGAAACACCGGTAAGAATGGCTCGATGAAAACACGCTGCCAAGACAAAATATTTCGGATTTCGGAGCAGTTTAAGCATTTTTCGGGTGGTGTATTGTATGTGTGCTATATTTCAACAGCGTTTTTATTATGAGGACACCCGGTCAAGTGTGCGCAGTTTTGTAGTTCATCGTCCGCACACACACACACAGAGAGACTGTGTAAATATTTGCTGCTGTTTGACAGTGATTTGCTCCAGCAGGGGAGACGTCCCACCGATTTACTGACCGTCTGATTGCTGGGTCATTTCAAACGCAACGTGTTTATGGTTCCTCCTTAAAAGAAAGGAAAAACCTGCTAAATTTTGAAAAAAGTCATACGTTATGGGGTGCAAGGACCAAAGAACTCTTGGAGCCAACGGGGCTGAATCTGCTTCAAGCACCTCAGGTGACCTGAGGCGCCTCTGTGATGTTTGTTTTCTCTCTTTTCTTTTTTTTATCTTTTTTTTTTTGCCTGCTTCGTTCATATGAGACAAGAAGTGGGCGGGTATTTTAACAGACATTTAATCAAGATTCCAAGGAGTTACAACAGAACAAAAAAAAAATCATGTGCAAGTGAAAGCTGAAAAAGTTGTTGTCAATGCTTTGGATGAAAACAGTGCTTGGTTTAGTTTCCTTTGTTTCCAATGAGGGACGTTCTCCGCGGAGCCGACGAGGTGACGTGAATTTAAACTCTCTTTTTTGAAAAAGGAATCATTTCAAACTTGGTCAGGTTAACTCTGGATGGCAATGCAGATACAGTAGACGGCACAAACACGGAGCATAACTGTACAGTAAGCGGCCTCAATGATAGTCCAGGAGTTTTACCCCTCCCCCTATCGAGAACTGAAAATAGTATAGTATACAACAATACGTGATAAGTTATTCTGTCCAGAATAGAAAGAGTTCCTGGAGGCTCAGGCAGTCACACAGGAAGTCCCAGGACCTGTGAATAATAGAGTCCTCTTGTCTTTGGGGTTGCACCCCACTGTGCCCTCCCAGTGGGGACATTCCATTGATGACCTCAGCAGTGAAATAACAACTTGCAGTGTTTGTATTGTACATTTAGTCTGCATTTGGCTTCCTCTGTGGATCGCAGCCATCGCTCAGTGTCTTGTAAAAGAAAAAAAAAAAGGAATACACAGTACAAAGTTCCATCACTGTCTCTCATGGTCGGTAGATGCTTTGGGCTCCAGCGGCGATGCAGTGCTCTGACAAGAGTCCCAGAGGTCAATGGTTGGAATATAATTTCTTTTCTTTTTTTTAACAAAAACAAAAAAAAATATTCACAATTTTGGTTTACTGACGCGAAGTGACAACATTTAAGAACCAAAAGCCTTTCAGGAAGTTGTTCTCACGTGTTTCTGGCCAAGTTAAATGTGAAGGTCTGCGTTTCTTTCCGAGCCAAGTAACCAAATCAACTGCTAACCTCAACTGTGACTCTTGTTTGCGTGTTTTACCCAGAAGAAAACAGTGGCAAGGAGATACACCGTAGATTTAGAAGAAATGACTTCCGCTAGTCCTGATCATCGTTTTGGATTTTGGAATGAGACTGGGAAACAATTGCGATTGATAGGACGTTGAGCTACTGAGGTGCCGGCCATGCTGAGTCTTGATTACCTTTGGAAAGAGCAACACCAACAATAAGCCTCCCATACTTCAGCTCTCAAATAAAAGCCGGGCCCACCAGCTGCTGTCCCCAGCTACATATACGCTTCCCAACAACTTCAACGTCCCAAAATCGCCAGATGGGGCGCCGTGGCGACCATGCCAATTTGTGGACTGACGACAAACGTTTTCCTTCCTCTTCCGTACTCTTCCTCGCTCCTCCTATGCCAGAATGTCATTCCTCTTGCTGCACCAGACGACGAGGGCGATCATGGCCAACGTGAGGAAAACGGGGATGAGGATGAGGATGGCCAGCGTGTCATCCGGCGGGTCCACAAAGATCTCCTCATCGTTGGTGCAGTTGGAGAAAAAAAGCTTGTGTATCTGGATCATGTAGCTCTCCACCAGCGGGTTGGGCCAGTAGCAGTTCACCTTCCTGGACTTCTCCTCCGTGCAGTGAGTGAACTGGTGGTATTCACTGGGGAGGAGAAGGAGAAAGCAGTGATTAATGGACAATGGCCAAGGCTACACGCCTGACCAAAGGCGTGCTATTTTTATAATCTGGACAGAAATCACGCGAAGTCTGATCGTAGCACACTGGGACATTCCAGTTGTTGACCTTAATCCAAGCCAAACGTGCTTGGTACCGCACTTGGACGCATTGCAGATGAATAATGACGGAAATTTTTTCTGTAAGCTGCAGATATCAGGTCTTGTGGCTCCTATTTGATTGTCTTGGGATTATATGTGTGCTCTGGGGAGCTCGGAGGCAAGACATTGTTGGGCGTTACTTCGGTATATGATAAGATAACAAGATCACTTGTTCACACTTTGTGACACACTGGGTCTTTGCTAAAAAGGTCTCATACTAGCATGAGACTGACAAATTTCCGCCATCATGTGTCAACCCTCACAAATGTAAAAAAAAAAAAAAAAGGCATCATTTTAGTGAGAGAAATTGCCTGTAAATCTGAAAAACTGAAAATCCCCCGCATTTTATTTTCCGCCAAGTCTCACGTGGTCACTGGGTGGTGAAGCAATGCCGAATGTACTGTAATATAAAGCAAAATAATGTGAGTGCCGCAAAAATGAACTCAATGAGGCTGCAGTCCAGGAAGTTTGCAGGCGAGGAAAGCACCCCGCTCCCTCTGAAAATCCCGGGCGCTTTTTTTTGAGGCGGCACTTCAGAGGCTTTGGAGTGAGAACTAAAGCGTCTCACCTAGCCGAGGCAAGCTTTGCACGTAGCTTGACTCCACGGCGCACGACAGACTGATCACTGCCACGGAGTTTTATTCATCTGAAAGACAGCAACCAATGAAAAAAGCCCCCCCGGGGTGGCATTAATCAAAGCACTGGGAGATTTAGAAAGTAATCCATCATTGTGACTGGGGATATACGGCCGTTTTATTTATTTATCTATCCACCACCACCACCCTCCTTTCTTGCAAGAGGAATTTTGATGTCAATGAGAGAATTCACTGAGCTTTTCAAGCCTGCAGCTCTGCTTTGATGGAGCCATTCATCCAGCTCTAATCCCCTCTCTTCCTGTCACTGCTTCCTGGATCTCCAGCACTGGTAGACATACGTTCCCCTTACGTTTGGAGGGCATCGGGACTCTCGGTATCAGCATCGGTATTTGCGCACGAGGGCCGACGAGGCAACAGTTCGGTCTCGCCTCCAGCACTCGCGGCCAAAACGATTTGAATACATCATTTGGATTAAGAGCAGTGATGTATTTATAAAATGCATTTTCTTAATGATTAATGCTGTTAATAATTATTCCTAAGGGTTGTAGCTAAGCATTGAATTTAAAAAACAATTAATTTTTCCCAAGCTGACTTGTTTATGATTTTGTTTTAAGTCAAATTACGAATGGCTAAAAAGATTATGTAACATTACATGAAAGTGCTGGCAATCAGTCTCATACAATGATAGTCTTATATAATAGCACTGTGCACAATGGCATATTTATTTAAATCCTCTGCAATAGCAAAGGATATATGCAAATATGCAAGTTATATACTACATGATGGCATCTCACAGACTGGACTATTTGTTAGTTCTAATTTAAAATTCTTAAAAAGTTATGTATGTTCTTTGTAGTCCATGTATTGTTTTTTTTTTTTTTTATCTACTTGACAAATAAAAAAAAAAAGACATTCGCACATCTCGAGCACAGGCGCGCGCACACACACAGACAGGTGAGCAGGTAAGATTGGCAAGGCAGCCACATTTAATTACCAGCCGCGACTGCACCTGGAGACGTGAGGCGATTTCTCATGTCTCAATGTTCTCGAAATAAACTGAGAGAGAAATGATTAGAAATAATAAGTTAATATATGCAGTTTATTTCGCAATAGGTATATATTTTTTATTATTATTAAGTGTGTTTTGCATTTTAAATCATCACGTAATCACAATTCCAACGGTCTGGGCAGTTGTCCTGGCTGTTTTCAGATTCCATGTTATTAAAAGCCCATCATTGATTTATTTTGCTTGTTCGGAGTTTTCATTTTGTCCAAACATGGGAAATTGTCCGTTTGGGAGGTGTTTTTGTGGAGGGCTGTGAACAGAGGGCTAAATGTGCTATTTTCCTGAGATCTCTAGTTTTTTTTTTTTTTGTTATTTCTAGGCATGAAATAGACGCACTTTCCATCACAATATTACCTTATTCTCATGCTAGTAATACAATCATGTTAGCATGTTTTCTTCCAGCAAGGTATCCCAACGCTGTTTGGCATGTTTTTCATTTTTGTCGGCCAGCTCGGCTGTTGACAAAATCAAGTTGCTAGTTAAATAGGCTGGCTACTGTAGCCTCCGCAAGGCTGCCTGTAAGGAGCTGAAGATTAAAAAAAAATAAATAAATAAATAACGCAAAGGGGCTTTGTGGAAAGATTCTGAAGAACGGCATCTCGTCCACGGAGGTCCGTCTCGGGGAAACCGGCGACGAGGCCTGACCGCAAAACTCCTCAGCACGGCAAATCAATGCGTAACGTAATACTAAAGGTGAATCAATCAAGGAAATATACGTACACACACACACACACACACACACACACACACACTAGCACTAGCTTGCAGGTGGTCTCTGAGGTGTCTCTGTGGTCTCGTCCCAATTCATTACAAACAATAACAATAATAAGTCTCGCCGGCCGCCAGCGTTTGGCCCCCCGTCAGCTATCATGCCGGCGAGGCACGGCTCATTTGTCAAACAGAGGAAGCCTGGCAGGGGTCAGCGCTTGTTTAGACACAAGGGGGGGGGGCCCGCGTCGCTCTCTGGTCCCCCTAGTTGTTCTCACCCCGCTCTAGTTCCTCTCGCACCGACTGAGCCGACGTGCAGTGTCGGAGAGTTACTAGACTGTTCTGTAATTCGAATACAAAATCAAGACAATTGTCATCAGTTACATGACTGGAAAAATGTGTAATTGAGTTGCAGTTCCTTCTGGAATTATTCATAATTACAGTTTTAATTGCATCTGACCAATCTTTCAAAATAAAGGCTGAGCTTTAGGTTTCATCGTTTTGAGTTTGTTGCTGGGCTTAGTTTTCTCGTGTTGCTATTCTGATGCTCCCGATTGGTTCTCCTGTCAAGTTCGGAATTGCCAGCGCCCCCTGCCACTCGCCTGGCTGTGTTTTGAGTGCTGCTGGAAGCTGAACGCTCTCTCGTCTAAACAGTTCAGAACATTCATTCATTCATTCATCTTCGATGCCCGCTTATTCCAATTCAGGGTCACGGGGGTCTGCTGGAGCCTATCCCAGCTGTCTTAGGGCGAAGGCAGGGTGACACCCTGGACAAGTCGCCAGTTCATCGCAGGGCCACATAGAAACAAACAACCATTCACACTCACATGCACACCTACGGACAATTTAGAATATTCAATTGACCTCACATGCCTGTTTTTGGACTGTGGGAGGAAGCCGGAGAACCCGGAGAGAACCCACGCAGACACGGGGAGAACATGCAAACTCCACACAGAAAGGTCCCAGGCCCGGGCCCCAGAATCCAACCCACGACCTTCTTGCTGTGAGGCGGCAGCGCTAACCACTACGCCACCGTGTCGCCCTCAGTTCAGAACATTTGTTCAATTTTTTTAGGAAACTTATCTAAATGTGATCAAATGCAATTAATGGATTCACCTTCAAAAGGGCCACTTATAAAACAAGCGCCTTGACATGCGACAAGAGTTGAGCGTTAGATGGGCGTAACGGAGAAAATCCGGTAATTTTTCAAAATAAAATTGTTCCGCGGCCCGGTACCAAATGACCCACGGACCGGCGGTTGGGGACCACTGCCCGAGAACGCTTAAAAATAAACCTTGGCTATAAATAAAATAAACTGCAATAATAAGCTTTGGCTGGTGATTTTTTTTTTTTTTTTTTTTTTTTTTTTTTTGCTTTATTTGATCGTTGGGCCGCGCTGTCACACAGTTGGTGACGTAGCGGGGCGGCGACGCCGACAGGTATGATGGGAATGATTGACAGCGGCCATTCGTTCCCGGTAGCAAGAGGATGAAAAAAAAAACACCTAAATGGCATAAAAAAAAAGGAGTTATCCCGGTGGTGCGGAAAAACGGACGAAAAAGAAAACTGATGAAGAAAAACGGGCAAAGGATAAAGGTAAGTTATTTGTTGGTGATGTGGGCTGGAGACGTGGAGGTGAAACGCCGTTTCCCCCTCCCGCCGTTTCCCCCAAGTTTGTCTATGTGTCCCGCTAGCCAGCTAGCTAGCGTCGGATAAATGTTAGCTGGCTGGCTAATATTTGTTCGTCATTAACTCGGCTTTTTTGTTTGTTTTATGAAAGTTGGCCATGTCCTGCCGAGTTGGCCTGGCGTGCCATGGGAATGACTGATGGACTCGAGACCCGTTTGTTCATATTCTAACAGGTTGGGAGGTCACGTTGTTGTAGTCAGTGGTCTGTCATTGTTCAGTGGAAGTTTGGATTAATTTGCTAAGCTTAGTGTGTTTTTTATTGGCCCCTAATTAGAAGTGTGCTACTGTTTTATAATTCAATGAAATATTTTATGGAAACATTTTATTGGGCGTGGTGTTGACTATTTTAGACTATTGTGGCTTTAACTAGTACAGTGTGTAAACTACTGCAAAAAAAATTAAAAAGAGACAATTTTGTAATTGGGTAAAAGCTTTAAAGGGACACTGCGATCACAGTGTTTAATTGTATACAAACAAATTGTAAAACTGTAATAATAAAATAGGAATATGCACTCATGATCTCTTTTGCTTGATGATCCAATGAGCTTTGTCTTTGCAGGAGCAATTCTAAAATATTTTGGAGCTCCAGACATTGGAGCCAGAGGGATCTCCCGGACACCCTGACCAGGAAGCTCCAGGACCATCACGTTCCTCAGAACCTCCTTCTGTCCAGGTGAATAATTAATTAATTAATTAATATTATTTTAAGTGTTGCTTTGTTTCTTATTGTTGCACTTGTTGGTTTGTTGGATTTTCTTCTTTAAAGTAAACATGTTTTTTTATTTTTATAAATACTCAATCTGTTTTATTTATTGGCATATAGAGGATTATTTTCCTTGTACTATAGTGTTGTTGTTGTTTTTGGTTTTTTTTAAACTCAATTTAAGATGTTTAATTTCACCTGTAGCCTGTTTTGCTCATGAAGTGTAATAGATTGTGGCATCTCAGTAGACCATCTAAAGGGACAGGGATCTCTTCATCACAGCTTGACAAACTTAGAGGCCTCCCGGAGTGCCTAAAAAAAAATATAAAAAGGGCAAGTATCGGCCGTGCTCCCGCGTTTCTTCGCTTTCACATTGTAAAACACCCTCTGCGTGCATTTGGATTCAGCGCGTGCGCCTCGTCGTCGCTGCTGAGCAGCCACGGCGGAGTTGGACGCGTGGCGGGAAAAGGGAGCACCGTGACATTAGACGAGCTGAGGGGGAAATGAGGGGTGAAAGAAGAACGTGAAAGCACGTCGTGTGACAAAAAAAAGGCGCCGTGGACTGAGAAAAAAGACCCATAACTATACTGCAGAAGCGGCAACATCATTCCGCAATAATCACGTATATCGTTTTTTTTTCTAAAAGCGCTACTTTTATTTATAGTGCTATCGGTGTACATTTGGTGCACGTGTTGTATTTTTGTCCCCGCGTTTCTTTGCGCTCCATTATTCAAGGAGATGGCTGAGACAACAATCAGATGAAATCCTGATGATAACCGGCACTAATACATTCCCAGCACGTCTAAATCTCATTTTCCACAGTCAAGTCAAACAAAAGAAACACAGACGGGTTTTCACATGTAACGGCAATCTAAACTGTGGAAGAAGCTCTGGTGGGCAAATAGCAATACACGCCTAAGCTACGAAATAAAAGCATGCCAAGGCCGGGCCTCACATTTACGTATCTGGCGGGCTCAGTGTTGGGTTGGCTAACTCTCGTTAACATGTCTTGTTAATCTTGAATCAGAGCACCAATTATTCCATCGTCACCCACATAAAATGCGTACATGTGAGACGACTTGCAGGGAGCTCTCTGCTCATAGGAATGAAAGCATGACAAACAGTCCTGGAAAGTAAACACTCACAAAAAAAAAAAGAAAAAAAAATGGAGAACAGATGGATGGAGCCCTGAGGTTCTTGGAATGACTCCTTATTTTAAACTGTGACTCGGATGCGTGCTTTGCGCTTGACGTGAATCTCTCGTGTATATTCTCGTGGCCTTACGTCCGGCCTTACGGGAGGTGAACCTCTGACTGTTCCACCCATCCGAGGTCCACCAGGGGGCTCAGGCAGACGACGGCCCCTCTGACACGGTGTTCTTAAAGTGCAGCTGAACTTGAGAACAGGCAAATGACGGCGGCGGTCAAATTATGGGAGGCCTTGTCTCGTCGTTTATGAGTCACTGTTTTGTTCTGGTCGCATTGAGTCACAGCATGTGACAAATGGAGGGAAACGATAGGTGTGGTGCTAGTTACTCGCCAGTAGGGGTGGACCGATGCTGCTTTTTCCCCTTTGTACGAATTGTTTGAGTTCTTGCATTTCGGTACGCACCACTACTGATGCCGAGTACTTAATGAGGCCATTACACATCATAGAATTACTTTGATGTTTTTTTCCCCACAGATTTTCTGTTGCATGTTTCTATAGAGCATGTTTCACTACAACAAATTCAGCAAAACTGTCATATAAGTACGAGTGGGGAACTTGTCGTCGTTTTCGGTATCGATACCTGATACTGGTATTGGTATCAGTCAGAGATGGGACCGGTCGAAAATTTTGAGGACTTGAGACTTGCTTGACTGACACTGGTAAAAGACTCAACTTGACTTTGACTTGGTCTTCATGACTTGAGACTTGACTTCGACTTGAGACAGATGATTTTAAGGACTTTAAGGTAAGCTACGTGAAAGCACTTTCTTAGCTAACTGTTACGGCTGTTAGAAAGCTAACATTTGCTAATACTAACATAGCTTAAACTTAACGTGGCTTGAAAGCTAAGTAAGGTGTGTCCTCTCAATAAAATGTGCAATTAAAGTGTCTTTAGCTAACTTGTTGGCCGGTCAAATTGATCAAACCTGAGCAAGAATGCTAACATTTGCTGATATAAATGCTAATGTTAAGCCGTGTTAAGTTTAAGATATGCATAACACCAACGTAACGTCAAATGAAGTCATTTAGTTGCTTTTTACTTGCTATTTACTTGTGACTTGCTTGACCTGAGCATTGACTTGACTTGACTTGCTTGACTCTCACTGCAGTGACTTGTGACTTGCACATGTGTGACTTACTCCCACCTCTTGTATCAGTCCATCCCGGCTAGCTACTATGTAATACTAGGTGTGTTCACCCTGAAACTGTGCAAACTGAATTCACAGATGGGAGACAATTTTGAATAAACTCCTCTACGCTCCCTATAAAAGGCTTCACACTCACACAAGGTAGTTTTTGCGGCAATTTGAAATTTTCCTTTGGTCATTCCGAAGCCTTGGATTAACAGTTCTTCGGTAAAATAACTGTCACTCGCTGACAGACGCTCCCGTGGCTGCCCCACGGGCACTCGGGTGGCTCCCGTAACACGCTGTGACACAGCAACGCACTCGTGCTTTAATCTGCAGTGGGAGTGCGTGTTGGTGTTCCTTTTGGGATTAGCAAAGTCAGGTTAGGCTTAACTCTGTGATGTGTGTAGGCGTGTGGGCTGAGTTATCACTTCTTGCAGGGATTCAAAATGACTAGATTTTTTTAATTCATTCATTTATTTTTGCGTTGAACGGTGACTCAAAATCCCAGCCGGTGGCCGCTGTTTGTGCGGCAATATCACAACGTCAGGCGGCGTCTAAACTCGAAAAGCTGAAGAAAACAAAATGCACAGAAATTCCTCGTTCTGGATTTTTTTTTCTTCGCAGCCAAAACTGAAACGCCGGTTCTTTTCGAAAGCATACCTGATGAAGGACGTGAGGTTGCACCAGTGCTGCGAGTCTATGTGCTCCATGTTCCGCTTGAACTCCTCGCCGCACACCTCCACCTCCCACTGCAGCCGCGACTCATTGCAGAGTTTCAGGGTCCAGGCGGTGGTGGGCTCCACGCTGAACGTGTCGGCAGCTGAGGGGACACGAAGAGTTCGTCATTAATGGGTCGCGCAGGCCGGCCTTGCGTGCGCTGCTTTGTACGCCGGAGACCTGAAATGAATCAAGACGGAAAAGTGGACACATTCTACGGTGCCTGTGGCGTTCAGTCGCGCATTATTTGCTGTCATGTCCTGTCATAAGGACTTACAGTATATCTGCACTCTTCATAAAGAGCTTAGTCTGTGACTGGAACACTAAAAATGTCAATGCCGCTGTAGTGACGTTCACGCACAGCCGTTTCTAGAGTTTGCAGTCTATAACTGACTGAGAAGGCAGAAAACATGAGCTGCGTTTCCATTCCCCCTAGAACTGCGCGAAACCTAAATATCGCAATAAAAAACTTGTGATGGCAACGCCTAAATTTCGAAAAACCTCTCAGTTATCGCTGAAAGGTTTTTGTGCTCTCATGAGGTGGTTTTTCCCGACGTATCGATATAGAGGTGTGTCGCAGAAGTGTCATAGAAACATTTTTTTCGCATTTACACGTCGGCGGATGTGACGTACGGGGGTCACGTGACCAGTTCACTTCAAGTGAAAATGGCGCGTTATGTTTGGACGGAGGAGGAGACGGAATATTTTCTTCAAAGTCACCAAAGAGAAAAATATGACCATTCTTGACAGCGAACAAACATAAACAAAATTTTACGAGAATTGCGTCCCGCGAGACGTGATTTTACGAGAATTGCGGCTCATGCGCTTCCCCGCCCTCAATGGAAACACCCGCAAATCACAATTGAACTTGAAATATCGCTTTTATTTTGCGGGAAAAAAAACTGTCACGGAAACGTAGCTAGTCGTGGACAGGAGGAACATGTGCTAATTTATTACGTTAATATATATATATGTATAATATCTATACCGACAACCAAAACAACTTTACTTCCTCTTTCGTGACCTTTAACCCTCTCGTTCCACTGCTCCGTGTAGCCAAACAACGCAACGGCACCCCGAGATCCATCCCCAGGGCGAATGTAAATGAGCGCATTTGCAGGCTGCAGACATACGAACAATTAATCATCATCAACAGCAGCGAATCGGCGGGATATGCCTTTCCGGTTGCCTTGGTGCTTGCGACCTTTGCGGTGTTGTCTTTGCCCCGCGCAAATCAACCCATTTGGTTCATTGCTGAGCTAATGCTGCACGGAAGACCGCGATCAAATGTCAGTCATCGCGGGTGATGACCAAAAGCTATTGTGTCTTACTTAGTTCGAAATGCGGGATAGTGAATTGCAGTTGTTGTTTTTTTTAGAAAGCTGAGGGCTAAACATGCTCTGTGTGGCATTGAAACGTCTTTAAACATCCGCCTGATGCAGAAATGTTGCTCTTTTTTTTCTGCAATGCAGATGATATTTCTTCAGGCCGCACCAGATCTTGTAAAAGTCGCAGATTGTTGACTTCAAGGAGAGTCACGGCTACACGCCGACACGCGACCACCATCGTCAGTGCCTTGTTAGCTCTTACAAGGTACCAAATACCCAGAAAACTAGCGATTGTTATCCTTCTGAAATATTGACAAACGTCAGCGCATGGGCAATGTGAACGTCAGTATGCTGGTGCTGGTGTTGGCTAAGGTGACGGTTCTGAACAGCCCGACATAACCATCTTGTTCGGGTTTATTTGAGGTACAAATGCACCGTGGAAAATTGATTCGGCGTGCAGCGCGACCCAGAACACTCTCTGATCCTGGCTCCTGCACTCGGGCAGCACTCGCAGTTCATTAAAAAAAAAAAAAAAATGACCAAAGCAAAACGTGCTGCTGCACAGGAAGCTGCGTCTGCCTTTGAAGTGGAACTCATACAAAGGCGAGCATCAGTTTTACCAGACGCCCCGCAGGACAAAGACTTTGCGGTCACGTCGGTGCGCTAAAGATAGACTTCCCTGTTTGGAGAACCTAAGGTTGTTTTGGCATTGAAGCCTTTTTTTGTGAGGTTTTATTTTTTTTTCCACCACTCTGTGTCTTACGCTTACACGACTCACAATTAGTGGCGAGAATTTACTGCTCGTCAAGTTACGGGGATCAGGAAGCGTCACTTTGCGCCGCAACACGCGCCTTCCCCAAATCCTCTCTGATTAGTCTACGAGGTAGCAGCAAGGCAAAAAAGAAATAAATAAATAAATAAATTCCATCGTCTTAGCTCCGTCCTTCCCAACTGCCTGGGCAGGATTCGCTTGACATTTCAATGTTTTGATCTTGTATTCAGCCGATCCCGTCCCCCAGATTGCATCCAATAAACACGTCGGGGGCGGGGGGGACTGTTACCTCTCTTGTGTGTGTTGACAGGCCATAGTGACACTTGTTTATTGTATTATTGATGGCGGTTTATTTAACGTCGCTGGCACCGCATTCAACGCCCACTGAGTTTTATCCACGCAGCCTTTAATTTCCTGTTTCTATTGATCTTTGTGAAGCAGGTTTTGGCTGCATTGCTATTCACCCTTTGAAACTTCAGCGAGCCAAATAATTTATGGCTGCCTGAGGTTAATACAATATATTTCCTTCTTTCTCTCTCACCCTGTGATGTTTCCAAAGGCCTAAATATAGAAGAAAAAAATCCCCCCCCACCTCTTTGTTGCAGGGAAACATGACAAAAAATTTTTGGAGTCATCAATAGATTTCCCAGTCGTTCCGAGTCAAAAACAGACACAAAAGCCAGCGCGCTCGGCTGTCACGCCCCCTTCGTATTCCCCCCCCAGAGGAGCCTTCCATTCGTATTACGTCCACCCAACAATTCTAAAAGACCCACGCAGACAGAAAATCATTCCCTCGACCATTTGCTTCAATCTCGGTGCGGCAAAAAAAATAAGTACGTCCTCTGTCCCCTCGGCGACTGATCAATACACCAGATTTAAAAAAAGAAAAGAAAAAGCACTGGAGAATAAAGCCCAAACTTTTGTAAAGTCGGGAACTTGGCTCTCAGCCCTCTGGTTCCCGTGGGTCTTCACTTGCATTTCATCTCCGCTGACAATAAGCCTTCGCGCAGGCGAGGCCCCAAAAATAACGTCTTGTGTTCGACATCCAGCAGAAATACTTAAGCTCCAGAACGGAAGGAATGAGCAGTCGCCCACCTGCACCTTTTGATCGCAGGATTAAGAACCGCATTGTCGGGTGCTGCCGTATAACCATCCCCCACCGCCCCACCCCAAAAAAAAAATGTAATTTGATGGAACCGGATGCCTGCCTAATGTGAATCTTTTTCACCTGTCACACCCAACGCAATTTTGCCTAAAATCTTCTTGGATTTATTGCACGTGTCTGTCTGGAGACAAGGGAGGCAAAAATATGAAGATATTCACACCAACTTCGGATGTTTTGCGGCAAAATGAGCCTGTTGGCAGCGGCGCAAGGATTCCCCATGTGACACAAAACACGTTTTTTTTTTTGTTGCACCCGTGGGGTTCCTCTCGCTGAAGTGCACAGTTTTATAGTAAGCCTTAGACTCTCCATAAAACGACTCAACATCAAACGAACGACATGTTTGTGTAAGACGTGCCAAAGCGTGAACTAGGCACTTGCAATCTCCGACAAAACTGCTACTGCTACATGCTAATCTATTTGGCAGCAATTGGGCCCATGGTTTCCTCGATCGCACATTTTTCAACTTTGTCTGGGAATGTTATGGCGCTAGCGCCAGTTGTTTCCCGACTCTGACTGAGCTACAAGGCAGGCGGCTGGCGAAGGAATCCCAAAACCGCGCGGAAAGCCCCCGGAAACACCAAACAACAAGCTACTTTTGACGACAACAACAATCATAGCAAAGCAGCCACTGTGCAAGACGAACAAATTCGGCGGCGGTTATCAACGTTCCTCTGAAAGCAAACAATGGATGCTAATTTTATCACAGGTGTTCTGCTAGCAGATGGCTACATCTGCTAGCCAACGTTTCAAAACCGAAAAAAATTAAAAATAAAAAATTCTTGGTTCCCTGCGCTGCAGTATGAATGAAAGGGAGCAGGATGGAGGAAGAGAATAAATAACTTCCAACAGAAGGAGGAGGAAGAAACTGAATCTACTCTGCCAACTTGTGTGTGTGTGTGTGTGTGTGTGTGTGTGTGTGTGTGTGTGTGTGTGTGTGTGTGTGTGTGTGTGTGTGTGTGTGGCTGAGTGAGTGAATTATAGCAGCTTGGCACGCCTCTTATCCTGGTGCGGTGCGACAGCTCCCTGCCAAATCAGCAGCACTGTGGATTTAGGGCAAATGAAATATCAGAGAGAGGTGATAGGCCAGTGTTGCGAATTGGCGGGACAAGATTTTAATTTGGCCTCTGAGACAGTGGGAACAACTTTTAAATGTCAACGTCATTATGATGCAATTGTCAAACAAGACAGTGGGCCCAAAAAGATTCAGTTGGAGTTTAATCCACCAAATAAATATTTTAAAGTTATTTGGAAAATGGGACATTCATATAGCAGAGGGAGAGAGAGAGAGATTGCACAAGTTGCCCTGTGGCATTATTGGAGCGGACACCTCCTGACCACTGTAGCGCAACCCATTTTCACAGGTGCTGCCAATCAGGCGCCTGATTGGCAGCACCTGTGAAAAGGAGTCGACAGCAACAGCAGAATAACCTGTTTGACTCGGCACAGAGATCTCTCACGTTTTTCATGGGCGCAACCCAGATACTCAGCTCTGCCGCTCACCCCACAATGGTGCATGTTCCTGACAAGTGTGGCACCATTTAAAAGGGGACTAAACGGGCTTTCCAACGATGTAAGATTTATTTCCAAGAAGCATTATTATGGTTATGTACGATACATGAGAGATTGATTGTATGGGTTGAATAACAGGAGCAGTTGTGTCATAATCGGACAAAATCCTGCATACATACATACTGTACATGCGTATGTAGGTAACAAAATAGCTGCTCTCAGATTTTTGTCACAAGAAATCGTTTCGCACAATCACAGAAACATCCACTTGTCAATTGATGGAGTATATTCCAGAAGAAAATGTTCCTCCTTCGGTTTTCACCAGAAAGCAATAAAAGTAAGAGTTTCTATTGACTTCATGCAGTGAAAACCTTGAGCAGCACGTCCCAAAGTACCAGCGGCGGAAAACGGCAGGGGACAAATGGATCAATAATTGCCTTGAAGAATGTGTTCCGTCAACGAGGGCAACCATTGACGCTCAACATATTAACGGTGCACTATTGAACGACGTTAAACTGTGACTGTCGACTGTTTATAATTTTATGTCCAATGTAAACCGTCTCTAAAATACCTTATAACCAGGGCAGCAGTTTTTTATTCTACCTCTCCGGACGGACATTTGACAGAATCATTTAACAATATTTCATTCCAGCGCCAGCCTCATATTAAAAACGGTTACTTTTACAAATTGGGACCAAAGATCAGCCCCTTGCATGTTTAATGCCGTGGCTGTTGAATGACATCCGCGTTATTAAAACCATTTTTCTCAGACAGAGGTTCGCTGCTGCCCAGGCAGCAGTGGAAGCACAGTCACATGAGCGCACAGTCTGCTACGCTATGCTAATGAAGTCTGTCCTGCCAACTGCGCCGCGAGGATCAAGCCCGGCCCTTTGTGATATAATCAGATCAGTTGAGATTATGGAAAGGGAAAAACAACGTGCGCGTGAACACCGGAGTTTAGAGACGTCATATAAAGTGCAGCGAGAGTATCGCGCTCGGGAAAATTAACATTTTAATAGCTTCTTCAAAGAGATCTTCTCCGGGTTTCCAGCGATAAGCGGCGTTCACAGAGGGATGCTGTTAGTCAACATGTAATTTCTTTTTTTTTAAAAACAAAAAGGCCTAATGAGATTTCACCGGACGGCGTACGGCTGGAATATATTTCACGGATGTTGTTTACATGTCACGCGGCATAGTCAGTTTTTTAGGTTTTTGCCAAGTCAAATTAAATTGGCAACACACACACACACACACACACACACACACACACACACACACACACACACAGGTGTACAGACAACGTTTGACAAGGTCCCTTCAAAAACGATGTTGGAATCGTTGAAAAGAAAACGCGGGGGGAAAAAAAGCATATAAGATGTACTTTCAAAATGCTTGTCAAACTCGGTTGGACCAGGCTGGCAGAATAAAACGATCTATCAAAGTCTAAAGTCAAAAGTCTTTAGCCTTCAGCTCGCATCCAAATGAAGAAAAAAAAAAAAAAATGATAGAAACTCTTTGCACAAAGGCAGGATTTCCATCGCAATACTTTAAATTGCCACACTTTGACTCTGAACTTCAGCTGTCACATCAGCTGCCCACGGCGGCAGCATTAAATTCAAATGACGCCGGTCAATAAGAGTTATTTGGAGCCTTAATGGAATAAATCACAGTGTGTGTGTGTGTGTGTGTGTGTGTGTGTGTGACAGGGTGCCAGCTCAGCTGGCACACCAACGCGCTGTCATCCGCTGCCCGCTCGTCGCCACTGGATGACTCGATAAATATAGACCAGAGGAAGACAGACGGTGAAAAGGACGCCGATGAATAATGAATTCAAGGTGGAGGTCACGTTATTTGTCGTCCGTGGGAGAGTTTGTCCTTGGTTGAAAGGAATAGCACCGCGCGAAGTAACAGAAAAAAGAAAATAAAACTACAACAGAGAACAACAAAGAAGATAAGCGGAGCAAAACGGAGGCAACGCAACATTTCAGAGTCCGGTGGCAGTTTGACAAACTCGAGTGTCGTCGCGCTTTGAGCGGTGAACCCGTTCTCCTCTTGCCGGCGCAAATTACGTCACGCAACACACAGACACACACACACCAAAATACTTCACCAGCCATTTAATCAGAGGAGAGATCTAACTGGCTGCAGCCGTTGAAGACAGAAACAAAAAAACCTCTGATCTCGCGGCAAACGTGATAGTTAGCGTTGACATGTGGCAAGACGGGAGGGAGGTGGTGCAATGCATCACGGGCAGTATTTGAAGAATTCCCGTATAACTTTACGTCTTTGAAAATCTTATTCTGCCTTTATTTATACATAAAGTCACTTGTAAAGTGAGCCAATTCGGACAGACTTTGAACAACAATTCAGATCTCGGACAAGCTAACGCGAAGATAGGACTTTGCGCCCTTACCCCACACGCACACACGTCATTGTGCTGTACATGCAGCAACCGTGTTGCGGACACGTTAAGCCAATATCAAGGACACGGGAGATGAAAGGGCGTCCGTGTCCGACTGCATCTGAAGCTCCAGTGCCCGTGTTCGTTAATAATCGCCAGGCCTCTGCGTCTGCTCTTTCGGGACAGGCTTTGTAGATCAAGGCGATCTTGGCTTTTCAAGTTGACCTCCACAACCGCACCAGATCAGAATCTGCACTGACGCAAAAGAATGATCGTGGTAAACAAAAGCATCTGAAGCTAAAAGTTCGGCCGCTTCTATTTCTTTCGTGTCTGCTTTTGTTGAGAACGCGCAGGATTTACCAGTCTGCAACGGAATGTCCGAAGACATCATTATTGTGGTAGAAACAGACAATTTTAGGAGGTTCTGTTCTGAAAAATTGTGCGAAAAAGATAAATGAAACATCTGCTTGTTATTCAACATCATTTTTAATAAATCTAAGCTCCCCAAGCAATGAGACAGTCTTGCACTCAAGACTACCCAAGCATATGAAGATGTGAGACTTTCAAACTAGAGCAATCAGAGGCAGGAGCTGAGTAGCTGCCAGCTGCTGCAGAGCGGGACGGAGCCGGGCGGACGACTTATCATCTCCTCCACCTCCCTGATGAGCTCGTTGATTTAATCTAGCGATGCCAACGTGTGGGCAGCCGCGTCCCGCCGCTCAGCGCATTGTTGCCATTTCCGTGCGGTAACGCTTGTTAATCTTGGACAGCGACTGGCGGATCGCCGCGATTTTGAGAACCCGGCTCATTTCATTTCGCCAGTCTCCAACGGCGATTGAGACGAAACCAAGTTTCACTGTAAACGCCATAGTTTTGTGCCCTCCGGGCCCCCTTTCCGGTGTGCGCCTCAAGACCTGGTACACATACTGCAGCAGTTCGGTCGTCTCCAGTGGTTTTGTATGGCCACGAATGTTTTTTTGAAACGACTTTTCGAAACCGGTAAAGATGGAAGACCCGGATAGCAAATGTGCTGTCAGAGTAAAGGTCGCTTAATTGTATGACCTAGCCCATACCCTAGCCCCCTGAACCTAATTCCTAACTCTAACTCCTTACCCTAACAGTAACTCCCTAACCCCTAATCTAAACTCCTAACCCTCAATCCTAACAGCAACCCCTAACCCAAACTCCTAACCCCCAGCCCTAGCTCCTTACCCTAGCCCTTACCCCTAACCCAAACTCCGAACCACTTCAACTAACCCTAAGAGTAACTCCCTAACCCCTAACCTAAACTCCTAACCCCTAACCACCTAACCCCCAAACTTAGTCAGCCTCTATTTAGTTGTGCTGAAACCAGGGCGAATTTTGCCATTAAAAGTCCCTAAAAAGCCACCGGGGAAGAGGAATAATATGAACTGGAAGCGACTGCGAGCAGTGGACGATGAAGCGATGAGATAAATCTAAATCATTTCGGAGGTTTTCCATCTGGCCTGCCGCATTATAGCACGCCGAGGCGGCCTTTTTCCGGCTCGGATCTGAGCCGCAGCATCAGTTTGACCTTCCAGCAGGTGATGGAGAGTGACGGACCCGCAGCGTGTTATCAGCTCCCTGACAGAACAGTGAGTGACCTTGAGGCAGAGGTCCGCCGCCTCTGACAGAATAGCAAAGGGGGAGGATGTTGTTGTGATAGGAACCCTGGCCCGCATGCGTTTTTCACGTTAGCGCTGGAAGAGCATCGCTCAGCGGATGAAAGCAGCCGCAGGCTACAGCGGCAGAGAGAAAATCAGGTTGCCAAGGTGGCAGCGTCCGGCGTTCTACTTTTCGCTCCCCCGGTGCAACAGCCAATAAGTCTTGTGTTGACCTCAGAACAACAGTCTGCAGACTTCTGCTAAGCTGTAATATGCTATCACTGCAAACGTAATAAGTTTACATTGCCACCGACGGTCCACTTGTTCTGGATTGGAATTCCACTTGTTCAAGTGTGTCGGTCTTTTTGTCATAGTGCACCACCTCATGTTATTCCTTTATGATGTGAAATTTGATCTTTTCAGAGTTAAGAACTTTCTGGACTCATTGTTGCTCCCAGACTAATAAGTTTTTGTTAGAGGTACTCTGTATGTTTATACAGATTACATGATCCTTTTTATTTTACATGGAGTGGAAATTTAAAATAGTAAAAAAATATATATATAAAGCATATATCTAGTTTGCCAAACCTCAGTGTACCGTAGTTATTTTTGATTTGCTTTTTTGTTTTGTTTTGATAAAGTCGTCCAATCAACAGACTGGTCAAGGGTGAAAGCAGGAAATGAGTATTGCAAGCTGCCCTTAAAAAAACAACAAAAAAAAACAGGAAAAAGACAGAAAGACGTGTGTGTTGCCCCTCAGAAAATAGCACAGATGCTGAAGTCGCAGTCAGATAATTGTGCAAAATGTGTCAGTGAACTAAAACCTAATCATCAGCATTCATTTTTATATTTGGGGTTCAGCTGCATATTGTAAGATCAACACATCTATCATGGCATAGTTTTAACCACAGGCGCAAAACATAACAGCATGGCTTGATAGGCATTTTGTAGCATGTTTTCAATTAGATTTACGTCATTGCTTATTTAAGCAAGGACGCCACACCAGGATCAGTTGGTCCGGCTCTTTGAAGTTCCTCCATTGGTCTCATGTCTGAGACCAAGACAAGACAAAACAAGACCACATAAAAATGCTCCAGAGACCCGTCTCACCGCAGTACTACAACTCTTAATATGTAGAAGACCACGCCTATGCCTTTGCATCTCTGATGACCAGATGTTGTTCTCCAAACAAGGTGTTGCAGAGAGTAACCGGCCACATCCTCATCAAAAGCAAGCTTGTTAGATTCACAACGGTGGGCGGGAAGGCTGAAGTGGTTTGCCGCAGGGTGATTATTTTTCACATACAGGCCAGGTGAGGCCAACAAAAGCTCCGTCAGACACTCTGCGGAGGAGAGCAATTGGGGCTGACCAGACACTAGATAATATTAAGTCTGATACCGAACCCAATTTTCCCCCCAGTAATGAACGAGGGTGGCGGGTCGATCCAACGAGCATTTGTCCTCTGTGAATGCGCTTTTGCTGAACTGGGTCAAGCCGGGCCCTCTCTTTATCTCGAAATGGTAAGTGTTAAACATGCTGGATATTTTCGTTTCCAATGTTTGGCACGATCCAATGGAAGTCCCACAGCAACCAACGTGAAAGTCAGACAAAGTCATATCGGATCGCCCGGGGTGTTTGTAGGAGCCCGTGTCTTTGTGAATCACCGCAGTGATTCTGCAAGCCTCCGCAAGCCTCCTCTCGGGGTCAGGGAGGAGCGGCGGGAAGGTCAGGAGAAAGACACAGATGCGCAACGCAGAGGGGAACTCTGGGTACTTGGCAAACAAAAGCAGGAAGTTGGAGGGAGGCATAAGAGGTGGGGCACCGACAGACACACAGACAGAACTAAAATACCAACGGTGGTGTGGAGAAAATTACTTCAGTGGGACATTCCGGACAGTGTTGCTGCTGTTGCTGCTCGTAGTAATAGTAGTAGTAGTAGTAGTATTAGAATTATTAGTACTGTAGTAGCAGTAGTAGTATAGTAGTCGTATTATTATTAGTATTATTAGTACTGTAGTAGTAGTAGTCTTAGTATTAGTAGTAGTACTAGTATTATTAATGCTGAGGTAGTAGTAGTAGTAGTAGTAGTATTAGTACTGTAGTAGTAGTAGTAGTATTAATAGTAATACTATTAATATTAATGCTGAGGTAGTAGTAGTAGTAGTAGTAGTAGTAGTAGTAGTATTAGTGCTGTAGTAGTAGTATTAGTACTAGGGATGTACCGAAACCAGTATCATACAGGTTGAGTACTCAATACCACAATACCAGTTTTGCACGTATATGACAATTGTGTTGAATTTAGTGTTTGTACCGCAGTGAAACCTGTGACCGTCACCTCATATTCTAGAAAAGCATGTTGAGGAATGTTGATCAAATAAAAGAGCATCTGTAGGGAAAAAAAAAAAAAACTGAAGAAATTCCATCATGTGTAATGGCCTTGTCACGTAAGTACTCGGTTTTGGTGAGTACTGAAATGCAAGTACTCGCACTCGGAAAAAAAAGTGGTACCAATGCGTCCCTATTATTATTATTATTATTATCATCATTATTATTATTATGATCATTGTTGTTATTTTTCTGATCGTACTACGCCGGCCATACTTGCAGGTAGGGCTGACAAAGAAGCAGGTAGGCTCATAATTGCGGCGCCGCGCAGCATGGCGCGGGTGGCAGCGAGGCCCCCGATGAAAGCCTCTCTCTCTCTCTCCCTGTCTCTCACAATGACAGTTCTATATAAATGCGCTGCATTTACCACGTGGAGAGGAAAATTGCAGCCAAGCTTTTGGGGTGGTGGACAGCCTCCAGCGGCTTGAGGCCGTCTGCGGCGCCTCGCGATGTACGCCGCACCGTCGCAGGGACGCACCGCTCTTTTCGGCCTCTGAGTGAAAATTCTTTTTTTTTTTGCTTTTGTTTTAATCTTTCGACAAGAAGTCCTTTTCCAAAGTGAGCGTTAAGGCACCGGCGCGCACCCACGCAGACGTGCCGAGCAAGCTGCCGGCGAAAGATACGGAGCCTGGACGCGACGCTAACCTGATTATTCGGCAGAAGACGTCGTTCGTGAAATAAAAAAGATAATTCCGAGGAATAGGTTTCATCTGTGTTCTCCTTATGTGCTCTCCTCAATTCCAGACGAGTGTTTAAATATGTCAAATGAAAGCTTAAAAAATAAATAAATAAATAAAAAAGCCTGAGGCAAACTCGACCGGACCGTTTGAATTGAGAAAAATATCGGAATTTTTGTGCTTGTAATTCGGGCTGTTTGACGCTGCCGATGCCGCTGAATGTTGCACGGCAGCGCGGCGCAGGGCCGCAAGGTTTGAAAATAATGAACCGGCCACTTCTTCTCACCTGAAGGTAAACCGTGTGGGCGGACTGAGGCAGGACTGACACTGTGACAGCTTTACTATTTCATGGGTTTTCTCTCCTCACCCGGATAATCAGCCTCCATAGGATCGAACCACGAAGCTCAGTCAGAATCAGAGATGGAGACTGCAATCTGTCTGCAAACAGACAGATTGCAGTCTTCCCTGGAAGCAATGCAGTGCAAAATAAAATACCAAAAACAAACCCAACGCACTCACACAGCTGATGGCTAATAAATATGTCAAGTTGTGCCGCATGCTAATTGCAAGCCCTCGACACAAGTGAGGCGAAAGCCGGGGCATTGCGCGAGGAATGCACAGTGGCCACAACATTATCAAGGACGTCAAATCAAACAAAAAAAAAAAAATCCAAATGGAGGAGGAGAGGGCCGTGCGTCCAAATCTGACGGATTGCACTTATCAGTACGCAATCACTTGTTTTGCCACTAAGCCCTCCGATCCCCGAGCTCAAGTTGGAAAACGTGACAGCCGCCGTCCTCCACGTTTCCCCGAAGCCGCCAAATGCTGGACTGACAAAGAGCAACACGTTTCTGCCAAACGGGCAGCATGTGAAGCAGTTAACATGCTTTCCATCAGTCAGCTGTTGCCAGGACAGCTGCCTCGAAGGCCCCCCTCGACAGACTCCGTTAATTTGTCAGGGAAGAAAATGAAAATGGGTGTTTTGTTGTTTTTTTTTTGCCTTACGCTGCTTTAAAGGTCGCAGATTATTCCCCATTTACCGGACTGGTCGATCAGTGTTGCGAGGCAAATCCACAGCCTCCTGTTTACAACACTGGGCTTTGACTTCCGGCTAAAACTGATGCTTTGTTCAACCGTAGGCGCAGTAGAAAGGAAACAAAAACAAGGCTACAAGGGGATGGATTCACTCAGCGAAACGTCTGAGATGACGCCAAGCTAACTGAACAAGGTAAGGACTTTTTTTTTTTTCAATCACAGGCAGTATTCATAAGGCATATTAAGATAAGACAGGATCAACAATGATACCATTGAGTTGTGCACGTTTAAGGAAATCTTAAACATGCACAACTCAGGATGATGATATTTAGAAGAATGTGTAGTCAACATTATGCATTCAACTGTTAGCCGCTTGCTAGCTCTGCGTTTATGAACGTAGCGAAGCTTTTCAGATGCCCATTTCTGAAGAGAACTGAGCTGAACTGGGAGTCTGGCCAGTCAGCATCCTGCATGCAGTGATCAAAAGGACATCAACTGTCTGTCAGAGTCTGCAGAGCGAATCCTCCAGAGGGTTAGCATCTCATTGCGGTTCTTCTGTTCTCCACCACAGCAAATAGATGCTAACAGACAGGCTGGGTTTATTTCTAATGGAAAAGGTCAATCAACTAAGGATTTTGTGCATTCCTGCATATTAACCGTGACGCATGTCGGATGTGTTGTATTCCACCCCACATTTGATGCGTATGGAAATTTTAAAAAAAACACACTGAATCGTACGTGTGAATCACCCTTTCGCTCATCCCTTTTTCGGCCTTTCAGCAGATTCAGAGCTGCACATTCAGCTCGGTGCTGAGTTGAAAGGCGCTCATTACCACCTCTTTCTATTCCGCGAGTGGTCCTCTGACAGGAAACCAAGTCCGTGTCACATCTCCAGGACTCTGACAGAAAGGGAACCAATGTCCAAGAACCATTTAGCCCCGTCTCTTGCTCTTTCTTCGAGGAGCCATGAGCAGAACATGACGTCCTCTGCAAATGAGAGCACATAATGAACGCTCGGCCGGTCCTCGGGCTCTGTCCTCAGTCCATTTCTTATATTATAATCGGAAGTCGTAACTGAAGCGGTTCCTTTTTTTTTATTTTTTTATTTTTGACAGGGATGGAAAAATTGCACAAGTTGCGAATCAATTCTTTGCCGTTTATTCATCTGGACTATAATAGGAAAACGACTTCTGTCACGTTTGGCATAGCAGATAAAAATCTAGAAAGTGGGGGGACACATCTGCAATCTGCTGACCATTTGGCACGCTGGGGGGAGGGGGGGCTGAGGGGACGCTCTCAGCTTCTTCAAGTCAGCAAGACATCAGCGCCGGCCTGCGAGATGATGAGCACTTAGAGTAAGACGCAGAAGTTTGCGCCCTCGCGAGTGCGTTAATATTTAACATGCGACTGAAAGATTAAAAGGACGCCTTGAAATGCATCACATTGCGGGGCCCGGGCCCGAATGAGGCGCAAGCGTAACGACCGGGCCTCAGCTGACATTTGTGAGCGTAAAGGAGCGCCGACGCCTTCAAGAACGCAGTCGTTGCGCAGGTAAGAGGGAACTTTGCACCTTCAATATCGAGTTAGTTTCAAAAAAATAGTTCTACACATCCCATGAATATGATATAAGACTGCAAGATAAGATAAATTCCAATATTTGAGAAGTTACTGAGTTCATAAATATCTTATCTTATCTTTTTCAGATTCGTCCTCCTGGGCTCCGGTGGAGCAGCCCACGCTAATTAATCATTTAAGATAAAAAAAAAAAAATCTACACATCAACGCAAAAACAGCTGCGAAAACGACTCAGCTTTGGCTTTCCCGCTAAACTCCGAACTGGGATGTTTTGCTCGACCTCGCGCGCGACACGTCAAGGGCCGAAGCAGGTGAGGCAGCATTCGCTGACAGGCCAGAGAGAAACACGCACAGATTGTCATATATTTTTTTTTTAAATGCGCAGATGATTTTGCCTTTGACTATAAAACTTGGATGGCATTCATCATTGGGACGTGCAAGGTGGCAAACGCCGCCCTTGGAAAAACCGCACGCGTACCATGTGAGTGTGAGACTCATGCATTTAAATGAGCTCGACGCACTTGGATCTAACTACAGGTCTATAACTGGCATTTAAAAAGAGAGAGAGAGAGAGAGAGAGAGACAAAAATCCGTGTGAGAATGTTATTTTCAGATGGTGGGAGAACAAAAGAAGCCCGGGGGCATTTTCCCCTCGCTGTGAGAGCACGAAGCATTGTTTATTGGTACGAGCAGATGCTCACAGTCAGCAGATGGGGACCTGGTCCTTGGGTTTCTGCTGCTTGGTCTATTAAGAAAAAAATAAAAGGACCCGCGAGATCAGGTTCGCTCCGATGGGGTTTGCTGCATCTGGCCTCCGACGGTCTCCCCTCCCTTTTGGGAAGTCTTGACGGGAAACACTTGTAGGGGGAAGGCAAGAGTTGTCGCAGGGAACCGCCACCGCTCTCTCCGCGTCGCGCACCGCGGCGGCAGCTGACGGACCCTTCCGACGCGCAGACCGCCGTCAATCCGGCGCGGCGAAATCTCTCCCTAGCTTCCCACCGCGCCGCCAGCGTCGGGCTCAGGAGAGACACGGGGGGGCATAAATCACTGCGATTCGCTGGAGGGAGATTTGATCCTTCTTTTTTTTTTTTTTTTATGCTTGGCCTCGTTGCGCTGCGGGGCAACAGCTGCCGAATGGCAGAGGTCCAGTTCAAGATGACTCTTGAAATGGCAAAAGGACTTGGATCGGTGCCTTCGTCTTCCATTCAGCCCTGCGGCTCTCATCTCCAGAGTGAAACAGCCAAGTGGCGGTGGGGTGGGGGGGGGTAAAGAGGGTGCTTTTGAATTTTCCCCCATGACACAAATTGAAATCCAGACCACACGGAAGTCAGCGTTGCGTACGCGACAGTAGTCTGCGACTCCCCTCACCTGGAACGCTCGGTACCACGCCGAGACCCACCCCCCCCCCCTCCCCAAGCCAAGACGCGAAACAAGTCGACCCGTCTTAGGCGGCAGCCTCAAAAGGACCTCGGAGCATCGACGACGAAACCTGACCCGGGAGCGTCAACGGCAGGCGCAGCGAGAAACACGTGGTCCTGTTTCAAACCGGATTTCATACACGATTTCATCCTTTTACCACCAGATCCACAAATTCCTCTGGGTTCCCTCAATATAGGTCAGGTCTGTCCACTGGGGCGTGATGCCACACACACGCACACACGCACACACACACAGCAGCACTGTATACACCCAATCAGTGTGGGCTTTGAGGTGTGATTGATGCTCCTGTTTCCGTCTTTTGGCATTCCCGGTTTCTCACATTGCGACCTGACACACTCGGGGCAGGTATTACAGGAGAGGAGGGGGTGTGTGACAGAGTCGCGGTAAAAAAGAAAGAAAGGAAAAAAAATAATGAGTGACGAGTCGTTTCCGCGCGGACGGTGAAGTTGGTTCAGAGCTGCAGAAACACACAGACCCCCTAAAACTGTAAACCCCTGTGAACCTCGAGGGAGGGGGGGGGAGAGAACAAACCGCTCTACTCACCTAAAACACAAAGAAGCAAAAGTTTCAGCACTGCAAACTCATTTGTATCCATCCCTCTGTGAGAATCCAATCCGTGTCTTCAGTGGAAAGGTAGAAAGCTCAGCTGCACGTCCGCGCCAATGTGCATTTAAAGCGCACCATTATTGGAATATTCCAAAAAAAAAAAAAAAAAAAAACAAAAAAACGAAAACCGTGAAGGTCCGGGCACCGTCCTTTTTGTTTTTGCCAGGTGTCTGAATAGACGCCTAAAGGTTTTTTTTTTTTCTTTCTTTCTTTCTTTCTTTTTTTTTTGCAAGAGATGCTGATGGGATTCTTGGAAGCCAGGGAGCTTCAGCCGCGATCTAAGGGAGCGTGACTCGGGAGCCCGCTGCTGCGCGATGGTCGGGAGGGGGGCCCCCGCTTTGCGTGCGCTGTCTAGAGTCAGGGCTCAGGACCGGCGGTAAAGTATCCCGCATCCTCGGGTGGGAGGGGGATGACGGGCTTCCTCCACTGCGACGACGCGGGATCACGCCGAGTCGCTGGCGTGACTTAATCCCATCCCTTCCGCGCGGCCGACAAATGCACCGAAATGCAAAATGCCTTGAGCATGTCCAGCGCTGATAAGCCACAGCAGGGGTTTGTGCGTCACTGTCATTTCATTTCTTTAGTCCGGTTTTTTTTTTTTTTTTTTAAATAAAATTAAATGAAATAAAATAATAATATTCATGTAAAATGCTTTGTTTTCACAAAGGAAACAGTAATATAGTATACATATAGCAACATAGTTACGAATTGTTGAGAATAACCATCGAACAACAGTGTTTCATTTAAACAGAGGTTTGGCCGACAGTGAACGGAGGACATCAATTTTTTTTTTTTTTTTGTAACACAACACTGACCTCATGTGGTTCATTGTTGAAATTGCACCTCGCCCGAATTCAATCGAGGAACACGAAACAACACCTCCTGACGAGAATTTTCTTATTTCTTATTTTAACAAGAACACAAACTGGCATGAGAAACCTGGAATGATCTATGGGATTTATCGCAGCCAAAAAAAAAAAACGCGTGGGGGTGAACTTCTCTACAAGGCCCATAAAAGAATTTCGGCAGTGGTGTGCTACAGTAAATAGATTTGAGCGAGGAGGAGGGGGGGGCTATAGTGCTAATTTAATGTATTTTTCATTTCTTGTGTTTGCACTTTAAAAGACGCCTGGAGACAAGTTTAATCGACATTTCCCACCCCTTTTTTTTCCCTTAATCCAGCATGAAGAAACACAAAATCAGAGCAGGAAGGGGCTCCATTCTTCCTGTATAAACACAGCCATAAAAAGCCGTTTGGCAGCCAGCTAAAGGGTGTTGTCCGGTACACGATAAAATTCCCATGATCCTTACTAAGGAGGGACTTTGCTCAATTTCCGAGAGCTATTCACCAACGTTGAACATGATTATTAATAGTGCTCTTTCTGGGATCAAACAATACTGTCACAGAAATAGGCAGCCATGCCTGATCTCCTAAATTGAGGAAATTGCGGAATTATCGTAGTCGGGAAGCACCTACGCTCATTGTTTAGATCAGTTTTTTTTTTAATAGTACGATAAGGTTTAAGTTGTTAATAAAAGTAAATATTAAACAGCAGGTTTCTTCTAACAAATGACATTTACACCAACTTTTGGAGGGTGCGATGTGCTTTTGTTGGTGACTAGAGGTGGGAAGTAACAAAGTACATAATACTTCATTGCTGTACTTAAGTAGTTTTTTTTGTATCTTTAGGGACTTTACTGGAGCATGTCTTTTTCTGATGACTTCTTACTGTTACCTCGGCATTTGTCCACAAATATACTTTGAACCTCTTACACTGGAAAACATGCTTGTTGCCTTTGTGTTTAAAAGATCCAAATTCCGCGAAAAGCAATTCACTTATTAATGATTATAGTTGTCATTGCTTTACGTATTTGAACTATGCTGCTGTGTTGTTAAATATGGAGCGGATCATATTTTAGAGGGAGATTGTCTTGAGAGTATCTCGTCTTTGGGGACACTGCTCAGTACCTTTTCAGTGCGGGAAAAATAGAACTGTGGAAAATAACGTTGGTTATTGTTATTGTAAAAAGTGTGAACATCAAATAATGGCTCACTGGTTATGAGTATGACTGCAGTTGCAATTGCAGTTCAGTTGCTCTGCCGTTGAAAAAGAAAATATTTCGTACTGAGAGTAGTAAACTATGATTCAGATGCTAATGATGCTATGGTCAGTTCAGTCCACTTATTCTATAACAAATTTTTTATTTTTACAAAGACGATAAATTACCTATACGTACTTTCTTTAACTGGAGTAGAGGAGTTGAGTCAGTATTTTTGCCTTTACCAGATTTTTATTTTTATTTTATTTTTTTTGCACAAGTATCCTTTCTTTTACTGAAGTACAGAATGGAAATATTGTTGCCACCTGTGACTATTTACCTCCGTTTCGCATCAGTTTCCTGGTCAAAACATTCTAAAAAAAAACTCGTCTAGACCTTTACCTGGCCTGCACACAGTTAGCAAGAAGTCGGCCACAGGTAGCTCAAGTGTCCTGAGGAGGAAGTGTACCGACAGGACACTCCCCCTCCCGCGGCTTTTGTTGCACCTCTTGGCAGGTGAAGGTGTTGACCTTTCAACCCCCGCCTGAGCGGAACGCGGCGCTCCTGTCTGCAAGTCAAACGAGATCGAGGCGTGTATGTGTGTGCAGCGTTTTTGGGATGCTTTTCGCAGCCTGCCGCGGTACTGGAGCGGAGTGTTACCGGACCGGTTGAAAGAAGGATGTCAACAAGTGACGCAGGAGAGTCGGAGCTCAGAGTCGGAGGAGGAGGAGGAGGAGGAGAGACGTCACGTACGCCTTCGTACGGGATAGTGCGAGCAGTAACGCGAATCGCAAGGTACGTTCACATGTCGCCGAAGGGGCTTCTTTTACTCGACGTAGGTAGGTAGTAGTGTTCCGGTCTCCTACGGAAAAAAAAAAGTCGCGACGCACTTTTAATTTAAATGCGCGCGTGGTGCGCGGCGGCGGCGTTCGCGAGCGTGAGTGAAACCCAGTCGAGTGGAACTGCTTTTGCAAATCTGTGTGTTTAAGCGTCGCGACGGTTCTCCAGAAAACACATCGCCTGTCTCCGCACCGCAGAGTCGCGTCCGAATTCGTGGTGTCACTTTAGTTGCTTCGGCGCTTCGCTTTCACTGCTAACATTGACGCCAAGCCGTTTTTTTGTTTGTTTTTTTTGGTCAGTGCTCGACTTTGGCCACCGTGGGTTGTTTGAAAGGAGTAGGCGTGAATGGCGCGGTAAGGTTTGCTAGGAAAAGCTGCGTATTTGAGGGGAGGGGGTTGTATCAGAATTCTGCTGGTTGAACGATTCTTTGGGTATGTTTGGAATGCATTCGTGCAACGAGAAAAAGACGTCTTAACTCGCGTAAAGTTAAAGCTGTGGCGGAGCTACGTGGTGGTCACGGGGGGCGGATATTTTGACAGTAAGCCCTCCGCACTGCATCATGTAAAATCACGTCTTTATTGTTTGATGTACAGCATGTTTTATATATATATATGTGTGTGTGTGTGTGTGTGTGTGTGTGTTTAATACGTGTAATGCCTTTCTGCCTTGATGATTGGCCTGAATTTTGTTCTTGGTGGACACAAGACGCTCGAAGAAATTTGACCTGACACGAACCCTGACTAAGACAGTAGAAACAAGCTGATATAGGTTAATTATTAATATTAACAGTGGTGAAGATTTGATGTCCTCTAACTCATAGGAGTGGTGACAGTCCTATTATTATCAGGCCACCTTGAAACATTTAATAAATACACACAAAAAAAAACTACAGTAACAAATAGAATAATTAAAAACAGCCATGTAGTCGTTTCACATATCTACTTTGTTGCCACCCCTGTGTGATTCATGAACTCACCCTGTGGCCACCCTAAAGAAAAATTTCTGGCTCCGCTGCTGACTTGAAGTGGGTGTGGGATATGCCGAGTCGAGTCCTGAACGTACTGTCTGTTTTTGCTATATGAACTCACTGGATCTAGCTCGAGGTTTTGCTAGCTGTGCTTATGTAAGTAACCCGGAAAGCACAGACAACGTAAACAATGTCATGTTGACGCGTTTCAGTCTTGAACCTGAAGTGGGTTTTGCAGGCGAGCTCCTACACGCATATCCAGCCCCTGTGCACACATTTTTACAGTGAACACACAATGCTACCACTGTGTGCACTGGGAGCTCTGCCCTGTCAGTGATCTGCATATCCTTCCGCTAATTCCCCTTGAAATGGATCTTTTGTAAACCCATCCAAAGGCAGATGGAGATAAATGGTCGTGAAGTCACCGCGGCTTCATTAACATCTCTTTGGGTGGCTGTGCAGGGGGACAAACGAACGAGGTTGAGGGTGTAAATCGTGACGTGCTTGACAGGGAGTTCGCACCCACACTCCAGTTTGACTGAATCCTTAGGGTTATGTAAGCAGTTAACAGCAGGCGCACACCCACAGCTCGGCCAACCGCTTAGTGAAGAATACACCGTGTCGTACACACGCACACTGCACATAATGGGGCAGAGCGACGGGCCTGTCACAGTCGGAAAGGAGTGAGTCATCAGTTCTTAAACCATCCAAATGAACTTGGAGATTGTCTATTTTGCACGTAAGCTCAGGCATTAGCTGTTGGGTTTTTTATGTTTTGTCAACACCCAGGATTAAAAAAATGCATTAGTCTCTGACTTTAATTTTAGAAACCAGATTAAAATAGGATTATATGTCTATGATTATATGATTATATAACTTTCTAGTAATATAAATGGATTCCTTATAAACTGAAACATTAAAAAGAAAATAGGGTCACACCCAACAGTTGATCTCGAAATTTGTTTCCACCCAGACACAATTTAGTGCGTTTTAAGGGCTTAATGTGACAGAATGCAACCTCATTGTGCAGTGTAAACATGAAAGGGAAACGGCAGTTTTCTGAAATACAAACCAGATTTAACAAAAAAAAAAAAAAATTTCAATTGGAAAAATCCTGTTTTTGTTTTGCTTGTGGGCTTGCTTTGTTTGTTTTTTACTTTCACATTGAAGCAGTATTATAAACTGTGTCAATACTGTTAACTTAAGGGTGCGAGGTTGAACCCAAGTACAACACAGACGCAGACGTTCTCTCTTTGACTGGCAACTGACAACGCTTTTTAACAGTTTCTCTTGCGGTCTGTGGCAATAAGAACAAGCTTTGAGTTTTGACTGATTTATAAGAAGCGCCACACTGAAACAAATCTTCATTTATCCATATCAGCGAGTCGCTACTGCAGATACATTAGTAGGAGAGTTTGCAAAGTGGCGTGGGAAACAAACAGCCAGCATAAGTCTACAAAAAAAGGAAGGTATTGTCAGTCAAACGCCCTTTTCGTGCAGGCGACAAGTAATGGACTTGTAACAAAGAGTTGTGACATTCTTGGCATTCCAGCGCTCCCGTTCCAAATGCAAGAAGGACAAATGTAACCCTGACGAGATGTGCAGGTGCGAAACGTGACACAGAGCACGGACTTCTCTCAAAGGAAGAGCGGTATGTCTCATGTTTACAGCTGGACGCAGCCACCACAGACAACCTTTATTTGTGAGTCTCTCATTCCCAGCAAATACTAAGTCAAACGCTTCTGCCAGAAGATGCCGTGCCATTGGTTCGTTGCTTGTCGTTTTAGAAATGTGTTGTCGAGGTTTGGTGACATGCGTCTTAGTTACCGTCCAAGTTAGGCCCTAACCCTAAACCTGTGTTTGATGCAGTGACGTCCAAGGCAAACAAACAATTTTTTGCATATCCTTGCGCACATCCTCCTTCTATCTTGATATATGTAGATTGCTGGCATGTGTCTCACTACTGGAGTAAAATCATTAAACCATGAGCAGTCCAAAGTCAGCCCACTCGTCATGTGGTTTTAAATGCCTGTTATTGGTTAATTACTTTTGTAATGACCACATTCAGGGCAATTACGCAACGACAAACTAGGCCAAACTTGGAGTAATAGATTCCACCTTGTGCAACATTCACCTTCCCAATGTTTTGACGAGCTAAAGAGGTCAGTGACTCTACCCCGTCAGCGAGTTTAGGACTTCTAAAATGAAAATGAATCTAAAGATTAACGCAAAAAAAATCTAATTGTGTGTCTGCGAAATCGGCGAGCGTCATCACATCGGTTTTGACGGCTAATCAAAGTGTGTTTACGTTGAAAAAAATGATCGACGCCTCTGCTCCTAGCACCGTCGTAAAACGTCAGCTCCGGGGGAACTCTGCTACTGCTAACCAAGACGGGCGTGTGAGGGGCGTGTGAGGGTGGCGCTGTGTTGTGAAGCCTCGGGTTTATTATTTATTTTGATGTGCGAGGAATTTCCAAAATCGCCTCGGGGAGAAGGCGGGATTTTGGAGACAGCGACAGGTGTGGAAGGGCATGTTGGCTTTTGGCGGTGACTGAGCGGCCGGGGCGTGTGTGTACTCCCGTTTCTCTCTCTCTCTCAAGTCATGTCGTGTTATGTCACGCCAGGTGTTTTATATTAATCCAACAGACCTTAATGAGGCCGCTGAACTGCCCCTGAAGGCAGGGTGTAAAGGGAGACGTGTTGGGTTCGCCCGCAGTGAAAAGGTCATGGATGATAAAAACAAAGTGCGGTGCTTTGCTCTAAGTCAGCTTTCCCTGCGTTTCGTCGTCACTGGAGGTTTCGGAAGGATCGCGAATCCTAATCCCCCTGTCGGGCCGCTGGATTTAGATGACTCGATTGCGTTCGACTGCTCATGATCGCACCGGTGGCTAGGTTTACAGTATCTGCGCTGCAAGCGAGCACAGATATGCATGCTCCAGTGGCTATGTGAGTGGGCGTGCTTATCCCTGCGCCCTGGTTTTTTTGGAAAGTGTGGAGTGCGTGGAGCTGGGAATGTTACATAACTGCTCTCTATCAGTGCAGGAACAGGGGGGCCGATAAGATAAAGACGACGCGTCTGTCTCGTTCCCTTAATGAACCTTAAACATGAATCCTTCTTCATAAATTACCCGCATTTACAAGATATTACATAATGTAGACACAATTACTAATTGGTGAAGGGGATAGCTGACCCCCCCCCCACGCCCGCAAACATATCGATGAAGGAGCCACATCTGCTGATAGCTGTGAACAAAATGACAAAACTCAGCAGTGAAGATCACATGACACGGCCAAGACAGCTTTGCATGCAAGACGAAGGCAGCGCTGGCCAGAGGAGAAGACTCCAGAGAATCCAGAGAATAAGAACGATGTGAAAAATTGTTACCTTTAGCTTACTGAAAGAGAGCGAGCAAGACTCTTCACCCACCCAAACCTCTACTTGCAGCAGTATGTCCTCAGTTCACATTGCAGCAGGAAAGAGTTTGTGAGTTTCCAACTGTGCTTCCTTCACTTTGAGAGTGCTGCAGCGTGTTGTCCTTCTCATCGGTGGAAGCACTTCTGTTAAGATTCACACATTCCTTTACTGCCTAAGTGGGTCATACTGTGGCTTGAAAAGGGTTTCATAGGATCTGAAATCCAATGCGACAAACATTTGGTCCCCACCTCTTCTTCTTTTTTTTTTTTTTTTTTTTTCCATGAGAAAATTCAAGGGTTTGTCATAATTTATGTTTGTGTGACAAAGGAGAAGCGCAACAGTTTGAGATAATAGTAATGTTTTCTTCTGTTTTGGTGCTTAATGAATGTGTTCTAGCTACCTTTGTGTCTGTACTTTGCATACACAGACAGTATCATCCTGCAACATGTAATTACCAAAGTGTCAATCTTGTGAATCTCAAAATCCCAACTGCTCACAGCCATCTTTCGAAATTTGCTACACACATTGCAGTATTTATTGGGACATGCCATTTAAAAAAAAATCTTTACTTTTTTTTTTAACTTAATTTTCTTTCAGAAAGAAACAGAATGTCATCCTCAGGCGAACTGTTTCACTGGACAGTCATCATGGTCGTGAAACACAAAGTGGACCGCAGCGCCGCCCGTCTGTCATCAGACAGGAAGAAGCACACAAAGGTACAGCGCACGCCTGCGTTGCACACCACCGCGTCTCTGCGACCGTACAATCGACTAATATGTAACCTCTGTTTTGAAATTGGCGCAGCACTTACACTAGAAGCCAATCAAGCACACCAGGGGAGAGTTGGCACTAAACCACCGGAGGTCCCGACCGCAAGGCCAGTGCAGCCCAGGTTCACCAACTCCCTCTTCTTCAAAATCACCAAGAGCTTCAGCTTTGACGGTCCAGAAGCAAAGCTCAAGAAAAATGGACGCAGGTAAAAAAACAAACAAACAAAAGGAATAGAAACTAATTTTCCCTGATATTGAGTCTTGGGTCTTGGAAAAGCTACAGATAAACAGGTGAAAATAAACAAAATAACAGGAACCCGATAGGTTCAGGAAGAAACATACCATGCCTCAGGCACACCTGCCAAAAAAGCCATAACAAGGTCCTTTAGACAACACCCCCAGCCCTTTCTGACACCTCTTGACCGCCTTGATTTTGTCCCCTTCCAAAAATGTGAGCACTCAAACATAGCATCAGCTTTAGCTTTAGGCCAAATTCCATTGATGTTGTAGCATACCCCAAACAGAGGGCTAAATAGTACATTTTCTTGAAATCAGCTATTTTTGTATCAAGTATTCAATTCATCATGTCGGACGGCTCCACTGAGGGCTGAGACTAAACATGAAGTCGAAAGTAGGAAGCACAAGAAAAGCAGTGTCCCATTAGCTGCAAGCTAGCACTGTTAAGGTTTTTTTTACCCTGTCTAAACAACCCAACTATTTGGCATGGACTCTCTGCCGGTTTCACTCCAGTCGTTTAGCTGCTCAGGCTAACGTTCTAGGTGCGCTTTGTCAAAGTGCGCAAGAAGACATCTGGCACTGTTGGTTGAATCATTCCCTGAAGTCACAAGTCATTCGTGACATTTAGTCAAACAGTGACTAAAACCACTGAGCCCTAAATGAATAGCTGAGCCTGTGGCACAGTATCAGCAATGGGTCAGCTTCTTCTATAAACAAAGAAGCAAATTGCATTGCAAAACCCCCTGTGGCAACATTTGCGGTGTGACTTTGTCTGCTGATAGAACTGACAGTGTCTTTAATGGCTTCCGACTGTCATAGAATTTTACCTCGTTAACCACAAAGGCTTCTTTCCTTTCACTTTTAGGAAAGACACCTACCTTTTATGCAAGTAATCCACATTTTGTTACGTAGCATAGCTTTCTTAAAACCATAGGGAGTCAAAGACGAATGAGTGCAACACAGAGCTTTTGATATTATCTCGGGCAAATCGGTGCTTCCTGGATGTTTTCTTCAGCCACATGTGCATGCCTTTACTTGCTCAGGTGCGCGCCACAGTAGATGTCAATTAATAGAACCGCCTTTATTATTCCAGGAGGGAACACACCCTTAAGCTGCTTGGCAGCCAACCCGCTGCCTTTTCTTGCCAGTTCGCACAAAGCTTTCACTGACATTTTGTGCTCAGGGCGTGCACGATCCGCAGCCGCTCTGTCGAACGTCGGTGAGACTTGAGCGAGGTGCTCCTCGACTGTGGGAATCAGAGGGAGAGGAGGACGAAAGGGAGGAATGGTGATCAGCCCGCTGATCTGCATTCTTGCGGTTAATTTGAGACACGTTTCTCACCAAAACATTACCGTGGAGGCGGCCATGGCCCTTGTTGCATGGGTACAGGCATTTTTATTGCAGATGTATTTTGTCAGTTTTGCATTTCGTTATCTCGGCACTAAACTTACATAACAGTTTATTCATCTATCTTGATTACTTTGACGGTAACAACTGGGGCAGGTTTCTCCCACGTCAGGTAAAAATATCTCTTTATCTAACATTCCACATTTTATTAGGTGTCTTGAAGAAATGCTCTATATTAAATATCTTTGCACACACATAAGTTATAAAAGCAATTTTAGGAAAAAGGTTAAAACAAAAAGATATGTATACATATACTGTACGTCATTACTTGACATTATATGTGTTTGTTTTAATTACTGCTTTAGTTTAGATGGTTAGAAAATCATTTTTGAACGCCTGCAAGTCGAAAATGATTTTCTTCTGTCTGGCTAATTGCATTTTCTGCATAGTTGACATTGCATGTGAACATATAGAGGACCGGTCTGTCATTATGTAGTAATCCTAATGGGTTTATGTCCTCTCCCACCAGTTTAAGTGGAAGCCAAAGGGCTGAGAACAGCATCTGTCAGGTAACAATTTGCCTCAGTCTCAACAGTAAATATGCTGAAATCAGTACAACATAAAAATGAATTCAACATTTTATACATATAATGCAACATAAATTGAATATAATTTTGATAACCCTATCCACTTATTTATTATAATGTCTCGGGTCAGGTGAAGGTGATTATGTTTTTTGTCGATGATTGAAATTGTTTGAGGCCATTGTTTGAGAGCTCACAACATGATACACACCTTCACGTGTTTCTTTATTTTGAAGCAATTAGAGTAACATGAGACTTGTATGTGTGTGTTCTTTAAAGCCTTTCAAAAAAACCTGTTTGACAATGCCCAAATCTTTTGAATAACTACAGCATGGGAACAAGAGCTCTGGCCTCTGGTTGCACGCAATGTACAATACGTTGCACATTTGCAAACTGTAAATATACACTAGACTGTAAATAAACTGTGAATATCATACTTAAGTGTTCAGCATGCTAATGCAAATGCTAATGCCGTCACTGTTGACACACACACACACACATATACAGTAATTGTGACAGAACATAAATTTAATTTTAGATGAATTTTCTTGTTACTTATCCTTGTTTCTCTTTTCTCAACAGGTTAATGGACAAACCCCAACAGTTGAACTCAAGATTGTTCCAGTATTTCTCCAGAAAAATGTTGGATTACATGAGCAACAGGGATTACGCACGTTTCCAGACAGGTCACAATTGCAGACTGTAAAGAAATCCATTGATTTAGAAGACCACACAGAGCTGAAGAAGCAACCTGACTTGGTGGAAGCGTCCAACCCAGCAAAAATGCTTTCCTCGTCTATGGTGACAGTTCTCGCTCCGCATTGGAGTGGCCGTCTAAGACGGAACAAACGGTTTGAAGGAACTGGCACTCCAGAAACGCAAGATGGGACAAACGGTCAAGAACAGCAAGTACAAGAACCTACGGACATGTTATTGGCTGATCGGTCACAAGGTCAGTTAAAAGTGTCATTAATGGCTACCAGGTGGAACACTGTAGGTGATTCAGTGGGCAATGAACAAAAGAGGAGCATTGTTCAGACTGGCTCTTTGGATGCTAATTTGGGAAGAAGTGACAATTTGAAAAGAGAGAGAGGTGTCTTGGACACTGGACAAAGAAGGCACCCACAGACTGGTCTTCAGGAAGGAACGTTATCTACAAACTCCATACCTACGACTAGCGGTCTTCTTCTGTCTCTAAGAAAATGCAATTCCAATGACAGAAATCCCATTGCAACTCCTCGTCGCTCTGATCAAACAGAACTAACTACACACCAGGACTCAAAGACTCTTCCCCCTCTACCATCTCGTTCCTATCGGACTACTGAAACTGGCACTGGCGTCTTCTCTTCATCATCTGTTGATAACAGAAACAGAACAGCGTTTGAAACACGTTTGTTTTCAGGTCCACCTGTAAACAAAAACACGCCTTTCACCCAAGAATCTCAAACAACCTTAACAAGCTCCATTTCCTCAGCAAAAAATTCCTTGTATGACCACTCTCCACGACAACAAAGACAATCTTTGCCTCGAAGAACCACACTGACATCCACATCTTGGTGGAAACAGGTTACTCAGGACAGTTGTTCCCCATCGACAAACATCACTGACAAGACACATACACCTTCAGTTCTGCCCTGCAATGATAAAAGTGGCTTAATATCGCCAAATCCGAATGAAGGACAAACATTAAATGACCAAATGCTCAACCGTGGCACGATTAACGCAACAGAGTTGGTCCACAAGAGTAGCATAAATCTTGATAAAAAGGCATCGGGAGGAACTCCTGACCTTAAACTTAAGAAGACTGAGGATCCACCCAACCAGAGAGCAGACAAGCTCATCAAAGAGCGATATGTCTCCAATGTAAACACACGGGAACCGCAAAATCCTCAGAGTATGCCCAGTCATCCAAACAATCTTTCCAAGTATAGTGGACGTTCATTTACAACAAATCTCAATCAATTACCACCTTCTTTGCTACGTTTCGAGAGCAAGAATACACCCTCTGATGTCAGCACAAAATATAACAACAATCACATTTCGTCCAACCCCAAATCCTTGTCTTTTCAAAACAAGGACTCGCAAAGTTATATCAAACTTTCTCCTCCCATCAGTATTGCCAGCAGTGCAAATAGACAAGATCCAACCTGTCATGCTGCATCAACTGTCCCTGCAACCACAAACACAAGTCCATTGTTTTCCTCGAAACCAGTTGATTCGCAGACTAGTGTTCAGCCTGTATCGAGTGCTAGCGCTCGCTCACAGCCATCCAAATTCACCAAATCAGTTGTCGCCACACCTCTTGGCTTTGAAAGAAGCTATTCCGCAATTCCAGAACAATTCCACTCGAATCCAAGCCGCGTTTCCATTTTAACCAAAACAAACAGTGTGCAGTATCGTCCAGTAACTACTGCTCACATGGTCTTTTCATCTACCTCTAACAGCCATCCTGCAACCACGACCGCTCCCAGCTCGTCCCCTCTTACTCAACCGACCAACCATACTCTATCATCTTCTCCAACCACTATTAGTTCTCTTTTAACTCCACCGGCCACTCCAGTTATTACCAGCCCAAACCCTGCCAGCCCGAAGACCTTGTTACGTGACCCAGAGAAAGACACAACTAAAAGTAAGGAGAAAAGAGAAAGACGTGTAACATGGGATGACTCTGTGGATTGGCAGTGTTCTGATTCGGACGCCGTCGAGAAGTCAGAGCAATCTGAAGTTCTATCTCCTGCCAGGTCCTCTGTCAGCATCAAAGCTCCATCCATCTTTTCCTTTCTGAGGCAAAGCAATCCGACAAACAAAACACCTCTTCGCTCCCCTACCCCCAAGAGTTCAAACATACAGGTGACGAAGGCAGGGAAGTGTCGGTCCTTTTCATCTGATGCTGTCGATTCGCCATCCACACATTGGGAGAGATCACAACAAATGACTAGTGACTGTTTGCCATCTGAGAAGAAACTGGACCTTAGCACACCCAGACATGGGAGGACTCTATCTATGGAGTCTGGCACCACTCACTACCGTTCTTCTGTGCCTCTCTCCCTTCCTACTGACTTTTCAAGTGGCTATAAGCATCGATACAGCTCCCCACCATACACCGCTCTCGTGACCTCCAGGTCAACACAAGGAGAGGCTGAAAACCATAAAACTATAACCCCCAGATCTCTGCTTTTCCAACAAACATCTATGGCAAATTATAGCCCACATAATGATACAGCTAAGGTAAAAGCCTTAACTTTGTCCAGACCTTCTATGTCTCCTGTCAGTCCACAAGAGCCTCTAACTGCACAGTCCCAAAACAAAGTTTCCACCAGAGAAGGTTTGAAGAGTGGGACTTTAGACACAGATCAACTTGAAAATAGGAACCGTAAGAACATAAGCCAAGACTCCCAGAAAGGCAAGATATTACTCATCAACAACAGAGTTCATGTCTACTCACAGTCTCTCCCAGGGGATAAGGGGCATAGATCTTCCCCAGCACTTGTAACTGAGACACTAGTTTACAGCTTTAAACCAAAAGCAGACTTTACTGCAGCTGTTCCAACTAGCATTGCTCACACACCTTTTCAACAGACTCCAAACACAGCAATTAATTTTAAAACCAAGTTAAGTCAAAAATCACAAATTCAGCAGAGTAAAGAGGGTTCAGGTCAGTCACAGCAGGGCTCCAGCAGTGGCAGCTCAACAGGGAGTCAAGCCAGGGACAAAGAAAGCTTGAAGAATAAAGTCAAGGACAACATGATTTGCAAAGGCAATTTTTTTTCAGGGGATTGCAGCAATGAACAAGTTCCAAAAAGGGGCAAGAAAAGTAGCAATTCTCCAAGTTCTAATTTGACAAGGTCAGATTCAGACAGAGCCAACAAGGCGAATAACAAAATGGACCAGGTCTTTAACAAGCTGAAACAAACATTCAGTACGAGAAGGTCAGAAGATGATATGTCATTCCTATGGAGGTGGAAAAAAAACTCTCAAACACCTTCTGTTAGTGGCTCAAGTGACATCAGCAGTGTCAGTGATGTCTCTCTTGAAAGCGCAAAAACTCCGGAGAAGCAAGAGGAAAAGAAAAGGGCAGTGCCAACTGGCCGTGAGAGGGGAACTGGGGATGTTTACCAATGGCCGCAAAGCAAATACATCATTGTGCCACCCTCTGATCCTGGGGTTCCTGTGACTGGAGATGTGTCTTTACCTTGGTCAGACAAATCACTTCCCAACACTGACCAAGACAAGCAATTTAAAAGTGCAGAAATTATATCCAAAAAACAAACCCTCTTGATACACAGCCCAACACCGCAGCAATTTCACTTTTATGATGACAGTGTGACTGATTATAAACCAACAAACGAGTTCCTCTCCTATAAAGATTGCAGTCCTGGGAGGAACACCACTCCCTCAACTGTTCATCCCCCTCAGCATGAGAAGCCCGCATCCAGTCCAAGGAGCCCGTTTTCCCCGTTTTCCTCCCTTTCCCCTCTTCCTTCACTTCCAACAAGTGATGTTACAGATGACAGTGTTTTTTACAGCCCAAAGCTACAGCGTCGCAAAGAATCACCCTCACCCTGTGAGCCAGTACAGGGATACAGTTTGGGGAACTCAAGAAGAAGCCGGGCATCCATTGGTCCTCCAAGCGTCTGCCCATTGAAGGACAATGAACGCTTATCACCCTCTTACGCCGACTTAAAGTACGGCATTGAACCCGGTAGGTCCTTTTCTGTTAGCTCTGTATTAAGCAGCCGACCTTCAGGGCCTGGACGCATCTCCACTGGATCCAGGCATATGAGTCTTGGGAATCTCACCGAATCTACCTTGACCTGTGCAGGTAATAACCAGGACTTGGACTGGTCTATTGAACCTGAATGGGGAGGTACATACAACCTAATGCCCAGTAAGAAGCTGAAAGATTATTATACTAGTGACCCTAATAGAATGAGATCGAGATCTCTTCCCAGATCATTGACCAGACATCTGGCCGACTGGGGCCCGGTTCCTCCACCAGGACATAATATGACCTCAAAGTCAACTCACCTTTGGAACTCAGACAGGGAGCCACAACATTTTCTTTGGGATACAGAGGGTCCGCCAACCCCTCCTCCAACTCCTCCGTTGTCCCCAGTGGTCAGGCGGATGTCCAAAGCTTCCAGTGTTTCCTCCCCTACATTCCCTGGCCCTTCAAGAGCAACGCAGCAAAACGAGGGCATGTCCTCCAGGGGGAATTCACTCCCCAGATCATACACGTCAAGTCTTGGCACCTTTGAGGAAAACTCCGACAGCAGCTCAGACACAACAACAGATGACGAATACTATTTAGAAACGGGAGATATGGAGGAAAAAGAGACAGAATTGTGAAAACATTATTTCTTTTTGTCTTCATTTTGTGGGTTTCAATGTTTCTAAATTTTATGTCGAGATAACCCTGTGAGAAGAGATTGGTCAAGTGACCTCTGCTTTCATGTTGTGGTTTTTGGATTTCTGCTCTAGCGTGCCAACGGAAACAGGAGGTCATAAGGCACAGTTCATTTCCTGCATGATTTTTTTTTTTTTTTTTTTTTTTTTTTAGCTCTATGGTCATTGTCAAATTGACATTAAATGAGCAAGCATGATATTATCAGCTCAGGTTAGTGTGCACACTGTTTTTCTATTGAGCGCAAATCAAAAACATCTGGACATTGAAAAATAACCATAGCTTAACTTTTGAAGTTAGTAATGTGCATGGTATGGGTGAGAAAGTGCCCTTCTGGTTGGTTTAGTCATGATCAAGCTACAACTTTTCAAGCGAGGCTTATAAAGAGGTTTGCATTTCATCTATTTAATAAATGCTGATAAAATTGACTCCTATATTCTCAGCTTTTGTTATTGCTTTGCTTTGCTTTTAAGATCAAATGTAACTTAAATGTATAAAGCAGATTTATTTTTTTCTTTGTCTGGTGTTTCTAATGGGCATCATGCTAATTTTAAGAATGTCATATGGTTTTTTAAAAAGGATTGTTTTTAATTCTTTGATGAAAGCTAATCACACGGTGTCTAAATTGAGAGTTATTAAATATGTCAAAGTTATCTACTGTTCTTGTAAAATTGCACTGAGACAAATTCCTGTCTATTTTTTGGAATAAATGTAATATATTCAAAAACAACTGATGTTGTCTATCTTAAATGAGTGTGTGTGTGTGTGTGTGTGTGTGTATTTCATTTTTTACAAACGTCTAGACATGGTGAAATTTGATAGAATGATCAAAATGTTCAAACCAGTATCAGCAGAATTGTTCAGTACTTCCACATTTTTCAAGTAGGTGTTCCCTGATCTTAGCTGTGGCAACACGCACACTGTTGTGGTGATGGCAAGGTTGAAAGTCCTTTAGACAGTGCTGCTTGGGTTGTATAATCATCATTGGTCATCTGCCTGTAAATTGGCAGTGACGCAATAAAATCTGCTTTGTATTACTACCCATGACCTCACTAGAGAAAGGGGATAACTGCTTCTCATTATGTGTCATAGTCTTCAAAGCTGTTCCAGTGCATCTGTTTTCCAATCTTATGTCACCGTAAAAGCCAGACACTGGTTGTACTGGTAATGATGCAACATTTTTTTACGGACGGTGTCATCCAGACCACTGGGATATTTCAGCGCTGACACATGTTTAGGCTTTTAAAACATTTGGAGGCGACTTCTGTTGGAAATTTGAAAACAGTTTGCACAGGACGGTCACGACCAAGTGTACATCTCAGCAAATTCAGCTTTTGCCAATGTAAACACCTGTTGGAAGCAGTGATTTGCTTTGCCGTGTCATTCCACAGTCGGGGAAGTGTTTTGCGTGTGTTTGTGGGAATGAGCAGGTTGTGCATACCATTCGCAGGTGCAGTGTTTCAAAGTCAAACAAGGCTTGACCAAAAAAGGAAGTGTTTGAAACGCTGACTGAAGGGAAAAAGTATCTGACATTGACACGATATTATATACGCTCCTTCTCATCCACGAGCTTCTGTTGTAATTGTGTATTTTTGAGCATTCTCTTGTCAAACACAGACCAGTAGTGTAGCATGTGTGCATAATGCTTTGGTAGCTGTTTTTCCATATTAAATGGAAAAAAGGTAAATTGTTCATTCATTAGTTAAAGAAATGTTGTGCATTTAATTCCATGATATGATACGTATGAATGTTTAAGGTCATATCAACATTTGGAAAACACGTGTTTTCAAAGGTGAAGATATTCTTATTGGTGGATCTCTTTGTCCATCTAGTGGTGGGAGAGTGCAGTTCACTTTAACTGCGTGTCACGCATGCGTGTGTATGTGGGATTTTTTTTTATGTTTGTTTTTTAATGTGAGACTGTCAGAGTGGGTGTGTCTGTGTGAGTGTGCGTGTGTAATTGCAGAATTCACATCACCTGAAGCTGCCGAGCCTGGAGTGCGAAAGAGGCAGAAGACATGCGGCTCTCTCTCTCTCTCTGTCTCTGACTCTGTCGCTGATCCTGGTGAAGACCCAGCAGTACATCAGCCTCATCATGTGCCGCCCGAGCAGTGTTTATCTTAGTCCTTGTTGTGCGTTTCATTTTAGTTTGTTCTAACCCTGTGGTGAGTATCAGTGGGAATGATGTCTTTGTTAGCCATCCTCTGTTTGAGAGGATTGTTTTTGTTTGAAATTGATTATTAAAGTGTCCTTTATTTTGGTAAGGACTGTTCTTTGTTAACCCGTACTTTAGTTTATTTTATTAAATACATAATTTATCACTTCTGTTTTTTTTCCATCTTTAATTACCACGTTTACCACATTCAATTGCCACAATATGGTAACTCAAATTACCATATTGTTAGTCCTGACTACCACTGTAGTCTCTCAGGGCGTAACACCGCGCCTCAGTCCAAATACTGTGCCATTATTTCTGCTTTGCTGGTATTTCCTCAGGCAGCTGTTGTCTTTTTGTTTGGAGATGAAAATTGATTTTCATGACACATGAACAGGCTGGTGCAGTCAAATCTATTTTATTCTCTATTCCACTCATGTTGCATGGAGAACAAAGAACCTAAAATACTACAAAATCACTGTCTTTGAAGACTTTGGAGCTACTTCATCTTCATTCTTCATGGGCTTTCTGTATAGAGGGAAGAAAACAACATTTTTAAGGTCCATCCTTCCTTTGACTATTACTCAATTCCCAACGCTTCCCTTATTTTTGAATGATCGCAGACCTTGGCGCCGGTGTCACGGCTCTTTGCTCTCATCTTGTTGACTTGCGACTCCGCAATGTCAGCCCTCTCCTCGGCCTCCTCCAGCTCATGCTGCAACTTGCGCACCTTGCCCAGATTTGCATTGGACTGCTCCTCCTTGGAAAAAAAATAATGGATACAAACATTGGCAAATGGCCATCTGGCACACTTGACACATTACCCTTCAGCCAGGGTGTGGCGTTTCACTCACGGCCTCCTCTGCTGTCCGCTTGTAGGACTTCACTTTCAGCTGCAGCTTGTCCACCAGGTCCTGCAGACGGCTCAGGTTCTTTTTGTCCTCCTCCGTCTGTTAAATGAGGACGTGCTCCTCATTAAGTCTTGGCTTACATTTGGATTGATGCTTAGCCCTATTGTGGAGTCGCTGTGAATGTAGTTCATACCTGGTAGGTTAGCTCTTTGATACGCCTCTCGTACTTGCGTATGCCTTTCACTGAGTCGCTGCTTCTCTTCTGCTCCATGTCCACCTCATTTTCGAGTTCTCTCACCTTGAAAAGAGTGAAAGGACAGAGGTGGCTTTTGTAAATTCTCAGAGGCCAAATGGTGCAAACGGCTGTCATAGACGGTAATGGAGTTGTCATTGAAGTGCTCACCCTGGACTCCAGCTTTTGCACCTGCTTCTTGCCACCTTTCATGGCTATCTGCTCAGCTTCGTCCAGCCGGTGCTGCAGATCCTTGATGGTTTGCTCCATGTTTTTCTTCATGCGCTCGAGGTGAGCGCTGGTGTCCTGCTCCTTCTTCAACTCCTCTGCCATCATGGCTGCGTCGGTTATGGCCTTCTTCGCCTTTTCCTCTGCGTTGCGGCACTCCTGCACCGCCTCCTCCAACTCATTCTGAAGCTGGGATGTGTCAGACTCTAGCTTCTTTTTCTGGTTCAGGAGGCTGGTGTTCTGTCAATTCAAATCAATTCAATTCATTGATCAGGGACCGCACAACAAATATCGGCAAAATATGCTATTGCTACAGGATTTTTTTAAGCACGTGGCTAGAAGTGTCATGAAATTCAGAGACCAGATGGAAATGGGAAAATAGCTGTTATTACCAGGTTGAGGGCAACAGTTGGAACCAGTGGTTAGCTTGATGAGATGGATCAGAAACTATCTTTCCTGCTATCGTGACGGTGCGTTGACGGTAAAGGGAAGCTAGTGATGGGACGGGGGTGCCAGTGATTTTTGATGCTTTTTGGATTATGCGCTGAAGTTTACTCCGCGATTGACCGTCCAGACTGTGACAGATGAAGTCAGGACTCTTTAAAGGATGGCTGTATAGAATCAGAGGAGGATTCTGCCAGAGATGGATTAGTATTTGATCGGCTATTTGATGATTTGACAGGTATTTTCGTACCATGTGAGTGTATTACTAATGTGGGTTACGAGGAATTTGTACGATGAGTCTGTGACGATGATGGATTGTCCAGATAAGATATCGTGAGTGCTTTTTATTGTAAAACATGTATGCAATTCAATCCATCATAGCAGGGCATGGCTACAGACCTGAGAGTGCAGCAGCTGGACTCTCTCCGAGACATCCAGCAGCTCCTGCTCCGCCAGCTTACGGCTCCTCTCGGTCTGCTCCACCGCCGACCTTAGCTCGTCAAGTTCCGACTGCAGCAGGTTGTTGCGCCTCTCCACGATGGCAATGTTCTCCTTCAGATCGTCGTTGCCCCGGAGAGCATCGTCCAGCTGCATCTGAGATTCCTGCCCCCCAAAAAAATAGCATTCCGTTGATAGAAAGAAACGACCTTTAAACATCCAATACCGCCTGAGCTTACCTTCAGATGGGAATGGACCCCCTTGAGCTGCTTCTGGGCCTCTGATGCCTGCCTGTTGGCCTGGCCCAGTTGGATCTCCATCTCATTCAGATCTCCTTCCATCTTCTTCTTCAGCCTGAGAGCCTCATTTCGGCTGCGAATCTCAGCCTCCAGGGAACCCTGCAGGGTGTCTATCACCCTCTGATAGTTGCGCTTGGCTTGCTCAATTTCCTCGTCCTTCTCGCCCAACTTCCGCTCGATGTCGGCCTTCACCTGGTTGAACTCCAGCTGAGCCCGGAGGATCTTGCCCTCCTCGTGCTCCAGAGAACCCTGCAAGAAAAGTTTTTGGCATTGGACAACGCATTCTTTCCGACTTAGACGAGAGCTATGAGAACATAAACTTCTCCCACCTCTGCCTCCTCCAGAGCAGTTTGTATCTCAGCCTTCTCCTGCTCCAGCTGTTTGCGGATCTTCTCCAGCTCATGGATGCTCTTTCCTCCCTCACCAAGTTGCTCAGTTAGATCAGAAATTTCCTCTATCGATAGAAGAACAAGTTAAGAAAATACGTCTTTTCACCGAATTCAACAAAACATTTTCCCCTGGCAGACCTTGCAGATTCTTATTTTCCCGCTTCATGGTCTCCAGATGGTCCAGAGACTCCTCATAGGAGTTCTTCAGCTTGAAGAGCTCTGTGCTGAGAGAACGAGCTTCTTTCTGAGCAGCCTCCAGCTCAGTCTGGGACTCCTCGTACTTCTGCTTCCACTCAGCAAGGACCTGGTGGAGCGGCATTGAAAATTAGATTATATACGGCTAATCCTTATATTCTGTATTTTTCCCCGTCATCACCTTGTCAAAGTTTCTTTGCTTCTTATCCAGAGCTGCAGCAGCAGTATTTGATCTCTCCACGTCCACCATGAGATCTTCAATCTCACCCTGGAGCCTGTGTTTGGTTTTCTCAAGCGAGGAACACTTGGCGTTCGCAGCTTCGACAGACTCCTCCGCATCCTGCAGACGCTGGGCCAGTTTCTTCCTGTTGCGCATGGACACATAAGTGACCATAATTCTCAGCCTTATCCAAACACTTGTTTTCTCTCCTAGCGGACCGTTGCTCTTACTTTGCGTCTTCCAGCTCCTCCGTCCTTTGGATGGCGTCGGTTTCGTACTTGGTTCTCCACTGAGCCACCTCCGAGTTGGCCTTGGACATGCTGCGCTGGAGCTCAGCTTTGGCCTCCTGCTCCTCTTCAAACTGCTCCCTCAGCAGTTCGCAGTCGTGACGCGCAGACTGCACTGCATGGGCAAGTGCATTCTTGGCCTGCAAGGTGATGATAATGCTTGCTTTAAAAAAAGGCACTTTCGCAAAGATTGATTGAAACACGGTTTATTGTGATAATGGGTACCTTGACTTCCTCTTCAAGTTGTCTCTTGAGGTCTTCAATCTGCTGAGTGTAGGATTGCTTCCCTCGGGTCAGCTGAGAGACCAGGGAGTCCTTCTCCTCCAGCTGTCTGCTAAGCTCACCTGTAAAATACAGACGTGTGTAAAATGTCAGTTGCATTCATAATGCCCCGCGTGGAATTGGTAAACAAATCCGTTTACCATTCTCTGTCTGAAGCTTTGCTTTTTGCATTGTGAAATCATTGATAGATCGCTGGTTTTCGTCCGCTTTTGTCTTGTATTCACTCATCTGATCCTCAAGCGAGCGGGCCAGTTTCTCCAGGTTGGTCTGAAATGAAGTATTTGTCCGTTTGCATTGACTCAAAATGGAAAACGAACAATGCATCATCATCTGATATGCTAATGTTTTGCATGAATGATTTGGAAAGGCACTAGAAACAGTCCTGAGCCCGTTTAGTTGCCATTTTTGCAAATGCTGAATCGTATCTAGCGTTTTTGTTTGTTTACTTTGGTTTTGATGATCTGCTCCATGTTGGAGACCACGTCATCCAGCTCCAGTCTGAGCTCACTCTTTTCCTTCTCCAGCTTTTGTTTGACCCTCTGCAGGTTGTCGATCTGCTCCCCCAGGTCGGCCACGGTGTCGGCGTTCTTCTTTCTCAGCGTGCCGGCCGTGGCTTCATGCTGCAGGGTGGCCTCTTCGAGGTCCCTGCGCATCTTCTGGAACTCGGCCTCTCGCTTTTTGTTCATCTCTATCTGGGCGGCCGTGGCTCCTCCGGCCTCCTCCAGCCTCTCGCTGATCTCCTCCAGCTCTCTGGCCAAGTCAGCCCTCTGTTTCTCCACCTTGGCACGGGTTGCTCGCTCGGCCTCCAGTTCCTCCTCCAGCTCCTCAATGCGAGCCTAAGGCAGCATTTTTGGAAAATTAAAGAAAAATCTTTTCCAGAGTACAAAAATACAAACTTGTTAAGACGGCGCGTGTACCTGGAGCTCTTTGAGCTTCTTTTGGAGTTGCATACCCATGGCTTGTTCATCCTCTATCTTGCTCAGTAACTGGCTGCTTTCAAAGTCCTTCCTTCAGTCAGTGAGGAGATGTGTCACATCAGTAAACAGCTTCTGATGCACCAGACTTACAACTGCAGAGGACCCATCTTACTTTTTGAGCTTTTCCTCCAGCTGCTGCTTGTCGTTCTCCAGATCCATCACATTCTCTTGGCTTAACTTTAAGTCGCCTTCCAGTTTTCTCTTGGCTCTCTCCAGGTCCATTCTCACTTTCTTCTCTTGTTCCAGTGACCCTTCGAGCTAACAGACGAGGCGTCCCAAACATCTCAAAACTCAAGGAAACATTTTACGACATCCATCAGGGTTAAATAACTTATAACATGATCTAAAACGGCATCCTAAGATCATCTCGAGCCTTGCCGGAGAGCTCTCGGCACAAAGGAGGGCTGACCAGAGTAGGGGGTCTGCTCGGTGTTGCCTTTAGATGTGCTATTGTACTTAAAAGTTGTTTGATTGATTGATAACTGTCAATCAAGACATCACACTAAATGACTTACATCATCAACCTGCTGCTCCAGTTTGGTTTTAGCTTTGGTTAGAGTGTTGACTTTGTCCTCCTCACTCTGTAGGTCATCCAGTGTCTGCTGATGAGCCTCCTGAAGTGCCTTCTTCTCTTTGGTCAGCTTGGCAATGATTTCATCCAAGGCAGCCATTTCCTCAGTCAGGTTTTTAACCTAAATGAACATCTCGTGAGAAGCGCTTCTTGAAATCTAATTATGAATAAATAACAATGTTTGGATTTTTTTTTTTTTTTTTACCTTGTTCTCGGTGGCATGCTTTTCTTTTTCCACTTTAGCCAGAGTCAGCTCAAGATCATCAATGTCCTTTTTGAGTTCTGAACACTCGTCCTCCAGCTTCCTCTTCTTGGCCGTCAGCTCGGCGTTCATCTCCTCCTCATCTTCCAGTCTCTCTGTCAGCTCTTTGGATTTGGCCTCAAGCTGGATCTTACTTTTGATCAAACCCTCACAGCGCTCCTCAGCATCTGTAAGGTTGTCTTGTTCCTGCACGGACCATTATTATCACCGATAACGTCTGTGAATATAAAAGCATGTTACCTGATGGTTTGATGGAAGGCCGGTCTTACAGATTGGACTTGGAGTTGCAGGTCATTCTTCTCTTGGAGAAGGGTGACCATTTTTTCCTCCAGCTCCTTTTTGCGGGCTTCGGATTTAGCATAGGCCTCTTTCAGCTTCAGAAATTCCTCCTTCATGTTTGCCATCTCTTTCTCGGTCTCAGCTGATTTCAACAGAGGTTTGATTTTGAAGAACATCTTCATCCAGGGCCAGTTTTTGACACCCATGAATGCACGAATGTTCCACTGGATAACCAATAGGGAATCCCTGAAAACAAGTGTGTACTCCATTACACTTTTCTTTCCCTTGTCTTGTCAGAGTAAATTTAAAAGCAAATGCAGTGTTCCAACCTGCGCTCAACAATTTTCTGGAACTCAATCCTAGCAAGGAGTCCTCTGGATCTCGCTTGAATTCCAGTGATGATGAGAGCCAGACGATCGTCTCTCATCTCTTCAAGAACACCCAAGAGACCAGCTTTGAAGAAGACCTGAAATTGCCGTAATATTTTCCAACCAAGAGATTCAGACCCCAACAAAAGTTTCCATTCTTTTTGGAACAATTCAGTGTGTGATCATTCAACCAACCTTGGTGTGTCCAAGTTTATACTGCTCATGGTCAATGTCCAAAGAGCCTAAAAGCTTCTCTGCTGCTTTCTTGTTGTCAATGAACTGTCCCTCTGGGATAGCATTAGGGTTCAGGATGCGGTATCTGAGACAGACATTAAAAAAAAAAAAAAAAAGAAAACAATCAGAAGAACCTTTAAAATATTCTTTTGCCTCAAACCACCACAGATAAAATAACATTTTAGAGCGCAGCAGAAGAAATGTTAAGAAATGGCTCGGTAAACTCTGCTCCTCTTGCCTTTGTTTGAAGTCTCCATATTGGATCCTGTTGGGGAAGCCCTTCCTGCAGATCCTGATGCCCTCCAGCACGCCGTTACAGCGCAGTTGATGCATGACGAGAGGATTCTCCATCGCCCCGGGAGTCTTGGTCTCGTTGGGGATTAAACAGCGTACAAAGTGCGGGTGGGTTGACCGTAAGTTGGTCATCAGTTTATTCAAGTTCTCCTGTTGATCGGGAAAATGTCTTTAATAACCAATTCACGAGGCCTTTAACATGGTCCACGTTGTTGGTATATCATACCCGGTGCAATGCGGACACAGTTTGGAAGGAAGAACCTTTCTTCTTTCCTCCCTTTCCTCCCTTTCCTCCTGACTCTTGAGCGCCATGTGAAAGATGAGGAAAGATCAGTGACATGGCTGCACAGACGCTGTTCAGTTCTGTTGCCAGATGTATGCCTAGTTATCTCACTACAACAGTAAAAAAAAAAGAAAAAAAGATGACGGTTATTACCTGCGTCTGCACCAGCGTACCCAGCAAACAGAATACCCAGGAGCTTCAGGTTAGACTTCTGATACAGCCCAACCACAGTCTCGTTCAGCGGGTCCTTGTTCTTCACCAGCCAGTTGGTGATGTTGTAATCGACAATGCCGGCGTAGTGAACCAGGGAGAAATGGGCCTCTGGTCTTCCTTTGATAGCCCTGGGCTTCTGGAAGTTAGGACTTTTCCCCAAGTGGTTGTCGTAAAGTTTGGCTTTAAATGTTGCGTCGCTGGCTTTGGGGAACATGCACTCCTCTTCGAGGATGGACATGATACCCATGGGCTAAAAAGAGGGAATTGTTTAAGTGACTGAATGTGAAGCGTTTCAAGGCGCGGGTCAAATTGGGATTGTGGAATTGCGTTCATCGCTAACCTTCTCAATGAGTTCGATGCAGGCTGCTAAGTCCATGCCAAAGTCAATGAACTCCCACACAATGCCCTCCTTCTTGTACTCCTCTTGTTCCAGAACAAACATGTGGTGGTTGAAGAACTGCTGCAGCTTCTCATTCGTGAAGTTGATGCACAATTGCTCAAAGGTGTTAAACTGCGGAGACACGTTTAAAAATAAATCTTAGACAAAGTACGTTTAGTCACCCGATGTTCTCGAAACACTTAGTACTCACATCAAAGATCTCAAATCCAGCAATATCCAGCACGCCAATGAAGTACTGGCGAGGTTGCTTGGTGTCCAAGGATTGGTTGATTCTCACCACCATCCACAGGAACATTTTCTCGTACACTGACTTTGACAGGGCACCGATGGAGTAGTTCACCTAATAATTGCACAAAATCAAAAAGAAACAAAACTTGTCCCACTTTTTTTTTCTTTTTCTTTTTTTAATCGAGCAATGAATAGATTTTTTTTTTCTTGCATTTTCTTTTTAACTCACTTGCTGCACGTTCTGCCCTTTAGTGACCCACTCATTGCCTACTTTAACTCGGGGGTGGCACAAGCCCTTGATGAGGTCAGCAGAGTTCAAGCCCATGAGATATGCACTTTTGTCCACATCTGTTGGAAAAGTTGTTGTGAAGGAGGAAGAGTTTCAATGGGTTATTAATTGTTTAAGGCTGATGTTCTAATGTAGTTTAGCAAGAAATATAAAGAAAATGACAATGTCTTGCGTTAGTGGTGTCGTTGGCTTCTACGAATGGGCCTCATGCTGCCCCACCTTCTGTGCCATCTGGCTCAGCTTGCTCCTCTCTCTGCTTCTGCTTAAACTTCATGTTCCCGTGGTGCATGATGGCACCAGTCAGCTTGTAGATGCTGTTCTTCTCCTCTTGGGTGAAGCCCAACACATCAAACGCTTCCTGAAGTTACAACATCGGATTCATTTAGCTGTGAACAATGTGGAATTTTTTTTTTTTTTTTGACAAATGCTCTGTTTTATTCACATCTGTAGCCATCAGCTCCTCTTTGTCGTCGATGGATTTTACGGTTGTCTCTCCTTGGGAGATGTAGCTGTAGTCATAGGGGTTGTTGGTAATGAGCAGCATTTCTGCCGACGAAAAAAAAAAAAAAAAAAGTACCTTAGCTCTTGTTGCTGTTGGACATTCCTTTTACGCTTGATCCTGTTCGTCACGTCCTTTACTCACCCAGCAGTTCTGGTTTCTGTTGGGACAGAATCTGGTAGAAGATGTGGTAGTCCCTCTCAGCCTTCAGCTGATAGGTCACCCGGGACTTCTCCAGCAGGTCTGAAATGACACAAATTGCACTTGCAGCGTACAGAGGGGAACATTTCTACCTTCGTGAGTTCTGCCGCGTGAACTTACATGTTTCAATATCAGCTGAGGAGAGTTTCCCACTGACTCCGAAATGGATACGGATGAATTTACCCTGTAATGAGAAAATAAGGCTTCGCTCGCAGCATCGCATACAGTATATGCATGCAGCACTTGATCATCCCTGACTTACAAATCTGGAGGAGTTGTCATTTCGGATAGTCTTTGCATTTCCGAAGGCCTCCAGGGCGGGATTAGCCTGGATGATTTGATCTTCCAGGGTGCCCTACGGATGACAACAAGTTCTGGCACCGACTAAAACTGAATTTATGAATTTGCCCGCATTGAGGGCAGAGGAAAACGGACTGCATGAAACCTTTTTCTCTTGGCTAGCGTCCTTCTTGCCAGTGACGGCCGCAATGCTGGCAAAGTACTGGATGACCCTCTTGGTGTTGACAGTCTTTCCTGCACCAGATTCTCCACTACAATGGAATCAAAGGCACAAACTCAGCGTGTGTCGCGCAAAGGAAAAATACAACCGCCGTGAGTCCTTTTAACTTACGTGATGAGAATAGACTGATTCTCTCTGTCTGTGAAACGGAAACAAATGACTTGGTTGGAAACGTTCCTGTTGATGATGTTTTAAACAGTGGTCTGCAGCGGCTTTACAACCTGCCAACATGTACTGGTACGCATTGTCAGAGATGGAGTAGATGTGAGGAGGAGCTTCGCTCCTCTTCTTCCCTCTGTAGGCGTTGACCACGGACTGGTCGTAAACCGGCAGCCACTTGTAGGGGTTGACGGTGACGCAGAAGAGCCCCGAGTACGTCTGCAGTCACAGTCACACAGGTCAGTCTGGGTTCAATTGGACTGCCACAGGCGACTGAGATTCAATTCGGCACATCGCTCGTCGTCACTCACGTAGATCATCCACGCTGCGTAACGCTCTTTGAGGTTAAACAGCACGGCGGGTTCGTGGAGGAAGGTGAACATCGCCATGTCCTCGATTTTGTCGAACTTCGGCGGGTTCTGAGGGTGGATGTCAACCTCCTTATGGGTCACAGTCTGAAATGACATGTCACCCGAGATGGTTGAATACGTTTGTGGCCAAATGGAAAGTCAATTTTTCAAGTTTTGCTCTCCAGGTCCAAGTTGAAACAGCGGTGCCAAACCTTTATCGAGGATAAGTGAACGATAAATCCACGCCAGTGAGTGTAATGTGCGCTTGCTTACTTTTCCAAACTCCGTTTCAACGGTGGCTTTGTCGCCGTCTCTGCTGGTGACTCTGGCTTTCACGTACTCCACCTCGGGGTCGGGGACGAAGCACTCCCTCTTGATGTCGAAGACCCGAGTCTGCGCCTCCAGGCGCTCCTTGTCCGACTTTCTCAGGAAGGACGCGGCGGCGCCGAACTCCGCCATGATGGAGTCACTCGACATCTTGACAGCTATGAACCAAGAACTTGAGTTTGAAAGCGGACCTGTGCAGTCTGGGGGCTGACTTCTTATTATTTTTTATTATGTTCGTGGTCAGGAAAGTCATTAGAATTGGTCTTGAATGGTTGGGATCTTCTCAACATGTGGCGTGCCCTGAGATGTGGCGTTATGCAATTAAAACTGAATTGAAACGAATTGAATTGAGTTGCAGAGCTCCAAATGATGCCACATGAGGCATTGATGCTCTCTGTAGGTTAGTGACAGGACCCCCAGACAGATGCTGAGACCACCTTGTCTTTGTCAACTTCCAAACATGTGGAATGTCCAACCAAACATTATTTTCAAGAAGCTTAAAGTCCAACTGTTGGTGGGAGGTTATAAACAGAGGGCTAAATTTGCTGTTTTCTGGAGATCGATTTTTTTTCTTTCTTTTTTTCTTTTTTTCTGGATTTGTCAATTTGATGCAGCTGGATGTTATAATGAAAAATGAAAAAAAAAAAGGACATTGAAGGAGGGGTTTACCTGATTTCTTGTCCCTTTATCCCTCAGTTGAAATGGTGAGATGGAGTTCTAGGAAAAAAAAAAAAAAAAAGAAATCCGATTACATTTAATTTGTTGAAGTCAGGAATTAAGAAGTCAAAAGCAAAGTAAAATGAATACTGACCTGCAAGTGACTTGTTCCTCTCTTTATTTGTCTCCCTGAAGCCCTTCTTTTATACATCCAGGAGGCAGAGCTTGGAACTGCAGCCACCCAATGAGTGAGGGGCAGGGCAACCGCGGACGCTGATCAAAAAAAAAAAAAAAAGGTTGCATCTGTATTTGGAGACAAAGGAGCGGACAACAATAACCCTTGCGGAGTAATTGGCTTGTGCACTCAAACTTGTCTTCCGTCCCCCGGGACCATCTATTTTTGAATCGCCCTTCAAGTAATCAAGGGCGCATGCGACTGTTTGTTCTTCTTCTTCTTCTTTTTTTTAAATGTATTTTAGCTTTTGTGTTTTTTTTTTTACAGTTCAATCTGTTTCCTCCGGGAAAACTGCTTGCTTTTCTGATGATATGTTGAGAGGCTGACGTTGTTTGAACTAATTCCACAAACTAATTTATTTCAATTATGCGATTCATGGATTTGATCATTTCGAATGCAGCAGTGCCTGCCGGTCGACGGCGAGACGCAGAAACCCTAACCTGTCTTCTCTCGCCCTCAGGGATAAAGATAAACTCCTGAGGTTTTCAGCGGACGTCGAGCCCGCTCTCCTCGACAATAAAAGATGACGGCTGCCCAGCCGTCCAAGGCTCCGGCGCCTGGGGCGCGAAGAAATTGCTTTTGGTGCCATACGGAACGCTCGGCCCCTGCCCCTTATGCACACGTTATTAAGGACGACGGGGGTCGGCGTTTGCCATAACCGCCACGTTAGCGGCGGACCTCCTCGCGCCGCGCGTTTACGGGGTCGGACCGCCGTGAGAGGGCTTCCTCAAGAAGCAGACGAGGCCCTTTTGACCTTGGCAGCTTCGCACTTCATCGCCGCTCACGTCGACCTTGCCGGTCCTGACAGTTGCCCGTCTGCGGCGCGGCATAACCGCCCGTCGATGCCTTAAAGGGCAGCGCTGAGGCTGCCATTCCCAGCTGTCTTGTGGCCTTCTGCCGCCGGCGCTGGCGGTGAAATCGGGGGGGGGGGCCCTCCTGGGCTTTTCCCGAGGGTCCTCCGCTCCGGTCGGGCAGACGTGGAAAGTGGCGGTCGCGGAATGTGGTCATAGCTGAAATGCTTTTTGGTTTTTGGACCTGCAGGTTTGACATCTTTTGGAGTAATGAAATCAAAGCAGGATGTGATCATAATTTAAAGGTGTATGTAGACATATATAATGATTTATTATTATTATTATTATTATTATGAGACATCATATTAGATTTAACTTCTATTTTTTGCAGCACAGTACAACTTGTGTCCACTGTTCTTTTCTATTCACAGACTCCCGAGCACACGGAGTTCTCATCTCATGCGGATGTCTTCAAAAGCGCCCCCACACACACACACAGTGGACTGAGAGGTGTTGACGGCACATTGTAGTCTTCCGTTTGTCCTTGAGCTCAAAGTAACCACATGACATTCGCCGAGCCGTCGCCTTAAATGCCAGCGGAGCGGCGAGGCCCATCGCAAAGACCCGAGTGACGGCTGGGATTAAAGATAGAGTCACACCCGTTCACACCAAGCGGGTGTGTGAGTTTGAGTTTGAGTTTTTTTTTTTTTTCCTATCGCTGGGTGGCTGGTTCCTTTGTTAGACTCCTGGCACAGCGCACGGACTGCCTTTGCACCGTAGTTAACAGCAATTAACATGTTTTGTTTTGTTTTGTTGTTTTTCTTGTTCAGGCCAGACGGCGAATGCTGTTTTCTTAGATGAACTCAAAGGCCGCGGTATCGAAAGGACGGGGCAACACATGTGAAGTGTGAATAACTTCACAGCCGCCAGCTGTTGTGCCGATCAGGCTGGGGTTACCATTGTATATGCTGGCACTTGCGGCAACTTAATACTGTAACCCCACACCCTTTCTTGTTGGCCTGGCATGATTTCCTTCTGTGTACCCTTGAGGACAAAGATAAACTCGTGAAATTCCTTCTTTTAATTCCTTGCCTTGAGCGCGAGCACCATCACGGGTCCAGTGACTTCACTGAGGTGGCAGTGTGACCGACTTGTTGGGTGATTTAAATAAAGAACAAAAAATAAATAAATTGTGCCTCTAATCAGGACTTCACCTTCGTACGTGAGAAACGCAATTAGGCTCATAGAATAACAAATGGCAAGGGAGCGAAAAAAAAAAGTGACACCTACACTGATTGTTTAGTCCTTTGCTTTTTTTTTTTGCTTTTCTATTTATGTGCCAAAACAGTCTGTTGTGGAAAGTCGCTCTTGTGGAACTACAACATCACCAAGACCATGAGTGCCTCATGGAGACACCCACAGCCCTCCTCAGAGGGCTATGGACTCTGAAACTCCTCGTAGGTTCTACCAAAGCATCCTTTTTAGCAGGAAGCTAAAAGCAGGTAGTTTTGTGGGTGACTCTGTTTGTTTGTTTTCCATGGAAGGCGGCGCAAATGTTGCCCTAAATGGGAAACGATGGTCTTTAAAAATGGTCTGAAATTGGACCTTTAACTTCATCTTGAAGATAACATCCACCTCCCGTCCACATCCCCCCCCTACCCCCATGTGTCCCAGGACAATAGTCCCATTAGCCTAATGGTAAATATATGACGTCCTCACATATTCGAAGCCTCTTGGATCGCAAGGGAATTCTTTCAGTGCAAGTGGTGCAGTCCCCGCCAGTTGCTCCCACAAGTGTAAAGCTGTCTACAGGGTGATAAATTCTCTGAGACAGAGTTTGCGAGTGACATGTCTTCCTCCCAAGACCTCTGCATAGCACGCTAAGACCCCGCTAACACTTGACACTTCCCTTCTCAGATCCTTGAGTGCACTCGTTAGTCACATTAGCGCCGGTAGCACCCCTGACCAAAATGGCTGTATCGTTTTACGGACAGTGCAAGGGGGGGGGTTCACAGTTTGTTTGTACAAGAAAAACTTGATCGTGCTGGACTTTTAAAGATGCATTAAGCTTGTTAGCAGTATTTTTGCTTGCGCTTAACAGCAGCCATAATGCTAAACACAACGTAACAAAAGACAGCAAACAAGGGGAAATGTTGCATTATATGTGGTTTTCACAGTTACATGCATTAAAATGACTTTGCACGCATTTAAAGTAGGGCTGTCAGCATTAACGTATTCATCGTGATTAATTAAATACAGTCCATAACGCGTTTTTTTTTTTTTTAATTGCATTTCAAACATAAGGCCGGGTTCACACCAGAAGAGCCACGAAGCACCATGGAATGGATCGTTGTCAAGTCAAGATGGAAGATAGAAATTGATCTTGATGAAAGAAAAACAGCTGAGCAGAAGCGCTTGTCGGCCGTCGTGGAGAAATGCGCGTCTGGTGTGAAGAGGAGGGCTGTGGCTCGTGGGCCGCAGCCGCTTTGCGCCGCTTCCGCATCCGGTGTGAACCCAGCGTGAGCCTTTTTAGTCTCTTTTACTCACCCATCGTCGGCCCCTCCGGCCGATTTCTGGTAAGAAATGCTCTACATTATGGGGTTAAAACGGCCTTGAAATGCAAAGTAACAGAACTTTTACACAGGCAATTCAAACCACGATTAATCGCAGTTAACTGTGAAGATTCTGTGATTAATTGCGATTTCAAAAAAAGTTATATCTTTTGACAGCCCTAATTTAAAGTTAAAGTCCCGGTGACTGTCACATTGACAGGAATCATTGGGTTATCTTACCGCCCAATTCCAGCCCTGAATACTGAGTGCCAACAAGCAGGGAGGCAATGGGTACCATTTTTACAGTCTTTGCTCTGACCCGGCGAGGGATCGAACCCACAACCTACCAGTCTCACTAGACTCACTGAACCACCGAGCATCTAAATTGAATTAACAATGTGAACATGGGTTGGCGACCCCACCCCCCACCACCCTGGCTGGAGAGCTCCACATTTCATTTCTTCAGAAGGTAAAGGTCAGGAGAGCTGTCACTCAGAGTGTGTTTCAGGGTAAGTGGGTCCTCTCTCCGCGCGGCGATGACGTGCCGCCACACACACACACACGACAGGAGAAAGTGGACGAGCGGCGTGTCATCTTGTCCCGCGACGCTCATGCCTGACCTTTCACAAGTCCCGCCACGCGTCGCGCCTGGCGCGCCGCTCCAACCTTAAGGCCATTGTTTTGCTACCAGGGTGGAACATTCCTGGATGTCAGCTGCCTTTGCACAGCCAACAACAAGCGCGCCGCCGAGGCCGAGAAGGAAGAGCTGACGTCAGCGTTTCTGCAACTTCGAGGGGCGTAAGAAGTCTTTTGCGTGGTCGGCACTCGTTGAGTGCGGCCAAATGTGCAGTTCGGTGGTGGAGGGAGTGTTGCAGTGATCGAGTCTCCAAACTGCGCGCCCATTTGCTCACTTTTGCGTCTGTACTTTCAGCCACGGGCGATCCGCGCACCGCCAGCTGGTGCCAAAGACTCTTGGCAGCAGCTCCGTTTTCACAACTCTGTGAAGACGAGAATTTTCACTGTGTGCCACCTCCGCAAAGCCATGTAGTTCTACTGCACGCTCTCCAGCCCTTCCACTCACCATAACCCTTATTCGGTGAAAATGACCTGATTTGTTATTTTTTGCATTTAATCTATAATGGTCCTGGTATAAGTGTCCCGATAGGTGCGTGACAATAGCCTCACATGCCTGGTGCCACCGAGCAAGAGGTTGCTGTGATGTGCAGATGAAGTTACAAGAAGTGTTGCCGCCATCTCTTGGCTATGAGCGGTACTACATATATTTGCACACTGGACCATCGAATTTCATCAATGCAAGAATGTTACTCAAAGTTACTCCCAGACTGTTTCGGTCTGATGTATCATCAGTTACAGCCATTTGTTTTAGAAATAAAGTGTGACTTCATGTTTCTTCTTTTTTGTTGTTGTTGAGGATTTTATGTTTTTACTTCATTTCAAAATAAAGTTGTTTGCCAGCAAAGTAAATGGTGTATTCTGTGTCATCATCATCATCATCATCATCATCATCATCATCACCACCACCACCACCATTATTATCATTATTATCATTATTATTATTATTATTATTATTATTATTAGAAGAAGAAGAAGTAGTAGTCTTTTTTATTTGTCCCCATGGGGAAATTGGATTGCAGCAGATCACACAACACACACACACACACATATATAAAATATGTCAAAACAATAACCAGACATTCAACATAATAAAAGAGCACGGTAGTCGCATCTCAATGACGAGGAGAAGCAGTTTTTAACGCTTCAACAGACTGGCTGAGAGGCTTAGTGAGGAACTGTGCTGGCTGTTTAGGAGTTTAATCGCCTGAGGCACAAAGGAAAATTTTTTGCTCTGTTTTTTTGTAAACAGTGGGGGGGCGCCCTGAAGGAAGCAAAGCAAGTGTGTATATTATTATTATTATTAGTAGTAGTAGTAGTAGTAGTAGTAGTAGTAGTAGTAGTGGTTTTATAGGAATAAATATATGTAATTTCACATTTTGGCCACCAGGGGGCAGTCGTCCGAAGAGTATAAATTGAGTCGACTTCTTCGCCGACTTTCACTCGGTCAGGTCAGAAGTGGTTGGAGTCGGACGCGTGACATGGAGCGGAGGCTGCTCGGAGAAAACTAGGATTATTTCAGTGAGTATCACACTTTGAGCTTCATTCAGTTTATTTCTCAAGGAGTTGTAAAGGTTCGCCGAAACAACGGAGGTGTTTTTGGACATCGTGGAGTTTCAGCGCCTCTTCAGCGGAAGCAACCAGGTACTTCGTCACCGCTCGGCGGCTGTTTTGCACTTTCTCAGCCTTGAAGTCCACTCCACGTCTCTCAATCTCGCTTCTCCAACTGCATTTTAGCGTCGCACTCTGAAATGCGGCCGAGTTGAGAGCTAGTTGGCCAGCTAGCTCTAGCCGAGCACGTGCTCCAGCGTGGTGGCCGGAACGAGGACGCCGACCAAGTTGTAAAGGTTCGCCGAAACAACGGAGGTGTTTTTGGACATCGTGGAGTTTCAGCGGAAGCAACCAGGTACTTCGCCACCGCTCGGCGGCTGTTTTGCACTTTCTCAGCCTTGAATTCCACTGCACGCTTCAAACTCACGTCTCTCCAACTGCATTTTAGCGTTGCACTCTGAAATGCGGCCGAGTTGAGAGCTAGTTGGCCAGCTAGCTCTAGCACCTGCTGATTGCTAATTGCTGACACCTGTCGCAGGAACGAGGACGCCGACACAACGGAGTTTCAGCGGAAGCAACCAGGTACTTCGTCACCGCTCGGCGGCTGTTTTGCACTTTCTCAGCCTTGAATTCCACTCCACGTTTAAACTCACGTCTCTCAATCTCGCTTCTCCAACTGCATTTTAGCGTCGCACTCTGAAATGCGGCCGAGTTGAGAGCTAGTTGGCTAGCTAGCTCTAGCGTGGTGGCCGGCTGATTGCTAATTGCTGACACCTGTCGCAGGAACAACGGAGGTGTTTTTGGACATCGTGGAGTTTCAGCGGAAGCAACCAGGTACTTCGTCACCGCTCGGCGGCTGTTTTGCACTTTCTCAGCCTTGAATTCCACTCCACGCTTCAAACTCACGTCTCTCAATCTCGCTTCTCCAACTGCATTTTAGCGTTGCACTCTGAAATGCGGCCGAGTTGAGAGCTAGTTGGCCAGCTAGCTCTAGCCGAGCACCTGCTCCAGCGTGGTGGCCGGCTGATTGCCAATTGCCGACACCTGTCACAGGAACTAGGACGCCGACGAACTCCAGACGAAGAAAGACGTGGATTATTCAGTGTCGAACCCCACGGAGCTGAATGCTGCTTGTCGACCAGGTAATCATTTAAATTCATTGCTTTTCTCTCCAGCAGCCTCACTAGTTGTCCATGATGCAGCAGGACGCCGCTCTGCCACGCTTCTTCAACCATTGACTTTTCTGTCCCGTGTCGCTGATGGAGAACTATCATCTTTACACAGGTACAATGCAGGACGTCGCTGGAACCTGGTCATAGAAATGTAAGTATGTCTCCGTATCTATTTGTTTTATTTCCATTTCATGGCGACAAACGATGCAGTGCGGTTTCCCAATGGAGAGGTAAAACTTCCCATTTTACGCTAACAAATGCAACTGTCATAGAAAGGTTGTTTCCTTTTCTGTCTTTGTCTTATATTGGGTGTTCTGCTGTGAATTCCTTTTACAGTATTGAAACTCATCAGAGCGCTGGCCTCATGTGAGTTGACAAATTCTGAAGTTGGTTCTGTTTCCCCTTTTAATTGAATGCTCTTGTCTTTCAGTGCCTGAATCCAGCTGGCAGATTGTTGTGTTGAACTTGAATAAAGATTGGTTTCAAATGATTCCCTGTTCTTGTTTGATCTTTGGTCACAAGACACTTCCTCTGGCACCACCCTTGGTTTAGACATGGTTGCAACATTTTTACTTGTCAGCCCCTACTTAGGAGACCTAAGCTGTTGGTACTCTTAACCCCCACAGCCAGCTCTTATTTAGAGGAATTGGCCGTTAGTGCATTTTTTGGTACTCTGAAGGCCCTACAGCCAGCTGTTAGTAAAAAAAAATTCTTTAACCCACCCTGGTCGTTAGTACATTTTTTTAAAAAAGTTGGTGCTTATTAGTAAATTTTGTAGAACTTGGTGCTTTCGCCACCCCAAATTCTTTTTGAAGGCCCTATATAATTCAACCAAGTATATAGTGGATTTTTCTCAGTTCAGCTGGACCGAGGGGCCTGCTTGCGACTCAAGTGAGCAAAATACAAACAAGGAGTAGGTTTCTCAAAAACTTTATTTAGAAACTCAACATAGTGACATACAGCCAACAAGCTCAGAACAAACATTGAAAAGGGGTCAGCATGTTTTGGGAGAAAAACCAAAGGGGGGAAAAAACAATTTTCCCCCCTTCTTTTCATGGGCACCTGTGGACAGAAGAGAACAGAGTTAGAACCTTGTCTTGAAGACTGAAGGGAAAAATGTGCAAACACAATAAAGTCACTTCAGATACTCACCAACGAGATGCAGATCTGGGCTCCCGGAACTCTGGTGTAACATAAAAAAATAAATTACTTTCACATAAGGAGAAAAGTCTCTTGAAATTTTGTTCCAAGGAGAAGACAAACGTCTCACCTTGCGCCAATGTTCAGCTCCACTCTCTGGATGTTGGCCAGCATCATCTCCAATTGCTTCTGTGGGAGAAGGCAGGCAGGCAGCAACAACAGTACATGCAGCTACATCAACAAAGCCAAAACAGACACAACCTTGAATACAGACACAGCTCTAAGAACAAATTTGTCGAGTCTGCAAGTTGTCCGCAGTGACGAGAGCCCCCTCGCCAAGCGTCTCCGGCCCAGTCAGATCAGGTTCTCCGGGTCCAGCTTGCGCAGTCAGTCGAGGGAAGCTCAAGTGCTCCCTGGTGGACAACAAGGAGAAGACAAGTCATTCCTGCAAAACCAAGAAACGCTTTGAAGGATGGAGCGGCAACATTTCAAGAAATTAAGATTTTTCTTTATTAACATTTACACAGCAAAGTCAATTCTGGCCAGGACGCATTTTTACGCCAGCAAGTTCCAAACGAAATGACGGTCAGGTGACGCAGGGTTCCTCCTCGGGGTTTGCTGGAAGCCTTCAAAGCTAGCATCTGCCAAGTCATCTGCAAGGACAGCAAGGACACCGAGGACGCCAGTGAATGACGAGTACCTGACGTCATCGGATCCAACAGCCTGGTCAAGGCAGAGGAAGCCCGGCGCCTCTGAGCTCCAATAAAGCGTCACTGCATTAAGATAACCACAAGGAAATCACAATCAGTTTCATGCGACATGCAGAAAATGCTTCTTGTTGTCCTACTAGGAAAGTTAATTAAAAAATGTCTAACTGTTGGATGAACAACTTGTGCATCTCCCATCACACTTAAAAATGAAATCATGACACAAGATGTTCATTAAATACCAGCATATGAAGAACAAAGAAAACACGTCGATTGTTGCCATTAGTTTCAAATTTAGTGCGATCTGAATGGATGTTGGCTGACTAAAGGCTTAAAGATTCAAATAAAATAGACAATGACCTTTATAAAAAAAAATATATATATATAAATAAATCAGCCTCTGCAGCATGGCGGTGGGGTCCAGTGAGGCTCCAGTCCAATCAGGTTGTGCAGCCACAGATGGAAGCCTCATGACACCTTGTGGACAGCAAGGAGAAGACACTTTCAGTGCACAAGTGAGACGCAAATTGTATTGTATTCAATCTTTTCTTTTCTCATTTATGTGCAAAATACCATGGGATGCAAATTAGAGCTTTAAAAGCAAGTTGGATGGTTTCGATTTCAGTGCAGCGAACAGACATGAGCAAAAAACTCAAACGTTCAAAAATAAAAATACTCACCGAGAATGCTTTCACAGGTCCGGGTAGCAGCAGTTCAGCTTCACTTCCGGGTAGAAGGCCAGGTTCCCATCAATTACCATCATTGCCGACACCTGTGTTGACTAGTTCGTTTCCAGCCTAACTAGCCGCAGGTGTTCTCGTCGTCAGAACCTGCAGAAGGAACAACGCAATTCTTTAGAGGAAAAAAAAAAAAGGGGGGGGGGGGGGTAAAACTTGTCACGTAGAGAACAAGATAACTGTAAATAGTTGGCCAATAAATGTTATGCTCAAGCCAGCAGTTCGTTTTCGCACCAAGCCAGACTCTTCATTAGCCCAACACGGCACACTTTCTGTCAAACGTCACATTAACTGTCAAACCTTACCAGAGTCCTCGAAACTTTTGGAGCCAACACACGCCGGCAGCCATTTTGGCTCCACGCTGACATACAGAGGCTCCGAGTAAGTGGCGTCACAACACGGAACAGCAACCATCACTGAAACACACAAAAAAACCCTTACACAAATGAAACAAAAACGGGCCAGTTGTTCTTTAGCGTCTTACCTCTGAATCCGGACTCGCTATCCAGGTCGATAGGTAGCTAGCTGGCTCCACAGCTTGGGGCTAACCAGACCACACAGGTGTGTGGGTAGCACGGTGCTCGTTAGCTGGCTGGCTAGCTCTGCGCGAGCCAAGTAGGCAGCTGGGCGCTGGTTCTCCCGTTCCATCTAGTTGAACACGCCATTGCTGAACAACAGCTTAACTGAGGAATCACTTCAGCCTTTTTAAAGGTCAGGGTGACCGAGGAGACAGGTGCGTCTAATTAAGCTGATGAGGGTCACCTGCCACCTACCGGTGTGGAAGACTGCAGGCAGCGAGCCGCTCTGTGGACTGAACCAACTCAACTGCTCAGCGGGACAGGGGTGCGTCTGCCCAACTATTTGATTCACCTAAAATGGAACGCTGTTTTCTTCATTTCCTCATCTGTCCAGTTGACCACTATAAAACTGATTGCTGAAGTCACTGAAAATTCACCACATTAGTTCCATCATCCAAGTTCATGAAATTCAGTCACACTCGACTGCAGCTCAAGCTCTGCGACTCTGGTCGCGTCCACGTAAAAGATCTCCACTTCACATTTTAATGATATAAATCAACAGTAATTGGACTTTTACAGCATCCAAACTGGCCCAGGAAAGAAGACAAGAGGCGACGCAACACCAGCAAATCCAAACTTTAATTCATTGCACATTAAAAAAAAAAGCAGATGAGGCTGGCGTCAGCGGGAAAACCTGCAGCCCCCTTCGCTTTAGGGGGAGATGGCTGAGGACCGGCTGAGGTCGTTCTGAGACCTCCAATCTTTCGCCTGGGCTCCACCCACCTCGCCTCCTCTGGGCCAGTTGGGCTGCATCAGTGCTGCTGAGCCACGGTAGTAAAATAGGGGGGAAAACGAAACAAAACAAAACAAAATAAAAACATGTTTCACAGACAGGAAGTTAGAAATCAGGCACACGTGGAGGCAATCAGTGGAGAAACACAGGCGTGTGATCGGCCATCGTCATCATCATCTTTATTCAAGCCACGCCCTCACAGGCCACCACCCACCTGCTACTCCACATCTTCCTGCACGTGCTGCAAAGGTTGTGGCCCTTATTTCTTTATTTCCTTCAAATACAAGAGATTAGTCGAGTTCAGTTCATAATCCAAACGTTAATGGCTATCCTGTGACCACGCCCCCACCTCCAACTTGTGCTCCAGTATTTCAATTTCTAGATCTGCCCGCCGAATCTGGCGGTCCAAGAATTGCATTTCTTTGTCAGTTTTTTGGATTTTTTTCTCAGGAGATGAATTTTTTTTTGATAAATCTCTCTTTTCGGTAACCGGGAACACACAAGGAGGTCATACAATTATACCGCCGTACACGGTTTTCACTGAATGAACGTCTTAGCGTTTACGGAGCGTCCATCTCACTGCGTCGAGATGTGAAGTTGAGGGACCCTCCTGCCGCTTCCCAGCCGTGCCCTGTTCAAAAAATGACAGTGTGTTAATACTTGAGCACTGGCTCAATGTTACCATATGTTCCACTTACAGTCACGAGGTCTGGTGTGGCGTGAGGGGGCTCCACCAGGCAGGTAGCACCAACACAATCTGCTGGGACAGATAAAAAGTAAAAGTTATGAAAACGGCATTACGTCGCTGATAAAACCACATGACGTTTTACAGTGTTACACGTGGTCATGTGTACTTTACAATGTAAAACATGATCAAAGCGAGGCCTCCCTCTGAGATTATGCTGAGCTCGTACCTGTTTGAACAACGTTTTTATATTTCATCTTCACCCGCTGCCAAGTGCGCTTCTCCCCGGCGCAACTGCACCTACGTGAACAAAACGAAAAGGCTGCCACTTAATCAGTCCCCCCCCCCCTGTAATCTGCATTGCTATGACTGCAAAGGACAACATTTAAACTGACGCATTGACCCGAGCGGCAAGGTCCTCCCACGCCGCCTCCCTCTCCTCTGCAGCCGCGGCGGTGTTGCGCTTCTTCTGGAAAACGTGTTCAAACTCACTGTGTGACTTCCGTAGGACTTCTAATTCAACTGGGGTGAAATAAGCAGCCCTCCTCTTCCCTGTTGGCGAATCCTCAAATCTGAGCTCCATTGATGCTGTCTTTTTTGTAGCTGTGGCGCAGGCGTCACTTCAGTTGAAACTGCTCCGAGCTGATCAAACTCACTCACATCAGCTGTTGTGGAACCCGGGAAGTTGTTGAGAGTGGTTACACTCAGATTTTGTTGAACCTGCTTGATGAAATGTTGCAGGTGGGAGGTTCAACAAACTCTTGAGTCGACTGCCCAACTCTTTGTTTTGTGACCCCGAGCAGGGCAAACTCAGAGTATCTCCATTTATCTTTATATTGTATTTATTTTATCCGTGTTCTTTATCCTCTTTGAGAGTTTGTATTTTTTCAGATTTTTCAGAGGGCTATGGACTCTGAAACTCCTCGTAGGTTCTACCAAAGCATCCTTTTTAGCAGGAAGCTAAAAGCAGGTCGTTTTGTGGGTGACTCTAGTTTGTTTGTTTTCCATGGAAGGCGGCGCAAATGTTGCCCTAAATGAGAAACGATGGTCTTTAAAAATGGTCTGGAATTGGACCTTTAACTTCATCTTGAAGATAACATTCACCTCCGTCCACATCCCCCCCCCCCCCACCCCATGTGTCCCAGGACAATAGTCCCATTAGCCTAATGGTAAATATATGACGTCCTCACGTATTCGAAGCCTCTTGGATCGCAAGGGAATTCTTTCAGTGCAAGTGGTGCAGTCCCCGCCAGTTGCTCCGGCAAGTGTAAAGCTGTCTACAGGGTGATAAATTCTCTGAGACAGAGTTTGCGAGTGACATGTCTTCCTCCAAGACCTCTGCATAGCACGCTAAGACCCCGCTAACACTTGACACTTCCCTTCCCAGATCCTTCAGTGCACTCGTTAGTCACATTAGCACCCCTGACCAAAATGGCTGTATCGTTTTACGGACAGTGCAAGGGGGGGGGTTCACAGTTTGTTTGTACAAGAAAAACTTGATCGTGCTGGACTTTTAAAGAACCATTAAAATAACTTTGCACGCATTTAAAGTAGGGCTGTCAGCATTAACGTATTCATCGTGATTAATTAAATACAGTCCATAACGCATTATTTATTTTTTTTTTAAATTGCATTTCAAACATAAGGCCGGGTTCACACCGGAAGAGCCACGAAGCACCATGGAATGGATCGTTGTCAAGTCAAGATGGAAGATAGAAATTGATCTCGATGAAAAAAAAACAGCTGAGCAGAAGCGCTTGTCGGCCGTCGTGGAGAAATGCGCGTCTGGTGTGAAGAGGAGGAGCCGCTTTGCGCCGCTTCCGCATCCGGTGTGAACCCAGCGTGAGCCTTTTTAGTCTCTTTTACTCACCCATCGTCGGCCCCTCCGGCTAATTTCTGGTAAGAAATGCTCTACATTATGGGGTTAAAACGGCCTTGAAATGCAAAGTGACAGAATTTTTACACAGGCAATTCAAACCACGATTAATCGCACTATGAAGATTCTGTGATTAATTGCGATTTCAAAAAAAGTTATATCTTTTGACAGCCCCTATTCAAAGTTAAAAAGTTAAAGTCCCGGTGACTGTCACATTGGCAGGAATCATTGGGTTATCCTACCGCCCAATTCCAGCCCTGAATACTGAGTGCCAACAAGCAGGGAGGCAATGGGTACCATTTTTACAGTCTTTGCTCTGACCCGGCGAGGGTCCACATTTCATTTTTTCAGAAGGTAAAGGTCAGGAGAGCTGTCACTCAGAGTGTGTTTCACGGTAAGTGGGTCCTCTCTCCGCGCGGCGATGACGTGCCGCCACACACACACACACGACAGGAGAAAGTGGACGAGCGGCGTGTCATCTTGTCCCGCGACGCTCATGCCTGACCTTTCACAAGTCCCGCCACGCGTCGCGCCTGGCGCGCCGCTCCAACCTTAAGGCCATTGTTTTGCTACCAGGGTGGAACATTCCTGGATGTCAGCTGCCTTTGCACAGCCAACAACAAGCGCGCCGCCGAGGCCGAGAAGGAAGAGCCGACGCACACGTTTCGCCGCCGAAGTGTGTCGGCACTGCTGACGTCAGCGTTTCTGCAACTTCGAGGGGCGTAAGAAGTCTTTTGCGTGGTCGGCACTCGTTGAGTGCGGCCAAATGTGCAGTTCGGTGGTGGAGGGAGTGTTGCAGTGAGCGAGTCTCCAAACTGCGCGCCCATTTGCTCACTTTTGCGTCTGTACTTTGAGCCACGGGCGATCCGCGCACCGCCAGCTGGTGCCAAAGACTCTTTTGGCAGCAGCTCCGTTTTCACAACGACAATTTTCACTGTGTGCCACCTCCGCAAAGCCATGTAGCTCTACTGCACGCTCTCCAGCCCTTCCACTCACCATAACCCTTATTCGGTGAAACTGACCTGATTTGTTATTTTTTGCATTTAATCTATAATGGTCCTGGTATAAGTGTCCCGATAGGTGCGTGACAATAGCCTCACATGCCTGGTGCCACCGAGCAAGACGTTGCTTGCGGCTGTGATGTGCCGATGAAGTTACAAGAAGTGTTGCCGCCATCTCTTGGCTATGAGCGGTACTACATATATTTGCACACTGGACCATCGAATTTCATCAATGCAAGAATGTTACTCAAAGTTACTCCCAGACTGTTTCGGTCTGATGTATCATCAGTTACAGCCATTTGTTTTAGAAATAAAGTGTGACTTCCTGTTTCTTCTTTTTTCAATGTTGTTGAGGGTTTTATGTTTTTACTTCATTTCAAAATAAAGTTGTTTGCCAGCAAAGTAAATGGTGTATTCTGTGTCATCATCATCATCACCACCACCACCATTATTATCATTATCATTATCATTATTATTATTATTATTATTATTATTATTATTATTATTATTATTATTATTATTGTTATTATTATAAGTAGTAGTCTTTTTTATTTGTCCCCATGGGGAAATTGGATTGCAGCAGATCACACAACACACACAATACATAAAATGTATTCTGTGTCATCATCATCATCACCACCACCACCATTATTATCATTATTATTATTATTATTATTATTATTATTAGAAGAAGAAGTAGTAGTATTTTTTATTTGTCCCCATGGGGAAATTGGATTGCAGCAGATCACACAACACACACACACACATATATAAAATATGTCAAAACAATAACCAGACATTCAACATAATAAAAGAGCACGGTAGTCGCATCTCAATGACGAGGAGAAGCAGTTTTTAACGCTTCAACAGACTGGCTGAGAGACTTAGTTAGGAACTGTGCTGGCTGTTTAGGAGTTTAATCGCCTGAGGCACAAAGGAAAATTTTTTGCTCTGTTTTTTTGTAAACAGTGGGGGGGCGCCCTGAAGGAAGCAAAGCAAGTGTGTAGGCTATTATTATTAGTAGTATGGTAGTAGTAGTAGTAGTAGTGTGGTTTTATAGGAGTAAATATATGTAATTTCACACTTTGGCCACCAGGGGGCAGTCGTCCGAAGAGCATAAATAGAGTCGACTTCTTCGCCTGCTCTCACTCGGTCAGGTCAGAGGTGGTTGGAGTCGGACGCGTGACATGGAGCGGAGGCTGCTCGGAGAAAACTAGGATCATTTCAGTGAGTATCACACTTTGAGCTTCATTCAGTTTATTTCTCAAGGAGTTGTAAAGGTTCGCCGAAACAACGGAGGTGTTTTTGGACATCGTGGAGTTTCAGCGCCTCTTCAGCGGAAGCAACCAGGTACTTCGTCACCGCTCGGCGGCTGTTTTGCACTTTCTCAGCCTTGAAGTCCACTCCACGTCTCTCAATCTCGCTTCTCCAACTGCATTTTAGCGTCGCACTCTGAAATGCGGCCGAGTTGAGAGCTAGTTGGCCAGCTAGCTCTAGCACCTGCTCCAGCGTGGTGGCCGGCTGATTGCTAATTGCTGACACCTGTCGCAGGAACGAGGACGCCGACACAACGGAGTTTCAGCGGAACACAACCAGGTACTTCGTCACCGCTCGGCGGCTGTTTTGCACTTTCTCAGCCTTGAATTCCACTCCCACGTCTCTCAATCTCGCTTCTCCAACTGCATTTTAGCGTCGCACTCTGAAATGCGGCCGAGTTGAGAGCTAGCTGGCCGGCTGATTGCTAATTGCTGACACCTGTCGCAGGAACGAGGACGCCGACCAAGTTGTAAAGGTTCGCCGAAACAACGAAGGTGTTTTTGGACATCGTGGAGTTTCAGCGGAAGCAACAAGGTACTTCGTCACCGCCCGGCGGCTGTTTTGCACTTTCTCAATCTCGTTTCTCCAACTGCATTTTAGCGTCGCACTCTGAAATGCGGCCGAGTTGAGAGCTAGTTGGCCAGCTAGCTCGAGCGTGGTGGCTGGCTGATTGCTAATTGCTGACACCTGTCGCAGGAACGAGGACGCCGAAACAACGGAAGCAACCAGGTACTTCGTCACCGCTCGGCGGCTGTTTCTCAGCCTTAAATTCCACTCCGCTTCTCCAACTGCATTTTAGCGTCGCACTCTGAAATGCGGCCGAGTTGAGAGCTAGTTGGCCGGCTAATTGCCGACACCTGTCGCAGGAACTAGGACGCCGACGATTCAGTGTCGAACCCCACGGAGCTGAATGCTGCTTGTCGACCAGGTAATCATTTAAATTCATTGCTTTTCTCTCCAGCAGCCTATGATGCAGGACGCCGCTCTGCCACGCTTCTTCAACCATTGACTCCTAATTGTTCATTTCCTTTTCTGGCCCGTGTCGCTGATGGAGAACTATCATCTTTACACAGGTACAATGCAGGAACCTGGTCATAGAAATGTAAGTGTCTCTGTATCTATTTGTTTTATTTCCATTTCATGGCGACAAACGATGCAGTGCGGTTTCCCAATGGAGAGGTAAAACTTCCCATTTTACGCTAACAAATGCAACTGTCATAGAAAGGTTGTTTCCTTTTACAGTATTGAAACTCATCAGAGCGCTGGCCTCATGTGAGTTGACAAATTCTGAAGTTGGTTCTGTTTCCCCTTTTAATTGAATGCTCTTGTCTTTCAGTGCCCGAATCCAGCTGGCAGATTGTTGTGTTGAACTTGAATAAAGATTGGTTTCAAATGATTCCCTGTTCTCGTTTGATCTTTGGTCACAAGACACTTCCTCTGGCACCACCCTTGGTTTAGACATAGTTGCAACATTTTTACTTGTCAGCCCCTAGCTGTTAGTACTCTTAACCCCCACAGCCGGCTCTTATTTAGAGGAATTGGCTGTTAGTGCATTTTTTTTTTGGTACTCTGAAGGCCCTAAAGCCAGCTGTTAGTAAAAAAAATTTCTTTAACCCACCCTGGTCGTTAGTACATTTTTTTTTTAAAAAGTTGGTGCTCTTATTGGTCGTTAGTAAATATTTTTTTAGAACTTGGTGGTGAAAGCACCCCAAATGCCTTCAAAAGGCCCTATATAATTCAACCAAGTATATAGTGGATTTTTCTCAGTTCAGCTGGACCGAGGGGCCTGCTTGAGAGTCAAGTGAGCAAAATACAAACAAGGAGTAGGTTTCTCGAAAACTTTATTTAGAAAATCAACATAGTGACATACAGCCAACAAGCTCAGAACAAACATTGAAAAGGGGTCAGCAGGTTTTGGGAGAAAAACCAAAGGGGGGAAAAAACAATTTTCCCCCCTTCTTTTCATGGGCACCTGTGGACAGAAGAGAACAGAGTTAGAACCTTGTCTTGAAGACTGAAGGGAAAAATGTGCAAACACAATAAAGTCACTTCAGATACTCACCAACGAGATGCAGATCTGGGCTCCCGGAACTCTGGTGTAACATAAAAAAATAAATTACTTTCACATAAAGAGAAAAGTCTCTTGAAATTTTGTTCCAAGGAGAAGACAAACGTCTCACCTTGCGCCAATGTTCAGCTCCACTCTCTGGATGTTGGCCAGCATCATCTCCAATTGCTTCTGTGGGAGAAGGCAGGCAGGCAGCAACAACAGTACATGCAGCGACATCAACAAAGCCAAAACAGACACAGCCCTAAGAACAAATTTGTCGAGTCTGCAAGTTGTCCGCAGTGACGAGAGCCGCATCTCCATAATGCTGCTCGGGGGCCCCTCGCCAAGCGTCTCCGGCCCAGTCAGGGTCCAGTCTGATCAGGTTCTCTGGGTCCAGCTTGCGCAGTCAGTCGAGGGAAGCTCAAGTGCTCCCTGGTGGACAACAAGGAGAAGACAAGTCATTCCTGCAAAACCAGTTTCACTGCACACACACACTACAAAGTGTTGTTGAGCAAAAGAAAGAAACGCTTTGAAGGATGGAGCGGCAACATTTCAAGAAATTAAGATTTTTCTTTATTAACATTTACACAGCAAAGTCAATTCTGGCCAGGACGCATTTTTACGCCAGCAAGTTCCAAACGAAATGACGGTCAGGTGACGCGGGGTTTGCTGGAAGCCTTCAAAGCTAGCATCTGCCAAGTCATCTGCAAGGACAGCAAGGACACCGAGGACGCCAGTGAATGACTAGTACCTGACGTCATCGGATCCAACAGCCTGGTCAAGGCAGAGGAAGCCCGGCGCCTCTGAGCTCCAATAAAGCGTCACTGCATTAAGATAACCACAAGGAAATCACAATCAGCTTCATGGGACATACAGAAAATGCTTCTTGTTGTCCTACTAGGAAAGTTAATTAAAAAATGTCTAACTGTTGGATGAACAACTTGTGCATCTCCCATCACACTTAAAAATGAAATCACGACACAAGATGTTCATTAAATACCAGCATATGAAGAACAAAGAACACGTCAATTGTTGCAATTAGTTTCAAATTTAGTGCGATCTGAAAGAATGTTGGCTGACTAAAGGCTTAAAGATTCAAATTAAAATAGACAATGACCTTTATAAAAAAAAATCCGCCTCTGCAGCATGGTGGTGGGGTCCAGTGAGGCTCCAGTCCAATCAGGTTGTGCAGCCACAGATGGAAGCCTCATGACACCTTGTGGACAGCAAGGAGAAGACACTTTCAGTGCACAAGTGAGACGCAAATTGTATTATATTGAATCTTTTCTTTTCTCATTTATGTGCAAAATACCATGGGATGCAAATTAGAGCTTTAAAAGCTAGTTGGATGGTTTTGATTTCAGTGCAGCGAACAGACATGAGCAAAAAACTCAAACGTTCAAAAATAAAAATACTCACCGAGAATGCTTTCACAGGTCCGGGTAGCAGCAGTTCAGCTTCACTTCCGGGTAGAAGGCCAGGTTCCCATCAATTACCATCATTGCCGACACCTGTGTTGACTAGTTCGTTTCCAGCCCAACTAGCCGCAGGTGTTCTCTTCGTCAGAACCTGCAGAAGGAACAACGCAATTCTTTAGAGGAAAAATAGCGCTAAAACTTGTAACGTAGAAAAGACTGTAAAAGTTAGCCAATAAATGTTATGCTCAAGCCAGTTCGCTTTCGCACCAAGCCAGACTCTGCAGTAACTGCACATTAACTGTCAAACCTTACCAGAGTCCTCGAAACTTTTGGAGCCAACACACGCCGGCAGCCATTTTGGCTCCACGCTGACATACAGAGGCTCCGAGTGGCGTCACAACACGGAACAGCAACCATCACTGAAACACACAAAAACCGTTACACAAATGAAACAAAAACGGACCAGTTGTTCTTTAGCGTCTTACCTCTGAATCCGGACTCGCTATCCAGGTCGATAGGTAGCTAGGTGGCTCCACAGCTTGGGGCTAACCAGACCACACAGGTGTGTGGGTAGCACGGTGCTCGTTAGCTGGCTAGCTCTGCGCGAGCCAAGTAGGCAGCTGGGCGCTGGTTCTCCCGTTCCATCTAGTTGAACAACAGCTTAACTGAGGTATCACTTCAGCCTTTTTAAAGGTCAGGGTGAGCGAGGAGACAGGTGCGTCTAATTAAGCTGATGAGGGTCACCTGCCACCTACCGGTGTGGAAGACTGCAGGCAGCGAGCCGCTCTGTGGACTGAACCAACTCAACTGCTCAGCGGGACAGGGGTGCGTCTGCCCAACTATTTGATTGCATTTATTTCCGGTCACCCATCGCATAAAATGGAATGCTGTTTTCTTCATTTCCTCATCTGTCCAGTTGACCACTATAAAACTGATTGCTGAAGTCACTGAAAATTCACCACATTAGTTCCATCATCTAAGTTCATGAAATTCAGTCACACTCGACTGCAGCTCAAGCTCTGCGACTCTGGTCGCGTCCACGTAAAAGATCTCCACTTCACATTTTAATGATATAAATCAACAGTAATTGGACTTTTACAGCATCCAAACTGGCCCAGGAAAGAAGACAAGAGGCGACGCAACACCAGCAAATCCAAACTTTAATTCATTGCACATTAAAAAAAAGCAGATGAGGCTGGCGTCAGCGGGAAAACCTGCAGCCCCCTTCGCTTTAGGGGGAGACGGCTGAGGTCGTTCTGAGACCTCCAATCTTTCGCCTGGGCTCCACCCACCTCGCCTCCTCTGGGTCAGTTGGGCTGCATCAGTGCTGCTGAGCCATGGTAGTAAAATAGGGGGAAAAACGAAACAAAACAAAACAAAATAAAAACATGTTTCACAGACAGGAAGTTAGAAATCAGGCACACGTGGATGGTTTGGAGGTCACTTGTCTTTACAGGCAATCAGTGGAGAATCACAGGCGTGTGATCGGCCATCGTCATCATCATCTTTATGAAAGCCACGCCCTCACAGGCCACCACCCACCTGCTACTCCACATCTTCCTGCACGTGCTGCAAAGGTTGTGGCCTTTATTTCTTTATTTCCTTCAAATACAAGAGATTAGTCGAGTTCAGTTCATAATCCAAAAGTTAATAGCTATCCTGTGACCACGCCCCCACCTCCAACTTGTGCTCCAGTATTTCAATTTCTGGATCTGCCCGCCGAATCTGGCGGTCCAAGAATTGCATTTCTTTGTCAGTTTTTTGGATTTTTTTCTCAGGAGATGAATTTTTTTTTATAAATTTTTCTTTTCGGTAACTGGGAATACACAAGGAGGTCATACAATTATATCGCTGTACACGGTTTTCACTGAATGAACGTCTTAGCGTTTGCGGAGCGTCCATCTCACTGCGTCGAGATGTGAAGTTGAGGGACCCTCCTGCCGCTTCCCAGCCGTGCCCTGTTCAAAATATGAGAGTGTGTTCATACTTCAGCAATGGCTCAATGTTACCATATGTTCCACTTACAGTCACGAGGTCTGGTGTGGCGTGAGGGGGCTCCACCAGGCAGGTAGCACCAACACAATCTGCTGGGACACATAAAAAGTAAAAGTTATGAAAGGAAAAAAACATTTGTGTGACTAGGCTTTAAAAATATATCTAGGCCTCGGCATATTGCATTCTTTAAAGGCACTTGTGTCTTGGCGGGCGAGCTCAGCCACTGGCCTTCCTAAATTCTGGCTGAGGGCCTCTGCTAAGGCGGTGGTGCCGGTCCGCCACTCGTTTTATGGGCACCTGCCTTCTTTCTGTTGGCTGAGGAGAAGTCGGTGTAAGTTTAAAATAGGCTTAGTGATTACATCACTAAAATATATTATAGTAATAGAAGATGATATGGAAGAGAAGGCGTATGTGTGTGAAAACGGCATTACGTCGCTGATAAAACCACATGACGTTTTACAGTGTTACACGTGGTCATTTGTACTTTACAATGTAAAACATGATCAAAGCGAGGCCTCCCTCTGAGATTATGCTGAGCTCGTACCTGTTTGAACAACGTTTTGATATTTCATCTTTCATCTTCACCCGCAGGGCAAACTCAGAGTATCTCCATTTATCTTTATATTGTATTTATTTTATCCGTGTTCTTTATCCTCTTTGAGAGTTTGTATTTTTTCAGATTTTCAATAAAGTTATAAAAAAAGAAAACAAAACAAAAACACAACCTCCGAGTATCCGGTCCCAGCACAGCTGATTTGAACTCGTCCAATCAACTGTGGCAAGTATGTTCTAGTCAAGTGAAGCGCATGCGCCACAACGGCGCAAAGCCCAAACCAATGGAACGCAGAGGCTGCAGGTCACCATGGCAACCATCAACAAGCGGCAATCACTGCGCCTCCATCCATCGGAACACCGCGGCAGCTAAAAAAAAAAAGAAAAGAAAAGAAAGAAAGAAAGGTGTCATGGGAGAAAACTACAGACGACTAAATGCGCTACTTTAGACATCGTTAATTAATTTGACGTATACTTCGGTGAATATTATTGGAAATGCATTTTTCAAAGGTTGAAAATCATGACACAGAATCCAAAACCTCTCCTGCGCAGCAGCTCTGGAGCTCCGTCGACGGCGTCCTGCTGCAAATCACGGACAACTCGCGAGGCGGCTGGAGAGAAAAGGTTCTGGGGGAGAAAAAGCAGCAGAAATGAAAACTATTACCTTAGCAACAAAAAAATAAATAAATAAATAAATAAATAAAAAAAAAACTGGTCCACAAACAGCATTCAGCTCCGTGGCTCGACACTGACCCAAAGCGTTTCTTCTCCGTCTGGAGCCCATCGGCGTCCTCGCTCCTGCACCAGACGCGGCGAGTCGGGAGCAACAGGTGTCAGCAATTAGCAATCAGTCCGCCACCGGCCTGGAGCAGGTGCTCAGCCAGAGTTACTGCTGAAGAATATGACGATAAAAAATGCATATCAATCAATCAATCAATCATACATGTATTCACGTATTTACACACAGTTTTAGATAAATTACCGTAATACCTAGTGTACACAGAGCAAGCGGAAATCGAGTGTCAGCTGACTTTGCCGTTGTCTCCACTCTTGTTATTCGACAATAACGTGCCTTGGTATGGTATCCTACATGCGATCTGTTCGTTTAATCCCATCACGTTTGATCGTTTCGCTTATCAATAAAGACCCAATACAAATATCAACGGCTCATTGATAAGACGTGAGGGGAAAAAAAATAAAATAAAAATCATCTCCGCTTCGGCTCCATTCAACCACGGGGAAATCGCACGCCAGCAGCTCGGAGGAATTTCATTGGCATCCTTCTCGAGCTCGACTCCGCCCATTGACGCTTTTCCATTGGCTCGCGCGCCGCGCAAAGCTCTCCCACATCCGTCTTCCGTTGGCTCGCGTCCCTGTCAGTCACGCCCCCTCAAGGTCAGTCTATGCAAATGGACGAATAAGCTGCAGAACGCGGCGACGAGGGGAAGCGTTGCGGCCGCGCGCGCAGCAGCAGCAGCAGACAGGAGACAGGAGACAGGAGAAGAGAGGACGACCGGCCGCTGTCCTTCAAGTCCGTTCGGCACAGTTCTCCGCCGCTGCGAGGCCCCGTCTTGTTGCCGTTTCCTTTCACCTTTAAACGCGGTGAAAATGGCGCAGCCGGACAGCAAGAAGATATTTTTCGAGAACCTGTCGGGAGCGGGCAAAGCCATCGCGGTGCTGACGAGCGGAGGGGATGCTCAAGGTAAAAAAAAATAAAAATAAAATTAAATAAATAAATAAAATAGTCACGGAGAACAGGCGCCCATTCAGGAGGAACTAAACATCATCACGCCGGGGTTGTCGTTAAATGGGAAGTGCCTTCTCTCTCTCTCTCTCTCTCTCCTGCCAAACAGCTACGCAGCAGCGGCGGCGGCAGCGGCAGCTCGGCGAGAGGACAGTGAGGTTACAGGGACATTGACGTGGGCTAACGTGCTAACGCCACATTTCCGGCTCGCCGTGGCACCAACTTTTTTATGCCGTGTGCTATGTTGACGCCGAGGCGACCTCACCGCTCTAGCTTCGACGCTTCTGCTACTGTTCAGGGGGGAATTCTCACGTTATTACGTCGGTGTGAAGCGGCCGGAGCTCGGCGGCATCGGCACTTGCGGTCCCGCAGCATAAATAGCAGAGGGCAGGTGGAGCCAAAACAGCATTTATTTATTTATTTATTTTTTATTTTTTAAAAGACGTCCCCCCACAGCATCCTGCGGTCCGCTGCGGTCCGCGGTCGCATCACAGCCATGGGTCGAGTTGAGTGAGAGCGTCCTGTGTACGTGATGAGCCGCATACATGCATGCATGCACGCATACGCACATCCCCGCTGCGTCTCTCTTCCACTCGGCCCTATGCGTCACAGAGGAAACCCCCCGACCATGTGACGGCCGCCCGCGAGTTATGATTGGACTGGCGGTCCAAGCCACGACGCCCGGAGCTTTACATCTCTTTTACACGGGTTGCGTCAGGGTGTGAAGTAGACTTGAGCTCTTGACAGTGTGCTTGAAAAGCCTTCGAATAAATTGAAATTGAACTTTTTGTTGTTGTTGTTGTTGTTGTTGCAATCACCAAAAAAGTAGAGACATTTGAAGTGCGGTTGGGCCGAGTTGAACGTGATTACATCGTTCAAAACACAGCGTGAATGCATATGTCCCAGAATTGCTATTTAAATTCAGCCGTGGTTCGTGTCTCATCATTCCGAGGAAAGATATACATGTGTAATAATAACAAATCCACCCTGCCATCCATTTTCAATACCAGCTTCTTCCTGAACTCAGGGTTCGCATTCACATTTAATTTCACTGATTTTTTTTATTTATAATCTATTTATGCATCATCAGCTGCATTTCCATGACAGTTTTTCGCAAAATAAAAGCGATATTTCTAAAAATTTCGTCAGAGCGCAATTTGCGATTTGCAGGTGTTTCCATTGAACGGTGTGAATCGCAAGAGCCGTAATCCTCGTAAAATCTCGTCTCCGCGATGCAATTCTCGTAAAATCTTGTTACGAGAATTACGTTTGTTTATTTTTCTCTTTGATTATTTGTAAAAAAAAAAAAAACAGTCCCGTCTCCTCCTCCATCCAAACGTAACGCGCCATTTTCACTTGAAGCGAACTGGTCACGTCGACCCCATACGTCCCGTCAAAACCTTTTAGCCATATTTGAGAGGTTTTTTCTAAGTTTAGGTGTTTCCATTAGCAGTTTTTTCGTGCGATATTTAGGTTTCGCTCAATTCTAGGGGTAATGGAAACGCGTGGCTGCAGAGAACATGCACCCTGCCATCGTGGGCTGCAGCGCTGTCATGTCAGTTTATAAAGCTCCGTTCCAAATTCAACAAAGATTCCATCCTTCTTTTCCAAGCTTGAGAAAGTTCAAAGTAAAAAATAATGTCATGGTATGTTTGAAGTTACAGAAGCGTTCTGCACAGTTTGCACAGTTAAAAAAAAAAAAAAAAAAAAAAGTCAATGTTGTGTTTTGATGTTGACACAATTTAATTACCGTCTAATTTGTGCAACGGTGATAAATCAATTGGTGGTGAGGTTTGGAACGGATGTAACCGCACGCACGCACACACACACACACACACACTCGCAGGAGCTGCTGGCCCCCGGGGGGGGGGCAATAGGACCACGTTATGCATGACAAGAGATGAATGTCAGCGTCAGAGGACATTGTATGGCGCCGGTGTGTGGCTGCTTGCTCGCTCCATAGGAGGAGACGTACGGAGACTCCCAAAATGCGGCGGCAGCCCGACAAAGTGATTCGAACCCTCGAACGGAGCTGCATCAAAATTTGGCTTTTGTGTGTTTGTTGCCCTCTGTGTTTCTTAGCAACACTCCGTGTCACTCCGAGGGCTCCTCAGCCGATAAACCACTCCTGTCCCCCCCTCGCCCTCCCCCGAAAACTAAAGGCTGCTCATTTGCATGTGGTTATGTAACCTCCACTGTATGGGCTGGCACCCTGCATGGTGCGGCGAACAGCCAGTTGCTGTCTTGGCTCTGTTGGCCATTCAGAAAAACAATAATAAAGGTTTTTTTGCACAGACCACAGTGTACGTTGGTCACTCCAGGCAAGCTATGTATGATTATTTGGATTTGAGTTGCTTAGTAACAGCTTGCGCTGCCCACCTGAGGAAGGAAAAGCCGGCCCCTTCTCCTGTTTATATAACTTGCCACATCATCCATTACATCTTCCTCAGTTCTTCTTCATCATCCATTACAGCTAGTCGCCGAACTGCGCGAGCCGACCTGCCGATTGAGTCACAGGGGGAACCGTCGTTCCTCACTGGTTAGCGAGCTCCCTGCAGCAACCGGGAGGCCTGCAGGAGGAGCCGGGAGTCCTCGTTGACCAAAAATGGCAAAAGCGCTGCAGCGGGAGGTTTTTTTTTTTTCGACCGACGGAGAGACAGGAAGGCAGGCCGGCAAGAAGATAGAAGTAGCGTAAACAAAAAAACAAGCGGTCCCGGCTTTCACCGCCACTTGCGCCGGTCTCACGCGGCGGCCAAGTTACAAATGAGAAAGTCAAATCGATACATGAACCTCACGCTCGCTCACTGCAGGATTGTTTCCATCTGCAAATGTCATTCTGTCCCTCTTTTTTTCTCCAGGTATGAATGCTGCTGTGCGCGCCGTGGTTCGAATGGGCTCATATGTGGGAGCTAAAGTTTATTTTATTCATGAGGTGAGCCACGTTCTCTCATTACACCGCCGTGCCCTCAGTGAAACAGATCAAGACTTACTGGCTCGGGCATTGTTAGGAATTGTATGGTTTGTCATGGTATGGACCGCATTTTGCCGCATTGCGATGATAATTCAGGTGGGTTCACGCGGCGACGGGAATGGCTCACGTAACAGATTTTAGATGAGCTGTTGTTTCCGGGCACGCTCCGCTGCACGCCAGCTCCTTGACTGAAATCACCATCACAGCTGTCAAATAATCCCAAGTCATGCTTCCAGCTTGCTCCTCAACAAGGATTCCGTCCTCCTTTTCCAAGCTTGAGGAAGTTAGAAGTCATAAGAGTGTTATTACACGATTATTACATACTTTGGGATTCGCTGTCACGTGGTGATCCCAAAGCTGTACATTCCCCATTTGGAAGTCCTGTGCATGCAGGTAGTTGGCAGTACTCTTCTTCTGGTAATATTCCAATCGTAAGGTTTTTTTTGTTTCCACCCCAGAATCAGGACCTAAAAAAAAAAATCTGACTAAGAACTGATAAGATGCAATAGACACCTGGCTTGAACCGCTAACTAAAAAAGAGGTATCAGCGACGGCACCAACTTCATCATTGCACAACACCGGGCACTGTTTTACCTCGTCACAGTGAAACAGCAAAGAGGAATTCATGCATGACTTGAGTGCGATCGAGGAACCGCTCAGCGACCCGGGTCTCGGGGAACAACTGCGCTCTTGTAACGTAAAGCTCCCTGTCATTTATTCATTAGGGATATCAGGGTATGGTGGACGGGGGAGACAACATCAGAGAGGCCACGTGGGAAAGTGTCTCCAGCATGCTGCAAGTGGTGAGTGAGAGCGCTGGCTGTGTTTTTTTTTTTTTTCGAATGATTCCAACTTGAACTCGTTGATGAAAGAAACGTTTGGTTTTGGAAAAACGAAGAGGATGTTGTACGTCGGGCTTAACATTTGTGTGAAACCGAGAGAGGTCCGCACCAGCTGGTTAGTGATTACTCTTGTGAAATTGTCCTTGATATAACAGAGGACACACACACACACACACACACACACACACACACACAGTGTTAAAAAAAAAAAAAGAAGAAAATAATGGTGTTTGCCCCACTTGTCATGGCCAGGGCGGGACAGTGATTGGCAGCGCCCGCTGTAAAGAGTTCCGCACCCACGAGGGACGCCTGAAGGCAGCGCACAACCTGGTGCTGCGCGGCATCACCAACCTGTGCGTGATTGGTGGCGACGGCAGCCTGACGGGGGCCAACCTCTTCAGGGAGGAGTGGAGCGGGCTGCTGGGGGAGCTGGTGGACCAAGGTATCTTCCGGCCGAACTCGACCCTCCTTCGACGTCCTGAGTTTTTTTTGTTATTTGGATTTTTTTTTCTTCAGTATTTTGACGAATGTCAAGTTACCCTGGGTTTCACTTTCTTTGTTCAGCTTCTGTCCCAAACTTGAAAAATGGCCTGGTCGACCATAAATATGCATGGGAGCCGCTGTAGTTCACTGACAAGCTCAGGAGGGGGAGGGAGAGTGAAAGGCGCTGCTATCTAAAACGTGACCACTCGATGTCGCTGTTTCTTCTCAAGATCTCCAAATATTACACACCTCACCTTTAAACTGAGTTGTGCCCTGCCTTTATATTGCGTAGCCGTACACTTTATAATACACGGGCAAGGAGTATCTGAGGTTTTCATTCCCCCGAGCTCAGCGGTTTCTGCCCACGTCGTGTTTTGACAACAAGCCCGTCTTGGCTGGTTTAACCCTGGACTTCCTGTCCTCCTCCTCCTCCTCCTCTTCCTCCTCCCCTCCTCTTCAGGCCTGATCGAAGCCGACGCCGTGCAGAAGTACTCGGCCCTGCACATCGTGGGGATGGTGGGCTCCATCGACAACGACTTCTGCGGGACGGACATGACCATCGGCACGGACTCGGCGCTGCACCGGATCATCGAGGTGGTCGACGCCATCATGACCACCGCGCAGAGGTGAAGAGGGCCGCCGCTGGAGGTTAAACCAGAGGCAGGTTTGCGCGGTGAAATATCTAACGTCGACTTTCTGATCGGGGTCTTCCAGTCACCAGAGGACATTCGTCCTGGAGGTCATGGGCAGACACTGCGGGTAAGAGTCGATTCTGCCGTACAGCGCGGGGAGATTTGCCAGCTGCGGCCTCGGTGGCACATCTGCTCGTCTCAACCGCAGCTACCTGGCCTTGGTGAGCGCCTTGGCCTGCGGCGCCGACTGGGTGCTGATCCCCGAGATGCCCCCGGAGGACGGCTGGGAGGACAAGATGTGTCAAAAGCTCTCTGCGGTAAAACCACGTCGTGCCGCCGTCCAGGATTCACCGCCTCCTCTCGATTATTTAAAAAGAAAAAAAATATCCAACTTGCATTTGTCAGCTTTTCTACCAGGAGGGAACTCGCAGTGTTGTTTTTGATATCCAGCGTGTCTCACCGTGTGTCTCTCTGCTTTTGCAAAAACCGCCGTCGCGCCGCTCAGACGCGCTCGAGGGGCACGAGGCTGAACATAATCATAGTTGCAGAGGGAGCCATTGACAGGCACGGGAAGCCGATAACCTCTAGTTTTGTCAAGGAAGTGAGTATCCACGTGTCTGTGCCAGAGAGAGAGGGGGGAGCCAGAAGCATGGAGAAGCCGACGGACGGGGGATCATCATCGTCCGACCCATTGATCCGTCAATCAGATCAGGAAAAAAACCAAACAAAACTCCACAACCTTTCACCACGAAGGAGTCCGTCCCGGTCTGGTTTGCCATGCTTCTGAAAGTCTCAGTTTTTCTGTCATGTTTTCTCTCCACCAACCCCCTCAACCCCTGTAGAACCGAGCGGGGATGAAAAGGCTGAATATCATAATTGTAGCCGAGGGGGCGATCGATATTAACAACAAGACCATAACCACTGAGTATATCAAGGATGTAAGTACGGAACGCTCCTGTGTGTCCAGACGGCACCTCCTCCCACCCCCACCCCGCCCGACCCCTGTTTGACCTGTACCACTGCACCACTGCACCGCTGCCCCAGTGTGCGGCTCTGACTCTGACTGTCACTGTGTTTCCTGGAGCGCTCTCTTTGTTTTCCGGTAAGACGGCTTCTCACGGCGTTCTGCTCCTTTTCCTGGCACGCTCCGAGCAAACACCGCTCCGCTCCGCCCGCTGCTCCGAGACTTAGACTCCGCAGCCACGGACGACATTTGACACTAAAAAAAAAAAAAAAAAAAAAAAAAGCAGCAAATGCCGCGTCTTTGTAGCCGTGTGGTAAAAATCTTCTCTGGGGGAAGTAAGTAAGAGTGCATCCACAACCCTGCACTAAACTGCTCCTTGTGTGGACACTCGACTGTTTTTTTGCCCACCTCTGTTATTATTTTTAATATGAATTTTTATTCTTTAGCCCTATCCTGGTTTGGTCTTTTCTATGGTGTTTTTCCCCCCCGCCACAAGCTAAGAGCTAACATGACTGAAGAACTTGAATGGCTTGCTTGTGCTCTCCCCTCCTCTTCTCTTCTGTGTTTCAGTGCGTGACGTGTCCGTCAACCTGAGCGTGCGCGCGCGTGTGTGCGTGTGTGTGTGTGTATGTGCGCATTCGCTTCGTCTGCGTCGTCCGATAACGCCGCGCTCGTGCTCAGTTGCGCAAGCAGCCGCTACTTACTCGGCGCCAGATCGTACGCTAACTCCCGTGCACCGTCGTCCCTGCCAGCTCGTCGTCCAGCGCCTGGGTTTCGACACGCGGGTGACGATCCTGGGCCACGTGCAGAGGGGAGGGACCCCGTCGGCGTTTGATCGCATCCTGGTAGGTTCGCACCTCCTTCATTCATTGTCACTGTTTTGCCGTTTGAAACTTGTCTGAGGGCTGCGGGGTGATTAAACGCTCGTTAAGAGAACTACATTTGGCTGACTTGCTTCCTAGTTGGTTTTTTTAACTTCGTAATTTAAATATTCCGCATTTACCGATGCTTTGTACGTACAGGGGTGGGGAAAAAAGTTTTGGGGCGCCTCATGTGTCGTTATGTGAAGAATCAGTCAACCCGATGCAGTTTACTTCGGTGCAGTCGCCAGTTACGAATAATGCCCTCCACACCATCCAATGGAAACGCCCGCAAATCGCAATTGTGCTCTGTCGGAATTTTAGAAATATCGCTTTTATTTTGCGATAAACTGCGATGGAAACGCAGCTGCTGTCACTGAATTCACCCGAACTGAGAAAATATACGTATAAAAAAAACGTTATGCCAATACATGCAAAACAGCCCCCCTGTCTGACGACCTTGTTTTAAACTCGTTTTTTTATTTTATTTTTATTTTTTTTTTGTCCCCTTTGAAAATATGTCCACATTCCACAGCATTAGTACTAGCAGGGAGCTGTCGAACCTGCAGACTTGCGCTCCTGCCGGCGCCCTCGCTAACAGGAATTTTCCAGCTGTCCACAGCGTGTCCTCTTTAATCCTTTCTGTGACTGAGGAAGAAGGGTCCTCCGGTTCTGGGTTAAGCACATTATCAGATTTAATGGCCCGCAGCATGTGACGCCGCACGTTACGTGGGCGCAGCGTGCGCGACTTCCTGCCGGAGCCGAGCCGAGCCGAGCCGAGCCGAGCCGGCTTAGAACTGAGGCGGAGGGGAAAGTTCCCCCCGGCTGATTTGTCGAGTTTAAGCTGCGTGTGCGCGACCCTCCGGTTGAATAAACGGGGCGGCGGGGGAACGGGATCTGACCGCGTTGTGTCCTGTGTTTGCGCTCTCACGCAGGCCAGTCGCATGGGCGTGGAGGCGGTCCTGGCCCTGCTGGAGACCACTGCCAACACGCCGGCTTGCGTGGTCTCTCTGTGCGGCAACCAGTCGGTGCGTCTGCCGCTGATGGAGTGCGTGGAGATGGTAGGCATCTCAAGCCAGTGGCCCGAGCACACAACACACACACACACACACACACACACACACACACACACTCTTAAAGGTCCGGTGTGTAAAAATTTAGCTTCATTTATGACTTTTATATTGCAAAAAGCTGAATAAACTGCCCCATAAATACATTAATAAAAGTGTATACTCCAGTACAATAAAAGTACTTTGGTTTCCATCCCCTTAGAACAATTCTCATATATCGTTAGCCTAATAGCATAATTGCCAAAGTCACTTTTTTGGCCAAATTGTGATATCTGCCTAACTTTACCAACGTGCTTGCAAAAAAAATGTGTTATTTCTTGTTTTCCGAAAACGTTCAAATATTACTTAGCCAACTATGCTATTAGGCTAACGATATATAAGAACATACAGAGAGCAATAAGGGTCTTGCTCCTAGCTAGCTGCCATCTTGCATTATTTAAGAAACACAGTGGCCTAGATAGGAAAAGTGAGGCTGGCTTCCTTCAAAATTTGACAGACTCGACCTTCACCTCCATGTACAAAAGCAGGGGCAGGATACGTTGCAAAAAAAGATGGATTCACCCCGAGTCACAAAACATGGAGCTCGAGCTACCTGAAGAGGGCGCTGGCGATCAGAGCTCCTCTGAGGCAAGGCTATGATTATGATAATCTCGTGGATTTCAGGCCTGCTGGGTGACAACAGCAAGTTTGGCAAGCCGCGCAATGTGTAATTTTCAGAGAAACAGAGCGCAAGCGTCGCTGTTGCAGGTCACAACGCGGCGACGCCGCACCCCCGGTTGCGAACTGGAACGGACGACGCGTGTTTTGTTTCGTTTTTTCGCAAACAAAGCTCCTCCGGGATCACATTCAACACTTCTTCTTCTCCTCCTCCTCCAACAGACGCTTCAAAGAGCGCCGTCCGAATGCCTTTCGGTATTTTATCATCTCAGCCCGATTAGACTGAGAGCTCCGAGCCGTTGCTTCCTGAAACAGGAAGTCAGTGTTCCGCTCTTCTATTCTCAGACGCAGCAAGTCCAGAAGGCCATGGACGAGAAGCGCTTTGAGGATGCGGTGAAGCTTCGGGGCAGGTATGACCGTCCTGTCCGCCGAGTACAGTAATAATCTCAGCGCGACATTCGCTACTTAGTACGAGTTAATGGTTCAAATAATTCTGATGTCTTCTTTTTTTTTTTTTTGCCTGCTTCCAGGAGCTTTGAGAACAATCTGAAGACATACAAACTGCTGGCACATCGGAAACCGGAATGTGAACTTCCGCATGTGAGTCAGTGCACCACCAAAAAAAACAATCACGTCCTCACACAAGTGACCTACGAGTGGGGATATCCTGCGACATCAACAGCAAATCCGAAACTCCACAATCACCCAGTCGGCTCTCTGCATCCAGCAGGCACCTCTGACAAAGACAAAATGTTTTTGGACACCTCATGCATTCTCATGCATGGAAAAAAAACACACCTCAACTTCGAAAAACCTCTCAGATATCGCTAAAAAGTTTTGACGCTCTCGTGGGGTGGGTTTTCAGACGTATCGCTATAGAGGTGTATCGCAAAAGTGTCACGGAAACACTTTTTCCGCATTTACGCGTCAGCGGACGTGACGTACGTGGTCACGTGACCAAGTTCACTTCAAGCGAAAATGGCGCGTTACGTGTGGACGGAGGAGGAGACGGATTTTTTTTTTTTTTTACACATTATCAATGAGAAAAATATAACAACCATCTCGTAAAATCTCGCAGGACGAGATCTTACGAGAATTGCGGCTCATGCGCTTCGCACCGTTCAATGGGAACGCCTGCAAATCGCAATTGTGCCCTGTCGGAATTTGAGAAATATCGCTTTCGTTTTGCGATAAATTGTAACGGCAACGCAGCTCATGTCTGTAAACAACAAATGAATTTCCATTTGTTTGTGTGCCGCTGAAGCAGCCAAACCTTTTGAAGCAAATCGATTCCCTGACAAATGTTTAATGACGTGAAGCTCAAGGGCGAAAACCTTTTACCACTACAGTATACGTATAAACCTTTTCTGCAATATTTACAAGATTTTTCCCCCCGTCAAGTGCATATCAATCATCAGCATGATAACGCTATTATCGGCTTCCCATCAACACTCGTGACTACAGCCGCTGGCTGTAAATGACCTTGTTGTCCAATTAGACTTGTAATTAATCACAGCAGCAGCTTCAACTCTCGCCTCCAGTTTCCGTGCAGCCGTTAAGTGGCCGCAGGCGGCCGCAGGTGGCTCAGCGTCGCTCTGCCGTGCACTGACTGCATCAGACGGCACCTGCCGCCCCCCCCACCTCCTTCCTGCTGGGAGATGACTTTTTCAACCCCACGGGAGCTTCTAAAGCCGGCGGCTCACACTTGTCAGGCGGAGAGACGGGGGGGGTTTCGGCGCCCCTAGAACTGCGATAGCAAGTGCTGCCGGGGCCGCGGATGAAATTTGCTACATTCTCTCGTCACTGACCGAGGAGGGTTAGCTGGGAACCCCCACGGGAGCGTGATGCCGTGGTAACTAGCGCACGGAGCATATTTAGCGCAGCTAGCGCCAGGCAGATATTTCCGGGCTTGTTGGAAACGTGTTTGTCGCCACGTCCGGTGACGCGGAAATGCGAAAAAAAAAAAGTGTTTCCATGACACTATTTTGCGATGTACCTCTATATCAATACATGTGAAAAACCACCTCATGGGAGCTTCAAAACTTTTTAGCGATATTTGAGAGATTTTTTTTGACATTTAGGCGTTTCCATTGGCAGTTTTTTATTGCGATATTTACGTTTTTGCACAATTCTAGGGGTAACTGAAGCGTAGCTACTGCCTCAGGGTACACAAAAAAAAAAAACAAACACGTGGGTAGCCTACTGAGCCGGAATGACAGAGCATTTAAAGGCTCAGGAAACCTTTGCAGGTGTTTTGAGTTACGTCGCTGATTAGAACGTGACAATTTTCTACCTTTTCACAATATTCTAATTTTCTGAGATACTGAATTATAGCTGCAAGCCATAATCATCAAAATCAAAATTAAAAAAAAAAGGATGAAATGTTTCACTCTGTGTGTCATAAATCCATAAAAATATATGAATTTCACTTTTTGAATGGAACGACTTCAAATTTTGTGAGATGCATCTGCGTTTCCCGTTATATTTACCCCTCCGTCACCATCCTCAGAGCAACTTCAACGTGGCCGTCCTGAACGTGGGCGCCCCCGCGGCAGGCATGAACGCGGCCGTGCGCTCCGCCGTCCGGGTGGGCATCTCCGAGGGCCACAAGATGTTCGCCGTCAGCGACGGCTTCGAGGGCTTCTACAAAGGACAGGTCGGGCACCGTGAAGTCGCCGCGTGTACTGCATTGAAAATCATTCAAACATTTTTGACGCAGCGTCAATTTTGATATCTTGGTTTCAATACCAGTTCCAGGACGACACTTGATTTTTCGCAAACCAATTTGCGCGACAACAAAAACACAATGCAATTACAACACAAAGCTTTTTTTCCACTTTGGCATCCTTGGCACAAATGTTACGTTTTGCTTCATTTTAATCCAACTGAACGAAGTGAAGCCAGAGTTGAGAATCTTTGGCGTGATGCTAATTTTCACTCTAATGTAAAACAAAAGTTTGCCAGTGTCTTTAGCTCACGTCCCTGTTTTTTTTTAAAGCCCAGTCAACAGCGACTTCAGATCTTGACACACGTACGCCAAGACATTACAGGCTAGTACACGCTAACATTTACTTACCTGGATTTGGGAATCTAAGCTTTTGCTCCTTTAAGCTTTGATTTCTTTTCCTGAGTGAAATGCTAGTAAGTTACACCCTGTTCAATGTGACTCCCTGCGAGAGGCTTGTTTTGTGTGGAACTGGATTCTAATCCTTTGTTTGTGCCCTGCCTCAAAAGCTGCGGAACTGGTCTGACTTTTCTCACGCGTCCTCCTTTGACTTTTCCACTGACACGGAGGCTTAAATTTCATTCTGAACACCGTCGCCGTGCGTTCGATTTCCTTCACAAACACTTTGACCATTGATCCTCACGAGCGTGCGGGGAAGTGAAACACCCCGTGTGCACCCCGGTCAGCTGAAACAGCGCCGTGCCAACCAACTCTAAGAAGATTAAACCAACTGGAATCAAGGGATTGCTGCAGTTCGGTCTTCTGAGCCACTTTTTATGGAAGGTCGTTTGTCCAAATCTCTGCACATTTATTTCAGTAGAAAGGCATTCTTGCACTCTGGATATTATACCACCAAGATATCAAAGGATGTATTGATAAAGAGAGAAATTTCGGGAATATTAAAAACCCCAAAATTGAAAAGATCTTACAGAATTTATTCAGAGCTCGACTGCCAGTCGTCATCTTGCCGTTCGTTTACGTTTCAATGTGTTGCTGTTGTCCTCAGATTAAGGAGATTAAATGGGCCGATGTAGGGGGATGGACGGGCCAGGGCGGATCGCTGCTGGGAACCAAGAGGTAACTTTTTGACCCGTGATCCTCGACAACAAACGCTCATCCTTCAAAATGCGGGGCCTGATCCCGATGTTTACAGTTGTTCCAAGGCTAATGAAAGAGTGCAATTTCGCCCGCTCGTGCTTCAGAACACTCCCCGCGAAGTATGTCGAGAAAATCGCCGACCAGATGAGGACGCACAACATTAACGCCCTGCTGATTGTCGGTGGATTTGAGGTACGTGCTACAAACCAAGTCGTGCCAGCGAGGAGTGAATGCTAATTCGTGAGTAAATCAAAAACGGCTACAAACGCAAAGACCAGCGACCACACCCACCCACATACACACACATGCGTGCATGCAAAAACATCCAGCTTTTGACTGATATGTTCTAAGTAGATTTACATCAGCCTTTCCTCCAAATCACATTTGCTTTTGTCCTTTAAAATAGGAAAAAAAAAAAAAAAAAAGGGCCTCGGTCAAACCATAAACATTGTAATTGTCTTTCTTGACAAGGACCACTAAGCTAAAAGATGTGACCTTTAAAATACAAGACTTAAGTGTTTTACAAATGTTTTTTGTCGTCCTATTTGGTTGTTAACCATCTTTATTTTTTCTGTGACAGTTTTGCATATTGAGGTGTCTGAATGTGACAGTGATGTATTTAATGCATCTGTGTGGAGCGAGACCTGTCCGTTTCACTGCCGTCTGCTGTGATAGAACCCGGGGCTCTTTCTCTTGGCACTTGTTTTCCCCTTCCTACTTTCCCCCCGCCCCCACTTTACACACGCACACCTCACACTAAAAATCACTTGGCTCTGCCCTGCAGGCCTTCCTGTCGCTGCTGGAATTGCAAGCGGCGCGCGGCAAACGCGGCGAGCTCTGCGTGCCCATGGTCATGGTCCCCGCCACTGTCTCCAACAATGTGCCGGGCTCAGACCTCAGCATCGGCGCTGACACGGCTCTGAACGCCATCACTACTGTAAGTGATGGCGCCGGCGACCCCGGGGAGGGTCCGACCTCAGGGACGCGTTAGATGGAAATGATAAACGATGAGCGCACACAAGCAGAATAGGGGGTGTCGTGATTCTCAGATTTCAGACCATTGGATACATACATTTTTTTTTTTGTCACGTAGGATTGGATTCATTATTTAGTACTGAAAAATGAAACAGAAAGTGTCCTTAAGGGTAGAGAACTAAAACAGGAGACTTAAACTGATATTTGAAGAACCGAAACAAACCGCTGACCTGGACTTGGCTAACATACAACAAGACCCATAGATGAGACATAGAAAACCAACCAGTGACTGAAGGCAGTCAAAGGGAGCCGAGGACTATTTATGCAAGAGGGCAGAGGAACACAGGTGAGAACAATCAAGGGCAGGGCTGATAACGAGGCACAGCTGATGTAATCACTGGGCAGCAAAAAAGGCGGGGAAAAAACAGAAAAGGGAAGTAAAGTACAGAAAACACAATGGGAAGACTAGACTATCAAAATAAAACAGGAAACACTATAACATGACGACCGTGGCATTTTCTAAATCATTTAGATTTTTTTTTTTAAATCTTGTATCCTTCTGGTGGAGGTCAAATCTTCCAAATGCAACTTTTAGGTCGTATCTGTTCAGTCCGCTGAACAAGTGGCTGCAGCTCCAGGCTTTCTATTGGTGTGAGCGGCAATAATAGCTGCAGGTGAGCTGCTCAACTATTTTCAAGGCAGGTAAAAAGCCCCTCCACTTATGATAAACAAGCTGCATTTGTAGCATTTACACTAACTTCTGGAAAAGGAGTTGAAATCTGCAAGGTTAGAACTACCTTCAGAAGAACCAATGAAAAACATTTTAAAACCAGAATTTTGGGCAAGACGAAGCTACAGTGAAAACATTCAAAAGGTGTGATTATGTTCCACATTGAAATCTGATGAGGTCTGATGTACAAAGGTATTTTTTTTTCGAAATTAAAATCGAGACCCCCACCCCCTTTCGGATATCACGCCCAACCTCTGAACATAGAGATTGAGACATTAAGAGAAAGCAAACACTTTAGCTCACATCTTTTCCCCAATCAGGTAAGTGGGGGGGCCATCATGCAGGAATGCTGCTGTGGGGTGCACGCGTTTGTCTGCTCTGCCTGCGCCTTCTCCCTGTTCTCGTTAACTGAGATGAGTGGCGTGCAGCTTTGCACATTGCATGAGTTGCAGGAACCGCAAAGAGTTAAAGTTTTACGCCGCGGGCGTATTTGCTCCTCCTGCCTGCTTTGGTCATTTGGTCGCAATAGTCAACGCATCAGTAGGGCTGGGTACCATTCGATAACCGGTTCCAGAATGATCCTTTTTTTTTTTTGATTCCACAAAACAATCTGAACAGCAACAAAACGTTTCCATTTCACTGGTGATTCAAATCAGGATTTCCCTCCAAAAAATATTGCATTTTGCCATAGTTTGATCCAACTTCATGAAGTCGAGCCACAGTTCAGACTTCTTTGGTGTGATGCTAATTTTCACTCCGAGTCTGTAAACCAAAGTGTGGTCCACTCCTCTGTAGCGTGAAAGCCAACCGCCGATTATTGGTTAGCAGGTGCCAAACTATGGTCAAATTCCGATATTTTCTGAAAAATTGGAATTTGGCACTGAAAGATGATTCATTTTTGGCATTTTTGACAGAAGTTGGGGTACCCGGCCCTACGCACCAGGCCGCTAAAGCTCACAGAGCTACTCACCACCCTCCACTTCTTTTCCGTGGGCGCAACATCTCTTCATTCTTCATCTCATTCGTTGCTCCCCCTCCATCCCTGACCACTCCGCTCCATCTCCTTCCCGGTCCTCCTCTTGCCAAGAGGGAAGCCGCTGGTCGCTATCACAACGGAACGAGCTAGAAAAACGGCGGGCTCCTCACGCAGGTGCGCGGCAGCGACCCGGCTTTGCTCTTTTTCGCCCTGACGCCGCGTCTCCTGTTGCCGCATTCAGGCGTTTGAGAGTCTGCTACAGCTGTATGAGGCTCGCGCTACCTATGAGGAGTTTTGCATCCCAATGTGTATGCTGCCTGCCACCATCAGTAACAATGTGCCCGGGACTGACCTGAGTATCGGGGCAGACACTGCCCTCAATGCCATTAGTGGAGGTAAGGCTGTGCAACAGCTGTCAAACTGACTCAATGTATGATCAGAGTATAAGTGTCTTTGGTAATACTTTTGCAGTAGGAGAAGTGTAGACATAGTAGAAGCAGTAGAAGTGTATATTCCTTGGTCATGGTAACCCTATCCTGACCTTAATCCATCATTTTTAAAGTACAAATCATAGAACAGAAACCAAATCACTGTTTACCAGTGTATATTAATTACTAGTGTATATTAATGTAACATGAATTGCAACACTTTGCGCACCACTAACATGAACTGTAAAATCCGTCGGGCTCCAGGAGCAGATGTGAGATGTAGCACGACTTTCTGATGAATAACTTGACAAGAATCTGGAACTCTGAATATGCCCTCAGGTTTTTCCACATCAGCAGGTGACATTAAATTATGGACGCTCTGAGTCTGCACTCTAAAACCAAAGTGTCAGGGTTTTGCAGAAATAGACGTTTCATCAAGTGAAACTACTTTCTCCTGCTAATTTGTCCCTTTTAGAATCCCTACATTTTATAGAGGGTACATTCAAAACCTCCCATCTGTTACAGCATGTCAGTTGTTACCCAAAACTAAAGTTTTCCCTCTTTATTAGCATAGCTGAGTGTGTACCTTTTGACATTTTACACACTCCCCAATGCAGGACTCTAGCATCCCCACAGGGGGGCGGCACTCTGGCCTTAACGTGCCTGCGTTGCATGTTGACATTTTGTGCAGGTTGTGAGCAGGCATGCTGGTCTTGACAACAGCTGTCAATCTTTTCAAAGCATCACGTGACCTAAAATCATTTGTTGGCTCGACGTATATGTTGACGCTGCATTGACACTGACGGGCTTCCTCGCTTGTGTCAGACTTGTGACCGCATCAAGCAGTCGGCCAGCGGAACCAAGAGGCGCGTGTTCATCATTGAGACGATGGGCGGCTACTGCGGCTACCTGGCAACCGTGGCCGGACTGGCCGCCGGAGCGGACGCTGCCTACATCTACGAGGAGCCGTTTGACATCAGAGACCTGCAGGTTAAACACCACTTGTAAACCACAATTTGCGATTAATCGCGAGTTAACTGAGGACAAGAAATTTTAATTTATGTATTTTTTTTTTTTTACATGCATGTATATACGAATAGCTTCCTAGAAATGTATAGATAGTATGGATTTTGAATTTCGAAGGTCTGCTGAACAATAGTGGCAGTCAACCTTTGTGATGTCACAGAGGGCACTGATACCTCTCCTTCATTACTGACAACACCTCCAGTGAGTCGTTTCATTTTCCAGTTCCACAAGTGAAAGTTCCAACAAAGCAGCATCAATTATGTCAGGAAAATCAAAAAAACCTGGAGCACTTTTGCAGGAGGTTGTAAACAGACTGCTAAATATGTTTCATTGATTTTTTTTTTTATTACACATCACTCAATCTTTCTAAAAATATAAATCTGAAGTTCTGTCAATGGGCATAAATATGGGACCCTCAAACATGCCACGTTTGTCCTTGTCCACTAGGGGGCAGTCATGCCTTCGAGCTCCGGTCCACATAACTCACTGTTCCCGTTTCCTCCCACAGAGCAATGTTGAACATTTGACGGAGAAAATGAAGACCAGCATCCAGAGAGGGCTCGTCCTCAGGTAACGTGAGAGGCGCACGAATCACCGATGTCAAAGCGCATGTCGGCCTCAGCCGCGATTGGACAGTGGAGAGGGGAAACAGCTGCTGCTGCGTGACCCCGCACTTCCAGGCATCTGCGTTTGATTACGAAGCGCGGCCTGTGTAGTAAACACACCCAGTGCTGATGTCATCAGTCTGCAGGGCCCCCGGGTGTCATCTGGTGCCATTTAAATGTGATGTCAGAGAGAGAGAAGCTGCCAACTCAGCGCGTAACTTTATTAGCGGCTTTCCACGCGGGCGGCAGCTGAGCAGGGGGAAACCGCTCAGTCGCGCACGTGTCTCTCCGTTTCCCCGTTAGCTGGGTCTGATTTGTTGCAAAGCGTGCATGTGTGTGTGTGTGTGTGTGTGTGGAGGGGTTCCCTCAAATCTGGAGCAAACATCCACTTCAAAATCGGAAAGAACTAGTTTGAGAGCTTGGAGCTGCACACATGCAAGACGGAGTTCACATAAAGCAGAGTTTGAGGACACTGGAAAGTGAACTTTTGTGAACCCTCCACAGTGAATGTTTTTACAAAAACTCAACTTTTGTTTAATGTACTAATGTGTACCAGTATTATTATTCTTTTTTTCAAATAAGCAACAGCAGATAAATGGCAAATAGAAGCAAAACGGCACCAGTTTGAGTTGGTCTCTCCAATCTGAGGGTATTTTTGTCGTCCAGTGTAATTCAAATAATTCAGAATTAACGAAACTTGTTGCGCCATTTCTGCTTTTTCAGGCTTCTGACTGGCCCAAAAAAAAAATCCTTCATTTTACGTGTCATAAATGACATGCGAGCCTGCATGTGGACAAGAGTATTTTACGATTGGTGTGTACAGGGATTTGTTTTAACTGGAGGCCAAAAAATAAATAAATAAAAGAAATGGTAAAATAGCCACACATGCAGGGATGAGATCTGTCAGTTGTTTTGATAAATCATTTGATGATTGGCTGAATACTGTTGCCACGGCAGGGGTGTGTAGGTGACGAAACGCAGACAATTCTGTGTTGCAAAATAGAAAAACTATTTATTTTGAATATTAAACAAGAAGGAAAAAAAACAACAGACAAGGCAGGACAAAAGAAAACCATGACGAGAACCTAAGAAAACATGGACCAGCAGACCTGAAACCCACCAAGACAAAACACCATGAAGGGACAACAACCTGACAAAGACAGAGGTAGACAAGGACTATTTATACAAAAAGGAAGCAGGGGAACACAGGTGCAAACAATCAAGGGCAGGGCTGACAATACACAGGTGACAAAATCAAGGGGCGACAAAAAAGGCGGGAAAACAGAAGCAGGATGTAAAGCAGAGAAAAATACAAGGAGACGAGACTATCAAAATAAAACAGGAAGGACAAAAAAAAAAATGATCGTGACACCTATCTTAGTCAAGATACTTAGAGTTAAAGTGTAAAAAAATAAATAAATAAAAAATCGCCTTACTAAAAACAGCACGCTTCTCAAACAATCTCATCAAATTCTTTCCTCAGCTTGTGATTGTAATTGGTGGTGCAATTCGCGATTGTGTGTGCAGGAACGAGAACTGCAACGACAACTACACGACGGACTTCATCTACCAGTTGTACTCCGAGGAAGGCAAAGGAGTGTTTGACTCCAGGAAGAACGTGCTGGGACACATGCAGCAGGTAAGGCGGCCGCGCGCGAGCACCAGCGTACCGAGACTGTAGCACAAAGCCGTGCGGTAATTCTGGGTGCACGCACGCATCCTGACACGGCGGCACACAGACAGACGGAGCGTTCTATAAAAAGATCACCCTGCCAACGTTGACGGGCTTTGTTGTACTTGGGCTCGGCACGTCTGGAGAGTAGCACTGCTAAAATTGGGATCAAACAGAGCTTTGACGATTCCCCAATGGAAGTTGGCCTGGGCGTGTTGCAAGCATAATAATAAAGTGGCTTAAACAAAAGAAAAGTCTAGTGTGTAAAATTGGGCTGAATTTATGATTTTTATATTGGTAAAAAGCTTAACATACAGCCCATAAATATATAAATAAAGGTGTTAACTCACAGTACAATAAAAGTAATTGGGTATTCTTACCCTAAGAAAGAGTCTTGCTCCCAGTTAGTTGCCATCTTGCACTGCCATATTTCTAAGGAAGCCTGGTGTGGACAGTCCGGCTGCCTGACGGCGCGTTTGGCATTTAGGGTGAGGGCTTGTGTCTTCAAATAAACCAACGAAGAAGAAAGTAGACGAGGTATCCAGGTTTGTGCTCGCAGGCCAACGTAGTTAACTGGCAACCTCAGGAGAGGGATGGTGCAGAGTCCCCAAAGGGGACTTCAGCAAAAGAGCGCTGCAATCTAAAATGTAACCACTGGATGTCACTGTTGCTTCCTAAAAAAAATCTCTAAATATTACACACTTAACCTTTAAATAAAATGTTGAAAATGTTAAGTTTGGTCTTTAAAGAAGATTGGTTATTATTCAGAAAATGCTGAGCAGGAATAGGGCAACATTTTAAATCAACGTGAAACGAATGCAAATTGAACATTTGTTCAGAAAAAAAAAAAAAAAAAACAAAACCCTGTGACTCTCTTGTCGATTCATTTGAAAGGGTGGAGCTCCATCTCCATTTGACCGCAACTTCGGGACCAAGATCTCTGCCAAGGCCATGCAGTGGGTCACCAAGAAGCTGAGCGAGACCTTCAGACAAGGTGCGTTGCAGTGTTCGGGAACAGAGAGCCAGTGAAGTGACCTGTGCTATAGATGAGACCCAGGCCCCACCGCAGTGATGTGAAGTCATGGTGTCATGGAGTCACTCAGGCGGACGCATTTTGCCGACTCTTAAATGGAAAATCTCGATCAAATTTTCAGAGTAAAGAGCTTTAAATTTTAAGATTAAGGTCCCACATTATTGACACGCAGAAGGTCCGACAACGCTAAAGCCCGGCTTTTTTGTTTGTTCATTTTTATTTTTATTTTTACAGTCAAGGCAGTAAAGGGAAGGATACAGATGTCTCCACTGACTAATCTGTACTATTTTCTAATTGGCATTTTTAGATTTTTTTTTAAAGACAGATCATCAACAATAGCTTGGAACCTTGGAAAAGGCTCAGAAAACAGCCAAACAAACTGACAAACACAAAAAGCTGAATTTTAGCTCTTCTGTGCTACAATATAAACAACAAATTAGTTCAGAACAACAAAAAAAACAAACTCTAAAAGATATTTTTTCTCGGAGAATATATACCAATAATATGGGACCTCTATAATAACTTTGAGTTATTTTTGTGTCTATTTCCTATATGCGTGGATGACATAAGACGAAGGTAAATTTTTATTTCATTTTTTTCACGCTGGCTCCATGACCATCAGTTCAATGTTTGTCTGTTGTTGTTTTTTTTTTTTAACCTCTTTTGCCACTTCCTCGATCCACACCACACTTGTCCAGAAACCCCCCATTGTGTCCCCTTCATAGCGTCTGTTGCACTTCATGTGGCTTTTGTAGCTTCTGTCTGGTTCCAGCGCTGCGCCGCCTCCCACCGTTTTCAAATCCTCACATTAGTTGCTTTTCGATCGAAAGCCACCACAGTCACCATCAGAATCCTCCTCTGCTGCTGCTCACAGCCGAAACGGCACCTTCCGCACCGCTTGCATGTCCCGCGGTTCGTTTAAAAAAAAAAAAAGTCAGCCAAAGCTAACGCCGCCTTCCTCCTTTGACGCTTTGGTGTTCCTTTCGCCCGCAGGCCGGGTGTTTGCCAACAGCGAGGACTCCTGCTGTCTGCTGGGGATGCGCCGCAGGGCTCTGGTCTTCCAGCCCGTCGTGCAACTCAAAGACGAGACGGACTTCGTGTACGTGATTGTGAAAAGTTTTTAAACCACAGAAACATCGGCTGATCACTTTGCATTTGACCGTCTTCGCTTTATGTGGGCGTAAACCCTTGAGAGAACCTCGCACTGTGACCTTATTTAGAGCTGTAACGCGGTATTGGCAAATGTATCCAGAAACAACAGGCAGGATGTACTGCAGCAAAAGTTGACATTTGACTTTTTTTTTTTGCATATCCGCCCCCCCCCTCCTCCCCTCTCGCAAGCTCAAATTAGCGGAGAGCAGCCAGAAACTGCATGTGATTAACATTTACACTCGCACAGCAGCCGGGGTCAGCACTCGAGAAGTTATTAGAGAAACTTCTGCCGCAACGGTAGCCTTTCGCGAGACCCGTCTTCTTGGACAACAAAAAAAAAATAATTAATGAGGCGCTGAAGTGCAGGTTGGGGAGGAAGAACAGGAGAAACTCAGGCAACCCTATAATCGCCGTATTATAAAAGCAATTTGGTTTTCCTACCCTCAGAACGGTCCTCGCATGTATAAAAGAATGTCCACAGATCAACGGTCTTGCTCCCAGGTAGCTGCCGTTTTGCACCGCCGTTTTTCTACGGAGGCCTGGTGTGGACAATCCAACAGCCTGGCAGCACATTTGGTATTTAGGGTCAACGCTCGTGTCCTCAAATAAACCAACGAAGAAGAAGGTAGACAACGTATCTAGGCGTGGTTCTGCAGGCCGCTGTAGCTCACCGGCAATCTCGGGAGGGACAGTGAAAGACGCTGTAAACCACGTAATGTCGCGGTTTCGTCTTCAAAATCTCCAAGTATTACACAGGCAAACTTCAAATACATGTTGGGATGTGTAATTCTAGAGAGGGCGAGAGGGAGGTTTGGCAGGAAACTACAAATCACGACGGGGAAAGCAAGCGACAAGGGATTGTCAGTTGCGTCCCAAAGCTGGAAATGTCTGAATAGAACAAAGAAAAGATACTTTGAAAATGCCCCATTATATTACACTATTAAAAATCACTATATTAACATCTTGTTTTGGAAAAAAAATCTGTCCATATCCTCCAGGTCCAACTGCCCAGATATTAGATATATTATTTCTTTGCCTTATTCAGCAAATGATGTATTAGTGTTAATAATTATCGAGTCCCTTTCCGAACATATTGACTAAAGACTGCAGAGTTCTGGATCGTTAATTTTATGGGTCTTACAATGATGTAGCAAAGATCTGAAGACGGCCAATGAATGGAGTCCTTGGTCTGCGGTGCTCATTTCTGACATTGATGTGCCTCCGGTCTGGTTTGTTGTTGCAGCCACAGGATCCCCAAGGAGCAGTGGTGGCTCAAGCTGCGTCCCCTGATGAAGATCCTGGCCAAGTACAAGACCAGCTACGACGTGTCCGACTCCGGGCAGCTGGAGCACGTGGTGCACATCCGACCCAAAGAGTCGGACGCCTCGGTCGCCATGTGAAGTCCCCCCCAGGCCCCCCACCCCCCGGGCCGCGGAGGCTTTGGCCCCTGCCCGCCTGCGTGTGAGCGAGACTGAGAAGCTTCGCGAGGGCCTGAAGAGGCCCAGAGCGCCAGTAACGACGTCAGTGTCTCCCGTTGATTTCCTGTCTGTTCCTCTCTGCGTTCCCTCGGCGACGACGGAGCCTAACCATGCCGAACCTTGCAGCGCCCCTGCCACGACCACCTAACGCACACGTGAAGCACACAGCTGTCCTGTCGCGCATCCGCAACTCAGTGTTTTTAGCGTCGATGTTGTCTTCTTTTTTTCTTCTTCTTCTTTTTTTTTTTCCCCAGTTTTGTTTTTAAAGAAATTTGCACTTTCTCTGTCTGCTCTAGCTTAGGCGGTGCTCTGCAGCCCGGAGCTGCACACACGGACAGATTAGACTCCCTGCGTCGGCTGTAAAAGAAACCAGCATGTGTATCTGCCTAGAACCGGTGCCAGGTTCCTCACGTATTTATGTCAGACTGACGCAACGTAGTGCACCCTACTGCTGGTGGTCGACACTGAAACTAATATTTATCTTTTTTTTTTTTTTGACATCGTTTTATTTTTGCCTGTTCAACACGGATATATATTGTTACTATTAAGTGTAGGCACTGCTGTACCAAGTAGCTGTCTGTCTGTCGCCATGCACCGACCAATTAGATGTGTAACCGACTAATGTTTCCCTCAGAGAATAAAAGTCAGACCTGGTCATGTGAAAGGCGTGATTGGATTTATTTGAATGTTTTTTTTTTTGTTTTTTTTTTGTCTTACAATGGATGTGGTCCATTGAAATACTGGCTGGACAAAATAGGCTAAAACAGCCAGCAAAGACACACATTTAAGACAAGAAATAGAGGAAATTTAAAAATAAAGCGGGAGAATAAAGATACTCGTATTTGATGCGTAACAACAAATATGAACTCCAAGAGGCGTGGAGAAAAAAAAAAAAAAATCATACCATCACGTGTCTATGTGTGAAATGCTTAATTGCAGTCTGCTATAATTGAACATGTTTTTCACATTTTTTTTTAAAATATATCTTTAGATCACCAGACTGAAAAGACCAACACTGTATTAAAAAAAAAAAGCATCTTTCGCTTTCTTTCATCTTATGCTGAATATAAGATCAACAGTTAACCAAAAGGATAAATCAACTCAACTAACAATGTTTTTTTTTTCCCCCCCCCAAGAAGATCCGTTTCATCTCGAACGGATGAACGCGCAGCTCTCTGGTCTACCCAGCAGCCAGCAGATGGCAGCAGAGCGCCGTCGCTCGGCCACTCGCCGGGGGTTCACTGGGTGCATGATGACACGATTCTCTCCATCAGCTGCTGTCCAGCTCTCTCCCCCGTCACCGTCTCACTGTACGGTGGCTCAAATCCAACAAAGTGGATTAACTGCGTGAGGCCTCGTGCGCGCGCGCGCGTGTCTGCCTGTGACCGTAATTAGGAATTCATCTTATCGTTTTAGAGAAAAATTTCAATTTCCCACTGGTGTATTAATTGTGTGTACCTGTAATTGGGCTGCTTCTTACTTCCTAAATGGACTTTTTTTTTTCTTCTTCTTCCTCCCTCTGCCTCTTAACTGCGAGTAATTGCGCGCTAGTGCGGCGAGGCTAAAGCCATCTCCCAGCAACGGCGCAGACGCGCAAGACGTACCGAAATCACCCCGGACTGCCTGTGGTTACTTAGAATAATTATATCATTAGCTCAGACCGATAAAAAAAAGAAGAAGAAGAAGAAGAAGAAGAAGAAAGACAACCTCACAGCCACACGCTGACGCCTTTGCCCACAGGAAAAAAAAAAAAAAACAAAAAAAAAAAGCAGCTTGTTAAGCCGTGGCTATAATTTTCCTCTGACCCTGATTTGCGTTGGGAGGCGTGCGCACGTCATCGGCGTTCCCCTTTCCTCCGAGCAACGAAATTAGCAAATCCAATAATTTGGGTTGATTTAAGAATGCAGGAGGAGACGGCGGGGTCATATGCTCATAGGTAATCAATACTAATTACCATTTCATTTCTGCCTCCACTTTCCTCCCCCGTCCGCGCAGCAGATCTCGTCCGACTGATTCAAGGTTGCAAATGAAAGGGGGGTGCGTGCGTGCTGCCCAATTCTCAGAGGCGCCACCACGAGCTCAACAATTGTTAAAAATAAAATAAAATAAAAAGAGCAAAAAGTTACAGATTCTGAATACGACTGGACCGGGGGGTCCCCTGTTGGATTTTTGCGTTGAAAACACAAACTTTGCGGGCCGCTGGTTGCCGAATGAACCAGAAGCAGCATCGCAAGGAACGTGTATTCCAGACATCGCCGATGGAATCTGAGCCCTGCGCTTTGAATCTCCTCCGGGCAATTAGGACGGCCACGCAGGCATGCGGCGCTTCAGGACCCCGTTAGCCTTTCAGCGACGTTTCACTCCATCTGTCCATCTGAGCCCGAACTCACTTATTAGTACAAGGTTGGTAGTTTGTCAGGGAAAGCGATTAGCGCAATCTACACGTGAGGGCACCCCGCCTCCCCCCCCCCGAACTCCGACACTCTCTCCCACTCCGGGTTGAGATCGCTCCGATCTAAAGAATTGGCATCGGCGTGCTAATGGAATTGGCTTTTCATCATTCCGGATGCTGTTGTTCTCTCCGGACGGAAGTGACTCGCGGCCTCTTATTTACTTGTTGCCGACCCGCGTGACGAATGGCCGCAGTTGGTGGGGAATTGCGTCGGGGAGCCGGCGAACCCCCGGTCCTCCGCGTCGAAAACCGAGGGGCTCGGGGGGGGGAGAGCGCCGAGCGTCACAAGACCGCAAGCGCCGCTTTGATGTATTGGAGTTAATATCTTCCTGACATTTCTGAGGACAGATTTTCATCACTGGATTTGTTGGTACGTTTTGGAGGCTTGAGTGATAAATGAGCCGTTAGCGTCGCTTTCCTCACCCTTGTGTCTCCCTTCCCGCAGAGGGAAAAAGATGTGACTGAGATTGTAAATGTGTGCCTAGTGTGGAGACACAGAGGTAATTCCGGTGTGTGTGTGTGTGTGTGTGTGTCTGTGTGTGTTTGTGCGTCTGGTTTGCTTAGTGAGCCAGAGAGGGTGGGCAGGCGGGAGAGTCTGGCTGCAAAAAATAAATAAATAAATAAATAAATAAATAAAAAATAAAATCGACGGCGGCATTAGCGGGAGTGACATTAATTTGACAGCGCGCTCGCTAACATGTGAAGTCACCAGCGGTTCATAATATTAATATTAACTCGGCATAAGCATGCAGGGGCTGCCTGTCTGTCGGGGCCAGATGCCCGGCGTTGTCGTGGAGACGAGCGAGCGAGCGAGCGCTCGACGGGAAAAGCCTCATTCTTCTCGTCTGACTCGCCGCTGCTGACGCGCTGAAACTCGCGGAGCCACTCGGCCGAGGGCCGGCAGACAGAGCCGAGTCTTGAAGGGATTGCTCACTCATCCCTTTTGTATTTTTTTTTTTTTTTTTTATTGGCTCGGGTAACATTTTCTCACGCGCGTAACCGCTCGGGAGTTTCACGGTCACCATGGACTTGAGCTTCAAGAGGACGTGTGTCTAAACGCCGTTGTGCGGTGTAATGGAGGTATGCGATACTGCAAGATTGGGTAGTAGTCCAGTACTAGGTAAATACAGCATCCGGTATCTCTTATTAAGGTGGACGAGTCATCAGATTTGCTGAATCGTAACTAATTTTTGTGACCTTTTTCATGTCTCACGATAAAATATGGGCAAAACCTTTCGGTATATCGCAATACTTGTACACCATTCCAATGCCAGAACGTAGCCAGACACTCATTGAGTAGGACCCTTTATTAATCCCACATTGGGCAAATTTGCATCATTACAGCAACAATATAGTGCTAACGAAGTAACATCATATTAATTCAAAAGAAGAGAAATAAAAAAGGAAAAAAAAGACAAGATATGGTCAAGTCTGTAGTAATGTAAATACAGTAATGAGAATAGACAAACAGTATAGCTATGGATGGATGTCTGTTTATTTTCGCCACTGGTTTCGTCCATGAGAACCTCAAGCATCCGTTTCTTGGAGTTCTTTCAGGCACTCAAACTCCGCAGTGACGCAGGCTAGCAAACATCCCCCAGAGCATCAATTAGCAATTGGGTGGAAATGCAATTTTAGGTTAACTACCCCTGTTGAGCATCGCACATAAAACCGTCTGCCACCGCCAGGCGGACGTGTCTTTCTCAACATGACGAATGGGCCGCGTTCCACGGGAGACGGTGAGGAGGAGAGGGGGGGGGGGGGCTTTCGCGCAATCATCGATGGGTGTCGGCGGCGGGGAAAAGCCGCCGGCTGTTTAGTTTCCGGCCATTAACGCTAATCAGAAAGCCCCTTCACCTGATAAGGACCGCGGTGGTCGTCGACGCGGACTGCACGTCGCCCACGTCTCTCTTTCGCGCCGGTATCGAGCGGCCTGGAACGGGTCGCAGCCATAAAGGTGATGAAGAGATTGAGGCGAGAGGCTGGAGTCTCGGGCTACAGAGCTGGCGGGGCGAAAGCGTTGCATCGCCGCGTGAGAGCCTGGCCCGGGGGGGAAAAACACCGGCTCACAGAGCCACGGAGGTCTTTCCAGTATGGATCGGGTATTGACAAAACCTCATGTAGGATGCGGTTATGCAACAGGTAGCCACACTCTGAGGGAATGCAGATCATGGAGGGAAGGGGGAGTTGGTTCATTTAGAGCAAGCATTTACGCACCAAGTGTCGTAATCAAATGTGTGGCAACATGTTTTTTTTTTTTTTGTGTGTCGCAAACAGAGGAAGACGACAACCGACTCTGGCTTAAAACATCCACGCAGGTATTCGAAACTTGTGCAAGGTGCACATGAGAACCGGAAATGGCAGGCGCACCTGTTTTCTAAGTGATACGTTGCGGGTTCTCGTGGTCTCGACCTCATTCTTCAGCGGTGAGGCGGCAAGTTGACCTCGTGCACCAGAATATTTCCACAAAGGTTAAAGGTGCGGTAAGTAAAAACTTGCCGTGATTTATGATTCTCATATTGGTAAAAGCTGAATACTCTACCCACAGATACATGAATAAAAGTTTATACTCACGGTACAATAAAAGCAGTTCGGTTTTCCTACGTTTAGAACCGCCATATTTCTACGGAAGCCTGGTGTGGACAATCCAGCCCACCTGACAACGCGCTTTGTATTCAGGGTGACTGCTCGCGTCCTCAAATAAACCAGCAGAGAAGAAGGTAGAAGAGGTATCCAGGATTTTGTGCGCAAGGCCACTGTAGTTCACTGGCAAGCTCGGGGAGGGAGAGTAAACGAGCGCGCCGCAATCTGGAATGTAACCACTTGATGTCGCCGTTTCTTCTCCAAATCTCCAAATATTACACACTTAACCTTTTAAGTGCTGACTTACAACGGAAAGCTGGCGACATATTCCCCTGGTGGCCAAACACGTCATTGCAAATTTGACTAGCGTTGCTCTACTTCCATAACAATGACTTCAATTAGGGTTCCTGTTTTGTCTTTTTTTTCATTAACTGGATATAAAATGTTTAAATATTGAGCTTCAGAGATGCTGAGAGAAGGGATTTTCTTTTTCCCACCCCTACCTTTGATCAGAGCAGCCGGGGTGTTTCCCATATTTTAAGACTTTATGTTAAGTTATTCCGCGATACCTGCTGACTGCAGCTACATTATGAGCCTCGCAGACATGAAAGTGGTATCAATCGTGCAAACAGACATTAGCAAACGAGACTTCCTAGAAAGATCGGGCGAGACAGCGTCCTTGGAATGCGCAAGTCGCCGGGTCAAGTTCAGCCATCAGCCTAAATAAATAAAATTAAAAAAAAATCGATTTTCGGGGCTTGGCGTGAATTGCGTGTTGCCCATGCTGCAGCAGGAGGTTTAATCCAATTGGCCAAATGTGTCTGGAATTTAGAGACTCGCTTGAAAATGGGGGGCAGGGGGGGGGACAAAAGGTACAAAATAGTGTCTCTGTCTTGGAGAGGAGTCATCACATCTCCTCACTGCTCTGCCGGAGCTACCGTTCCTTCAAGCGCCTCTCGTTCCGCCTCCACAACCTGCCCATCCAGCCTGTCTCCGTCTGCTGCGTCTTCCACCTGCTCGTCACCAAGGAACACTGTCATTTTTTTTTGGCCTCGTGCCTCGTACGCAGGACAGCGGCTGCACTGCACCCAGTCGAGCGACTGGAACCCGTGGAGTCAACCAGGATAAGAAGCCCCAACAAAGCACCGTTTCCTCAGAAGACCGATGTAGCACAAATAGAGAGAGAGAGAGAGGGGGAAAAAAAAAATCCACTGTGTCCTACTGCAGATTTTTTCCATCGCTTCATAAATGCATAATTCAATTTTATATTTTTATGTCTCTAAATATTCATGAATGATAAAGGCTCAGGGCAAGCTGGCTCCAAACTTGGCGTATCTTGTGAAGAACTTGCACGTCTGCGTTGCGCCTTTTCAGCCGAGGTTGTTTTTTTTTTTTTCTTCTTCTTCTTCTTCTTCCCGCTCCACCCGAACCCGCCTCACCCCCCTCCCTTCTTGTTTTTGGCTATAAAAAGCTCAATATCACCCACTCACCAATGAGCACCGGCTTATTGTGTTACACCAATACAGCTAAATAAAATAATGAATTCACGGCTCGGCGCGAAAGGCGGACGATGGCATATTGAACATTCAAAGAGTGGGGGGTGGGGGGTGGCGGCGCGGGGGAGAAAGTAGGGGGGTAGTGGGGGGGGGAGAAAACATTCCCAAAATTAATTTTCATCTCCAGGGTTCATGCATTTTTAATAGAGAGCGCTTGAATATCACAGGGTAATACGAGCCCGGCGCGGCGCGGCGAAGCCCGGCCCGGCGCGGGGAGAGGGGGCCGGGGCTTTGCGAGGAGAAAATAAACGGCCGTCATCGTTGTCGTGGGCATTGAGTCTCTGCAGAGCCGGAAAACAAAATAGCCAGAGCTGCTTTGATGAAGAGGAGTTGGAGGGGGAGGGGGAGGAACGGAGGAGCTCGCTGCCGAGGTTAAACATGGGCAGAAGCGGGCGCTCCCTTCGGATGCTGTGGCTGCTGCCGTCTTTGTTTTTAGCGGGGGGGGGGGAGGATTGGAGCAGGGGATTGTGGGATATGATGATGGCAGGAAGAAGAACCAGAGTCGGGGGTTGGGGACTGAGTGACAGTAGTTGACAAGCCCTGGAGAGGACGTCCCAGGAGGGTGTGTGCGTGTGTGTGTGTGTATGTGCCTGTGTGTGCGTTACTTCCACCCCCTTCCTGAGTGAGTAAACACATCACAGGTTCGCACGCACGCAGCGCGGTGGAACAGCGTGAGCCCAAAAAGGTAGCAGCGCCTCGCGTTAGCGCCGTTAGCCGCATCCCGCTAGCCGCGGGGCCGACGGGGTCGCCCGCGCGTGCGCCGTTCCCTCCCCGCCAGCGCCGCCAGCGCCACCTGCGCACCTCGGGACGCGGCGCCACAGCCCGCTCGCCTCGGCGGAGCCTCCGCCGCTCATCCTGCATTCGGCCCGGGTGGAGGCGGCGAAAAAAAAAAGTGAGTGAGAGAGGCATGAAACAGCGTCGTCATGCTGAACAGAATTTTAATTACAGAGCCTCCCCTCCCGACACTCCCTCCCTCCCTCCTTCCCTCCCTCGCACGCGTGCGCGCTCCCAATTGGTCTGAAATAACGGCGGAGTGGAGGGAGAGGAGGGGGCTTTCTTTCTGCGGGGTTAGACGGTTCCATTAACACGGTGGAATCAGAGCGCCGCCTGCAAAAAGCCAATATATCAGAGGCAATATTCACGGCGCACGGAGCGATTCTGGCCACCTTTTGCATGCGCATGAGAAAAAAACACCTGGAAATATCATGTCAAATATTTCCTCCAATAGTAATAATAATAATAGTGATTAATGCTTTCACTATGTTACTGTCAAAAGGTTCACGACTGGTGGCTTTGAATCCAATCGCCAGCTTGTCAGCACAGGCCTGGCCATTCAAACGCCCGCTCGTCACTTTCAGTTTTGGGACATTCTGGATTGTTTTATTTGCGTCGTCTCTCCGCCCATTACAGTAGCCTGTATCTACACATTCGTTAGGCTAAAAGCGCTAAAGGGACGTGCGGCGGTATCCTAGCGCCGGCTGCAAAATAAAGCCCCAATATCAGAGACAACGCTAAAACACCGTGCGGAGCTCCTCCGTCTCGCCACCTTGAGTGACAAAAAAAAAAAAACAAACCCCGGAAATATGATGTCAAACATTTTCTCCTAAAGACACGAGGCATGTCTCGACTCTGGGGAGAATGCCATGAAAAAAGGGAGCTATTTTGCGTTGACACTCCCGGAGTCAGTGATGAAAGGGGAGTCGGGTGGGAGGGTGGGGGGGGCTGAGGTGCAGCCTGTCAGTCAGTCAGTCAGTCTGTTCGGAGGAGAAAATCCCCCCGGTTCCCTCCGCTGCCAGCCGCTCTGGGCTTCAAGCGGCGGCAAAAAGGCTGATGTTGATCTGAATAAACTTGCTTGATTAGCCGCCCCCGCTCTTCCCTCCTACACCCCCTCACCCCCCTCAAAAAGCCGCCGTGGCGAGCTCTCTTTTCTGACAGCTCAGGCGCTACGGCACTAACTCACCTCACCCACTCCTCCCCCGTCAGCGGGCGCCGACACGCTGCTTGTTTTATTCCCCATCCGCTAAATTGAGGTCGTAAAGACTTATAAAAATAACGACGGGATTGGACAAAGACCCCCCCCCCACTTTTTGTGTTTTAATCATAAACTCCTCCCCTCTCGCTCTAGCTCGCCTTCCCCTTGCTCTCTTTCCCATGAGTCCCTCGTGGGCTGTTTGTCGATCCACTAAAAAGCTGTGACGACGTTAACAAGGAGGGCGGGGGTTATGTTTGATACATTTATATATGTGTTTTACGGTTGTTGGCAATTTGACGCAGGTATGTGCAAAGCTGAGAATCTCCTCCTACAGTCGGAAAGGTGTTTGTCGATCCGCTAAAAAGCTGTGATAACATTATGTATATGTGTGTGTATATATACATATGCATACACATATATACACATATATATACACATGTACACATATATATATACATATATACATATACACACACACACATATATATACATATATACATACATATATATATACATATATACATACATATACATATACACACATATATATATATACATATACATACATATACATATACATATATATATATATATATATATATATATATATATATATATATATATATATATATATATATATATATATATATATATATATATACATATATATATATATATATATATATATATATATATATATATATATATATATATATATATATACATATATATATATATATATATATATATATATATATATATATATATATATATATATATATATATATATATATATATATATATATATATACATATATATATATATATATATATATATACATACATATATATATATATATATATATATATACATACATATATATATATACACACACACACACACACATATATACGTACACACATACATATGGTTGTTGAGAGATGGAAAATTGTGAAATGTGTGACATTCCACTGTTTGGAAGGTTGGTTTGGGTTGTGGGAGGTGTATACGGACGCATGTTGAACATATGGACGCGGTTACGAAAACCAAGGGCCTGCCCAAACAAGTGCGAGAAGTTCCATCTTTGTGGCCCCGGCGTGAGAAAGCACACAGGAAATCCCCACCCACCCGGGAGGCGAGTTGCGAATCAATCTCTCATATTCTCCGTCTCCTGCTGTTTACTCATTAACCATTTGGGCATTGATCGCCACTCCAGCGGCACTTAACCCGTGTTTAACAAAGGCGCTAAAATGGAGGGGGTTGTAATATTCAGGCGGCGGCGGCAATTCATTAGGCGCAATTTGGTGAGCGCGCGCGCCTCGTAAATCACCGACCCTCTCGTGGGCGGCGCGGCACGGCGCCGATGGCAGAGGCGTGGAAAATTGTGGCGCAATCTGTGAGATCCTCTCCCTCCCTCCCTCCCTCCCCTGTGCGTATCGCCCACAGCAAAGGAAGCGGGAGGCGCCGCGCGTAGCCACGTTGAAAAATGCATGCGCTGAAGAACGTGTCCCCGCAGCGTGTGAAGCCTCCCTGGCTGGGGATCGTGCACACAGGTAGAGTCGCTTCACACAAGGGGCCAGATTTACCGAGATCCCAAGTAGGAGGCGCTACACAGCACGCACAGGCAAATAGAGTGAGAGTCTTGCCGGTTTGCGTGTTGAGGGTGATCTTCTAAAATTGCCTGCCCAAAAGTCGGGGGGGGGGGGCCGTTTGAGACAATTTGAATGAGGAAGTCGTACCCGGTCCACCAACAGAGAACGTGAGGACTGCAGAGTGACTGCAAGTGACGAGCAACAGCGACCAGGACTGTACAGTGTGACAGGAGTCAATCGCTGACAACTATTGACTTTGAAGCGCATGTTCCATCAGGACAGTTGGACCATCAGTTGGCGTTGGTCAGTGAGGTCTGGACTGACGGGAGTCATCACTGGCATTCGGGATTTAAACCATGGTCCTTGGTTCACGGGCTCGGCCCCTAATAGATGCATTCACGATCCAGCTATCAAAGGGCTCACGACAAGTGGCTTTGGGTCAGATGGCCCGTGTCTGCAGCCCGGTCAACATCAGCTGCGTCGCGCAAAGTTAGCGCCTCCCAAACGCGCGACATAAAAACGCAAAACTTGCGGCCGCAGTGAGTTTTGGTAATGTATTTACGTACCTCTACGCCCGGTATTTTGCGCGTTCTGTCAGAAACGCCTGTATGTACATATTCATTCAACTGAAAGCGCGGAAGGAATGGTTGATGTCTGCATTGCGCCCCCCCCCCCATTAGAGCAGCTACATTGTTAGCGAGCGCTTGCAACTGCGGTTTTTGTCCATTTTTCTACGCGCAAACCTTGAGTCAATCAGGCCCAAAGGGTGTTCAAGAAAGAGAGACAAATTGCACATCCACGAATGTATCGCTCAAGGAAGAGTTCCATCAAACTGCGCGACAAGTTTGACAGGGGGTTGTGAGGTAAGCCGCCTTTACTCAAGTGGTGCGTGCACTCACTTGTACAGACCGATGTCCAGCCTCCCAGTCTCCTCCTGGGATCAAACCAGCTTGTGTTTGTCTCTGCGTCCGTCCGCACCAGTGTCCCGCGTGCACGCGTCCCATGTGCCTGCACCCCCCCTCCCACTTAAGTCAGGTGCACAATTCACTCTGGCAAATCCTTCAGGACCCGGCCAGGCGTGAAGGGCGGACGCGCTCAGTCTACTGAACAACAACAAAAAAGCTTTACATGCGAGCGGTGTCACTGTGGACGTCGCGTCACACATGTCTCTGCTGAGTGTAGTGGACGTCTGACAGTTGTTTCCCGGAGATGCTGGAGGTGACCTCCTGAAGCCTTGAAGGGCAACAACCCCTCCAAACTAGGACTCAAGACTTTTCCGCCGGAACGCACGGCTCTGCCGTCATGTCAGACAAATAGAAACTTCCAGTCTGACCAGAACGAAGAGCCCTATATAGAATCTAAAAGTTGCGGTTCTCGCGAGACCACAGTAGTCGCTTCAAAAGCTCAAGATGTCAGATTTGTAGAAATAGAGAAAAGGTGTCTGCTGGTAGATATTTTCATTTACTTTTCTAAACCAGCGACTCTGTTGAAGTATTTGCTAAAATCTCTCCCTCAAAAGCGGTGATAAGTTGGTGCCATCAAAGAGGCTTAAAGAGCTTCAGCACCTTTTGGCCCGACGTGGAAAGTAGTTTGGTGCGGTATCCCGAATGAATGGCTGGACTAAAACATTGCTGGTGCCAGCAAAAATGTTTGAGGCATTTTAATTGGGGTGTATTCCAGAGAACCCTGTTTTTTTTTGGTGTTCTTCCCAGCAAGTCAAACTGGGAAGATACCCAGGAAAAGCTGTAAGGACAATTTATCCTTCCTGGTCAGGGAATACCTCTTGCAGGAGAGAGACCTCTGGAGCACCCTGCTTATCCTGCTGCCACTAAGATGTGATGATAGACCGTTGAGATACGACAGATAAAGGGGCTAATTCCTCGTAAGGTTTCCAAGCTGCAATTCACACGAAATAGCAACTCTTTGCAAAAATACTGCAACTGAAATGAACAAAAGCAATATGATTCTTGAAAGTTTTGTGTATTTTACGTGTATTGGTATAGAGCTCTGCTGCGATAATCAAAGTGTTTGGTACTATTGTGGTAGTTGTGTGCAGCATTCTAATACTATAGGCTCAGAAACAAAAGTCCAGTGCTAATCTTAAGTTACTTGAGTCCACAATAAGTCAACCTTTCTTAAGGCATTGCAATGTGACAGACTGTGTTTTTTTGGTAATGTATTTCAGTTTCTTTTGGCCTGTGTTATGTAACCGTCATGGTCTCTGTGTCTGACTAGCGGCTAACATCTCATTAACTGAGTGTTGGTGGCGAGTGGCAAGTTGAGTCATTTGCCTTTCCCTATCGCCCGCAGGCTAGCGAGCTCGGCGCCGAAGCGAAAAAGCCACCGTTTGCTTAAGCTAAGTGAGCCGAGGCTCCCGGCGAGACATTAATATGTGCCGATGGTGGTAAACACCATCAAAGACACTGGCTGCAGACGACACGGTTCACAACAAGCCGCTGTATGTTTGAGGACAAACAATCTTATCAGACCGTTGGCAGCAGGATCCTTCGGCGACGTGGCAACATTCCCTTTCGGGGCTTGTTCTCGCTCTTGGCCTTGATGAAATGTGCACAAAACAGTGAAGCGCTAGACCTCTATAATGGCGGCAGAGTGGAATTTTGGGACACCTACAATGCTTTGAAATTGAAGACAAAAGCAAAAAAAGAAAAACAAGCGTGACAAAAAAAAAACCCATCAGCCTTCCTTTGGTCCCCAGCAGACAGGCAGGCCTTCTAGTTTTGCCTCTGCGAGAGTGCCGCCGCTGCCTTCACGCTTGGAGTGACGGAAAGGGGCACACACGCGTGCACTATCTGAAAGGAGAAAATAGAGTATCATCCTGAACTCGAGGAACACGATTCAAAGGAGCTTGTAATATTTTCGGCACTTCAAAATCTTTGATTTAATCTAGGAGTAACTCTTTTTATCCTGTGTTTCCATGGAAACGGGCGAAGTTGGGACAGGGGAGAATAGGCAGGGGGCCTGATAAGGGGAGGAAAGAGAACCGAGCGGAATGCGTCGGACTGATTGGGGAATAATTTAGGAATGGAGGAGATGGATGAAGGGATGCGGATTAGCTGTCACCGTGAAGAAAAGGTGCCCCGTCCTTCTTCCTCTCCCTCCCTCCGTTCTCGCTCGTTCCGCCTCCCTAACTCCCTCCCCATCACCTCCTCGTCCTTGACAAGCCCGCTCACAAAGGTATTTATCGGCCTCCGTTCCATTAATTACCATCCAATTAGCAAGTCCCACAGTGGAACTGCTGCAAGGCTGCCGGGCCGTGTCAAGTCACTCCACTTTCGCGAGTCCCGACACCTTCCGCGCTCGCCTCCTCTGTTGGTCGAACTCGCGGCGATGAGGCGCGGCAAGTTCGCACAAAGGATCCCACGGCGCGCTAATGCGTCTGTTGAAGCGGCATTCATCTCCCACCGCCGCGCGCGTTGACACGGATTCTTTGCGGGGGTGAGAAGATTTGTCACTAACTTGCTATTTTAGCTAATTGGCAAGGCAGCTTAAGCTTTGTGTGTTTGATGTGTCCGGCTAGACGCCTTTTCCCTGTGAGTGATACGGGGCTCATTAACATGCGGCACCCTCTTAGGCTCCTCGCGGACCTTCCCCATTCAGAAGCCTTCAAGGGAAAAGAGAGGAGGAGGAAGTTTCGGATGACTTTTCCTGTGTGGGCTTTTGGGAGCGGGACGGTGGTTGACAGAGCCAGAGTGAGCCCGGCTAATTGGTTTGCTTTGAGAGGCCGGCCCGCTGGGCCGCGGGCACGGGCGAGCGCGTGGCGTCGCCGACTTGTTAGCGAGGAATTAGCCTCCGAGAGTGAATTAGACTCAGCACCTCCAGGCCACTCGCCATCACAGGAGTGCGTCGCACTCCTTGCCCCCCTTCTTTGACAAGTGCACAAACAAACAGGCGCGGCACACAGCTTGCGCCACACGAAATGAGCGCGGCGCACTCATTAGGCCTGTGGTGGGAGGCTAAATGCCCCCGTGAGCTCTTCAGCGATGCGCCTTGCATTCATAACACATCAAATTCCGGTTTGCCCATAACAAGCTCCTGAATCTTAACCCCTGTTATGACATACCCGTCCTCGTGGGTAACGAGCACGTTTGCCGGACGAGAGCAGACAGTGAGTTAATGTGTGTATGACTGGGCCAGTGCATTTGTGTGTGTGTGTGTGTGTGTGTGTTTGAGTGCACCGGGGCTGAGTCGACACAGCAGCGCCCGGGGTTGTTGATGAGTTCTTGAGCCATGCTGTGTTGGACCCCCACCCATCCCAGCCCCGCCCTCGGACTAAGAGGATGCTGACAGAGCAGCTGCTGAAACGGACTCACATACGCGCGCGCACACACACACACACACACACTGAAGTCTTGCTCTTCTCCTCTTTGATCAGACAGCCGTGCAGTGCGCGAGTTCAGGAGAGACTGTGAGTATATGCAGTCTGCGTGGGCGAGGGGAGTGAGCGGGCTCTCGTTCAAGAAATAGGTCACTGTCACTGATACATCACACTTCAAATGAGCCTATTATTCTGATTCGGCCCCCTGCTCTGTGACCGAATGAAGAAGAAAAAAAAAAAAGGTGATGGCTCCTCTATTAATAACCTGGTTTGAGAAAGACGTCTGGCTTCAAATGTGTTTAACAAAGTGACAAAGACATTTATATTTGCTGTCCGTGTGCTGCAGCGTCTAAAGGCAGTAAAACGGTCAGGACGCACCCATCAGGCGTCCGAACCGAACAGTTCTTCTGATCTCTACTTTCAGAATTCCAGAAATCGTGACACTACACTTGACTTAAATGCAAGTTGTTAACACCATGTTCCTATTTTGAAAAAAGAAACAGACACATCAAGTGGTCACATTTCAGATTGCAGAGCCTTTTACTCTCCATCCCCCTCTTGAGTTTGCCAGTAAACTACAGTGGCCTGCGCAACAACACCTGGATACCCCCTCCACCTTCTTCTTCGTTTGTATTTCAGGACGCAAACGTTCATCCCACATATCAAACGTACTGTCAGGAAGCTGGATTGTCCACACCAGGCTTCCTTAGAAATATGACGGTACAGGATGGCAGCTAACGGATCTATGCATATTCTTATATGAGAACCACTTCAAGGGTAGGAAAACCAAATTAATAAAAATAATATTGGATTAGCTTTATATCGCAATTTTCTCGGCACTTAAAGCACTTTACATTAAACCCATTATTCATTCACACCACATTCACACTGGTGGCGGTAAGCTACATGTGTAGCCACAGCTGCCCTGGGGCAGACTGACGGAAGCGTGGCAGCTAATGCGCGCCAAACGGCCCCTCCGACCACCACCAAACATCCACTCGCATTCGTACAAGGCAATGTCAATTGAACCACTGCGATCAATTATCCTGATCTTATGTTGATGGGGGCATGACGGAGGGGCTAGATGTCAAGACTGAAATCTGACCCACTCGCTGGCAGCGCAACACCAACACATCACACTACCTCTGCTGCCTATTAACTACATACGAACCTCTTTCTTGCCAGACGTGTGAAGAAACACCAAGGTCACTGAGCACTAGTTAAATATAATATTGGGAACGTAAAAAAATAGAAAAGGGGAGGGTGCTGGGGAAAAAAAAAAAAACTGTTCTCAAAGGGATGATTATAGCCATGACCTTTTATCTGATGGCTCACTAATTGAATCATGTAGTAAATAGATGATAATGGTAGCGGCAGCGATGGTGGCGATAATAATGAAGAAAATGACTCTCTTTCCCCGGTTTTTTTTTTTTTTTTTTTTTAAAATTCCCTCCTTGAAAAAAAAAAAAAAAACCCTCAGAAGTTTCGAGGCGGTAATAGCCATAATTGCTGTTTAAACGGAGGCCGCTATAAGAAAAGTCAAAGACACACCGATGACATGAATAATACAAGGAGTTCAGAGTTAAAAAAAAAAAAAAAAAATGGAAGAAAAAAAACACCGGAGCCCTGAGCTCGCACTAAAATAGAACCAACCTCGCGATTATTACCGATAGAAAGCAAAAATGATCATTATGGGGACCGTATACAGGCCATTAGTAATTTTCAGCGTGCCGCCTCAAAGGTAATAGCTCTGGAGGGAAGCGGGACATGAATTTTTAAAAAGTTTTCCCTCCATTGTAAAAAAAAAAAAAAAAAAAAAAAAAAAAAAAAAAAAACGGAAAGAGAATATACCTCAAATAGGCATCAGACACACGGGGGTGAAATGAAAAGCCGGCGGCTCGGGGCTGCCGCTGCTATTTGATGCCACACGGAGCAGCAGAGAGCCGGAGTGATTGACATAATCAGAATGGTAATAATTGCCACGGAAATAACTGCTGCCAATCAGGCAATCATGTCGGCGCGCCGGCCGCGGTAATTGGAAAACACGGTGACTGACAGTATCGGCGGCGAGCGGCGCCCGCCGACACCTGCTGAACCGCAATTGGCACGACACAAGCGCCGAGTCACGCAAGACAAGAGCGGCGATCGCCGGGAAAACGCTGCGCCTTTTTTTCTTTTTTTTTCTTTAGGATGGGAACAGAGAGGGAAGTGCAGATTGGACTGTTGCCAGAGCTATTTCTACTCCTTCTTCTTCCTAAAAATGTAATAAAATTGTGGTTGTAGGAATCAAAAACCTTCTTCTTCTTCACTGTCAGCACAGTCCAGCTGGCACCCACTCAGATCCTGTGGCTTCTCTGGCATTCGGTGACACGCACACACACACACACACACACAGGAAGTCAAGAACAGACAGCGCATGCAGAGATATGCAGGCTGGAGTGTTTTTTTCGCCTCCCCCCCTCTGTCTACTTTTAAAACAACCAAGCATTCACTCGGCCCCATTTTTAGAAGACTCTCAAAAATGCTGCGGACGTATCAGACCGGTCGTTACAAGCGCGACCGAGGAGGCCACAACCACGAAAACACGCAGGCCGAGCGACTATAAAGCCGTTGTAAAAGCTGACTTATGAAAGCGTGAGGCAGAGTGGCAGCGTTTCTCTGCCTTGTAATTAGTGAAGGTAAATAAAAGGTTTGCCTGAGTAACCATTTGCCGGCTCAAATGCCGATGACGAGTCTGGAAAACATTCACAGTGAAGCAAATGGAACCATTTGCCTGATAAAACATCAGAAACAAAACAAAATGCACCAAACTTCTTGATGTACTTTCAGGCAAATCAATTGCAATATTTATTCAAATGGATTTAAAAAAAAAAAAAAAATACGACTCATTGCTGAAATGTAGAACAAAACCAATGAAAAACCACCTGACACTGAGATCTTCCATTCCTACCTCATTCAATCATGGAATCAGACCATTATAAGAACAGCATCACAATTTCATCAACTCTGGCACCATGGTGGAAAACCCACCAAATCATAGAATCACCACTAACACTATATAGATACAATCAGATTAGGTGCAAGATACTACATGTATACATATGTATACATATACATATATATAAGTATACATATGTATACATATACATATGTATACACACACATATATATATATGTATATATATATGTACACACATATATATATGCATACATACATACATATACATACACATACATACATATATATATATATACACACACACACATATATGTATATATGTATATATATATATATATGTATACATGCATGTTTACATATATAGATGTATACATACATACACATATGTATGTATGTATGTATATATATATCTATATATATGTACATATATATAGATATATATACCTCGCCACTATTTGCTGTTGACCTCTGAGTTGAATGCCTGGCTAGAAAATCGTCTTTCCTCGATGACTGCCTCTTGTGGCCCGAGGTTGACTCAACCTTAACTTCACCCCTCCACACACACACACACACACACACACACACACACACACACACACACACACACACACACACACACACACACACACACACACACACACACACACACACACGCAGGCAGCCCGGTTTCCTCGCCGCTGCTAATCTCCTGGGTGCATTTTACTGCACACGGCTCGCTGTTTGTCTCGGGCTTCAACTTCCAACCCTGGGGCAGCTAGCGGTAATGGGCTATACAGGAAACAACAGTGAAGCCGGGCCCTGTAGTGTAGTTCCTAATGAGAACAGGAACCAACAGACGACACACAAACACACGCAGACGCAGGCGTGCGCGCGCAGCCCACCCTTCCTCCAGCGTCTACACACGTATTTTGCTCCGGAGCCACAGGGGAATTCGATTATTAAATATGGTTCTTTGGCGGTGACATGACAGTCGCAGGATTCGCAGGGCTTTTATGCAAAGCGGCTCCCTCGGCCCACCAATCACAGAGGAACATTGAGTTGACAGCACGGGACGGCTAAATATAAACACACCTCAGTTTTTTTTTTTGGGCTCTGATTTGAAGTTGCTATTTCAAGGTTTTGTTGTTTTTTGTTTTAAAAATAAAGAACGTGTATCCAGGTAAAATACTTTTCCTAATTTGCAGTGTCTGCTGCTAAGAAGCAGTGAATGGCTGCCGCATAGGAGCAAAAATATCACTTATCATCTCAATATCACAGGGTTAAAGGAAAATTGAGCTCAGAGAGAAGATGTTGCTGAAATGATGGAAAGAAATACAGAAAACACATCACAGCGTCTCTCAACAAAAGAAAGAAAAGGCTGCAAGTCTCTGTAAGTAATCCGTCTCTAGGGCAACTCTAACGATCTTACAATTTTAATTTGGGGACAAAGCGATCGCAACTATCCGAATTCTGCATCAAATATCAGAATGTTCGGAATGTGCTTGTCCCCTCAAAGTCAAGTCGGCGTTTGTTCGTACAGCACTTTTCAAAGCGGCCTTGACTTGAACAACACTTTGTCATCATCAAAGATCATATTTGCACAAAACCTCCAAATATGATCCCAATAAAAACCTGAACACATCTTTTTTTTTTTAAACTAAAGTAATTAGTAATCGATTACTTATGAAACAAAGTATTTAAAGAAGTAATTAGATTACTTTTAAGGGAGTGATCAGCAATCGGTAGTTGGATTACTTTTATGGAGTAATCCCAAAAACACTGCTAATCAATCAAGAGGTCGGCCTCAAGAAGACATTCTCGATGTCTTCTTCTTTGTTATTTCTATCTAAAAGCCCGAGTGGACATGCGGAGCCAAGCAGCGAAAGCTAGCAATGCTTTCGATACGATACGGGACATTGGAAGAAAAAAGTCAGGGAAAGTCCTGGCAAGTTCAAACGCTCGAAACGTCAAACCTCGAGAGCGGCAGGAATTAAGGAGGGCATTTGAGGCTCTGGTGCCAAAGGAGAAACCTTTAAAACCTTGAAGAAGCACCAGTAGTAAACCGAGCCGTTTCGAGCGCCGTGGAGACAACGCACATGGCAACGAACCGGGCCTATCAGGGAATGTGGAACTTTCCATCCCAGGCCACCGGGGGGGAGGGGAACTGAGTACCTGGGCCGCTAGCGGGCTTTACACAGGTGACCACGGAATATGGCTTTTTGCCGAAGAACGATCATCTGTCACGGCAAATAATGAGGCAGGGGGACGCAGAGGAGCAGGGGGACATCTAACGTCCTGCTCATGGAATGTAAATGGAATTAATGAACCAGTAAAAAAAGGGGGTGAGCTATTGTCCCATTGGAGAGAGTTGCAGGCAGATGTGAACACCAGCGCCCCCCCCCCCCACCGCCCCCCAACCCTAAGAGACGCGTCTAAAAAAGTGAAGCGCACGGCAACGTTACGGCAAAATGGGTAAATCAAGTTTATCACTGCATATTTTCTGCGAAGGCTAGCAAGGTCGGCATAATTCAGAATCCCCCCCCCCCCCCCCCCATTTTTACTTCAGTCTACTACTGTAGACAGCGGGTGGAGATTCTTTGGACATTGAAGAGATTCAGTTTACACCTACTGGCCTGCTAAATGTATCTGGACCAAATTGGGACAACCCCAATTTTTGTTTTTTGGGAAACCTTTCAGTCCGATTCCGGGCGTTTCTATTCCATTGAAATCTGCCACAATCTCAAGACATCACTGATCAAGTACCTCAAAGCATCTTACATTTGGTGGCGCGGAGAGAATATTCATTTGCGATTTGCCTGTGGTTTGTTTGGATTGTAACTTATCGCATCATTCACAAAATAAAGTTGTTTTTGGAGACGACCGGAGAAGATGAACCGGATGATTTCATCTCTTTTCAGTCCTACCAGGGAAAAGAAAAAAAACATCTAGTACCAAAATCCATAAAGCCTTCATACGTACTAAACAGATATTTCAAATTTGGGGATAAACCACATGTTGATATAAATGATGTGTTTTTCCAATGACCTCAGACCTGTCTGAGATACGGCACCACTCTGCTCTGACACCACGGGCCGGGGGTTAGGTTGGGAAAAAAAAAAAAGAAGCTGGCAATCCCTCCTATCGTGGAGTTAATATGAAACAGATTTTCACCCTAATATGTGATGTCACTCTGCCACGGTGACAGCCGGCTGGCTGCCGATGCCGCTGATAAAGTTCAGTGCGTGCAGAAATTCCAGTTATGCGTCAAAATAAGAAAGGGACAACTTCCTGGAAATAGAAAAATGTAAATAATCTGGAAAGCAGCAGAATTTTTGAAGGTTTAACTTTTAATTTTTGGACTCAACTTTGGAGTTGAGGGGGGAATCAAAGTCTTTTCAAGACAAAACGCGAGTCCCTGGGACGCCTGATCTGCAGAATAGTGGATGATGTTTCGCAAATGACGTCACAGTCGAATACTGTCTCGGAATTTAGCAGGGTTAGCAAGTTTTTTTTATGCATTTTCAACAAAACAACTCATCACTTTTTAAATTACTTTTCTGCCTGTTGAATTTTTCAGTCTCAGTCCTCAACAAACAAGGCCTTTGGGGTCACCGAGCCATATTTCTATTTCGTAATACTGCCACCGTTCTGGCGAAGACTCCAAAACCTGCACCAAACCTTGCCGATGGATGTTGCGGGCGAAGACGCCGTCGACAAATCCCCACGTCAAGTGCTTGGAAACGAGGCAAGGCGTTACCGCTAACGGAAAAGCAACGGGAAGCCCGAACAGGTCGCAGTCTGATTATATCCAAACACAATTATAATACAAACAGTAAGATCACACGCGCTCACTTCAAACAGGTCTCACACTGCGGGCTGGTTGCAGCTAGAGGAATTGATTGGCTCCATCTGCCGCGACAGCGTGAGCGTGTGCGCGCGCGCTAGCGGGCAGGTGCCTCCGCGCGAGTGATTGAGCGCCTTCGCCCGACTCCGTCATCGCTCGCTTTCAGGGCGCCGGCAGTTCTTCGAGAAACCCACAGTTTTCCCCAGTCAGCACTTTCGAGCGCCCACGCGCACGTGCACACACACATACACACTGCTGCTTGGCAGGCTGCTCCACTGCCTCACCACAGTCCACAAACAGCATGCCATAGTTTTCCTTTATAACGCTAGCTCCCCACTCCTACCCCTTCCCTCCTCTCTGAGGTTGCCATGGCGACCTGACACACTGCGTTAAAATGCGCCCCGCTCCGTTTTACCATTGAGCGCAAATGACTTGAAAGGGATGTGTAGGCCCGTGTTTTCTAAAAGCTCTCATTATTCTACATATCTTAGCTCCTCTTGTTAGCGCCGCCGCTGTGTTCCGCGATGATGGCTGTTGAGTTGCGATAACCGTTGCTGCCGCAGACATTATTCCTGTCAGGTTGTGTAAGCATACATTTCATTGAAAGAAAAAAAAAAACCCAAAAAAAACATTTGGGACGGCAGCCTTTCAAACACTTTACAACGTCGCTCTGCTGTCTTTATAATTGCCTCAGCCCAGACCGTCTGCTCGTGACATAATTATACTTTCTTTCTTTTTTTTTTTTGCGTGGAATGACAGGAGAAAAAGTTTAAGTGGGGCTGACAGATGAGAATTGTTATGATAGAATATTGATGAGCACTTTGTTTTTAGTGGAGAGGGTTTGGGGGAAGGGATTATACTTTTCAACAGTTTGGGGAAAATGGGAGAAAAAAAAACCATCAGCTGTGATCGGTAATCGTTAATGTAATTTATGGGAATAATTACACATAATCATATTCAATTATGCGCCTATGCTAATACAACCAATAATACAATTTAATGAAGGCGGTCTTGACGTTTTAGAATTTCACCAAAGTCGCCTGCTCTTTTCCATAATTGAAAATCAACTTCTGCATCGGACTCGCACGGAGAACACTATGCACGCAAATCACACTTGTTTAGAGGAGCCACTCCCATCATCAAAACCGTCCATTTGTTGAGAGGACTGTTGTATGTTGGACGGCGATGATGACTTGATGAACCAAAACCCAGAACCTTAAATATTTGAGCCGAAAACAAAGTAAGTAATTACGGCACTGATGGCAGCGCTCACAGTAGTTTGCTTAATGTGTCGCAATGCTACTTGCTAATTAAACACTATTATTATTATTTCACAATTTTTTGGAGTTGTTAGCAGTTTTGGCAAGTAATCTATTACTAAGTAGTCCACTACTGTAATTAAACTACTGTTTGAGTGACGGAGTAATGTAACAGGATTACCGTGGCAAAACTGGTCATAATCGCAATATCATTACTTTATCAAGTAATGATATTTTTTTAACTAAAGTCACAAGTAATTTATTACTTATGAAACAAAGTAATTAAAGAAGTAATTAGATTACTTTTCAAAGGAGTAATCAGTAATCAGTAGTTGGATTACTTTCACGGAGGAATCCCGACTACGCTGGTTGTTCGATTGTGTACTTGCTGCGTTTTGACCTGCAACTGTTCACCGTCATTCCGTTCACCGAGCAGCTCGAGTCTCTGCTGCGCCCCGGATCTCAAAAGAAAAAAGGCAGCGATAATTGAAGGGGATGCACCCCCTCATATGACCACGGGGATTATGGCAACAGGCGAATTAGCCAAAAACCGCTGCTCGATCTTCTAAAACAGCAGGTGGTCCCCCGCTCCCGGACGGAGAGCTTTTATAACAACGCTTGGAAGTTATCACCATAAATATTGATGCTGTAATATAAACCAGGCCGGGGCCGCTCCCGCAATTCAGGGCCTACAAAGGTCGCCTCGTGCGACGCCGTCAGATCCACCGTGAAAATCATCATCATTCATGTTCCCTCATCACGGAGCGAACGGTGATGACCCAGATCTCCGTAAACCGTATCCCGGCTGATCCTGTTGCGGTCCGTCTCGCCAGCGCTCGGACGGCGACGCGGCGATTGGACGGGATCGCAGGATGTGACCTTTATTCCCACGTCAGGGACGCCTCCGCCGAAAGGTCAGGCCCGGCGACAGGGTCCTACATTAGCCACGGCTCCACCGGCGGGGACACGTAAAGCGCGCAGGGGCCACCGTTAAAAAAAGAAAGGAAAAAAAAAAAAAAAAACAACCCGCCGCCGGCCACAGTCGATTGATCTGCTGGCGTGACCCCCCCCACCCCCCGTGTGCTTTTTATTTTAATAAGGCAAAGTGACAATGATGAACCGTTTCCTCTGACGGTCCCTGGCGTTAGACACCGGGCGCATGTTAAGAGGAATCTGGCGCCGAAAGGCTGCGGCTGTCGCTTCATTGAAATAGTTTGGAGGACCAACCGCACGGAGAGCATTTTGCTTAGCCTCCAAAAACCGCAGGATAGGTAATAGTTTAAATTAGATTAAAAACACATTCAATATTCAAGAGTAACATATTCGCGTATAGGTTAAAATGTGATGTGTATAAAGATAAAAAATGTATTTATTTTTTTTACACACAATGCATTGTACTACACTGATGAGGCAACTAAAATGTGAAACCTGTATTGTTGTTATTATTTGGCAATACACTTGTTCACAACTCCCTTACTAAATATGCACACAAACAAAGTCCTTCAGCGAAAATATTCAGTTTTAGCTTCCCGCGAAAATTGACGCTTCGCTGCGCCTCCCTCACAAAGACAAGCAACTTCCGGTTCTGAAAGGTGCAAATCCGCCGTTGCAATCAGACAACATTGTTAATTGTCGTGGCAAATTGTTAAAATGCCACCCCAACGCTAAAACGAACCACTCCACGGCCCTCCCTAATGAGACGTCCTTCCCCGCCTCTGACAGTAAGCAGACGAGCGGCCGACACAATGGTGCTCCGCTGTGTCTTGTTGGTATTTGACCTGGAGGCCCCGTTAACACTCATGACATTGGAATGCCCCGACTGGTGCGGATAATAGAGTGAAGGGACGACCTTTGCGATGAATTAATAATTGATAGAGTAATTGGGTTGGCCTCTCATTGGGCCGAAGGAGGCCCAAGGTTCTGCCTCATGCCATTCAAAGGAAGCCATTATTCTGCAGCGCGTGGCCGGCAAAAGGGCAAACAGCAGATCAAATATGCGCCACGGAGAACACACACGCAATTATCCCTGACTTAATGGGACCGACTTCGACCCCTCCCCTTCCAAAATAAAAAAAAATAAGAAAAAGAAAAAGAAAAGAAGTCTCTGCTCAATGCAGCTGGCCATATTATCGGCGGTCACCTTGGACGGAGGAGCTGGTCAACACGGACGCTAATATGGCCGCTTTGGAAAATGAGGGATGGGAAATTATCTTTATCTGTGTTTGACAACACGGGCGATGGGCTATGATTAAAGTTTTTTTTATTGGATGGGGCGGGTTGCTGCAATTAGCCTGAATGGCACTCACCGCCAAATTGCTTGATGGGAGGCGATCTGGGGAAAAGGCGGAGGCTTTTTTTTTTTTTTTTTAAGGTCGCATCCCATCTACGCTCCTTTCTCCGTTTCGTCTTTGACACGGAGATAAACGCTGGGCCTGACGTCTCCCGTTATGCAAACCGCTGCTGGGCTCTGCATATAAATGTCCTGACACATGGCCCACGTCGGCCATTAAGGCGTAATTATGTTGAAGACCACCCCCATTGTTATAATATGGTACTTGGGCTGAGCTCACTATATCTATGTGTGTGTGTGTGTGTGTGTTTATATATATATATATATATATATATATATGTATATATATACATACACATAAACACATATATCTATATATATATACATACATACACACACACACATATATATGTATATACATATATATATATATATATAAATGCAGTAATAAAGGATAATTGAAATAAAAATATAATAAGAAAATATAATACGATGAACATAAGCATCAATTATAGTCTTTAACCTGGATTTTCAGAACATTCACACTTGGGCCTGACTTCACTTCTGTTGGCAGCTTATTCCATTTGTGTGCAGCGTAACAGCTGAATGCTGCTTCACCATGTTTAGTTTCAACTCTGGGCTCCCCTATCTGACCTGAATCTTTGCAGATCTCAGAGTCTTCCTGGGTTTACGTTCCATTAGCATTTCATTTAAGTATTCTTCGTCCAAACCATCCACTGACTTACAGACCAGCAGCAGAACTTTAAAGTCTATTCTCTAGCTGACTGGGAGCCAGTGTGAAGTCTTCAGAACTGGCGCAATACGCTCTGATCTGATCTTTCTTCTACATGTACGGTTCATCAAAGCTAACGAGTGGATGTTGATTATCGAACATGCTTGCAACAAGGACATGGTTCTTGTTTGCAGTCGAAGAAGGAATGTGCCGTATTGAGCGGGAGGGTATTGCTGTTGGTTGGTTGGTTGGTTGGGGGTTGTCGGTTCAGCCGGTTCCCAGAGGTGAGTCGCTCGGCAGGACTTATGGAAAACACTGCACATTAGCCGACGCGGGCTCGCCTCCCTCGCTCGCACCTACTCATCGGATGCAGCGTGTGCAATGAATAATTCCTGTTTGTTTTGGCTGCGGCGTGCGCCCCCTCTACCGGCCCCTCATGCATTATTTGTTGTTGTATTGTTTTCCAGCTGCGAGAGCGCGCCGCTACTTCGCCGCTCCGCTCTTGCAACCGGTGACGAAAATTAATTTTGGCTGTTTGCCGCCTTTGCGAGGGGCAACTTTGCTTTCTCTTTATTTATCTATCCCCGCCGTGGCGACTTCTTTGCTTGCTTTTTTTTTTTTTTTTGCATGAACAAAAACCCCTAATAGGAGCTAAAAATGGATTTTGCTTTTAACAAAAATGGAAGCAGAGTGCCTGGCGGCACTTTGAAGTGTACTTCCCGCAGCTCAAAGCGGTGTCGCTGCTCAGCCGATCACCTCCTGAATAATTTCTTGACAACATGACAAAAAGACAAGTAGAGATGTGCGCCGACGGGCCCGAACATTCGCAAACAAAACAAAACAAAACCTAAAAAAAAAAAAGAAACATTCTGAAAACATTTTGCTGTCACATCCCACCCAGCCCTCCGTCTCCCTTTTTTTTTTTTTTGCAGGGACGGATGCTGAAAAGTGCGCAGTGCCGTGTGCACCGAGGTTCGGCTGCAGTTGCTAATCTGGCTGTGTTGGACAAACCGCTCCCTGGCACCTCTGCCTCCGCTAAACAAAGGTATTAAAAGTGCTGGGACGTGGCTGGATGACAAGATCAAGCGGAATTTTTTACTGTACTGGTTTGGCAACGAGGGTCCCGCTGCCTCATTAGTTATTCCAGACCATCTCGGAGATGGTGCTGTGGGGCAGGTGGGCGGTAAAGCAGCCGTCTGGATCCCTGCTGCGATGAAAGGCAACCTCTTGTCACGCAAATGTGATTGGGCGCTCTTTAATTGCTGCTCTCTGGTTGGACGGCGCGTCGGTTAATTTCCAAGCAAAGCTGGCCGGTGCTCCGGTTTCGTATGTGATGTGTGAGGGCTAAAGGCATATGGACGTGTGGCATATGGTGAGGGAGGCAAAGAAGATGATTTGTGGAGGGGACCTTGTCTCTCTGTTCAGCACAGCAGCAGCTAGCTTGACGTGTCAGGGATGCAGCCAACATACATCCTGGACACACTGCCGGGTGACGCGTTCATCACAAAGCCGCATAAAGAAGCAGACACCCATCCACACTTGCATTCAGGCTGACAGGAAATGTAATTCAAACAGTTGCGCTGCTGCAAAACATCTGCCAATGTCTGACGATATATGAGTTCCAATTCAACAGTTGCGTTGAATGAAGAGTCAACAAGACACGCTCATTCAAAGCCTCCCAGAGATCCTTGCAAACGCAAAATGTTTGTGCACAAACAAAAAACATTTGCAATCAGTAAACAGCCCCACAAGCAGAATGCTAAGCTACAATAGCACAACTTTACTGCACAAATAAGCAGCGGTGGCTAACAAGTCACACAAGGTGTGAGTGTCCTTTCGTAGGCGTTTCAACAAGTTGGTCCCACAACGCCAAACCGCACATGAAAAACACAAACATGCAGAAACAACAAGCAGCAGCACACTTAGTTGGGTGGCTGCGTGGTCCCAGACAAGCAAAGTAGAATAAGCCCCTCCCACCTCTTAAATAACCTCCCTCTTCCTGGATCTCTACCCACCTGTGGGCCAGTGATGGGCTGATCACCTCCACCTGATGTCTTTCACCGGTGAGGACTGGTGGATCTCAAATTGGAGAAAAAGGGAAGAAGCAAAGCTTGGCAGTTCAAATCCCGCTCCATCCTAGTCTGTCGCTGTGTCCTTGGGCAAGACACTTAGCCCTAAAATTGCTCCCAATGAGGCTGGCAGCGCCTTGCATGGCAGCAGCCAACCATTGCTGTGTGAGTCAATGGGTGAATGAGAGGCCTTTGTAAAGTGCTTTTGGCGACCGTGAAGGTGCTGGAAAGCGCTATATAAGTGCAGTCCATTGTCCATTTACCAAACCTGTGGACTCCCATCAAATAATGAGCATCTCCCTTTCCTTTCCTCCTATGGCCTTGACTTTCATCCCTGACCTTACTTCAGACATACCCCAGAAGGATGCAAAGCTCACTCAATGGTTCACCCGTTCTTCTCAGGCAGAAAAAGACATCAAATGCGGAGTAAACAGCTGTAACGACAGCGTATGACCGTGCAGAATGGAGCACCAGCAGCCAGGCGTCGATTGCGCCCCCGCTCCCCTACGTCTCACTTACCCGCTCCCCTCTCAGGTCCACTCCCACTTTCTAGTTAGGCTCGTCTTATCCACCGTCTGATCCCTGTCCTTAGCTTTAATATCTCTTGCGGCACCCAGGTGAATGTCGAAAAAAATGACAAAACAACAAGTGAACCGAGGACTCTGCACCTCCCCGCGCTGCAGCCCCCGGAGTGCCTCGCTGATCGGTCAATACGCCGCGTGTGCTCCGTCGCTTTTAGCAGAAAACCAATATGCCGCCTTATCGACTCGTCTAAAGATAAAACAACGCCACAGTTTGGTGGCTTAGGCATCTGAGAGGCTGTAAATAGCATCAGCGCTTGGCAAGGAGGACAGGACTGAGGGCGGTTGAAGGGAATTAGGGTGTGAAGAGAGACGGATGATTTATACAGCCTCCGCTAAAGGCCTGGTTTCATCGCGGGATGTCGAGGACACTGCCTCTTATAATTGGGGCCTGGCCCACGCGGTTGTTGTTGCGACAGGTAGGTGTCAGCTAATCCAATACAAAACCAGATAATGCGAGCCGTTACGGAGCTGTGGAGCAGAATTGAAGTGAAATACCTCAGCTTTAAGTTGATGGAAAAGAAGAAACTTAATTGTGTTCTTCCTTTGTTTGATTCATTGGTTTCTTTGTAAGTGATTGGGAACAAGAAACAAGCGATAGCAAACAGAAATGACCATTGAGCTGTCCCAAAATATCTGGGAATGAAAATTACCCCAAAATTGTCCTCGAGAGTAAATTAAGACACGCACCATCTTGTAGTTTTTCCGAAATTTTGGGAACAACACCCTTGCAACTCAACGAGGAACCTCTATAAACCCAGACCACAGCCCTAACAATCACGAAACCAGGCCAAGTCTCAACCCTAACCCATGAAGTAGGTCTGCCCACTTAAAAACCCAAAGGATGCCATCGCTTCCCAGTTGACACCTGAAACAACATATATCAGGGGATGCTAACATCTAGTCTGGCCTCTGTCTCATTGGTGCCTCAAGGACGCATGTAATAAGGGAGCTCAACATCTCGTCAAACACAACTTGTTTTAGTAACAAACACAGACATAACTAAAAGAGCACTGAGATAAACTAGCTTTTCAGTACTTGACGCACAAACCCATTGAGGTGGAGACAAAACTAAAAAACGAATCAGTAATATTATCCTGAACAAGCCATTTCTAATTAACCTATTTGTATATCTGGATGCGACTATATTCATTGGTTGAATGACGTCCAACAATGAGGAGTTGCGGCATCAAATTAGAGTCCTTCGGCGACTGTGGTGCTCCAGAAACACACAGAAACTGACAGTCACGCCAAGACTGCGCCACGGTCGTTTCGCCGTGGCGCAGTGCTTCCAGTGGAATTTGGGGGGGGGGGTTAGAGATGTTGGGCAATGAAAATAAAGCTGTTTTCCAGCCCACCCAGCAAAAGATTTACGGGGTTAGCCTGACAGATGACACGACACCTCTGGCAACTGGTGAACGGGACCCCTTCCAAATGAATGTTAAGCGGGCGCCTTCTTGTTGTGTCTCATTATGGATCGCCTCCCTTAACAGTCAGCTCCAGTCACCAGACGCCCTCGCCATCCCCCACAATCTCCATAAAGTGCCAGAAGCTGATAATTAATGATGGATCAGAGACTAATGCAAGATTTACATTGCCAAAAAGTGTGTGTGTGTGTGGGGGGGGGGGGGGGGGGATGCCCGGAAAGGACGTCCCAACAGTGCATCCCGTGGCCCCTGGAGACGGGACGATCGAGCCAATATCGACTGTAGGTTAAGACAAATTTGACTGGAGATGAGACGGAAATTTAAAACAACTGGACATTTCCAGGGAGATCCATGGTGACCAGTGTTGTTGGGATTACTCCATAAAAGTAATCTAATTACTTCTTTAACTACTTTGTTTCATAAGTAATAAATTACTAATTACTTTAGTTTAAAGAAAGATACAGTAACAGTTGAGAACGTCTTGTTTCCTGCACATAACGTACAACGAACCACAATATTCTTTCATTTAGACGAGATGAACTCAAAAATAATGTTTGCATTTCCAGCTATCAAACTCAGTCGCTGTTTTTTCTTTTGCCGCCGCCGTGCTTGTTTTGGTGCTATCGTCGCATATCAATCACGTTGCGTGCGCGGCTGCATCATCAATCTGCAACGTTGTTTTCCCGCTGTTTTTCTAAATTTCCGACGTTTTGTGGATAACAAAACATTTTTACCTTGTAAAAATATTTCAGAAAAGTAATGGAATCGTCACTTGATAAAGTAATTATGATACAATTACCAGTTTTGCCAGAGTAATCCCGTTACATTGCTCTGTTACTAAAAAAAAAAAAAGTAGTTTAATTAAAGTAGTGGATTCATTAGTAAAAGATTACTCGCCAACACTGATGGTGACGAGCAGCAGAAGGCGGCCCCTGTTGGCTCGGAGCGTCCTTGCCACACAACAGACACATGTTTAACCTCAAATCCCTGTCAAAGTGGGGGCGGCGGGAGTGGTGGGAGGGCCAAACGCATCCAAAAAACCCCTGCCAAAATATTTAATTCTGACTCAAAGGGCTATTTCACGATAACCGCGGGTCCTCCGTCACCTCGCAACCTTTTCTGTCTTCCTGTCCCCCTTTTCCATCCACCCCCCTCCCCCTTTTTTGTCACCCTTTTTTTTTTTTTGGTCAATTTCTCGCCTTCAGACGCAGCACGCTTCACTGAGTGCAGCCGTATAGTCGACTCCCTCCTCTCCCCTCCGCGACGACTGCCGGGGCTTAAGTTTCCATGGCAACTTGCCGCATCCACTTTACGTTTTTATTCCAGCCTGTTGGGACCCCACAGGGTAAGGCTTTAAGCCAGAAAACCAGGAAGCGATGGGTTTAAAGGGCTGTGGACGGGGGTGGGGTGGCTGGGGACGCAACCTGGAGCACAGAGGAGGGGGATTGTCGGAGGAATTGTTCATTGCCCTCCGCTCCATTTAACTCGCCATGAGGCTGTGGAGCTCAGGCACAGCTACTTCTCCTCTGTGTGTGTGTGTGTGTGTGTGTGTGTGTGCGCGAAACCCGGCAAACAGGGAAACCCATTAACACAGCTGTCCTGCAACCAGGAGTTGTTTGCCAATGAAACGAACACTAACAGATGATTTCCCAAATAATTCACTGTGCTTGCGTTTCGGGAATGTCTCATTCATTTCGAGATACAAAGTACCACAGTGATCTTTCAGAAAATGGTTGTTGTGGCTCTCACAAGATAAATCCCTGATGCAGAGGACCCAGCCTGTCCTCCTTATCTTTCAGCTGATATAGTCCAGTTAATGGAGCAGCATTTATAAAGATGCTCCAGACGAACCAAAAGTCTTTTTTCTTGCGCAACTTCAAACACTGGAAAATCTCTAGCTTATCTTTATTCTATTTTTTTTTCTACCTATGATCGTGTAGCCGTGATGGCCACTATCAATTTTGGGTCATCTTACAAAATTACCATTGAGAAATAATAATAGTAGTTCATGTAACAGATCAAATTGTTGTATTTCTGCCCACCAGGAAATGCAAAGTTTTAGCTAATTGCTAAATGTTATTGCTTGTTACTTCTGCTGCCAGACATTCCAGATGAGTATACTGGTTGGAGAGTTCCCATCCAAAACCTTCCTAAAAATGTTCACATAATCCATAATCCATCCATCAATCTTTCTGACTTTTTTTTTTTTTGGTCTTTATTCATTATCAGGGCATCTGCAAATTCAGGAAATACAAAAAACAATGATTTGTAAGATGTTCTGAAAGAAAAAAAAATGCTCGACTTTTAAGGGATTCAAGAACCCTTAAAGTAAAATGTGCAACATCTTTTGTTAAGGATTCTGGCTGTATCTTAGTACAAGTATTAGTAGTAGCAGTGGCGTGTTTAAAATACCAACGTAAAATAAAAAGACCAACGTAAGAATGTTCAAAGCAACTTTGCTTTTTGATCAATCCCACTCACAAACCGCAGTGGTACCTCAATCCCTGCCCCACTCCTCACTCTTGTAACCTTAATGTGATGACTGCTGAGTGAATATAGACCACCATTTATTAGTTCATAAATTTCCATTTAATTATTTAATTATCAATTCAACTAGGTCGGACCTCGTGAAAAGAGAAGAGATTCAATCGAAGCCACTATAGGCTAATGACGGTAATTTGATTTTTCTTTTACAATCAGAAAGAAAAAAAATTATTTGCATACCAAGTAGTCCTGTTAAGATATTTCACGCAAATACATAATTAATTATTTCATATGCCAAATGAGAAATTGTCTTATCTTTAAATTACTCTTCAAGGTATTACTCCAGATTTGGAATTTTCATCTCTAATTTGAGGCCCCTCTTTCAAGGCATCCATCCCCCCCCCCGCCTCACAATATAGTCTTTATTAACTGTCGGCTCTGTGAAAGAGCACCGATTTCATTAGCGGGGGACTCCAACGCAATCAAGGCCCTCCTTTGAAAATTACCCCTCTTGTAATCTATGCTCGTGGCACTGCAGGAAAAAAAGAAGGATCTTTTCGGAAACTGCACACGTTTTTAAGTCGTTTCATTGACAAATTACCATCAAATGTACCTTGACCACAATCACTGGCCTGTCAATGGACCGAGCCTAAGGTCAAGTTCGCTCGAAAATGGCTGTAAAGGGCTATTAGATGTGGCGGTAAGTGCCCCAGTTAAGTGACAATGATGGATCCAGCGGCAGCGGAGAGATCGTTGTTTAGGAGCGCGGACAGATGCGCACATGGAGGGCGTCGTTAGCCGCTCGACTTGAGAAAACATTTAATCTGCGCCCAGAAAGAATAATTACAGACAATAAATATGTCTTCCCCCTCCGCTAATTGTTTATCTCCTCGGCCAGAACAAAAGCATTAAGCAGCGGAACTCCGCGCCATAAATTTCTCCGTTCTCGCTTTAGGCATTAAAAAAGACCTCCTCGCTTTGGGGGAAAGTTCTTGAACTGCGCAAGAACAACCTGGAAGTGAGTGGACGGAAAAAACAGACACCGGTAAAAGCGTAATTTGTGCCGGTCTTCAACTTCAGACACTGATTTATGGAATTTGTTGCAAAGGCAAAACCCCTGCACTGCAGAGACGACTGGAACCAAGGCTGGGCTCGAACTCGGACGTTCAAAGAGAGATTAGAATATGTTGATCAGGGCTGTCTTTTTATATCAATATATGCACAGTCATAATTTTGGCATCAGTCACTCACGTGTTCCTTTTTGTTTTATCATGATATCGTGTCTATTCCGTGAGCAATGACAATAAAGCTGCTTTACCTTTTACCTTTTCCATGTGCATATCCAACTATTTGTGTCCTTTCGTCTCTTCCTTTAGTTACTGAGCGTCAAAGGTGCTGCCGGTGCCGAGTGCTGGTCCCCCCTCTTTTTGTGCGCGCGCAGTGACCCTCGTGAGTGAATGTGTGATTAAAGGAGCGACAGGGCTGCCTTGGCACACCCCCAAAAGAGAAAGAAAAATGGGATCCCATTAGACCCGCCTTCCTCTGATCGGTTGGTCTCCCTCATTCTGCCTCTGAGAATGTGGCATTGTTTTAAAGCAGGACTGTCAAAGTTAACGCATTAATAATGTGCTAACAATGCGTTAATAACGCGGGAGCCACGAGCGATCTGCGTCAAACTGTACAGGAAGTCACGAGGGAATCCGGTTAATTTTCAAAATAAAATACCGCGATTGACAAACGCAATCATATTTGTGTACGTTATATTTGTCAGTATCTAGTGTCAGAGTGCGAGAGAACACACACACACACACACACACACACACACACACACACACACACACACACACACACATTGCGAGTTAACTGAGGACACTCATGCGATTAATCGCGATTAAAGGTCTTAATCAACTGACAGCCCTATTTTAACGTGACTGAAACAACGGGTTAAAACTCGTTTTCCTCTAATAAAACTGGAAACCCCACCTTCTGCCCATCAGTCTTGAAGCCTTCTTATTATCATACCAGTGTGTACCATCCCTCTCCAGTTCCTCGGGTGGAACTCCCAAGGTGGTGCAGATGAAAAGAGACAAAGAAAAACTATCAAAATAAGCCACAAAAAAAAAAAAAAAAAAAGATGTTATTGTTTGCAGAGGATGATGGGAGCTCTCTACCGTGAGGAACTTCATTATAAATTAATCTGACGCGTTCTGCGGTTGACAAGTTAGATCAAACATATTGTCCGGCATCAAAAGCTGCTGGGGGCTTTCTTCTCATGTGACAATGCCATCCTGCCCCCCCCCCACACCCAAAAAAAACCACAGTGGCCAGCGCCAGGCATTGTTTGCCGTCACGTCTCTCCTCCCCCCCCCCCCGTTCTTTTCGCGTCGCTCGTCGCCTTTGCACCTTCCGTTTTACGAACGTCGCCGCCAAGTTGGGAAGCGATTCAACGACGGCGCCATCTCCTGGCGAGAGACGGACGAGTGAGATTTCAGCGAGTGTCAAGCCGAGCGGCACCGGCTGCCCTGCAAGGTGAGTTTGAGCTGTTTGAGCCGCGGCTCTGATTTAGGAGTGAAGGCCATTGGGGGTACGGGTGGGGGGTGGTGGGGCAGATAGTACTTCATGAATGGTTCCACTGTGTCTCAGCCTCGGGCTGTAAAGTTGGACACACACACACACACACACACACACACACACACACACACACACACACACACACACACACACACACACACACACACACACACACACACACACACACACACACACACACACAGGCACCTATAGCACAGTCCAGTGGTCCAGTCTTTTCAGTGCCGTGGCGTCACTATGGAAACCCCCCCCCCCGCCCTCCTCTTCCCCGACTTGCACCCAGCGCTCCACTGGGCTGTGAGGAGGCGATACCCAAGCATGACTGAAAGGAATGGAATTGTCAGGGTGGCTGCCGACGGGGGGAAGAAAATAACGGGGGAAAAAAAAGACAAAAAAAAAGAGACAGAAACTCTTTCACAGACTCGAGCGAGTGTGTCATTCCTCCAGTTATCCTGCACTCAGGTGTGCGTCTGCGTCGGTGGTGGGGTGGGGGGGGCGGGGTTACGGTGCTCGAGCCCAGTCGGCGGGGCGTTCCCGGGCCGTGCCGTTAAGAAAATTGCCTGGATGAGCCGCAGCTTAACAGCGAGCCGGGGTGTAAATACCGCACGCGATATGTTCGCCGTCGACTATCAGCTCGGGCAACAAAGGGATCATTCTGTCCGCGAGGTGATCTCACCACTCGGCTATCTCTCTCTCTCTCTCTCTCTCGCTCACCCTTCAGCACAGTTTATCGAGGATTACTCCCCCCCCCCCCCGCCCAGATAAGCAAAACAAACAAACAAAAAAAAAATGTTCATCCTAGCTTCCCCCAACCTCAATATATAATATTTCTTTAATCTCTTTGTCGATCTCTGATAACTTCAAAATCTTTTGTTTGCTCTTTTTATTAGCGCAGATGGAGGGTCCGTGTGTGTGTGTGTGTGTGTGTGTGCGTCATAAGGGAAGGCTTCTGAGATATCAGACAATATGTCTGGGGCAGTGGGTTAATGGTATTTTTCATTCATCTCAGATTTTGGAATTTGGTGGGAGGAATGACCAGTGTCAAACGACCAATAAGAAGAAATAATAAAAAAAAGATGTCACGTTTTTTTTAAAAAAAACACATGTCACAATGGATCGTTGGGAAGAACCAGATCTAGCAAATGTGAGGTAAAAGGTTTATCCACTTTGTTTTAGCCAAAGAGGCTAAAACAAACAGCGTCGTCCCAAACAATACGTTCCTTTTCTAAATAATTAGCGTAGCATAAATAGTGTTCACGTCCATCATTACGCTAACATGAACTCTTTGTGTAGCAAACCTGGTCCAAAAAATCTTTCCCATCGAGGGGGGCACTATTACTTTGGCCGAGTGCGATGCATCAGCACCAAATTTAAGAAAACACCATTCATGTCGAAACGTTTGCACAAAGTAAGTGGACTGCATTTGCCAGTGGGATTCTGAGTACAGTTTGAACTCCTGGAGTAGAATGGAGAGAAGTGTCCAAGTCCCAGTGCAAAGGAGCCGGGAAGTAAAGTAAGAGGGCTTTAAGGTAAAGCAGGAGGGAGAGAAAGGACAAAGTGATATACAGGATGAGTGTGAATGTGTGTGTGTGTGCGCGTGTGTGTGTGTGCACCGGAGGGTTGAGAGACAGAGAGGAGAGAGAATAAGTCCCTCTTCCAATCTGTCGGCAGTGAGCAGACTGGTAGCAGAGCACACATTCCATGAGGCAGTAAATATTGACGAAGCAGCCCAACAACTGGTTTCTATTGCATTGCAAACAGAGCTATTGTGTGCCTGAAAGCCATGAAAGGACTCTTGTTTGCTCACTGCTAAATAGACACCCACAGATGTGTGTGTGTGTGTATTTGAAAATATATATATATATATATATATATATATATATATATATATATATATACATACATACATATAATAATATACAGTAAACCAAAATAATGTATACACACATCAGGAAAAGAAAAACTTCCCTAAATGTAGCCCTCCCACTCAACCCTAGTTTGTTAGAGAACCAAATTCCCCGTTACACCTGAGAACATCTGCATGGGAGGAGAGTAACCACGGAATGCGACTGCCTAGGGTGCAGAGAGGCCTGGTTAGCCGTATTTTTTATTTTATTTATTTTTTTTGTTAGCAATATTGTTAATGTGAGCCTACAAACTCCATCGCATATATTTAATCATAATAGCCCTACTATAGCCACATGACAACATAAACATTTCAACCCAAGATATGCATTGAAACACATGAAATATTTATTGTCTCGCACACACACACACACACACATACACACGACTTTATGGTCTTTGGTTTTCCATTTATGTTACATTACATGTTCATATTGTAATACGTTTTTACTGCCTATTTGTATTTTCACTGCAGTTATTTTATGTCTAATTCTATAAATTCATGCTAAACACTACTTTCAGACATTGTTCACAGCTAAATAAATAAATAAATAAATAAATAAATAAATTTGGTGGTGAAAAACGTTTTTTTTTGCTCATTTTAGAGCAGTTAGAACAGACCCGGGAACACTAAAGTAAGGGGAGTAAGGGAGGTGAACACGACAGGAGGGTTAAGTCCATAAAAATAAAAAGAAAGAAAGAAACGGAGACTGTGTAACTCAAAACTCAGTTGTGGTAATTATTTGTTGGCGCGCACGTTGGAGCTCATTTGTGTACTTCGTGAACAGTGTACTCAGTACTCACTGATACTCCAGACACAGTCACAGGATTCCGTCCCGTGGAGAAAGGTGAGAAGAGGTGTGGACGAAAACCCAGCCTTGAAGACACGTCCGTGTGAAGGACCTGAGCGCCCTCTACACACCAATGGCGGTAGCAGGCCGGCGCGCAGGATTTGCGGCGTCGAAGCAGGCAGCCAGACGGGCACACTATACAGAAATTCACAACACTCGTTCATTCACATAAATGTTCACGTTGCCACCAGTTCACCGAATGTCTCTACTTACTTCAGGAATCCCAGCACGAAACACTCTCCCACACACGCGCCCTCCATTTTTTTTCTCTCCAGGCTAGCGAGGTTGAGGCTAAACTAGCAAACTAGCTCTTCGAGTTATCGTCCTCCTCGCGCTATCCCGACACTCCCCACCCCCACCGCGCTTCGTCTCCCTCATGCTGAATTCACATTGAACGCGGCAAGCCCAAGGTGGCGGCAGCGAACCCATTCATTGTGTACGTGCTACCATGGCGCAAGACCGCACCGCCGCGCGACGACCTGAGCGGCGCGCAAGTTTGGCGCCTGCCGCCGCCACGCCTCGCGACCGATTAAAAAAAAAACAAAAAAAAAACTTTAATTCGGGCGCAGCGCGCTGTGACGACATCTTGCCGCGTCCAGCATCACTCTGTTTAGTCCCGCCCCCTCCTCTCCCCGACACTAATTGGCTGCTGAAAGATGGACACCTTGTCGCCCAAACAAACAAAGGAAACGACATGAGATGTTCAAGCACCCCTCGAAGCATGGGACAGAGCGTAAAACGCAATTCCTCCACATCGACCGTTAACTTTTCTCTCATCAGCAGCGTTCAACCGGCGACATTTCAAAAATACACTGCACATTTGTTAACCGAGCACACATCCATCTGCCACTTTAGCCTCATTTCATTTTTCGTCCACGAAATTCATCCGACCTCCAACCCTCCAAGTCCTTCTCCGGCACTCGGCCTCGATCCCACCACCTCCACCTCCACCCTCCCAGGCAACGCGCAGCCGAATCAATCAAGGCCGCGGACGTGTAAAGAAGCACTGTCACTGTCCTGGTCCCCGCCCTATTTTTTTTGGTATGTGGGTCTAAGTACAGTACGCACAAATGTGTGGCGTGGGTGGCCAGACGCCTGGCGATGGGCCCGTTGTTCACCGCGATGACTGTGGGCAGACAGGGCCGGTCTGTTTGTCTAGAGATTACATTGCACATCTACATGTCAACCTGTGAGCCGAAGGTGGATTCGCGGCCCGGCCTTATCGTCTACCTGCGGGCTGTAAACGCGGGTTCACGCCCCGACTTCCTGTTGGACGGGGGCTGAGTGCGGCACGTTCCCTGGCTGTCGCAAGCATTTTGAGGGGCTGACTCAGGCTACCCGGTCACTGGGTTGCGCAACGCCGGCGAGTACACGTCGCGCACGTAAGACTAAGTCGGAGTTGCTTCACGCGGTGGGGGTTCTGCCAAAGTGAGTCATCGCCGATTTGGACAGCGTTGGAAGGAAACCCTTGAATTTAACACGGCAGGTATTTTTTTTTTCTTTACTATCAATAAAAATGAAGGTCATCGAGGAGGTAAAGCTGTTTACGTGGCGACTGAAAAACAAGGTTGCCAGTAAATATCTAGGTGTGTAGAAACATTACTCGAAGGCAATGACAAAGAGATGAAAGAGCAGCAGCATAATAGGAGACAATTGGATTTTGAGAGCCGGAATAAATGAAAATTCTCTCCAAGAAATGCCGATGTTATTTGCAGCAGGATTTATGTCAAAAGCGCCAAGTAAAATAAAGGACAGTAATTTCACCAGAAATTGCTAAAAAAACAAAAAACAAAAAAAACCTCTGAAAATCTTTTAGAATGCAATAACTCTACTTTCCGTCGTTTCATCCCAGCTTTCAAACTGGTCTTTCCGCCGTAAAAAAGACTGAAAGAGAAACAAAGAAGGAACAAACAAAGACTCTTGCAGTGACACAAAATCCCGCAGGTGCGCACAAACCTGTAGAAAGGAATCCAGACAGTGGGCAAAAGAGGAGGGGGGGGGCGCACTTGTCTGGCGCGCTGACAAACGTGCAAAAGGCCTTTTAGTGTCAGGCCCAGCGCCGACATCATTCTGCACGGCGAAGCTCAAAACATCCCAATCAAGGATCAGACAAAGAAAATGGATATAGGCTCCTCGGGTCTTTCCATTGCAAGGGAAAGTACAGTTTTTTTTAGTATTCCAAGCGGACATCTACTGTCACAACAGCACAATAACCCCCTATTTTTTCTCGCCACTCTGAAAAAAAAAAATCTTTGACATAGCAGTTTTGTTTTTTTTGTTTGTTTGTTTTTTTAAACTGCAAGTAAAAGAGAAAACAAAAAATTACACCTTTAAATTTTCAAACGACATCCACGAGGGGAGTCAGGCGCCTCGCTTTGCCTAAACGCTGATTGCAATCTGTATTAACGCTCAGAGGGATAGTGAAACATAGAGAGCGGCTCATTACCGCAGGTGGTTTATTGTGTTACAGTTTGGGAAATTAGAAAAGGGGGAAAAAAAAAGGGGGGAAAATTATACATTTCTAAAGTTTGTGCTAATGAACGAGAGAGGAAGTGTGGAGCGCAGCTGTTGAAACGCCCATTGTGTCCCGTTGTGTAAGGGTGCGGCAACATGATTCAGGGCTCACGGGCGAGCTGTAATTTCGTGGTGCAACATGCGAAACCTGAACCTGAGTCACTGGAAAACACAGACTGTCCTATGGAGAAGCCTGCCAGCGGCCTGCACTCCGTGTACGCAGGTTTCGGCTGGCGACATTACAGCTACATTGCTTTTTTTTTGTTTTGTTTTGTTTTGTCGGCCGTGTGACACTCCGACAGATGTTCGGAGAGGAAGTGCGAAAGTCGGAGAAGGAAAGGCGCCCTGGCGGTTTTATCGCAATCTGCCGCGAGTCCCTAAAAAGATTGAGCGCTTTAAAAACGGCCGCTCCGCCGCGGCGGAAAGAAAAACGGCCGTAAAAAAAATGAAAGCCGAGGCCATCAAAGCGCAATATGTCCAGTCAACAGCTTCGCAGAGTGGGAACCCCCCCAGCCCCCGCTACAAAGCCTCACCACCTCCTCCTCCTCCTCCGCCTCAGTGTGCTGAGGAGGCTGAAGGATGCACCGCTAAAGCTGAGGCGGGACGATATGTTTCACTTGTTTTTTGTATTGCTTGTTCTTTTTTTAACAAAACATTTTAGTTGGGCTTAAAATTCTATGGTTAGTGCTGCTAACTTGTATCAAAACTCTGTACGAGCAGAGAAAATATAGACGCCGAAACAAAAAATGTTTTATTGGACAAGATCCGCACAATTTAAAGATCCAGTGTGTAAAATTTGGCCTGATTTATGATTTATATATTGGTAAAAGCTTTATGTTCTGCCCACAAATACATAAATATGTGAGTGTATTCTCACAGTACCACAACAATTATTTGGTTTTCCTGCCCTTAATATGGCTCTAATTTGTATATAAGAATATACATAGAGCCAGGGTGTCCAGATTTGTGTGCGCAGGCCACTGTAGTTCACTGGCAAGCTCGGTCGAGGCGGTCCATCCTCCCGTTGCTTGCTGGGACAGTGGTGCATCACATCCATGTGGCAGAACAAACCTCCAATAATTTTTGCGTTTGTTCCACTCTGGCTGACGTGGTCCTTCATGCTTTGGTAGTTGCTCTGTAGTTTTTTTAACCTCTCCCGACACTGCATTGCTGAGCGCCGGTCCCTGTCTCTCTCTCTCTTCATTCGTTTCATTAGCCATAAGTTTTCAAATGTGAAAATGTAAAAAACGTAGCATTTAAAAATGGCGGTTTTGGTTTTCGTGAAGGACTCACACTGATCTTTGGTCAAAACTCTTAACCAATCGGGGCCCTGCTCTGCGCTGATGTCACAATTTGGCAGCTGCTCGGCAGGGACCAAAAATGCTAACGGTTAGCACCCAGTGGAAATGCTCACAAACCGAGCCGACCCAACCCGAAAACTAACCCTGGAAACTAACCCTAACCCTGCCCAAGGTGGGCACTGAACCCGTCCCGACGGCGGGGTCCTTCCAAATCCGCATGCGACCCAAATCCCGCCAAACCCGTTGGACGACGAGGGCCCGGGACGCCCGAGCGGAACCTGGAACATTCCCACGTACCGTCCCTGCCAATTTGAAACCTCTGGAGAAAATGCTCGGCAATGACGAGAGAGTCATTCCCTCATTCGCTGCAGAGGTCCCCTCCGCCACCCCCGACGCATCCGGCGGGAGTTGCCAGGGCGGCGGACGCATGATGCATCGCAGCTGGACCAGAACGTACCCGCGCCCACGTGCAATCCCCGGGGATGAGCCGGATTCACGGGGGCCCTTCCCATTGTCGGGGACGACGCGCTAGTCCTTCCGAATGAGACGCTTGATCCATAAACGCCGAGACGCCGGATGGCCTAAAGAGGACGGCGGAAAATTCTAATCTACCGTCTGGCTGCGGCTAAGTGTCAGGTTTTCAAAGGGAGCGGAGCGCGGGTGCGGGGGGTGGGGGGGAATAAAAGCAACAAGGAAGCGGGGAGGAACGTCATTTGAATAATGTTTCCGTCAGCTCCTCGGCGCCCCCCCTCCCCCCTCGATCCCGCTTCATCCCGGGGTTCTCCCCTGGGAAGAATCCCCTATGATTTACAACAACACACAGCATGCTCCACACGCGCCATCAGCACGTGCGCTCACTCACTCACGCGAATGCCAGATCGCCATGCCGCCGCTGCCGCCGCCGCCGCCGCCTGGTGAATTGAGGTGAAGTTGATTTTTATTTTTTATTTTTTCCTTCCACGCTCGCCCGGGTGGATTTCAAAGTGAGCATCGATTGAGTTACCCCACTGCTTCCATCTGCGATGTAGCGCGTCCTAATACGGCGCATTTGAAATGAAAAGGGGTGGGGGGTGGGGTTCTTACACGGAGAAAAAAAAAAAAAAAAAACATCCTTTCAAAGGCTACTGCTGCTATTTTGGCTGCGTATCAACGTCGTGTCGCCGTCCCCCTTCGACTGTATGGGTTTGATATCCAAAGAACAAAGGTTGTAGCCCAAGGCGAGGTTCGATGCTGTGCTCTCCAGCGCCGGCGAGGGGACGTGGACGTGATGTGACAGCCCCCCCCCGTCATCTCTTTTTGTTCCGTATGGAAATAAATACAATGCATATTAAACCGAAAAAAGGGGCCCTTTGTTAAATTTCTTAAGACATATGTCCTTAATGTGGAGATCTAACGCTGGCAGTCCCACTTGCAGGGAATCCGGTATTGGTTGGTGAACCGAAAGCGGCAAAGTTTGTTCCGCCCGCCCCCAAAGTTCACATAAACTTCACAGAACTTTAAAAAAAAAAAAAAAAAAGGGTGGGGGGATGGGGCATCTGGCAACAAATACCTCGTTGCCGAGCAAAGTAAGCGATTACTTTTGATATCACAATTGCTGGGCTTGAGATCTGTTGGTTGGATTTGAGCCAAAATTGTTTGTTTTTTTAACAAACAACACAGCACAGCGCAAGTGAAAGAGTAAGTCAGCAAAAACAGAAGTGTGAGCAGCAAATGACACCAGATGCTGCTGCTGCTGCTGCTGCATAACATTACGTTAAGCACAATGAGTTCCCAATCCACGACAAAAGTGAAAATCAGGAATTTACTGAAATGCGAGTAACAAGCAAACAAGGAAAACAGGGATTTTTTTTTTTGAACCATTTGTTAAATAGATGTAAAATTTGTGTAGTGCGACATAATATCTCATCATAGCTACAGTATAGGATGCTCAGCTGTGTTCTTCACCGCGTTGTCAGAAACGTTGTCAGTGTGTCAGCAATACTGGCAGTCACTGGAATTGCTTCAAGTAAGCTAACGTTAGCCAGCTTCCTGAAACGGTCGAGCAAACCCGACTCATAATTGGAGGTTTGATTTCATTTATGTGCGTAATGTTCCGCCTAATTTGAAGTTCCCACAAAACTTTATGGAGACGTGCAAGCGATCAGATCGCTGAAGGTCGAGGTCAACCAACGCAGTTGCTGTTAAGTGGAACACAAACAACGCAACAAATGCTTTTCCGAGGAACCTTAATATGCCTTTAAAATGTCGCCGAACGAATGGCTGTAAAATGACGCCCACATGAAAACGGCCAATAAACATCTTTTATTGACAATCGCCGGCAATCGCTGGGCCGCCGCCGCTTGTTTGCACTGCATTCGCCGGCATCACATCCTTGGTCGGCCGTAACGCTGCTGCGAGAGCGCCAACTCTGACTGCTCGGCGACGCCCCGCAAGCTTCTGAACCTTCGGCCGGCGGCGGCGGCGAAGTGGCTCCGTGTCGTTTGAAGTTCGGCTGCACCCGTCCATGAAGGCCCCCCCGCTGAACATCTACGCCGCGCACAGACGGGCCTCGCTTCCACGCAACATAAACCCCTTCGTGTCGCGCCCATATGTACAGTGCGTGGATGGATGCAGGCCTATAAACATATGCCCAGCGGCTCTTCGCCGCAGCACTGTCTGCTGCGAAATGCAACTCAGCGAGGAAAATGGAGTCCCTGCTACGGGAGTTGGTCGACGACAAATGCAAGGCTTCCCGTTGGATAACCAGAACACGCTTGGTAAACTCCCACCCCGGCCGGCAAGGAGTGAAGAAAACCGCTTCGTCCTCTTTTTTTTTTTTCTTTCCCCCGCTCTCCTTTCATGCGCAGTTCTTGCGAAGCTTCCGACACTGGAGCCGCTACGTACGAGTGAGCAGTAACTTTCCGTTTTGGCCGCGACTCCGATCCGTCTGGCCAATTTCTGGCCAGGCTGAACCAACTCAAGATGGAATTTTCCAGACGGATCTGCAAGAAGGAGTCAGACGTTTCAGATTCACGGGATACGGGTCGGAGGTGAGCTAAACGGCAAAGATAATTGCCGTTTTTTTTTTCTTCGCGAAAATTTGGAATTTGCCTTTTTAATTGGCTGCAAAAATACACTGGCGTCGTAAATTACACACACACAAAAGAAGGGGGAGAAAATATCAATGTACTCCTCTCCATGAAGAGGATGTTTGTGAATTTGCATTACAACACTTTTCATATTTTCTCGTTGTGCTCCGCTCACCACAGATCGATGTTTCTTTCTTCCAGGCACCGTTCGTTAAAAGTTTCAAGCCGGCAACTTTTTTAACAAGCAAGGAAATGTTTCCAGGGGTTCGCTTCAACTCGGAAACTCATTAAGTGGCCGTTCTCAACGCAATAATGTCGCAGGACTGTAAACGCTTTTTTGAAAAGGATCCGTCTTTGTTCACGTTGACCGTGTTCCTCAAACCCTGAGGCGTCCTCCTTCAGCAACCAAGACAAAGCGAAGGGGTCTCTTGCATAAAAAAGGGAACTGGCATCTGCGATGAATACAACCTCGGACGTCTGAAGATCGAACCAAACAGCTTTTGTGGACTGAGGGGCTCTTTTCCCAACCTGTTAAATCTTGCATGAATCATAAAGCCCACGACATGGCAAATCACGGGGGGGCAAGAGTGAGTTTACGTTGCCGCTGGAAAACCAAAGACGGGAAGCGTCATCGGTATATCACCTGCTCGCCGGGGAAAGGTGATAAAAGTTAGCGGGTGTGTAATCAAATCATCTGAGGAGACGCCAGAGGATTTAAGAGTCTGCCGGAGGAAAACACCCGACGCCGACTCCGCCTCATTTACCCCCAACATATCTCGGCTTTTCATTTTCCAGATAAAAGCTGCATCCACCAGATCGTTACGGAAACCCGCACGCAATTCGCTGCATGTGCGAGACTCCCGCCCGTCCGTTATGTAATTTGTAGACAGACTGAGGGGAGCGTCTTTAAATAGCCGCGGGGTTGAGGACGCATATGGACACTGGGCTTACTTGTGCATTCCTTTAGGAAGGCGGAGGCACACAGCATGACATTTACGGGAGGCGAGACGAGGTCCGGTCAGGCCGGGGATCAAAACGGACGGACACCGGAACGTGTGCGCTGTTTCAGTGGCTCCAAACCAGATTGGCTTGGCAAACAGACGTCATCCGTTGCGAACAGACCCCGAGCCAAATCAGGGAATCAAGGGGAAACCCGTTTTTGAATCACAAGTCAACACAGGCTCTCGTTGCTCCTGTGTCTGTCTTTCTGAAGTGACGCTGATTGACACTGCATCATTACAAACAGCTCATTTCCAGTGTTTCGGGAAAGCAGCTCCAGCCAGTAGAGGAAGTGGGAAGTAGGAAGCAAAGGACGACCTTCTGGTTTCATGGGAGCCTATTAACAGGCTCACATCACTTTTTTGGATCACACTGGTGGTGTGGACGTTGCGTCATACGGGGCCTTCAACATGCATGTTGGAGGTAAATATTTTATCCTGTTTAATATTTATAATCTCAATTCGTAATTCGGAGATAAAACCTTGCGGCGGCCTTTCGAGGCACCGACAACAGGGCCGAACCGCGGACTCCGAAGTGGCGTACATTTACATTTACATGCGCATCTTGTCATCCTGTCCGTCTTCACGTTTCACACACGACACGCAACACAGCGCTCCCTTCGGCTGAAAGCTGCGGTCAATGATTCACGCAGCCGCCGAGGTGAAATCCGCTCTCCGCGTTGAGCAGCGTGGCACGGGCTCAGGCGGGGGAAAAAAAGAAAAAAAGAAGGGGGGGGGGATTACTATTCAAAACCTTTTAAATGAATTTAAAAACAGTTACTTTAGCGCATTTGCAATTCAATCGCTGCGTCTCGGAAAAAAAATTGCCATTTGCATTCCTACCCGGAGCCAGGCGGCGCGCGCGAGGAAGGCGCTAGCCGCTAATTTATGCCGCGTTTGCGCGGCCGCGTTATTATCGGCCGTGATCACCTGAGCGGCTCGTCGCCGCGCCTGCTCTGATCTTTGATTCGGCGACGCTCCGGCACATAAAAGCAAGACAGGGGTTTCTGCGCGGAACAGCCCCGCGCTTACCCTCTCAGGCTTTAGCGCGCTGCCATGATGCAACGCGCGCGGCAGCCGGCAGTCTGCTCCGAGTGAAAAGGCGCGGCCTAAGCCCCGACGTTTTGTGACTGGAATTTTGATCGTTTCAAAAAAGACCAAAAAAAAAGAAAAAGAATCACCCCTTTTCACACTCGTCCTCCTCCTACCCCCCCTCTGCGTCTTTTCTCTCTGACTCCTCTCTTCGCTCCATCCTCGCCGTCTGTTCAACTCGCAGAATTACAGAATAATGAGTTCCTCATCCTCCACCCGTGGTGAGCTACCGTTCGCTGTTGCAACCCGGGGATTCTTTGATATGGATTCTGCCGAAATCAGCCGCCCAAACCCCCACCCCCGCTACAGCCCCGCGCTCTTTTTTTTTTTTTTTTTCCCCAGTCAGGTTTCCTTGAAAGGTCATTTTCTCATTAAAAGCAATAAGCGCAGGACGTTTTTAAAGATCACTTTTGCCCTTTTGAAGAAGGCTGTCGAGAGACCGTGTCTGTCAGAGTTTCCCTTCAAGTGAAAAAAAAATCTCACCGCCTCCCGAATCAGTGAAATGCTACAAGATCAAACACTCCACGCTCAAACGTCACCAACTTGGCTCAGCTCATTTTGAGCCACGCCCGCTGGGAAAAACCGAACAATTCCTGACCAATCACAATGGTGTTTTTGAGGCATTGCACTGAGCAAGAACATCAACAAACCAATTGTTTTTTTTCTCTCCATGGTGACACTGTTGAAATTGACGCTGCGGTGTAGATAACGCATGGTGACCACCTGATGCGCGCGCAACTTTGTCATGCGCCCGTCGGACGACCTGCGGTGATGTCACAGACTTCTCTGTGGTGTCAAACACGTGGGGTTAAAACTGGGCGCGGGTATATTTGCCGACGTGTCATGACGTAACATGTTTAACACGCCGGGCTCGTCATTAGCCGCGTTTATATGACTTGCAAAGACGATAGCGCAGAGTGATTATTGCTTGGGTGGATTCCTCAGAACCTGTCACTGATTACGGTGTTGTTTGTTTTTCGCAAGCTAAAGTCATGAATAAACCAACAAAACCTAAAAAAAAAAAAAACTAATGTCACCATTACCACTAAGTCAACCCAAGTTGCCATTGGGAAATGTCCACAAGCTTTATATAGGCTACACCTCTTAGCTCCGTCCCTAATTGGGATAAACAATTGCACATAGCTAGCATGTACATGATGTACAGCGTAAGTAACTCTCTGAATTTGACCTTGAGTTGTTAGACGATCCCGATGGTCCAGTCTAAATAGAACACTGACAACATTCAAGCTGCAAAGCTTTTCAAACTAAACTCTGTTTTGTTTTTATTTTTATTTTTTGGCTCTTACTTTTCGCCGGTGTACAAAACCCAAACACACGCAGGTATGAACACAATGTATTTCAAACCGGAGTGTGTAGATCCAAATGTTAGCGATAGCTTTGAAATGATGGCTGCAGTTCAGTAAGTGAAGATGAAGTTCAAGTGATGGAACTTTTGGGAAGCATTGAAAAAGGAAACCTATTCAAAGACATTGAAGTATGCCAAGAAAAATAAAGAAGACAAAGAGGCACCACAATTAATGAATGTACTTTGCTGCAGAATTAGCAGCAAGCGGCATTGCTTTTGTCAAGAACTCAGTGCTTTAGAAATGGTGTTGCCTCTATGCAGCGTTTCTTTTTATTTGGAAGTCACGGCTACAGCAACCTCAGAAACAGCCACAAAAATTGCACAAAAGACTTCTGTCACGTTAGCGAAAAAAAAAAAAAAAAAAAAAAAGCTTTCACGGTTCTCTGCAAAATCAAGGAACAATTTTGTCAACCTTGGCCGACGAATTTGACAGTGGCAGCAGCGAGGGGGAGGAGGAGGAAAGGGGGGTGGGGGATTTGGGAATGATTGATACCGCGCAATCTAGAAGGCGATAGAACTGCCGCGCAGGTTGATCCGTCCCCCCCCCCCCACGCTGATAAGCGCGGTGACTTTTGCATTGGCTGTAAAAGACAAACACTCCCACGCGTCGCTCCGTATCGCTGTGCAAATCTCGGTGCGAAGGCCAGACAGTCTGAGCCTCGCAGGTGACGTCGGGAGCGGCGAGGAAACGAGAACTGGGGAGGGGAAAAAATAAACGCAGATGAGTAATATCTCGTTTTCCCTGAGGGCGACTCGATGCGTCGATAAGGTGCGCGGTGCGCCGAGGCCGAGGTGCAAAACAATAAAGTCATTACGGGATCCAGACGAGTTTTCCCAGGAATACAGGAGGAAGCTGGCCGAGACGTGAGGAACAGGAGATCGGATTAAATTATTGACAGGTTTTACGTGGAACTCGGTGAAGTCCGGCAATTGAACAGTGATCTCCCGCAGTGAAACTTGACACGGTTCCAACTATATATGGAACCACAATTTGACGAGGACTGTCATCGACACCGACAAGCAACAACAGGTGTAATGGCTCATTCGTGCGTGATGTATGCGGCATCGCTTAAAAATAGGGATGCACCTATGCTAGCTTTTTCGCGGAACGAGTCGAGTACGAGTACTTGCTTTGCAGTACTCACCGGCACGCCCACGGATGTTCTGTTATTTGAACACCACTCCTCAGCGTGTTTTTCTCGAACACGGGGTTTCACTGCAGTACCAACACAACTTTAACCAAATTGCCGTATACACACGTTTACGACTGGTATCGGTGTCATGGCACCGGCACGTACTTTATGAGTACGAGAAGAGCACTCAACCCAGGTATCGGTACCGATACTCGATACTGGTATCGGTGCATCCCTGTTTAAAAGAAAGCAAAACAAAACCCCAAAAATAACATGGGTGTGTGAAAAACTCTGTGAGAACCGACTCGTTCTGGCTCCCGTCCAGACAAGTCAACAGTCAAGAAGCGTGTAGCGGCTCATTGCTTTGCTCGGGACCCGCCCATGGAGCGCAAAAAAAAAAAAAAAAAACACGGTGGGGGTGAAAGGCTGGTGGGAAGTGAATTGGGAGGCACTATTTCTGGGTGATGTGACACAGGGTGACGAGTCCTCGGGGAGAGGAGGTGGAACCTCACCAAAGGGCATCACAGGCTCAGGCACGAACGGGGAGCTGCCGCGCTGAAGGTTGTAAAGATTAGAAAAAGGAAAAAAAGAAGAAGAATGAAGCGCGATCCGGCACTCGTGGGCGGGAACAATAACAACCTGTCTCCTGCTTTGCATTGCTTTCACTCTTGTTGGACGTGCTCAATGTTTGTTCCAATCTAAGTATGTATATATATACACATACTGTATGTGATGAATGTAGTATTGTTTAAAAATAGGGTTGCGCCTATGCTAGCTTTTTCACAGAACGAGTCAAGTGCTGTGAAAATGCTACATAAGTCACATATATATATATATATATATATATATATATATATATATATATATATGCTTTGCTCCAAGCTCGGCTAACATGATTAAATCACACTATTTTTTGATCCGCTGGCCACTCACGGTAGTGCAGTTTACAGGGGACAGTTCATTTACCCTTGGAGTTGTGTACCTGTCAAAAAAAAATTCAATTTCTTTTGTGAGCTATATCCTGTATAGAATACACGATTAGAAAGAAAATGAAAGAGAAAAAAAATAATCTATAAACTTCAGGTCAAGTCTACAGGCAGTACATGGGGTTTCGCTGACGATGCAGGCTGCATTAAACATTAATATGTGAGCGCCCTTGGGGCGTGTACAGGTAGTAAATATATTCTTTATGCAAGTTTTTTTTTGGGGGAACAATGCTAGGTGATCTACGGACAATCTATAACTTTGCTCATGGCTTGGGGCTTGGACTAGGTGAGAGAAAGCACAGCCGCTTTCAAAGTTTCGTTGCATATTTTACCCATTAGTCCTGGACAACGGTGAAGTAAATCCAACAAAAAAAAACCAAAAAAAAAACAGCATTACTTGCCCTCTGCAAATAGTCCAAAACTGCAGTTTGACATCCTGACACGCTGATCTTTTATACGCCGAGATTTGTTCTCTGACTTCAGTGATTTCCCCCGTCTCGGGTCTTTATGCAAAGCAAAAAAAAAAAAACCCGGCGGCTCGCTCCATCTCAGCGCCGCTGATCTTCTCACTTAACCCGCTTCGGAAAATGTCAAACTCCCGCCTTTAACTAAACTGCTGTTGCTCCGCTCAGAAAACGCTGAAAAAAGAAAAGAAAAAAAAAAAATACTCGAAACCCCTGGGAAATCATAACCTTTTGCTGGATGTTTGTCCTTTTCAATTTTTCAATTTTTTTCTTTGTCTATTTTTTTCTACAAAAAAAAAAAGAAAAAAGGAGACGATGCAGAATCTTTTCCAGGAGCCTGCCACCTCATTTTAAAAAAAACCTCCTCCGCCAGCCACCAGCACCTGGAAGATCGCCTGGCTGCGGCGGTATTAGAGATGCAAATGCCGCCGCGCGGGGCAACATTGCAGGTTTTTTTTTATTTTTTTTTATTGCCCCGGCAGTGGTGGTCGGTGTCGATGAATTGTCGAGCACGTGCGCCGACCATAAAAGGTCCATCGGGTCCCTCGCCCTCCCCTCCGCCTTCTCCCCTCTCCCCCGCCTGCCTGCCGGTAGCGGCCCTCCGGAGATAAGCCCGTCCTTCGTGTGCCTGTGTGTCTGAGCGCGGGGATGCCCTGATTACATGACCGTGGATGATTCCCGGGCCGGCTCCCCCTTCTCCCAACCTCTCCTCCCCGGACATAAACAAGGTGGCGCTGAACAGGCCTCCGCAGAGCGCCGGCCCCTTTGTAGTCGTGCGCGGGCTGCATATCTTCCCTAATCCTACATGGTGCCGCCGCTGCAGAAACTATTCTCAGCGAGACTATGGGTCCGTGAACGCGCGGGGGGTGGGCGCCGCCGCGCTGTAATACCCGCCCGCGCGCCTTCCAAGATACGTTTGGTTTTCAGTTATCAGTTTACGGAAACTGCCAGCAAAGCAAAAAAAAGAAAGAAATAAATCTTCATGATTATATTCTTCTATGTAGGTGTGCCCTCGAATTCGAACAATTTCCGGATTTTTCTTTAAAATTCTAATTCATGGAACCACGGGGAACCACCAACAGCTGGTGGCAGCAGCAACTCATCTGCCTCCACGCAACCCAATCTCCTGTATCATCTTTGAACAAGCCTGCTTAGTGCACGATCCCGCTCACTTCGCCCATAAATCTTGAAGATGGAGTTAAAAGCAGCCGGGCTGGTTTTTCTGGTATCTTCGGCATCTTGGAGACCTTTTTGCCTGTCCGATCAGAGGCGGAACGTCTTCACGAAACCAAAAACCAGCCCGGTTGCCTTTGACTTAATCTGCCAGACCGCGATGACCTGGGCGACCGAGAACCTTCACAGACGTCCATAAATCTCCCCTTTGATCTTCTTCTCGGTCCCTGATCCTGTGGTCACTCTGAAGGAGGACCTCGACATTTTAATCTCCGTTACCTCCAGCTTTGACCCCCGGCGACCCCTGCTGCCACTGCCTCTAAACCAAACAACCCCGCTTGCCCTCGCCGCCGTCCTGCACACCTTGCCTGACATTCTTGCTCTTATCAGACATCTAATCGGAGACTCTTCTCCACCCATTCCAACCCTGTCTGCAAACACTTCTTCACCTCTTTTCCACTCCCCATCGTTCTGGACTGTTGACCCAGGTATTATAAATCCACCACTATTTTCCTGAAACCACTTGTAGCCTCTTGTGTTCCACTTGGGTCCCTCTTGTTCACACACGTCTTCATCCTTCATCCCTCTCCTTTCCAGGTCGTACCTCCACTCCCCTCTCGGTATTCCTCGGTCTGCTACCTGCTCTCAGGACACATCACAGCGTCATCTGCAAACAGAACAGTCCGGGGAGATTCCCGTCCTCGTGTCTAACAAGAGGGCACTCAAGAGTTTGATCCTTGGTGCTGTCTCACCTCCACCTTGAACCCCTTGGCACGTGGACAACGCACCTCTCCAACTGTCCTCAAACTGTCCTGCACCACTCTCTAAAATACCTCCTCTGCTACTTCTGCCAATAGTCTAAGCTACCAGAACGCCTTGCATGACTCTTCAACTTTATTCCTATGTAGTTACCAAAACTCCACGCCTCCATTGTTCTCAAAAATTGGCACTGGGAAACTTGGCATCATCTCACGCGCTTTTATTTAACGGAGTGACCTTGTCAAAAAATACTCGACTGCCACCTTGATGGATACTTCCGTACCTCCATTGCTTTGTCCTCAGGACTCCTCACTTTACCCTCACAAATCTTTGCATAAAGTCTACTTCCTGTGCATTATATACAGAGGGTCACAATTACATGCACAAGCACTTCCTCACGTTGATCCATTTGCCTCGCCGACCTGTATACATCAGTCAGACACTTACTGTCCAACCGAGCGTATGAGTTATTGTGCGCTCTTTGTTTTTGTCTTTGTCACCTTCACCTTAAGCTGCATCTTCCTGGACTCCTGTCTACTCTTGTCAGACCTCTCAATGTCTCATTTCTTCTGTCACTGTATTCTCTCTTGCGCTTCCCCATTTCACGACCAAGTTTCCTTATCAACCTCGCTGCCTGGAATGCAAATCTCTTCGTGTTGGCCATTGTCTCTCCATCACATTAAACAAACACATCCTGGCGTAGCCAATGTTGCAGCTACCGCAAGCTAACCGCGGTCATAGCAGGCCACCATAACAAGGTGAGACCTCTCAAAATTTCATCACTGAACATTTAAAGTGATGAAACCGAGTGTAATTTTTTAACTTCTGCGGAATTGTTTCATACTGGCCCCCGCTTGTCGGAATGGAGCTCTTGATGTGCGTCCTTGACCTTTACTGGGTAGCGCCCGCAGGAGTCGGCAAAGGAATCTTGGCGCTCCGCGCTCTCTTTTTTTGCTCCCTTTAATGTTAAACTCTTGACAGTTTTCTTTCCCCCCCTCAAACTGTTTCCCCTGAAAAAAAAAACAAAACGAAAAACATTTTAGCCGTCACTTCCTCGTAGATGCAGACTCACATGCATTCATCCCGTCCTTTCGTATCTACAACCGCCCTCGGACCGATGTATTGACATTTGCGTCGTGCAACGGCGCCACGCTAAAAGCCTTTCCCCTCATCACCGGCAGAAAAGAGCCGAGATGCTAAGGCGTAGCCGTGCATGCTAATGCCAAAACTAGGATCCGACTTCATTTTTGTCTGTATCCTCAGAACTTTCGGAGTATCCCGCGTGCCGGATATCCACTACGGGGCGTCTCTCTCTTGTCTGCCTGCGAGCCCGACAAAAGAGACTCCATGCAATCCCGCTGCACTCTCTTTATATACACTCATTTGCGTGCCGTCTGTTGCGCACTTAGCAGCGCGCCGCTGATATTGTTGTGCTGTTTTGTTTTGTTTTTTTACCTTTGCATGTTGCGACAGCGCGCCCGCGACACTCCGCCGAGAGACGCCTCCCTGACACCCCCGGATACACCCCTCACCCTGTACACCCCCGCTCCCCTCCCTCCCCCACACCCTCTGTGTCTCTTGTTCGGCTCATCCTCAGATAACTGCCTCCAGCAGAAGATGTCCTGTCGGCACCTGGCACCCGAGGGAAGGAGGGGCCTGCTATTACGTCCCAAACACACACATGCACAGACACGCACGCACACACACACACACACACACACTTTCCGAGTGTGGGCGTCTGTCTTTGAGAGGAGAGAATGTCGCGGTGCGGCTGAGCTCTTGCGAAGCCACTCCGCGTGCGAGTGCGCACGCGCACGCACGCACACACGCACATGCAGTATGTGCGCGTGTGTGTGTGTTCACGTGTGTGCTACACTCTTGCACTGCCGCCGCCGCTGCTGCATTATTATTGTGTGCCTGTGAGCCGGCGTTGTCTGTCAATCTCCCCCTAGTCCCAGCCTGCTCTGGCTCATTTCATTGAAGCAACAGACAGCGTGGGCACACGACACACACACACACACACACACACACACACACACACACGAGCTCGGAGCAGTGCTGATCCCAAGCTGATAGAGACAGACAGAGACTTGGTGAAGTTGAGAGAACAGCCCGGGGTTGTCTGCCGACCACGGGGAATATGCCCCTGAGTTACGGGGGAAAAAAAAAAAAAAAAAAAAAAAATCTGGAGCAAAAGCCAGAAACTCTGTTCCCTAAAGCCCCTGCCCCCCCCCCCACCTGATCTGCCACTCAGCTGCTGTGCCGCCTATACCTGCTTGTCTGACTGCTGCCTGTCAGCCGGTCCACCAGCCGCCTAATCAGCCTCACTCGCCCCCTTCCACAACCTGCCTTTGCCTCGTATTTAGCATTTTATTTGTTTGCAGGTATGCATTTTTTTTTTTTTTACCCCTCCTCCTTTCAGTGGATGTTAATCTGCATCATCAATCTTTGGAACAAGCAACACTTAACCCCAAAAAAAAAAACCAAAACAAAACGGAAACAAAAACAATGCCTCAGCAGTGTAATTTTGCAATCAGCGCAAAGTGGAATACAAATCAGATACGTAATGCATGTAATCCATCAGAATGAAAGTGTTCCAGACATCTGATAAACACTCTTTTTATTTTTTTTTTTTTTTGGGGGGGGGGGGTGATTAATAGACTGAATAAACAGATTGATCTCTGCGCATGTAGACAGACCAGGAGTTCTGTCGCCCTTGCCTGCTAGGAGAGCTGTGCTGGTGGTGGTGGTGGTGGTGGGAGGTTGTGTTTAAAAGGAAGCCAGAAAGATGTGACACTCCGTCACAGCGCTGCGGGTTCACCTTCTATCGACGTATCCTTTTTTTTTTTTTTTTTTTTTTTTGCCCCCCTCACGCCATTTATTTGTTGTCTGTCACCATCAGTACTGGTTGAAAAGCATCGCATCAGCGCGACACCAGCAGCCGCCGCCGCCGCCGCTCCGCAGGCCGCGCTTTCAAGAGACAAGTTGGCTAATTAGAGAGGCACGCGGTAAGTAGATGATGCATCACTGCGCTAAACGCCACGACAACAGCTCTGGCGTTTGCTTTTTGTTGCCTTGAGAATGGGGCCAGAAAGGAAAAAGAAAAAAAAGAAGAAGATGATTGACGGTTTAAATGTGAATGAAATAAGACGGTGTCGCCGGGTGAGGGCTCACGTATTCCGGAAATCTCCCTATTTTTGGTCATAAAAGGGCCACGGAAATGGTAAGATTTGCAAAGTTAGAACAGAGGAGAGAAAAACTTGGCGAAAAGAATGGACGCTCACTGGAGGGGCTTTTTGACGTGCGCAAAAAGGTAAAATCGTGACATTCCAAACTCTGATTTCACGCTAACGCGCTCGCGGTTCATCTGCCTCACCTGTTGGAAAGTCACTTAAAGGTTCAGTGTGTAATATTTGTAGTTTTTGAGAAGAAGAAGCAGCGACGTCGAGTGGTTGGTCTAGACGGCGGTGCTCTTTCGCTCCCCCCTCCCGAGCTTGCCGGTGAACTACAGTGGCTGCGCGCAAAAAAAACAACAAACGCATTCACCTTCTTCTTCTTTGGGTTAGTTTGAAGACGCCGGAATAGGAAAACCAAATTGCTTTCATCGTGCTGCAAGTATCCACTGTTAACAATATATTTATAGGCAGTATGTTAAGCTTTCACCAACATAATAATCATAAATGAGGCCAAGTTTTACACAATGAACCTTTCATTTAACTTCCATATTTTTTCTCCGGCGGCAAAAATTCGTAAAAAAAAAAAAGTCCCACACCGACACAAAGACGTTGCCAGTGATTTATTCGCATCGATCGGCGATCCGATCGGCGATCGGACCCGAGTCGGCCGTGTCCATTGTGCGGCGCCCGCAGAGAGACAGGGAGAAGGATGGCCCGCTTCCTCTTCCCGTCGCCGGCAGCTCGCACTTTTTCGCCACACAGAGTTGCCGGCGGTTCCGTTGACACAAGACAGAGTGGGGCTGACATTGTTCTTCCCCGGCCGCCGTCGCGCTATTGGCGCCGGGGCGCCGCCGCCCCGTGCGCCCAGCTGCGGCCATCTCGCCCAGAGAGATTGATGAGGCTCTTCAGGTGGATACAAAGCTGAGTGTCTTGTTTATTAATGCGGCGCGACCGGGTCCATTAGCCACCTTGTGTAAACTAATCAGCGTATAATGCGTGTTGTCATTTCAGCCTAGCTGCTGATAATGTAGTCCTCTGCCTGCCCCCCCCCCACCCCACCCACCACGCCCCTTATCTTTGCATATGCTGTTCTTTTTCTAACAGACTTGCAAAAAGTAACGCGTTTTTTTGGCGAGCGCATTCCGGCGTCAGGTCAGGCCGCTGCAATGCGCAGCCCACCGCCGCTTCTTCTTCTTCTTCCTCCTCCTCCTCCTCCCTCTTATTTCTTCCACCCGGCAGAGACGCGCGGATCCTCTGCAATTTTTTTTTCCCCGCCGCGAGAGCAAAAGAGTTGAGCGCGAGGAAACAAAGCTGCCCCGCGAGATGCCGCCGCGCAACTTCCTTTCCACCGCCCGCCCCCCCCCTCCTCGGATAGCGCAACATCCAAAAAAAAACACTTCAGCGCACTGTCAACACCGGGGCGGGGCGGCGGGGCGGTTGAGGATTATTGACTCGCAAAAGGCACATCTAACAGCAACGCTTTGGCGCTCAAGGAAGACGCAGACGCAGCCTCCCACGAGCGGCGGCAACTGGCTGACATCCATCTTTTTGGGGGAGGTGGCTGGCGGTGCTGGCGGTGGTGGCGGGGTGGGGGGGGTATCAATTTCTTCAAAGCGTAACGCGCCTCTTTTATTCTCCATCTGAGATGCGGAGTCGGTGATCTCAAGGTACGGCGGCGCGACTTTGAAGTGCAAAAGAGTCGGGAGTCGGGAGATGGAAGGATTCCCTCACCAGCCACAGCGCCCCCCCACCCCCTACCTCCCACCCCTCCCCCAACCCGCCCGCTGAGATCCCCTGACCTCAAGTGAACGGAGCGAAACTGTGCAAATTGAAAATAAGGTTTAAGCGGAGCGCGGCGTGATGTGCGCTCTGGAAAATAAACCTGGTAAAAGCCTCGACGTTGCCATCGATTTGCGGCGCCGGTGAACCTCAAAGGGCCGTCGGCGGGTTGAAATGGGCAACCTCACCTCTTTCCAACCCGGTGTGCTTTTGTCACAGATCAGGTCCTGTTCTGGTGCTAAATGATAACAAACAAACAAAAAAAAAAAAAACGGTGGTTTCCTTTATGCGGGGCCGCACAGAAAGAATTATTAGCATCCGTTAAAATAATTCAGTTCTATTTATTATCCGAGTCTGAACAAATTTATTTTGAAAAATGACCGGATTCTCTCCGACCCTTGACGCATGTCAAGGCGCTTGTTATACGTTACACCGCTAGATTAAACCCACGAGCCAGCAGGCTAGCTAGCTAGCGTCTTTGGAAAGAGGAAACGGCCCAGTGAGGAGACAGAAGAGCCCACGACTTCCAAAAAAAAAAACCCTGAAAGCAACGTTTAACAGACAGTACCAGGAGTCCCACCACTAACTTTATCTCGACGAAAGATTCCTACGCAACATGCTAACTCTGCTTAGCATGCGGTGACCAGTGGCTCTCTAATGAGGCAATGAAGCCTTCAAAACGGTTTTGGAGTATTCCTCTCAGTTATTGCACAAAGTGCCAATAAACAGCGGTGCCGCTCCGCACATGAAAAAACTTTTTTCCCCCCTCCCCCGCTATTCGTTTACACGCCGCCGCCTCCTCCTCCAGGGTTGCACAAAAGTGACAGGTGCCGCTCCGCACCCTGCGCCGCGCGTCGCAGCCGGGTGAGTCGGGCGAGTGTCGTCTTTCAATAAACCTGCCGCGTCCTTGTGTTTTTTTAAGCGACGGGTTCCTCGCCGCCGCCGCCGCCGCTCTGGGAGCAGAACTGAACAAGACGGGAGAGAGAGGAGAGGGAAAACTCGAGTGCTTTGCTGCTGTAGACGCGCCGAGGGCCGCTACGACAACAACGACAACGGCGACGGCGATGGCGACGACTGCTCGAGAGTTTTCGAGACAGAGGACGACCATGAACTCTGGTTGATTCCCCTGCAGTCACACTAAAAGGGTTCAAATGGTGCGTTAACGAGGCCAGACGTCAAAGTTAGTTTTTTTTTCCCATTTGGAACTCCTAGTGGTGACTTTCATTAATACTCGGCCCATCAACGCAGCCGATGAAAAGGGGGCGTGTCGCCCCTCGTGCGCCAACGAGAGCAAAACATCCGTTTATCCGCACCAGCAGGAGACTCTGGAGCATTCAGCACTTGTTTCTTTGCTTCCCCCCTTCTTCCTTTTTTTTTTGGTTGTCCTGATTGCAAAAACACCTGTGACTTCCTTCCTTTCTTCCTTCTTTCCTTCCTTCCTTTCCGCGGCGGCGGCCGCGTTCCCACAAAATCAATCGGAGGAGCTTGAGAACGGAGGCTCGCAAAAACGATATGATTGCTTCTCCAGGTTCCCAGGGCGCAGAGGGGTCGGCGGAGGAGGGGACGGCGACGGTGGGCTGAACAGCAAAAGCCGGGTTTTTTTTGTTTGTTTTTTTCTTCTTCTTCTGAAGGGTCTTGGGTGTGACGTGAGAAGGGAAAACTGATCTCAAACAGTTGCGCTTGCATTTAAAGCAGGGAAAGGGGCGGAGCCAAAGACGGCTCTTCAGCCAGGGCCTCAAAACATGGTGAGGAGATTAGTGAGGTGTACGTGTGTTTTGTGTGTCTGTCTTATGAAATACCAACCCGGGGCTGCTCGGATTGGATATGAAAGACCTGGAAGGTGATTGGATGAGCCATTTCAAAAAAAAAAAAGTTTTTGAAAAATTAGCGAATTTAGCCTTGCCGCCGCTACAACAGCCTGCACAGTTCCTTCTTCTCCTGCACTTCTCTTTTGCGGTCCCTTCCCGCCACGCCACCAACTGAAAGGGTAAGAACACAAGTGAAAATGATCTGGAGTTTTATAAAAAGAAAATTACCCCTGCGAACACAAATTTCACTTGAATTTGACGTCATTCTTTCACAAGTTAGCCACATTTGTTTCCACGACGCAGCCTTTGTGTCGACGCCCCTTTTCTTTCTATTTTTTCGGCGGCATCACATTAAGCCGGCTTTTCGAGTCCACCAACCAGATTTTTCGCCCACTGCTGATTCATTTTCCGCGTTCGGAGCGGCCCAGCGTGCGGAAAAATGCCTCCTCCTCCTCTAACTACATTCAAATGAGGACTGTTTGTAGTCGTCCTTGCGGCCTCGCGGCACTCAAAGGGAGAAAAGCTGCCTCAAGAGGATGCAGACGAGGAGGCGGGAGGGGGCCGGGGTGGGGGAGCGGGCTAGGGGAGGGATCTCTGAACGCTTTTGAACTTGGAGTGGTATTCAGCGCTTTTCAGACATGACCTTCAGTGAATTTGTTTTCTCAGCCTCCGAGCTGAATCCGTCTCGGGGTTTCGTTCCAAAAACAAAATGGGCGCGAGCTTTGCGAGCGAGGCCGCGCATTTGGAACTTGGCGGCAATGAAGAGCGAGGCGGCGGCGGCGGCGAGGACGAAGAAAAGACAGTGATCATTCTTTTAAAAACCATCAATTTCTGTTCCATTCCTGAAAGCGCAATAACTGCGGCATCCATGGACGTCGCTCGCCTCTGCTTCAAGGTCCGCATCCGTTGTTTTTTTTTTTTTTTTTTTTTTTTTTTTTTTCAAGCAGCTTGGAGCAGCCTCCTCCCTCACCTTGGTTTCCTGAGGTACATTGACTTTGTTCTGTGAATCCATTGAAAATAACGTCTGTGGGAGTTTGGCAAGACGGATGAGCAAGAATCTACCCAGCTTGCTGCACTTCCGAGAACACTTGTGAAGCAGCTTAAGGACTAATGCATCAAATGAGTTTTATATATATATATATATATATATATATATATATATATATATATATATATATATATATATATATATATATTTTTTGCAAGGGTTTCATTTTTTTATTGTATTTGCCAAAAAAAGGAAACAGCCTGATCAGTGACTCATTTCACATGTGCTCCGATGTGGCAACTGCTTCATTGTGGACCCAGCGTGGTGCTTTGCTGCGGGCACTTTATATTCATGTGCTTGCGTTATTATGATTATTCCCCCCCCCCCACCCCGTTGATTATACAACGCCACCGGGAGCCGGCGGGCAGGACGAATAGAAGCTGCTTGTGCTCATTTGAATTGTTCATTTATTACTTGTTGGTATTTCTCGGAGTGAGCGCTCCATTTGAAAAAGAGAAATGGGGCAAATGTCAAACGTCAAAAAAAAAAAAAACCAAGAGAGTCCCGCTTGACATCCCGACCCATGTTCCGCGGCTTTTAAGCGGCATTCCAGTCCAATCTTTGGCGACCATATTCAAGTAAAGCAGGCTATTACATTTAAGCAAAGGGACGCCTATTGCTACATCAGGGAAGCGCAGTGCTGGCAGACTGAAAATCAGGTTATAACGTGAAAGTTTGACCTTTTTTACTTGATCATTTTCATGTGAAACTATCATGTAACCGTTTCTAATAAACGAAAAAAAAAGGTTTTTCCAGTTCAGCGGGAGACGCTGATCACATCAAAGCGTGATGCGAGGCCTTTCGCCGTTTCAAAATAACGCGCTAGTTCCGTGTAGAAATGTGGAAATTTTCACGTGAAAATGTACAAAATTTCCACGAAATAACGCGGTAGTTCCGTGTACAGACGAGAAAATTACGACGTGAAAACCGTAAAAATTTCACGATACATCGTCACACTAAGCCGTGTTCTTTTTTCCCCCTAGTGTGGCAGCAATGCGCTTTCGTGCTACGTTTCGCTGTATACACGCTGTGTTTCCGCCTTGCAGTCAGAAAAGCGAGGCACAAACAGTTTAGCTAGTACCTGGCCTCCACATGTGATGAGCAGCAGAAGACGGCAGCCACTTTTCAAGGCTCTTCCAGATTTTCACCCTTGCCCTCGTCTCCTCTCCCAATTTCTGTTTTTTTTTCTCCGCGGCGACGGCAACGTCCGCCCCAGCTGCGCATTTAATGTGTTTGACGAGCCGGTTTGGCGGGGTTGGGGTGGATGTTTGCAGTTAGTGTCTCTTCTCCTTCCCCCTCCTCCTCTTCCTCCTGCTGCTCCTCTCTTCCCAGCCCCGCCGCATCTTTGTTCTGCTCCCTCGCCGGCTTGTTCGCTTACTTTCCGTTTGACGTTCATTTGTAGCATCTTCAAAAAAAAAAAAAAGAGAGAGAGAGAGAGAGAAGACGACGCACTGGCGCAGAGTATACAGACAGATGTTAGTGATGAAATATTTATCTCGCAAAATTGTAACCTGGATTCTGCGCTTGCTTGCCTTGTCGGGCCCAGCCAGGTCGTCTATTATTAATGGCCAACAGCCTTTTGTCAGCTCTTTGTTGATTTGTAAAATAGCAGCACGAGTGATTTCTCTCCGACTTTATTCATTTTCCATTGCTGGCGGATGATGCTCGTCATTCGCCCAGCATCTTGGGGGGAAAAAAAAAAAATAACCCAGCAAGCTCAGGTCCGCCTTCGCTGAAATCCATCTTTATCCGGGCGCCGCCGGTGATGGCTGGCCGTTTAAAGACACCCCGGGCCGCCTTTTGAGACGGAGCCGGCAGCGTCGGAGGACTCAGCCGGGACTTCCCGGCCCCTCCCACCACTCCGACACAAATATAAAAGGAATAATAATAATGTCCAACGCTGTTGAGCCGCCGCTCGCCGAGCTGCATGCTAACACGGGCCGAGAGCTGCGCCTTAACCCCCCCGGCCGCGCCGTATCAAAAAGGTGGAAAATAAGATCCTGAGGGGCAATGTAACAGCCCGCTGAGAGCTCTAATCCCCGCGCAAACCCCGGGATTCCTCATTTTATCTGGGGCTAAATTAAACCGTTAGGATCCGAAGTTGTTCGCCTGCGAAGCAGCCCGGCGGTTGTGCGAGAAAAAAAAAAAACACAACTGTGAAAAGCTGGCGACGTGCGAGCGAAGATCCAAAGGTCTGATGAGAGTTTGTCGTAAAAGCAAGACTGCGTTTCCCATTAGGAGGTGAAATGAAGAAATAAATAAATAAAGTAAAGTGGGCGGGGGGGCAGGGGGGCGGTGGGAAATTCAGAGGGCCAGATTAATTGGCATGCGAGGTGAGTAGCAGCCCACAGTCTGCCGATCACAGCGCCGGCCAAGCATGACAAGCGCGGCCTATCTTCTACTTTTCATTAGACGGCGGATGAGGCCAAACCGCGAGCTTTATGCTAAGCAGGGCTGATACGGCTGTCTCGCTCTCCCAAAGACCTTTAACACCCTCCAAACAAAACAACAGGATACTCACCAACAACAAAAAAGCGTCTCGAACCCCCCCCGTCCCGATGGGTGGAAAATGAGGAGGAAGCTCCGTATCCGAAGCCGAGTCGGCGGCGGGAATCAATGAAGGACCGTCTGCGTTTGATTAACCCGGGCCTTTATCCTGGAAGCGTGCCTGCTCAATTTTCAAAATGTACATTTCATTTGTTGGCATCCATTAACTGCCGGGGTGTTGGCAGAGTTATGATGAGTCATGTGCGACGGTGGTAAACTAATTAAAATACAAAGTGGGGAGAGTTACCGACTTTCTTTTGCGTGCCGCTTTTTTTGGACGGCCGCCGCCGCCGAAGCACGGGAGCTTTTCATTAAAAAAAAAAGAAAAAAAGTCCGCTGCTCGACGTCGCGTTTGGTCGACACGTCAGCGCTCCGAATGTTTTATGAGAGCACAGAACCCGCCCCGGAAATCGCGCCACCGTAAATAACGTTCATCAAATCTGACGAGCCGCGAGCCGGCGCCGGCGAACACAGCGCCTTCTCTTCCGCCTCAGACCAAATAAACAAGAGATCCCACTTCCAAAAGCCGATCAATTACGACGCCTTAGCGGTTGTGCGTTTGTTTGTTTGTTTGTTTGTTTGTTTTTCCGTGTGTGTCCCACATTGACGCAAAAGCCCCCAAAATATGACCCCCGGGATCGCGCCAGACGAGAGCACTCGGTTTTTAAGAGCTCACTGACGTCACTGTGTGTATTCACTCCGAGCAAGTAAAGTAGCTAGCAAGTGCTAGCTACTTTACTTGAGCTACTTGCTAAAGAAGGAAACCGCCAACTGTTTTGCAGCCGTCTTGGTCCTCTTATCTTTCGCTCCCCAGCGGGGGGCAGCACCTCGACGTCGGCGGCCACCTTCACCCGCGGCGCAGCAGGGAATGTAGCGGCGGCATCCACTCGCGCTGAAGTGGCTGTGAGCCGATCCCGAGTCCCCAACCACTCGCGCTGCGACCCGCTTTATGGAAATCACCTCGCCGCGAGAGCGAGACGCCCTCCGGCTCATCATAGGGGAATTTTCCAGAGGCCCTCAAAGGCCAAGAGTAATAACAGCAGCGGGGGCAGGTTAGAAATAGGTGGTGGTGGTGGTGGTGGGGTGGGGGGGGCGGCTGTTGTCACCTTCATTGTTCGTCCGACGCTTTCCTCAGAAAGGGAAGCGGGCCAACATGTTTGGAGATCACGAAGATCGTCAGCGGATGTTTCCAGAAACGTTTGGGTTCACTGCACTCATTCATTCATCCGTCTGATACAGAGCTCAGAGAAGACCGCAGAGGAACCACTTGGAATAGGGAAGCAAAACTTGCAAGGTGATTGGCCGCCGTCTGTCACAGTCAAGCAGAACAATCACATTTTGATGAAAAAAAAAAAAAAAATCCAGCGGCTGGCTTCCTCTTGGTGAACTGGTGGCGTCACTCGACCAGTGACTCAATGGTGAAAGCAAAGCAAAACTGGTCAAAACATTGAGAAGCCTTCAGTGTCATCCAAGAGTTAGTTTGAAACAAAAACAACAACAACAACAACGACAACAACAACGACGCGCAGAGACGGGAACTTTGAGCTTGCAGCCGATTTGCCATGAAATGGAATGCGACTTTTAGGACGGGCTGAAAATACTTTTTACCCGAGATACATGAATGACATTGCGGGGATAAAAATGTTCATGTTGACCCACGGCAGACAATCGTCCGTAAAGAACAACACTGTCTCCGTTCACCGATGACACCATTATGAGCGACCGAGCCGAGCCAGACCCCCCGGGGGGGCTGCTGCACGTTGTTGCTCTTTCCCCGGCCCCCCCCCACCCCACACCCTTTCCTTTCTCATTTCAACCTCTGAATTTTCATCGTTGCCCCGCCTCCTTCCACCCTGCAGCCCTCCCCGCCCCCCACTCTCTCTTTTCCTGCTAAAAATGTCCAATTTCTACCAGATCCTATTCTCCACCCAAGCATGGCAGGCTTCATTCACAGGCACCCGGTGTTAATAATGCGGCCAACAATTATGTCACAGCCTTTGCAACCCCCCCCCGCGCCCAAGCCGCCCCATGTGAGAGAGTTAACCCCCTTTCCCCGCCCCTGCTGTGTAACAGTATGCAAATAAAGACGGAGGTGGATAAAAGGGGGGGGGGGGGGTGGTGGAGAAAGGCTGAGAACTGGATCTCATGAAGGCTGCTCGTTCAGAGGGAACACTGGATGGCACCTATAAGCCGAGGGTGGAGGGGGCGCTAATTGGAGCAGCGGCCCATGGGAAATACATTTCCGAATAAAAGGTCCCACTTGTGTTGCTGCTGCTGTTGTTGTTGTTGTTGGTGGTGGTGGTTGGGGGGGGGGGTGAATGTGGACAGAATGTAAACCATGTCAGCAATGCGGTGCGATGCGCACCGCGTACGCGGAGGAGGCCTCGGTGTGAACGAGAACGCGGAATCTGTCGGCGAACAAAAGGGGGAAAATAAACAAACAGGAAACAGGAATTGTGCGCTCGAGACTTTGTTTTCCACCTGGAATGTACACACGCACGCATTTCCTATTTGAAAAAGCTTTGTATTTGAAAAAGGTCCATTGGTTCGTCCATTTGCACAGTTTTACTTTTGATCTTCTGGCAGGTATCATAATAATTATGTCGAATTTATGATTGTAACTATTGATATAATATTTCAATATTTACCCCCTCTGTTTGTAGCGTCCGATAATGTTTTAGCTTCCATGTGAAAACGTTGCTTTGCCGGAATTCCACATTTCATTCGTATGCTTTATTGGTGCAATTTTTTTTTAGTTAACTTGACGACTTGCTTCGTTTCGCGACGTTAGATATTGATGCTATTGCTGTGATTTATCTTATGTCATTACGCTCGGTTTGTGGTTGTTATCTGAGATAAGTGCTACAAGTGTGTTCACGTGAGGGCCATCCGTTGAGAGAGCGTTGAAAGTGTTTTAATTAAATTCAGACACTTGTTAGAAAACACGAGTGTTTGTGTTTTTATATAGGCAGTTGGGGAAAGGGAATTTTGGGGGCAAGGGTTGAAAAAAATAAGCTGCAAAACTACAACAAGCAGAACCAGGACTTTGAGCTTGTTAAAAAAAAAAAAAAAAACCCGCCTAGATAAATAAATAAATAAATAAAAATAAAATAAGAATAAGAAAAAGGAAGAGGTGAGATGGTGGAGTTGGAATCAAGGAGACGGCTCTTAAAATGTTGAACTGTTGTTGTCAAGACAAAGTGCAGCCAGACGGTCCGACTGACTGGGACTCAACTTCAAAGTGGATTTTATAGACTGAGTGGTGATTGGCTGATGAGGAGCAGGTGAGCTTGATTGCTGAGCCAGAGCAGGTGTGACAGAGTGAAGGCGGCGGCGACCAGGAGACAGACAAGACAGACAAACGGACAGATAAATGCGCAATGAAATGAAGTGACAATAAAAGGACCCCCCCCCCCCCAACACACACACACACACACACACACACACAGGGTATGACCATTAGTGACTCAATGTGCTTTTCAGGGAATTCTGGAAGTTTCCAAAAACGCCACCGTGCTGAGCGAGAGCGCCGCCCCCTCCAACACCCGCCAGCGCCGACTTGATTTTTATCTCGCGCGTCTGTCAGATGCTACAATATTTCCTCCGCGCTCGGTTTCGTCGTTCGGCTGCTAATTAATTAGCGTGACCGAAAATTAATTAGGGTCTAGTCCTAAGAATACGGGGGCGGAATTGCGAGAATTAATTGTCGAGGCGGCGGGAGCGGGAGCGGGATTAACATTCCGCGGCCGTGTGTTTAGCCCCTGGTTTCTGATGGGAGATGATGGAACCAAATGTAAATATCAACGCATAAAGCCCCCCCCCCTCCCCGTGATTGACTTATCAGAGCTCATTTCCATACTTGTGATGGAAGAGGAGAGGAGCGAGGCTTTTAGCAAAGTTAACTCTTGCACAGGTAACGATTATGGCTTTGACTTCCACGCTAACGAAAACAAAGAGGCGAGTTTCCAGGGCGACCGCGTGCTTCATTGATAATTCGGAATCAGTCGGGGCGTCATTGATTTTCGCAGACAATGCGTGCGTTCGTTCGGGGCATTCTTCTACGCCCGCCTTTCTCCTTGCACTCGGGGTTTTTTGCTGCGGCCGACCCCGGCTGTCACCGGGCGGCTCATTGTTCACCCGAAAGGCCACGCAGAAAGGACAGACTAGCATGGGCTACGGGCTACGGGCTCCAAAAGAATCCGTCCCGCGTGGTCGCCGTTGTGTCCACGCGCTTCACGCTTGTCGCGCCAGAGCGACGTCGCTCGACCAAGCAGCTGATCAATCAACCAGCACCTTTGGGGTCCGAACTGTATCATAACCTAGCGGCGGAAATGCTCCACTTGTGGCTATTTGTCAAGGACACATCCCCAGAATTCAGCACCTCTGCGTAGACCGCCAACTTATTTCAAATGCCCAAACCATCAGAAGTTGCACACCGCACCGCACCGCAACCGCAACCGCACCGCCGGATGACAGTTGTCATGGAAATGAATGCAAATGCGCAAGCGTTCACCTGTGGAGGAGGAGGGAGACGAAGGCCCCTCGCAGAACCTCGGAGCTGGACTTCAGTCAAGGAGTGTGCACAATTAACGGCACTCGAAAGGCTTGATGTCAATGCTGCGAAATAATCCCCCCCCCCCCGTGGCTACGGATTATTGTTTCCATACATTGCAGGCGACTCGGAAACAAGGCGGCAACTGCATTGTTTCCAGCGGCGCAGCGCGTAGCGGCTGGGATCGTTAGCGCAACACAAACCGGCGGGGCTTTGCATCCGTGTCGCTGCGACCTACCAAGAATGCCGTAATGAGAGAGGGAAAGGGCAGGGTACAAAAATATCATTACACCAGGGACCATTATACCGGACTGTGCACTCGCATGTCCTCACCTCTTGACTGTTCGACCCCCTCGCCCCTCAGTCCCTGCCCCCGGCTATACTTTGGAGTCTCCTCTCCAAAGTGCACTGGTAGCCACCGTCTGCCGGACTGACACAAGCCAGAGACTCGGGGAGTCAATCTAATTACGGAGACAATTACCATCGTAACCCCGTCCGACCCGGATTTGTACTCAAATGGACTCGTTTACCTTGAGCCTCGGAGTTACGTCATCTGACGACAGAGCGTGAAGAAGACGTAATGACAATAAAATAAAAAAAAAAGTCTCTCGATCGCTGTCTGCTGGCTGGTGTGCGCGTTTGCGCACCCAGACACACACACACACACACACACACACACGCTTATGCAAACAAACAGGCGCAGAGTTATCATTGGCGTGCAAGCTCATTTGTCAGCTGAACGCATCATGGCCCCCCCCCCCCCCTCCGATTCCATTAGTCCGTTTAAATGGATTCACATAATCCCAGCCAAGCTGTCTTCATTAGGTCTGGGTGATTATTACTGTCGGCAGATACATATATAGATATAAATATATATTTACATAAATGCATAAATGATCAGATTATATCAAAGTCATAATTTGGTTTCTTGCAAATTACAAACTGATTAGGCTAAAAGATGATTCAATTAAATTTCAAATTGTAATAAGTACAAATATGTGCTTTACTTGCATCGAATGGTTTGGTGACTTTTTCAATGGAGCAGAATAGGATTTTTAAGTTAACGTCTCCAAAGTCTCACAGGTTTGTTTTCGCAGCTAACCATTGGAATCGCGGCTAGCGTTTGTCTTGATAGCAGAAATTTGCAATATTGTTGATTTAATCAATAACTTGTAAATCTTTTAAAATGGCGTGAAGAATGAATTTACCTTAAAAAGAAAAAATAGAGTGGAAATATTGAGAAAACGTTTAATTCAACCAAATCAAACCACAGTTGGCTCTGTTTGTTGTTCAGAAGTTTTGCTTAATGCAATGCAGATGGTAATTCTGGATCTGCTCTTAACTGCCGAACTGCGGCTACGACCAACCCATCGCGGTAAAAGCTCACCTCCGCTATTAAAACAAACAAACAAACAAACAAACAAACAAAACATCAAACCCTTGGAGACGGAACTCTTGGCTACTGTCCAGAACAGACTGAGCTTTTCCCGCTGGTTGTCTGCATGTTCACACCCAGACCCCGTGACACCAGCTGGAGGGTGGGGGGGGTCACCGTCACCCCCTGCTGGCTGCTCTGCTAACAAGTGTCGCCCACAAATCTCTTTCCTGGGAGCGTTTTTTTTTTTTGTCTCCTTTTATATTTTTGTTTATTTTCCCTTTTCCTACAGAACCGATTGGCTCAGTTTGAATTTTTTTTAGTCTTGCTTTTGGGGGTGGGAGGGGGTGGGGTGGTGGTAGAAATTAATCTGCGTCGGGGGGAGGAAAAAATAAAGTGCAAATGAGATTTAGCGCTTTATCCACATTTCTGGAGCTTAAACACAAAAACAAAACATTGCATCTAATCTGCCGCACTTTGTTGTGGGCGACGCTCGGATCCCGTCTCATCTCCTCTGCTAATTGCAACATGGTAATTAGGTGTAGAATGTAATTCACTTGTGTGTGTGTGTGTGAGCAGATGACGACGACGACGATGATGATGATGATGATGATGATGATGATGACACACTGTGCAGAGGCAATGATAGGGAGGCAGACAGCAGCAGCGGTGATGATGATGATGATGGTGTTGAGGCTGACGCCAATGATGGTGATGCGATGATGATGATGATGATGATGATGATGGCGCAGTGGCAGCGATTGTGCTCCTGGTGGGGACAGCAGGGATGAAGGAGGGTCCGTGACCTTTGATTTCACACACACACGTGCACGAACCCCAGTCCGAACAGACTCCATTAACAGAGAGCCAGGGTGGGGGGTGGGGGGGAAACCCCTGACTCGGGAGCTTTCAGAGTGAAGTCTGCATATGTGATGACTTGCAGTCTGGCTGGATGAATGAACCGAGCGCAGGGCTTGATAACCTCCTCTTTCCTTATTATTTCCCCTCATTTAACTCACTGTGTGCCTCCATCACAGTCCATTTTCTTCTGCCGAGCGTGTGTGTGTGTGTGTGTTTGGAGTGAGTGAGGAGGGGGACCAGGCAATCTCAGACTGCCACACCACATCTGTTATTTCACAGCAATTTTGGATAATGATTTATTTTACCATCCACAATCTGGGGGTGGGGGGGGGGATGTAGGGGGTGGGGGGGGGCTCTCTCGCTCCAAAGCGAATGATAAAATAGTAATCTCCCCGCAATTGTGTAGTCAAAGAGATAGTCACAGTTGGCGTGATTGCGAGTGATCGGCATTAGGCGCCCGCCCTGAACATCGTCATCCCTAAATATCCCGAAATGTAAACAAGAACTCCGGGTCCGAGAGTGTTTTCAGCAGCTAGCATGTCTCACAGACAGATAGAATTACTGCTGGGGGGGGGTACCAGGTACCAGGGAACCAGTCTGCCTTCTCTTTTGCTCAGACAAAAACAGAAAGGAAATAACCTGCATGCTGCCAAAGCAGAGAGACATAAAGAGAAGAAGAAATAGAAGAAACAAAATGTAACCTGTAGCTGCCGCTGGGAGACTGGCAAGATGCTAATAACGGATCCTGACGGATAAAGAGAAGAAGACGTAGAAGAAACAACTGTTAACCTGTAGCTGCTGCTAGGAGATCAGCAGGATGCTGGAAAAGAGGTTCACGCTGTTGACTTTTCGACTGTCGCCCACTCCCATTTAAAGTTGCTTTCTGTGGGTTCCACCTCTCTGCGGATGCAACCCAGTCTGGTCAGTTCAAGAAACGCTCCATCCAGCGAGCTCCCGGGCCCATCTCTGGTCAGACACGGCCAAAATAGACCAGGCGTGTCATTTTCGAACTGAACTGAACATGTGATCTCCACCAAAGCGGTGTCTCGGGACCCACATCAAATGTATTCCACGGCACTCAAATTCAGCCCACAAAAATAACAACGCTAGCCTACTTTCAATCACGTCTAGTAAAGAAACGATTGAATTGAATTGTGTGCCTTGCAAAAATAAATGCCCAACGCTCTTTCCCATAAGTACATTTATTTTGAAATTCAGAAACTACCCGCCAGCCGCAACCCAATATCAACAGCTTCGCGACCGACCACTTTAGAAACGCTGCTCTTCACCGTACGCGCGAAACGGAGGCGGCGACGCTATCCGCACACGCTGAACCTTCAAAACGTGTCAACTTGCTCCTCGCCGCAGCAGCTGCGCTCGACATCGATTCTTTCCACACAGGCTTGCTACTTTTTTTTCTTTTTTCTTTTCGCAACCTCTAAACCAAGTCACCAGCTCCCCTTGCCCGTAAGTCAAGGCTGTGGGTTCGTCGGGCGGATGTGGCTGCAACACCAGAGGCGCTGCTGAGGGCTTGCGCAGTCTGAGAGGTTTCACATGAACGAGGAACTTCAAACCTCGGCGGCGACGCGGAGACGCTTTGCTCCTTTGTAGATTTTGGGCGCAGTATCTTCCTCCGACGCTCTACGCCGCTCCAAAGCGAGGGGAGGTGCTCCGAAAGCGAGCGCTAATTAAGCAACTGCGGGCGAGGCTCCGTTTGGAAGTCGCAGAGATTTTACTGGAATAAAAAAAAAATAAAAAAAAAATCAGAGGAGCTGATGAATTGCCTGCCCGTCCGAGGCCGTCGAGGAAGAGGAGGCTGTTGTCTCCTCGGGAAGAAGGAGGGAGAGGGAATAAAAAAAAAAAAAAAAAACAATAAAGCGCTCCTTGTTAGTTTGCGACCAAGACCGAGCACTTTGGTTTATCCACCGCTGTTTTGTATAATCATCTGTGTCAAGTGGAGTAATTATCCAACAAATGTATAAAAGCGCCTCCCTAATTAAATGCCGTGGGCATGTAGGAGACGCAGATAAATTATTTATACTGCTTTGATGAGAGCTAGCGCGCTCCGAGGAGCGGGATTGAAACACGGCGGCGGCGGCGGCGAGCTGTTCGTGGAAACTTTTTTTTTTTTTTTTTTTCTTTCCTGGGGGGGGGGGGGATCGTTGAGTGAGAAACTCCAGATAAGAAAGAGCAGAAAACGGGTGCAAGGTGCGTCGGGTTTCTCTGTTTAGCAACCGCTTTTTTTTTCTTACACAAAGATGTAATTTGCTCTTTCCTGGGAGGGTTGCCTTTTTTTTTTTTTCTTAGGTTGGTATTTACAAGATAGCAAGAGGCAATATGGGCGGCGGCAGTGTTTCGCAAGCTATTTTGCGCTCATTTTAAAGAGCTGCACATGAAAAAAAAAAAAAAAAAATAAAAAAGAGAATATGCCAGAGTTCCACTAATACGACTCGGGGAGCCCAACGTCCTGACCTCAATCTAATTGTGTCCTTATTATTGCTGTCGGGGGGGCGGCGGAGGTGGAGGGAGGCTGAAGCCGCAGCGGCAAAACTTCCAGGAGCGAGTCGGACGAATCAACACCAGGGAGGCGGGGCCCAAAGTCAGGTAAGAATTTCTTATTATTCCAATAAAAAATACATTCATACAGAAATATAACAATTTTGCAAAACAATTTCAAATAAAAATTTCATAAAGCATAAACATAACAATTTTTTTCTTTTTCTTTTTTTACAAAAGTTTTTTTTTTGTCCTTTCTTTCCGTTTTTTTTTTTTTTAATACAAAGATTCGGTTGGGAAAAAAGAGCTGTGTGTGTGTGTGTGTGTGTGTGTGTGTGTGTGTGCATGTGTGAAAGAGAGAAAGAGAGAGAAGAGTCTGGAAGGTGGTGGCGGTGATGGTGGGATGAAGAGGCGAGATGACTGACAAAAAAAAAAAAAAAAGGCCGGAAAAGAAGCAAGCAAACACGGAGGCTCCATCAAGGCTCAATCCCTCCCATCCCCTTTAATCGCAGAATGGATGCCCCCCCCAACCACAAAAAAAAAAAAACGCCAGCGGTCGGCTGCGCCGCTCTGGGCCGGACAAAACGGGACAGATTTACAATTAAAGGGGGAGGTCGGGCGGGGGGGGGAGAGAAGCTGCCGCTAGCTCTCGTCAACGCTCCCGCTCCGGTGCTTTTCATAATACTGTTGCCGGCGAGACGGGACGGGACGGGACGGGGGTCAATAACCGGGCCTACGCAGTCAGCAGTCTGTGTGACAGATTCCGCCGCCGACAAAGCCCTCGGCTATTCATTACGGAGCGGCAGCACAAGGCCGGGCCTGTCCCGCCCTGCCGCAGCCCGTTCGTTACGATAAATCCGTCGTTTGTTTGTTTCCTTCTCTTTTTTTGGGGGGGGGGGGGAGGTGGCGGGACAGGACGGGACAGGACGGGACGGGACGGTGGCAATAACCCCCGAGGCTGCACGCGGGAGATTCGCTTAAGTGCTTTTTAACCCTACAGTTGAAAAAAAAAATATTTAAAAAATTTTTTTTTTGCATCGACAGGCGGCCGTGGCCGAGCCTCGACGGAGCCCCGTCCGAATCACCCAGTACGAACAATCGTGACCGCCACTTGCATAAGGCACCATTCAGGTCAACAGTGCATTATTCCATTGAAGAAAGGAAAAACAGTAAGAATCGGAAGTACTTCTAGGGGACTGAGTGAATGGGTGAGCAGGTGGGTGACGGGACGGGATGGGAGGGGAGGTTCAGAGAAATGAAAAAAAAAAAAAAAAAAAAGTTAAACCCCCCCCCGGCCAGACCCCAGCCAAGCGGATGTGAAAGAGGGGGCATCGTCAAGGCGGCTTTATGTACAGTTATTGTAACATTAACCATTCGCACTCTTTAGCTGCACTTTTATTGGAACTATCTGCAGTCCTGATTACAGTGGGAACGTGAAATGAACAAACGCTAGGAAACCATGCAACACCTGTCTATGATACTGAAGTCGTATGTTATATCTCCCTAAGCACACAGCTTATACAGTTGGACTACAAAATGAGCTTTGTAGCTTGTGAAAAAGAAAACGTAAAAAAAAATAAAATAAACCAGGCTACGTAACACATTGCACACATTTAGTAGCTGCACCAAAAAACACCAAAAAAAAATAAAAATGAAAAAAGCTCCTGTCATACAGTGGCCAGGTGGTGGCGCTAGCCGATGGGGGGAGGGCGGGGGGGCAGGGTTGGGGTCTTGTTGTTGTTACGTCGAAACCCCGGGGGCACGGTCGGACCACCCGTACCCGCCCCCCCCGCCACCCCCACCGGACTTCGGATGGACAAGGATTTCCACCTTGCACCACCTCCACGCCGCCACCAGGGGGCCCGGGGGAACCCAAAGCGGGACGATTCCCGCCAGTCGGTTGGCAGCAACATTGGCAACAATGGCCCCCTCGCCATCCATCCATCCATCCATCCATCCATCCATCCATCCATCCATCCGTGCTGCCTTTCCATTGGGTTAGGGGGTCAGCCAGGTCGGCCAATGGCAGACATTCACAGTGCACATATGCTCGCCTCAAGACAGTCCTGTCAAGTACCAGTGTATCTGCACCCGCCATGCACCGCACATACCAATCACTCACTCGTCTTTTTTCTTGGTCTTTTTTGTTGTTTTTTTTTCATCGTTTTGTGTCTTTTTTTTTTTTTTTCCCGTCGTCGTCGTTGTCGTTGTTGTTGTAAAGTCCATCTTCTGTCAAACAGCCCCTCCCCCTCCCCCTGTGTGTGTGTGTGTCCACTCTCGTCGCAAGACGGACAACCTTCAGAGCGCCTTTCTCCAAAGAGAGGTCCCGCAGGCACTGGGTTTCAGTTCATGGTGCAAAACGGCATGCTTTGGCTGGAACACGCCCCCCCTCACCTCCCACCCCCGCCGCCGCCACCACCACTGTGCTGACAGTTCAAGCGGAGAGACGGCGTGGTCGGGGGACACGGGCCTTCTCCCTTTCCTCAGGGTTCTCTTTTAGAATTCCTCCTCCTTTCGATCGTCGCGGGAGGAAAAAAAAAAAAAGTCCTTCCTCCCCCCCCACCCCCTCCTCGCCTCGCCTCGTCCCGTCTCGTGGCTCTCGCTCCGAACGGTGCCGGGCCGACGCTCCTAGACGTGTCTCTTCATGTGGAGGGCGAGATGGTCGGACCTGGAGAAACATCTGGGGGGGGGGGGGGGGGGGGGAGGGAGACCTGGTGAGTCACGTCGAGACTGCAGACGGGCGGTTTTATTCATTAGGGGAAGGGATTTAAATATCGGTGACTCATGATTTCCGTAAGGGATCGGCGGAGATGGAGTAGGGAAAAAAACGTCTCCTTTCCCTTCCTTCCCTTCTCCTGGGTTTGATCGAAACGATACTTTTCAGTGGAGGAAAAAAAACCAAAACAACACAAACTAGCATCTGAAACAGTTTTAGCTGTGTCCCATGGAGACATAGCGCTTTCTCAGGAAGAGCAATTATAGTGGCGCAAAACTGATGCGTCCCAAATTGCGTACTTCAATACAGAATTCCAAGTAAAAAAAGTACTATGAAAGTACATAAAATGCATTGACAGTGAGTAAATAAATGCACTGTTCCAGAATAACAGCCCTAGAATCCACTGTGGCACGTTGAGCGCTTCACATTCCAAACAAATGTCGCACGATGTGGCACTGTGACATCGGACGCTAAAGTTATAGCCTGTTAGCTAGGTATATTACAATCTACGCTGTGCAAAACTCGCTTCTCGTATGTGTTTTTTCGGGAACAAGACTACCGACGCTGAATTTGCTGGATGGAAGTGTGCTGCATTGACTGACGTATAGAAATGGACGTATGGCCATGCCTCACTCTCCGATCGCTGCGGCGGTCATGCACCTCGAGCAGCGGCTCGTTTTGCACAACTTCTGGCTGTGGCAGGAAATTTGTTTGCGCCATTCGGCGTGTGCAACAACCAGTGGAACTGAGCGCGTGCAATGTCGCAAAATGCGGCTTGGATGCGAGATTGGCGGTGTTAACGATTAAATCGGCTGTCGATTAATTGTCGATTAAGAATTTAATCGATCAAATAAAATTAGTCGCAATTAATCGAACTTTTTTTTTTTCTTTTTACACTGGTAGTTAATAGCATTGTAACAGTGTTGTGGCAGGAAAGAGCAATTCAGTTGTAGATACTGTGATGGTCATAATACACCTAGAACAAGTGACTTTAAAAAAATTGAAATGTGACTCATTAGAAGTCAACTTGAAGTCAGGGGATAAATGATTAGGTTGTTTTTTTTTACTGTTCTCTAATGTAAAAACGGGTGACATTGGACCCTCAATATTATTTCAGGGTTAAATCATGTGTTCCTTGCACATTTTTCATAGTGAAATTCAGGTTGTCGGAAAAAAATCGCCGCTGATCAATTAATCGTTAATCGATCGATACGGTCAATCAACTAACGATTAATGAATTAATCGATCATTTTCGCATCCCTAATTCAAGACATTGAGCGTAAGGACGTAGCATAACATCGATACCGACGCCACAAAGAGCCCCCTGCTTGTTAAGCATGGCCTGCGTGTGTGTGTGTGTGTGTGTGTATCTTCAAAGTAAAACTACTCCTGTTTTTAATTTCAAAGATTGAAGACGTACAGAAGCGGGCTGAACGCGAGGGAAGCCAAACGTAAATTTGGCGCGGGCTCACCTGTCACAGTGACTGCATTTGAATGGCTTCGCCCCAGTGTGCTTCCTGAAGTGTCTGGTCAGCTCGTCGCTCCGTGCAAAACGCCACTCGCAGCCCTCCCAGGAACACCTGTAGGGCTTCTCACCTGATGGGGGGAGGGGGAGGGAAAAAAAAAAAAAAAAAGAGGTCAAGAGGTGAAAAAAAAAGGCACATGTGAAAAAACACAAATCCATTAAAATCAATCATCTGGAAAAAAAAAAAAAAAAACCCTGTAGGGGGCGATGGCGAGCTAGTCCGGATTCCGCTGGAACCTGTCGGACGGGCCGGCTGGCTTTCTGAAGCCGGCCGCATATTGAAAGTAGGGGAAAGATGGAAAAAAACAAAAAAAAACAAAAAAAAACCAAACGAAACCCAGAAGAAAAGAAAGAAAGAAAAGAAGAGAAGACACAATTGCAATCCAGCGCGGCCAATCAGAAGCGAGCCAAGGCCGAAGTGACAGCTCAGGGGGCCCCCCCCCCCCGGTGGCTCCCCGCCCATTCACCCCTTTCCCATGGTGAAACTCAATCTGTGTTAAAAGTCCTTTTATCTCCCATGTGCAACCCCCACCCCCCGACCACCCACCACCCCCTCTCCCTTTGTGGCTGCCTCCCTCGCTCTCTCTCTCTCTCTCTCTCTCTGGCTGCCTCGCTCGGTAACATTCCAGATAGATGAGGTCACAGTTTAGCGATCCAGCCGTGCGGAGCTAACCGCTCACTCGCGCATTCAGCTGAGGGCCGCCGCCGCCGCACTGTGGACCTTTAATTGCATTGTGCCACACCGGAAAAGGGCCGGAACATAAAGGCTCTCCTGACGGGAAAAAAAAAAAAAACCCAGCAAGTGAAAATACAAACAATGAACGGGAAGAGAAAACCCACGCTGGCCCGCTTTGGCTGTTGCGTGCACTTGTTTTTTTTTTTTTTTTTGTTTTTTTTAACGCATTTACCGTTCAAATCAACGAGGTGAGGCAGCGATGAGCGCCACCTGCCCTTGTACGGACAACATGCGTGTTCGATTACTCATGCCGACGAGTATATTTCATGAACGACAAACCCACGAATGAGAAAAGTACAGACAGACAAAGCGAGGAGAGAAAGTACCCCGCCGCGCTGACAGGGGGCAGTGACGTGCAGTGAGGCGCGAAGTTAAACTGCAAACCGAGCTTGGTGCTGAATGTGGTTTTGTCAGCTTGCTCGTTGGGCGACAGCGAGACTGAAAACTGAACGGAAGCGTCGGGGTCGAAACTGCAACACAAGCTTCTATTTTGGTTTCACGCGTTAGCACAGGTGAGTCACCAGCCACCGGCAGACAAAAAAAAACCCTCAGTGCAATACCTGTGCAACTGTGCAAGCAGAATGTGATGTTATGAATGTGGCATGAGTGTGTGTGTGTGTGTGTGTGTGTGTGTGTGTTCTTGTTACTATGGCTTCATTTACGATTTACTAGCGTTTATATTCACTGCTTGTCGTTTCATTGACTGTTATTCTAGTTTTGTAGATCTATGAGCCCCGCGCGCCACCTTTCACCTCTCACTGCACTTCACTGTGCACTGACAACGAAGGAATTCAATCCAATTCGATTCAAATTCGGCTCAATTCAACTTCCTGTCTGTCCCACGCACGCGCACGCGCGCACGCGCTGGCGCTCTTGCAGCCGGGCCTCACCTGTGTGAGTGCGCTGGTGCGCCTTCAGGTGCGAGCTCTTGGTGTAGACCTTGCGGCACCCGTTGAACTGACACCGGTGGACCCGCCGCCGGCCGTCGGGCGACGCGTCCCCCCCGCACGACAGTCCGTCTTGTCGCCGCCCTTGGCCGCGCGCGCGCCGCCGCTCCTGACTTTGCCCGGCAGGTGCGCCGCCACCCAGCCGCTGGTGGCCGCGCCGGCCTCCGGCGAGGACGGCGGCGTGCTGATGACGGAGGGGCTAAAAGGTCCGGAGGGTCCCACCAGGACGGCCAGCGGGTTGGAGGCGAAGCAGTGGGTGGGCGAGAGCTCCTCGGAACTGTCCGACGCCTCGCTGCTGGCGTCCGAGTTCACGCTGTTACTGTCCAGGATGGGGCCGTCCTGATTGTCGTCCTCCAGCGCCCGCCGCCGCCGCCAACTCCGGGTCCGACTGGGCCTTGGCGGCCTTGTCGCCGCACGCCAGGATCAGCTTGCTCCACAGGTCCTCCGGCCCCCCGAACTTGAGGTCCGACGTGGAGACGTACGGCTCGCTCTGCAGGTAGCGCTCCAGCTCCAGGCAGGTCTGTCAGTGCGAGGGGGAGGAGACGGAGTGAGTGAGCAGCCAGGAGGAAGAGGAGGAGGGGGAAGAGGAAGCGTGGGCTCAGACGCCGCCGATATCTTGTAATGTAAAGTGTGTTCAATTCTCCGAAATATCTCCTGGAGATCAATAAAGCATCATCTATCTATCTGTCTGTCTGTCTATCTGCCTATCTATCTATCTATCTATCTGTCTGTCTGTCTGTCTGTCTATCTGCCTATCTATCTATCTATCTATCTATCTATCTGTCTGTCTGTCTGTCTGTCTGTCTGTCTGTCTGTCTATCTGCCTATCTATCTATCTATCAATCTATCTATCTGTCTGTCTGCCTATCTATCTGTCTGTCTGTCTGTCTATCTATCTATCTGTCTATCTATCTATCTGCCTATCTATCTATCTACTATCTGTCTGTTTATCTATCTATCTGTCTATCTATCTACTATCTGTCTGTCTATCTATCTATCTATCTATCTATCTATCTATCTGCCTATCTATCTATCTATCTACTATCTGTCTGTCTGTCTGTCTGTCTGTCTATCTATCTATCTATCTATCTATCTATCATTTCAAATGGCAAATATGACACAGCTGCAATGGGTGATTGAAGACTTGGAAGAATCATCATCATCATCATCATCTTAAATGCAAGGCTTCACCTCCTCTTCGTCAATCAATCAATCAATCAATCAATCATCATCACAACATGCGTCACCAGGCACAGCGCTGTCATCCTCTCTTCCTGTACCTGAACGCAGCCGACGTGCCAAAGTGCACCGTCACTTCAGCCCCGCGTTGACTCGCAGGAAAATAAATAAATAAATAAATGAATGAATGAATGAACCGAACCACAAAATAAATAAATAAAATAAAAAATAAAAAAATAAAACCCACTACTATCACCCGCCCCCCTACTTGCTGACACACCCGTCCCGCTCTGCGAAACGCACCGCTGCACCGCAACGCAACGCGTCGCGCCGCTGGACAAAGCAGAAAGTTTGCTGATGACGGCGACGGCTTTACGTGTTGCTCGGAGACGGCGGACCTCATTTAAATGCCGCAGGGGGAGGAGAAGCAAACGAACAAATTCCTCCTGGCTATTTTTCAGCTGTACTGGCCATGTGAGTTGGGGGACGGGGAGGGGGGGGCTCGCAGGCATTCCCCGTAAAAACCGCAACGAAATCGCCTTGCAGTTTCTCTTTATCGATGAGTCGATCCCCGGTTGTATGCACACATACTCACACGTACGAACGCACGCATCTACGATCTGGATTTTTTTTTTTTTTTTTTGCAGCCTCCACTTCCTCCTGCACTTTGCGTCAGGAGGCGGCAGCAGCAGCAGCAGCAGCGGCGAACACAGCTCCATTCATCCCGGCGGGCGCAGGGACGCAGCGGCTTCCAGCTGTCAAGAGTGACACACTGATCTACTTCAGCCTGTCAGCGCTCGGTCGGTCCGCGTGCGCGCGCGCGCTCTCGCGATCGACCTTCCTCGTGAGAGCGAAATGATACAAATCATAATGATGAAATAAAAATAAATAAATAAATGAATAAAAAGGACAACTTGAACGTGACCTGGCCGGTTTAGAGAGCCGTTAAACCGGCGCGTCGTACGTCCTTGCAACGCAAACTTGAGCGGGCGACGCAAAGCGGAGCACAGCGACAGGAGATGGAGCCGGAGTTCGTTGAGGGAGAAATAAAAACGAGCGGTAATGACGGCGGTGACGGCGGCGGGGATATTCACCTGCTGCCAGTACTCCTCCAGAGACGGTAAGGCTGAGAAGTAGCCCGTGTCGTGAACTATTTGAAGTTCCTGAAAGATGCTGCACATGGGTAGAACATCCATCTTTCTTTGGTTTTGTCCACAAAAAAATGAAAAAATATATATATAGAAAAACCCAAGAAAAGCGCTGCCGTTACGTCTCGTGCAGAAAAAAAAAAAAAACAAGCCGCACTTTAAGTGTCTCTCTGGTGGGGGGAAAGGCAGTCAGAGAGAAGCGGTGCGGCGGCCGGGTTCGCTCCCCGTCACCGAGGAGAGGCGCTTGTTTTCGGGCAGCGGCGTTTGCAAGGAGCGTCCTATCTCCCCCCCGCCGTCAACTCAGCCACTCAGTCACCCAGCCAGCCAGCCAGCCAGTCAGTCAGTCAGTCAGCGAGTGAGCCCCCCTCCTCTCCTCTCGGCTCTCTCTCTATCGCCTTCCCTCGGTCGGCTCTCCTCGCTTCGCTTCGCTCAAGGTGTTTGCAAACACGGCGCCGGACTGGACGGGGCGAGCAACTGAGCTCCGCAAACTTCCCTATTCAAACCCTGACGGCCCGCCCCCTCCCTCCATACCTCCCCTCTCCGCTGCCCCCTCCCTCCCACCTCCTCCCTCCGCCCCTCCACCACCTCCTCCTTTACTCCTGCTGCCCCCCCCTTACTCCCCGCCCCCCCGCCAATCAGCGGCGAGGAGCGTAAGGCGCCGCCAATGATATCACGGGCAGCCAATCAGCGGCGCGGCTGCGAATTCAAGTGAGCTTCCGCCATTGGCACGTTTGACTCGCCGCGGCTCGACGCCCATTGGCTAGCTATTTATAGGCGTGTATATATATGTGGCCCGTGACGGCTCGCTCCTCGCTGTAGTTCTGCCTTCTGTTAGCGGTGTGTGTGTGTGTGTGTGTGTGTGTGTGTGTGTGTGTGTGTGTGTGTGTGTTTTGGCCACAGACAGCGCCTGTGAGCCCGAAACTAGCGAGCGAACGGCCCTCCCTCGAAAACATTTCCTCCGCGTAAAGTAAGTGAGTTGGTCGCGAGTGCTGTGGCGTTGACATCAGCCGTTCAAAAAAAGAAAAAAAAAGAAAAAAAAAGTGAGCCGAGGTCACGAGACGCAATCGCTCGAGGCAGGATGCTGGCGTGTTATTTATCAGCGCACCATGAGTTTCTAGAGGAAACAGGACGACTCACTTCTCCCCTGCCGCTAAAAAAAAAAAACACAACACAAAACAAAAAAAATACTTCTGCTTTTATTGCTGAGACGTTTCATAAGAGTAGCAGTCATCTTAGTTGAGGAAGAAAATAAATTATTTACTATAAATTCAAAGAGTTTGGGGGGGGGGGTGGGCTTTCTCTCTTATCGGCATCATTTGCATTTAAAAGAGCATGTAACTGAATTAATATTCTGAGGGACCTCCCCAAAGTTAAAGAATTTGTTTTACCCCACTTTAGTTATTATGATACATGAAAAGGTCCTGTATATTTTAGCACTTTGATTATTCCCCCACAGCATCTGGTTTATATATATATATATGTGTGTACACCAGCATTATTTAACTTTAAAGCTGTGGTTTAACCCCCGAGAATCAGGTCAGTGCTAAAGTTTTTCTTTCCGACACCGTCAAAGTACCGTTTTATCACTTTATCAGCGCGAAATGTCAAAGTTGTGTTACGGGCGCCCCGCTGAATGCTTGCACCAGAAAACCAAAAAAAAAAAAACCACAATTAGGACCAAAACAGCTCAAAAATAAACAAAACCAACTTCATTTCAGACACGTCAATCTTGTCTAACCCCGGGGGGGGGGGTTTGACCGAGTGCCATGCGTCGTCCCAATTCCGCCAGCGTCTGCGCGCTTCCCTGCTGCTGCATTCCCCGTCGGAAGCCCTCCTTCATTCCTGCAAGCATTCCGTCGCGCGCGTGAGCGACGTCGCTACATCATCGCCGACTTATTCTTATCGTTTCCGGCCTCGCGCCGCGAGCTCCTTCGAGCCTCTCCTTCCTGCCGCCGTTGCGTAAGTCCGCCGCGCCGCGCGACCCGGCACAGTTTGCGGGCCCCCTCGCCGGCGAGATAAACAACGTTTCCACACAGGAGACGCATTGTCTTCCAAGTGGCAGTATTTTCTGCGGCCTGCCCGGGCAGACGACTGAGCGTCCTTTGTGCCGGGCTCTCGACCGCGAGGCCATATTTGTCACCGGCAGCATCTGATTCAGTCATATGGTGATGGGATGCCTTGTGAAGCCCCCGAGCCGTCCTCGGCAGCCCCCGCCGAGGAATTTCCTTTCATGTTACTAATGTGGCCATTCATTATGTCCCTCGAGGACTCGGGGACACCTTGCTTTGAAGAGCGAAGGCTCGCCGGATCCATCCCCGTTTGCAACTGCGGCTCAAACTCCCTTTGTCGCGCCGTGCAACGGGGCCGAACGCCCGGCTTATTATTGCACAATAACGCGTCCGCTCATTATCCGCGCATTTTCAAAGTTGCCGAGGCTCCCGCCGTATGTCCGGTGAATACCAAAACGCTCCCGTCAGGTTCCCGCCGGGGCGTCAGCGGAGCTGCTCTGCAGGTAATCGCCGCCTTCGGAAGCCCCGTCCGACGAGGCATTTAGAGAATGTACAGGGTCCTGCGCGGCAGCTTTTATCTCGGACGGCCAGGTCCACAGCTTTATCATCGTTATGTAATCCCAGCCTCGTCAGTGGCTACAGGAAAGAGCAATTACAGGATGACCCATTTAATGCATCACTGTCAACCCAATTAGTGAGTTGTCTAAAGCTCCTCCCCCCCCCCCCCCCTATTTCCCAGGGTTCCCAAGGTGCACTTGACACCTTAGACTGCAAATTGCTGTTTGCTGCTCTGCAGTTTGTATCAGTAGATTGATTGTTGAAAGATTGAATAAAAATAAAAGAAAATCAGAATTTGGGCCGGAACTGAACCCTATGAAAGTGTTGCCGCTGCTCAGTGTTAGATTTGATCATCTGAAGCAGCTAAAAATAAACAAATGTCAGATGAGAGTACTCATTACTTTGTTGTGTACATGATCATCAATGACATTGTTTTATTGTGCGTATAGTTGGACCACATTACTGAAAATAAAACTTTAAATTGACAAATTCAAAAGCACAGTAGCTCTTCATAAACCACCCGGTTCGTTATCACTTTAACAACTGCAATAAATCGCAGCAATGACGACTACGCCAGTGAGAGGCCGTCAATGATTTTGGCAATAAGGTTTAAAAACAGACTATAGAATTGTTTTTTGATTATTTTGGCTATTTTAAAACATTCATGAAAGTTTCCAAAACCCGCTCTTCTGATTTTGAATACATTTCGTTCCTCGCGTGCAACAATTTGCTCTCAAAAACACAGTTGCAACGCGAAGGAGGAGGCCTTCAATGGGCTAATTTGTGCAAAAAAAAAAAAAAGGAGCACAAAGGATTTACGTACAAATCTGTCAAATAGCAATTCCGCCGAACACAGCGGAGCGGCGGAGTTAACTTGCGCAATCACAACATTTTTTCAGCGTCGCGGGAACAAAAGCGGCGGGCAAAATTTATGGCCGAGTTACGTCGAGGAAGACGTTCCAGACCGCAGGATTAAACGTGCTCACATTACTCCCCTGCTCGCCATCAGAGGGCCAGTTAGTAATGAGCTGCCGCGCCGTTGATAGAGATGCATTGCCCTCTCCGGAGCCCCCCCCTTGAAAATTTGTCCAAGCTTAAATAAATATGACGATAAAAAAATAATTGATTGGAAATCAATGCGCGTACATCATTCACTCCATTTTGTTAAAAGGAGAAATTGGGGGTTGTGGCGGTGGTTGGGGTGGGGGTGGTGGTGATCCCTGGGAAAAAAAAAGAAAGAAAGAAAAGAAAATCGATATTCATCCCAATCATAAATCAGAATTGAGCCAGCGCTGGTGGGGAGGGGAGATGATCATTGGCCTGGTTTTGGATTACGTACTCGGCCAGGCTGACACTTCTGCCGCCTGCAAATGTGTTTGGCGTTGTCGCGATTCTCCCACTCGTCCCGCACACACACACACACACACACACACGCCCAGACCCTAGACAGACGTGCGCGGCGAGATCCTCTCATTGAAATGCATTGGCGGTGCGGCCGCGTCGCCGGGCCCCCGCGCGGGCGTCCCTGTCAGGCCACGTCTGGGGACAGATCAACATGTGTGTACAACGGGTTACGAGGTGTCAGCTTCATCAGTCCGTCGTCAAGGAGCCTTCCCGGCAGCCCTTGACCTTGAGGATGACAAGTAGGGGCCCAGTGTGTGTGTGTGTGTGTGTGTGTGTGTGTGTGTGTGTGGGTGGGTGGGTGGGTGTAAATATGCGCGCTTTTAGGCGGCCTTAGCGGGGCAGACGTACGTGGGACAACATGCAATCAGTCAAGACGCTCCTGCAATGTTTGGCGACGGCGGACTGCGAATTGGTCTGTGCGGCCGCATGCGGGACGGACTGATGTATCAGCCCGGCTGATATATTGGGGGGTGGAAATCAATATTGTCCACCAGCCGGTATGATGGAGGTCCTTTCTTGGTCACCGCTGCTTTCTGGAGCAGCACAATATCATTTTTGTTGTTAGACGTAGACTTCTGAGGATTTTTTTATTATTATTATTAGTTGCACTAATGGTTTTATAAAAAGCCTTGCTGATCACTGACTCTGCACAATTGACTGTCTTGTTTGTTTGTTATATATAGATTTACCTGAATGTTTCGAATAACTACTGCATAGTTTATTTTTTGTATTCTTTTTAGTGCCGCAACAGCGTAGTTTCCTCACTCGGGATACCATCAAAGTACATCTATTCTATTCGAGTTCATCTTTGTGAATTGAAATCTTACATTAATCGACACACAATCGTTGAAAGCAGCTGTTCCAGATTCACCTCGACTCCGAAAAAACATCTTGCAGCCGACCAAATCGTCTTCTAAAACGTGTAAAGGTTGGAGCGATGAATTGTTGAAGATGAAACGATTGTGGGTGTCCATGAAAAGATGTTCAACCAAAGAGCCCCATTATGTAAAGCGTCCTTGGATCTATTGAAAGATGCTGAGAAAAAAAAATATCTCACCCGACGTTCTGCTCCTCCACCCAGCTTTAGAGATGTATGGAATAAGTAGGCGGATGGCAAAGTAAAATGACGTCCTTGCGTCGTTTTAGCTTTCAAAGCACTCAAGTTTACGGCTTTCTTCTCCAGGATCTGATCAGAATAAATGCTGTGCGACTCTTTGAGTTGTATCAGAGAAATAAATGAGATAAACAATCATTTATTTATACTGGTTCGACATAATGCCAAACATTCCAATTATCAAGCGCCATCAAACATCTTGCATTGGACACGATGGGGTTTGTTCCACTTGATTGAAAAATATGGAAAATGTTTGAGTCTTCCAAGCTACTACTTGCAGCGCTGGCTTGTACGTTCGCGCTGTGTGGCCTGCAAGTTAGCACGTCGCCTCGGGACAGATGATGCCACAGAGGGCCAAATTTCTCCGGACTTCGCTGGAAAGTCTGGGGGTCTTCTGTGAGCGTGTAAACGCAAGTTTGACGTTGCAGTCGCGCTGCACGGAGGGTTCCAGAGGCGCATCTGAAAAGTGATGCGAAATCTGGGAGACAGTTGAGCGGTCGGACTGCTTCGCGCGGTGCCAAGTCTGAACTAAAAGGCTACTGCCATGACACAAGGTGGAGGAATGTGAAGTATTTTATTATTTTCAGCCAAACCCCCCTTGTGGGAACCGCTGCCTCCTGGCTGTTTTGGGGGCGGGGGCTGGTATTTATCGAGGCTATTGCATAAACACGGACCCAACCCACTGATTAGCCAACTGGGATGCATTCATCATATACTTTAGGGTGCGGGGGCGTGAGCGGGCGGGGATTATGATCAGGTTACCCTGACCATGAGCACGCAAGCTGAATGTGGCCTTTCTCAGACTCTGATAGTGGGCCTGCTATCAGACAGGAGCTGGGCGGCGCACAAAGCTATGACTCATAGTTTTCAAGATAACAGCTGCAAAAGACGGATACGAAATAAAACAAGTGTCCAGACAGCGTGTTTTTCTGTCATACGTTTGAAGTTATCAAATCGATCAGCGCTGAAGAGCTTGAACAACAAGCAAGCCGATTGCTTTTTTGGCATTTTTTAAGTCTTACTTGTGTGTTTGCAAGTCTTGTTGCACTCCCCACAGAACCTAATGCGCCCTTTAACTCCAGTTCGTGCGCTAGAGTTCCTTTGGTTTTACACGTTATCTGCAAAAAGTCACCGGACAATGGCTCCAATGTATGCCCCCCCCCCCCTTCTTGAAGTTAATGTCATGTCATAAAAATGAATGAATGAATGCCGTCACTTTGTCCCTGGCAAAGGTTGTCAACCTCGGCTACGGAACGCTGAGAAGACCCGGATTGTTTCCAGGTCATGAGCATTTTTGCAAAACTTGGAAAAAATGTGACTCAAAGTTCATTGTTTATTGTATTTTGCGGTCCCTACACAGAGAAGACACGCGTACACACACACACACACACACACGCACACGTAGGACTGTAGTGGGGAGGTGACTCATTAACTCACCATTCCATACTTAGGCTGAACTTTCATCCCGGGCCTGTGACTAATCCTGAAAATGTTTAATCACACGCACTCGACCGAGACGGGACCTGTGGCTGCGGTCCTTTTTTTGCCTCACATGATGGATTTTATCGTTCGTGTCGCTGAATCGATCAGATGACTGCGACTCACCCCGCGTATCCGATAGCAAATCTGGGTCTCGCAAAGGAGCGTCGGGCCGCCCCTACCGCAGCGTTATCTCCAGTTCGGCATCACCTCCCTGAGTCAGTGACCCCAGTGTAGGGAGAGGGTGTCGAGGGTGGGAGGCCTCAGCCCGGGGGGGGGTCTTTGTCCTCGCACAGCTGTGAACAACGGTGGCGTTTGCTTATCTTGTTTATGTGTTAAGTGAGATCTTGTCGCTTTTTGCCACAGATCTGGGTCAGATCGGGGTTCTGGATGAAGTTCTGTGTAATTCTGCGACTTGACAGAACTAGGGACGAGGTCCAAAAAACAAAACAAAAGGCTTTTGTGTTCATGCTGGTATACAAACTTCTTGCATGGCACCTGGATCACTCACATTTCCACCCTCAGAATGTCAAGTTTCATCGGTCCGAAAAATTTCTTTTAATGGATTCCACCGACAACGAGCTTCCTTTTTAAAGTTGTGACGAAGGCAGGAAGCAGTTGCTGCAAGTTGCCTTGAGAAGCCCAAGAAGAAGTTTAAAGCAGAAAAAAAACAGGAAGTGACTCCTCGCCTCGATAAAGTAGATTAGCAGGTTGCTGCAGTAGCGGTAGTTTCAGAACTACGTGGTGCTTTCACGGCGAGGGGTGAGCTAAGAGCGTCGATGAAGGCTTTTTTTTGTCGGTGAGAATCTCGTCGCTTGACGCTGCGAGAGCTCCGTCGAACTGCAATACACAGCAGCTGGAAGACGCAACGCGGCTCACCTGGGACTGACAAATCTCCAAACACTTGCAACGCAAAGGGTCAAGCAGGTGTGCCACGTTTAACACAAAATGGGACTTTGTGAAAGTGCGTTTCATACGATCCCATTTCAACTGAAACAGGAAGACTGGCGACACGAACGAGTCCCCTTTTCAAGCCTTTTCTCACCGAATTAGAATTCTGTTTGCAAGACGAGACTCATCGAAGCAAGGTTTTGCAGCAGCGTCCAGGATGAACTTTGAAAAAAAAAAAAAAAAAAAAACATCACAATGAGGCGCTACCATATGATAATTGCGTTCCTTTTTTTTTTGTCAGGGCAAACTCATCAAATGTGACTCATGCACAGAGTGAACTTTAGGCGCCGGTGCCGTATAGGAAACACATCAGCTCCTCTGCACCTCTCGCTAAGGTCGTGACTTTTAAAGGTTGACTCCAAAACAGCAGCTCTGTTGACTCAGCGCCTGTCTGTACATTAGGACACAGATAGTGGGCAGGCTTGCAGCTCGCTGTTGCCAACGTAACAAATCCTGCCCATGATGACCTCACCTGCCGGGTGAGCTCCAGTGAACTTTGAACAGTTATGTCATTTATTTGAGCAGCGTGTCACTGGCATTTCCTTTCCCAAGTTCCTCCCCTTTCATCGCCCGCCCCCTCGCGTCCCGGCGCTCCGTGTGTTTTCTCTCCCTATCCAAAGGAAACCCTATCCCGAAACCACTTGTTTTGCCTCGTAACCCATTATGCCGCTGCTTTTGTTTCGTACCCATTGTGAGTTTTCTTTCCTCCGTCTTAAGCGTAATGGTTTCCACGTTTTAGAGCCTTTCATTTGAACCTTCTGAGTCCACTTTCCCAAGGCTTACATAATCTCTCCGAGGAGGGAACACTCGAGTGAGCACTTTGATCCGAGGCGACCCTTGTACACTGTAGGATTGGGTTCTAATTGAGACCAAGAATAGCACCTCCGACACAGGCGCGATAAATACTGCGCAGGGTTGCAGGGGGAATATAAAGGAACGCGGAAAAAACAAAACACATGTTGGGTTGCGGTTTGTCGTCTGGCTGCTGCAGCAATCAGATGATAATCACCGCTATCAGAGATTTTCTACCTCTTGGCCTGCTCCCCCTCAGCAGATAGCTGCTCGGAGCTGAGAATGACTCATTCATATCTCATGACTGCTTTCCAATGAAGCCCGTTGTTCCCATCAGCAGTTTCGGGAAATACAGCCTTGGGAGGGGAATTATGCCGTCGCACCACGTCAGGCTTCAGGGAACAGGACTGACATAAACAAATACACCTCGTGTAAACTGCACAGACTAATGGCCTTAATTGGCTGTCGAAGTGGTGGCGATGCGCAGTGACGGCGGCTGGAGCTTGAAGTGTTCTTTAGAAGTTGCGGCGCGTCTGAATTCTCATCTTGCCGCTCTGCCTACATTTCGGCGGTGCGTATTAAGCGTACGCTTTTTGACTTGCGATACTGTGACTCTGGCTGCAGCTGTTTATCTGCTCTAGAATAACAGCTCTCTGCCATCTTTCTCAGAGCAGGTTGACAGTCGCGAAGCCACTGTCATGCCTCCGTGCTGACAGTCAGGCAGCTGAGCACGTTTATACGAATGCAAAGGCCGCGGAAGCGGAGGCAGGTTTGAACTTCTCGTCGTCTGGCTGTTAATAAAAGCAGTCCATGCAAAAGCTTTTTAATGAACGGGGTGATATCAGACTTATTTATTTTTGTAAAAACCCATCCCGTGGCAACAGCTTCCCACGCAAAGCAGCAGCTCAGCAGCTAAACCAGATTGTGCATTAGCAGGATTTGCAGAAAAGACATCCTCACCCCGATACCCCCAATAAAACTGCACTAAAATATGAGTTTCTAATTTTTCAACACGGTTGAAAGATTTGCTTACAATCGCCTGTATTTAATCTGTCTGTTATTTCTTCATCAGTTCCAGCCAACAGCGTCAAAGCCATTTAGACGATATCAACCAGAAAGTTCTGGTTTCCTTAAACTGCACGTGGCAAGGCTCAAGTCATGCGCGCTTAACCAGTCAGCCAAAGGCCTTGGCCAAGTAGCCAGGGCGCATGATCAATTGGAGGCATACTAGTGACAGGACCGTCAACTGTCACAAGCAGGAGCAAACAACACACTGAGGAACCTTGTGTCGTGATCACGGCGCCACTATAAAACTAACTCAAGCCTGTTTAGTAGGTGCGCCACCCTGTGCTTTTGCACGAACAAGGACGGGCCGGGAGTCAACTCCACCACAGCGCAAGACGTTGACACTAATAATGGTGCATGGGAAGTCACCAGCCACAAGACAAGAAACCCCCTGCCCCCAAAAAAAAAAAAAAAAAATCAGTGTCAGTTTGAAGCCCGGCAGCAGGGAGGCTCAGAGCAGCAGCGGCAGAAAGGTGACACAGAGAGACAGATGGACAGGCTGACGGACCAAAGCAGACAGGTAAACAGACGGGCAAACACGGCCGGGGCAATACCCCAGAGAGCCATGACTCAAGCCACTGCCTCCAGACCGGGCAAGCGCAGGGCTGGGGGGAGCTTCCCAAAGACTGACGCGCACTGACTTCGCACACATGGTCCGTAATCACTGGGGACGCGGCTGCCTTCCCCAGGAGGAGGGGGCGCCGAGGGAGGCGGGGGAATACGACAGGAAAGGCGAGGTGGCAGCGGTGGTCCGTGGGGCCGAGGCGCAGACTCGCACCGCTGGCTCCGTACCCTTAATGGCCGCGGCTCAATAAACAGCAGCGGTAGCAACAACAAGCCAAATAAGCCATGACAGCGCGCGGGGCCAGCAGAGTGAGCTCCTCATTGATCGTCCTCCGTCGGAGACTTCCCGCACCTCGCTCCCACCCTGAGACACGCTTGGCGCGCACACGTGCCTCCGCCAGGGGCTGCATGTCGTCTCCGTTCTCAGCCGAAGTAGGAATTTTTAGCTCCTGGGTTCTTTCGCTCCAGATCCAGGACCGGGAGTCAGACGCAACAACTGTCCACCCGCTGCCAGCAATTCAGAGTTGCTGCTCCGACCTCTTAGGAGGAAGATGAATGAACTCAACGTGAGCTCGATGCAAAAAGGCCCCAAGTTGGATTCATACCTTCATGTTGTGAGGCAAAAGTCACGGCAGTCATCGTCTTCTTTGCAAGTTTGACTTAGTTAGACCAGCTCAGTGGTCTAGTGGTCGAGTGTCCACCCTGAGACTGGTAGGTTGTGGGTTCGAGCCCGGCCGGGTCATACCAAAAGACTGTACAAATGGTACCCACTGCCTCCCTCCCTGCTTGGCACTCAGGTATTCGGGGTTGGAATTGGGGGGGGGCTTAGATCACCCGATGATTGCTGGGCGCGGCACCGCTGCTGCCCACCGCTCCCTCAGGGGCATGATGGGTCAAATGCCGAGATGAAATTTGGCATCCTTCGGAATGTGACAATCACATTTGGAAGCAACTCCTTGGCTGCCTGATAGTGTGATCTGACGTGCGGGCCCATCAGAAAATAAGCAAGAACTAAGTCTCGCTCACCAACAAACCTCCGCTTCCGCATGATGACCGATGTCCTGGGTGACGGAGAGCCTTTTTTTTTGCAGGCGTGCCGTTCCTGCGACGGCAATTCCGGTGCGGTCGGAGCATGTCCGACATTACCCCGCGCGCAGCTGAGCTAATGTGAGAAGCAATTAACAGCTGCGGCAGATTTTAGCACGGTTATTTGGGACTTTCTGTACATAGGTGTGATATGTGGGTCAGTGGGGAGTGACGCGGCAGGGCGGCGTGTCATCCCACACTGTCGCCCGCTGTCAGCCCACACCGAGCAGCCTCGATAGAGCGCGCTGACCCCCCCACCCACCCCACCCACCCTCACCGCCCCCGGCCTGCTGACCAGCGCAGTTGACGTTCCCTCCCTTTGCAGCCGCCTAATCCGGGAATTTAACAATGTGGAGGATCAAATTGTCCCGCTTGACTCCGTATTAGTCCAGCCAGCTAGCGGCAGCACATGTGGCCCCCACGCCCCCCCCCCGGCCCTCTGTGCCCACCCACAAAGAGGAACTTCACAAATTCGCACCCCGGGTTCATTCCGCCGCTGCAGTCACACGCAACACGGAGCAAAGCCCGGGGAATGTCAATAAGAGCAGTGAATTCCCTCCAACCCTGACAGTTTCCTGCTCCCTCTTTATTCCCCCTTCCAACTTAATCCCTCTTTTCTCCTTTATGTGTGTTTCCAGTTTAACCTTCAACGTGAATTATAGTTGCCGTCGAGTCTGCCGCGGAGGGTTGCGGGGGTGTGTGTGTGTGTGTGTGTGAGGGGGTGTGTGTGTGTGTGTGGTTGACATTGACAAAGAGAGGTGAGCGCTGTTTGCGCTGAGGCGATGGGATCAGATCCGCGGAGAGATCTTTTTTCCCTTCTGGTGAACACCGTGCCCCGCGGAGACGCCAACACTGGACACATCCTGACACACAATTAGGGGCACGGTGCACTTTCGGAGCATCGTAATTAGCCCGTGTCGTTTTCCAAGTTTTTTCCCCCCTTTCTCCTAGAATTTCATTTGGCGGCCGTGGCAAGGTCAGATAGGAGAGATACCCAACCCTGGCGTTCGGAAAACCTCTCAGCTGCGTGTGGTAATTATCGGCGTCCTGGATATTTGATGTGAAACGGGGATGCAACCTTTAGTGTTTGCCTGCGAGGCCGCCTTCCCTCTCACCAGCCCCCCATGCCCTCCGCCTCCCCCAACCCCGTCCCCAGTCGGACAGGAGGCGCACTTTGGAGGGAAATGTGAAGTGTGCTTGAGTGCCAGCTGGTGCCCTGGGACATGGTCGGACATCTCCTGGCCAAATGGTGCCTTGTCACTGCGGCGAGGGAGGGCGGCGTCGCTGATGGGACCTGCTGCCCGAGAGAGGGCGAGGCAAAGGGCGGAGGGCACCAGAAAATGCACTTTGTAACACTAAACTTTGCCGAGGGCTACTTTGGCGCATTTAGAACGATGGCAATTTTGATGCCGGGTGGGACTGGCTTCATTTTGTTATATGTCACATATATACACATATTGAAAGACTTCTCATGTTGAAGGTCAATGGGGCAGTTTTGCAACATTAAATGTCAAAGCAAGAAATAAATAATAATCCTCAATCCTATTTTTTTTTTTAAAAAACTGCATATTTAGCCCTCTGTTTACAGTCTGCAAAGACTTTTTTTTTTTATGCTTCCTGCTAAAATTCTTCCTCGTAAAAACAAAGAACATTCTCTGTCGCCTTTACTTCCTTTGCTCACCGCACTTTTGAAATCTCGTGAGGGGAGCTCGGCTAAAAATGGCTGCGACTTTGCACGTCAGATTTGTGGAGCAGAGATTTTAAGAGTCCAAACAACCCCCGCAAGTGTTGGTTGGGCCGCGAGAAATTCCTTGACAAGGTCTGCCAAAGCAAACCGGACTTGTGATTACTTGTTCATAAGAATTTCTTAGTGCCAGAGAGCAGACACTTCAGTGTGGCCCCTCCGGCAAGCAATTAGACCAACGACAGCTCCATCAGTCTCTCTTCAATTGGCAGAGCAACAATTTGAAAAAAAAAATAAATAAAAAAAATAAAGAAGCCTCGTGGCTAATCGCTCTGCGCGGCACCTCGGGGGCGGGCGGAGGCGCTGTTTCGCGAAGGCGTAAAAAAAAAAAAAAAAAAACAGTCAAAAATCGCTCGTCCCCGCGCGCAATCTGTCAAGCCGGAGTATTGTGTAACATGCTCGGAGTACTCCCCTCTCCAAACACCGGCACTGAGCGCGCTCCGAAAGGGCGGCGTGCTGAAACACGCCAGGTGTTTTGACAGTTGGCAGACCTGCGCGTCACTGCGGAGCACTTACGCCGGAGTTCGCCGTGCCAACCCCCCCTCCCCCCGCCAGCCATCCAACGAGCGCGCACGAGCGCCGGCTTATATAACACACTCCTTACACTCTGCGGATCTGTGTTTACGTTCGCCCCCCCCCCTCCCCCCCCCGGCAGTTTTTCTTGGAAAACTCACTCCTTCCAGTGGAAATCGGACGTGGAAAGAATGAGGCGCTCGTGAGCAAACACCTGCATGTCAGAGATGCCCGGGACAGGACATCTTTGGCACCGGCCACTGTCAACACACACACACACACACACACACACACGCCCACACACTCGCCGATCTCTGTTCATTTGCTCGACAAAAAGCTCAGACCTCTTCATGTGCGAACACAACGCGGCAGCCAAGGAAGCGCTCCGCGGACTGATGGGGACTCGCCGAGGCGGGGCTGGGGTTGGGTGGAGGCGGCTCAGTTGGAACTTGTCAGTGGGAGACGTGACCAAATGAAGCAGTAAGAGTTGGGGGGCTGGGGGAAGGAGGGGGGGACACACAACTTCCTCACTTATGCCGAAACAGGTTTTGAAACGACGTAAACGCCGCAGGCTGGGAAAACAAGGCCATTTTGCTCATTACGCTAAATTGCCACAGCGTCCAGCCACGTGCGTTAATGCCAATACACCGGCTCTCCCCCCCCCCACCGCAATTGGAATTTAGCAAGGTAATTGAACAAATGCTGTGTGAAAATTGGCCTTCCATTACAGTCGCGGCAATAACGACACGTGGTGCAGACACATCACCGCCACTTATTGATGTTTTTTCGCCGCTACTCTTCCAGGCCATTTTGAGCCGCCGCCGTCCCATCGATCCGGCGCGAAGGCGCGGAGCGGTGGCGCAACGGCGCGGTGGCGAAAGGAGAAGAGTCAGGTCGGCCGGGGTCGGCGGCCATTGTCCGCCGGCGATCTCCATCTTTGCCCCATTGTCTGTCAGCCGGCGCTGAGCTTGAATGGCCATTTTCCGTCGTTCTGATAAACTTTAGACCTTGACGTATCTCCTCTTTGTGCAAAACATGTTGACCCTGGCGCGCCATTCACAAGCGCTGCTCCAAGGCCACGATAAAAGTCTACTTCTCGCAACTGATAGCGGGTTTCACATTCTCCTTCTCGGAAAACAGGGAGTTTGAAAGTGCTTTTCTCACCGTTGGGTGAGGCTGGATTTAATGGCTGCATCGTGAGAAAACCGGGGGCCAGGCGCTTGCGAGGACGCACCTCATCCGCGGCCCGAAAATACAACTTCTGTTTCTGCCGCACTGCGGCATTGTTATGCCCACCCTAAAGAAAAAAACAAACAAAAAACGATTCAGGGCACGCCACCAAGTATTTGTCAAAAAGTACTCAAGCGAGTGGTTATTATTTATGGTGCCTTATTATGATGCCTCGTTGGTGGCGCTCGCTTGGGGGACACTGACGCGCATTTCCATTTCAGACGCTCGTCTCCAACAGCGGCCGCTAGCGTGACGTTGTCACCGACATCCCCAAAATTCTCTCGCAGATGCTTTTTTTTTTGGTTATTTTCTTCTTTTTTTTTCAGAGATAGATTTGAAATGATGAGAGGCGAATGGAAGTGGAAGATGGTGGCAACACGGGTTGGGCCGCGATTGCCACCTGCCACTTCACTCGACTGATTTATTTATTTTATTTTTTTTCCCCGCGCTTTGCGAAATGATGGAAGGCGCGGCAGCGAAGCCGAGATTTGAACGGCTGACACGCTCGCGACGAATCACCTGGATACGAACTACTCGCCTCCTAATGGGAATCCATATTCATCTCCCCCTCCCAAAAGCCCTCTTGTGGGGATGCAGATGTGGATCTCCTCCTTATCCGCTTCCCATATGTGCGGCCTGATCAAAACTGCGCCCCACCTATCTGAAGGCCCTGCGCCTTCGGCGCTCCTGCTGCTATTGAATTCCGGTTGCCCTGCCGTTGGGTTTATGGAGCAGCTTTGGGATTATTAATGACACAGTCCGGAGTAACATATATGAATATGGAGATCAGCCGCGCTCTGCATATGCTTTTCCAATATCGCGGGATTGATGGGAATCTCTGATGTCTCCTTTGACTGATGGCGCCACCCTCCTGCTCGAGATGCTTTTCTTTAATAATGCGCCTCCCTTGTTTCCATTATCTGTGCATTTAAAAACACAGGACCCCCTTAAGCGGCGGCTCTGAATGATAACTCTTCCCCACGCAAACTCCTGCTGCTACTCCAATTCAATATGTGGCATAGATAAAGGGGTCAACTTCATGCTGCCGGGGATCAAATTGAAACGGTAACAGGTTTAGTTCCGCCGCCGCTTCTTCCCAACGTACAGAATTTGTGTTTTATTCAGGCATCCTGAAGGGCACCTTCATGCCCGGCCACTGTTTGCCGTTTGCCGAAGCATGCCGCTCGCTTGCCGCGATGCCAAGACAAGATATGTTGGATGAATTATTACAGTGGAGGGATTTTATTTATTAACCGGCTGCTGGAAGTTCCCGATGTGCCAACTGTTGCTGTTCCATTTTCAGAGGCCCGTATCTGCTTCGTCAAGGGCAGATAAATACTGTATTCACTGCTGTATTTCCACCGTTCCAGATAATGCGTACCTGCCTGCCTGCTGTGAATCTGCATTAGTGGAGAATTAGTGTGAATATTGTCAGCAACCAGCACACGGGGGTCCAACAAAAGCGTATTTATAGTGTCAGCTCAGCACTCGGCCCTATTTTCGTCACTTTAAATAGCAGATAAAGTCGTCCGTCAGGAGTTTTAGTTTCATGTCAACTAGCGCGTGGATTTCACGACTAGGAATCCATTACCTTATCTTGGCGTGTTTTGTTTGTGCTACGGAAAAAAAAAAAAAAAATTTAATGTTTCTGGCTCTAGAAGGGCTTCGGCATGTCCGGAGATATAATGTGATCATTGTCACATTGCTGTTGCAAAGACAAAAGAGGTTACAAAAATTGGTAACAAAAACTATGATAACTTTATTTGTTAAGTATTTTTATGGGGTCAAATTTGAAAGTTAGTTAGGTTATAGAGTCGGTAGACTAATAACATAAATTCATGAAATGCTGCAACACAAGATCATGGAATACAGTGAAATGATTGTCTTTAACGTAAAATTAATTGGTATTTGAATTATTCAATTAGACATTTATATATTTACATTCCATTTTAATCCATGAAGGACACACCGAAGTAATTATTTGATAATGTATTTATTTAGTACATTTGGGTACTTTTACTCCACAGAGCTGTTATGCTAATAAAGCATTAGCTTAGATGCTTTAAGCTAATACTCAAAACTCTAAACAAATAGCGTGATTACAAGTGAAGGAAAAAGAAGTGCATGGGATTAAAAAAGAAAATAAAGACACACAGTGTCCCTTTCCGGTTATTCTGTCATGATTTTTACGTCATTCCGGAACGTATCTGCTTCCCGTGGCAAAACATCAGGTTATCTGTACGAGCTTATAAGGAGGGCACAGTCGAACCATGACATCTGTCCTCGGCGCGTATACAGCGCCGCTGCAAACACCAGGCGAGGCCGAGGAACGTCATGACGCCAACCCCGCATCTCGGCATTACGTAACAACTGCAGGGCAAGCGAGCGACAAATTGGCGGGTGGCGGGGAAACGACTACCTTGCGCGCGCGCGCCTTCGCTTTGTCTCCAGTTTGGCTCTGCGGTCGGAATGTCTTCACGGGCGCTTCTCGTCCGCTCCCGTGGCGTCCGTGCACGAGGGATATTGTCCTCTCAGCTGAGCAGAAACAGAGCCGGGAGGGGGGGTGTTCGCCGTCCTGTCCCGCTGCCAGTAATGACTGTCATCTGCGCATGATGCACATGACAGTCATATACTTTATTTTCACCCCCCTCAAGCTTGTTGTCCCGGGTTCGGGGAAAAGCTTGTAAACGGTAAACAAGTGTGACTTGTTTGTGCGCCCCTCCCCGACATGTATCCCTGTTGGCTTTGCGGGGCAGCGCGTAACGAGCAATTTCTACAAAGGTGATCAGCTGCGGCGGGAGGAGCAATTTAGGGAACGTTGAGATAAAACGCTCGCTATTCAGCGTTCGGGCCAATCCCCGCTTACTTTGCGGCTGTTTTTATTTTTCTTTGGCAGGGAGCAATTTCATCTGCTGCCTTCGCGCCGTTCTCGGGGAACCAATAAAGGCGGCGGAGTAGGTTTTACAACCGCGGGATTTATCTTTCAGGGAGATTTACAAGTCGCCCCTGCATGTGGAAGAAAGACCAGAAGTCTTAAAACACACGAGACGCAGAATTCGTTGTCTTCCCCCCCTCCCAAACCTCTATCTGCAACCCATTAAAACCGCTGGGGTCAAAGAATTAAACATTTCCACTGACGACTTTCAGCGGCGTTTCTGCGTGTCCGATCGTCACCGCCAGGACGTGACAGGTTCCTTGGCCCCGGGAAAGCAGCCCGCATCACCCTCGACCCCCACGTCATTATCCAGCAACAGCATCGCTGGGGCAGACAATCAAAAGGATCAAGGCCGGCGAGGAGAAATCCTGTCCCCAGACAAAAAAAAAAAAAAAAAAAGGATGCACGCCGTGATCTCCCCCCCACACCCCGTTGCCAGGAATTCAATTTCACTCGGCTAACATCTGCCAGAGATAAGTGAAGCATAAACAATGTCATTCACAGGGAGAGGAAAGAAAAAAAGGGGGTAGGGTGGGGATGGGGGGGGGGGTGGGGTCGAGCCCTTGCAGGTTTTTCCTTAGGAATCAGCAGTTGATGTGGAAACATCCCCTTAATTACAACCGTGACATTTGGGCTCGGCATTCCTCATGCCGGGTTTCCAGCTTTTTGTCGGATCTCACTGAGAGAATTGAATCGTCGGCAAAGGCGATGATAAAAGAAAATGGGGGGGGGTGGGGGGGCCAAGAAATATTAGCCTTCTTCAGACGCGGACGTTTCATTTTCCGCTCGGGACTCTGGTGTCAAGGCCGAAAAGGGGGGAAGAAGCTCCGACCTCCACCCCACATCCCCGACCCCCAAGGTCACCTGACACAAAGCGCCCCCCGCCCCCTCCCCCGGGTCAATGCCGCCGCCGCCGCCGCCGTAGCCGTAGCTTAAATCGAAGGCTCCATTATGGTTGAGATGACGCAGGCGCGCTGCGAGTCATTGCGTAACCCCCCTCGGGAACCTGACTCACTCCGTCTCCGTAAACATGTTATTGAGGCCCGACGACGCTGCATTGTCCGTCCCAGAGATAATGCCGCGCGTTGCGGACGGCGGCGGACAAACACAGACACAGACGGAGGGCACTGTTTGACCTGCTGCCGAGGTCTCGGCTCTGTCTGTCCGTCCGTCCGCCGAACCACGAAAGCGCAAATGGACCGCTCGGAATGCCAAGGCACGTCTTTTCAGGTGGAGTCCAAGTCCACAGAAGTAGGAGGTGGAGGACACCGGGAGCAAGGCTGGCGCGCGGGTTTTTCAGCGTGCGGCAAAGGTGCTGGGGAGTTCAGCGCTCGCTTGGACAGAGAGACACGCACACGTGCAAACACAACGTGCGAGGTGAGGTTCTGATTGAGTTCTTTGTCAGACCAGGAGAACCAGAGGATAGTGTTGAATGAAATGATTTTTTTTTTTTTTTTTTTTTTTTTTAATTAGCAGAGGGTATGTTGAGTCACCTCTGGGGAGCCCTCCTGAATGTGTGTCTTTGGTTATGGGGGTATTCCTCTGTCATAAAAATGAAGTTTGAATATATTAAGCCCAGGACGACCTCGGGTAACCTTTGTGGACCGTTGAAGGAGCTCCAAGCTGCTCCAAATGTTCCCCCACAGGAAATCATCAAAATATTCCCTATGTACCACGGATCTTTTTTTTTATTTAATCTGGAGCAGCCGTACACAAATAATCTGTCAGCAGGAAACAGTTTATTGAGCCCTCTGTTTGCGGTCTCCTGTAAAACTTCTGGTTCTGGCTTCCTGCTGAAGCTCGTGCTTTTACAGGATCTCCGAAATGACAGAACATTAACAAGGCAGGTCCAGGGCGGCCGGACAAACACCTGAGGGCCAGTGTTGGCAAGTAATCTATTACTAAGTAATCCACTGTAATTAAGATAATTTTTGAGCAACGGAGCAATGTAAGGGGATTACTGTGGGAAAGCTTGGAATTCTATCATAATTACTTTATAAAGTAAGGACTCCATTACTTTTCGAACCGGCGAAGACAGCAGGTTTAATAGACCACTAAAGTGCATGTCGGGAGGGAGGGTTTTGTTGCATTTTTTTCATTGCGGAAGCAACGTCCCGAGAACCGAGAACGGAACCGTCAACGACAAAAACGCACGAGCGCCTCTCCGAGCTTTTTTCTCCCCCCGTTATGTCCGCCGCTCTTCAAACGGCGTCGGCCGCCGTCAGCCACGTCGCCCTCTAAACGCCCGGCCCGCTGCGCGATTTAATGGCGGCTTCTCGGAGAGGCCGGGCGAGGAACACGTCACGCAGTAACCTTCCGCTGATGGAATAATACTATTTCCTGGTCTTTGCCTGAAAGGAAACCGTAACCCGCTATTATCACTAAGCATTCTCTCGAGGAAGTCGGAGGTGGCGGCGGCGGTAAAAAAAAAAGAAAAAAGAAAAAGAGGAGAAGCCTTAAGGCAGTGTTTGCGTTCTCGCTGCGCCGGCTGCATTTGGAGAGAAAAAAAATAAGAGAGGGAAAAAAAAATACGATGCGGGATCAGTATTCATGCAGGCTTTCGGTTATTTGGCGTGCAGACCTCATTATATTAGCATACCGGGAGGTAAATGACAAATAAATGCAGCGCTCATCACCGCCTCTATTTCTACTTGACAAGTGCATGTTCTGCATGAATGAATATTGATGCACGGCTTTCTCTCGCCTCTTCTCGGGTTCGCAACCCCCCCGCCCCCCCACACACACCTTCTTTTGTGGTGTAGGGGGAGAGGGAATATTTTTCCCCGACTTTTTATTTTTATTTTTTTTTTATTTCCAGACTTGTAAGTGGTACACATTGTTAGCACTGGAGATGATTTGTGAAAAAAAAACAAAACAAAAAAAGTGTGGGGGGGGGGGGTGCTTGCTGTGTCATCCAAGACGTCTGAAGACAGGTGGCACCGAGTAACGGCTCCGAGTTCCCCCGCTGCTTTGAGCAGGAGAATCTATTTCAGGGACTCATCTTCGATGTTTCCCTTTTTTTTTTTTCTTCCTCTGTCTGGCGAGGGGGAGGCTCGGGTGAGAGGTGCGGCGGTGAAATGGATGCAAAAGCACGCGCCGCTCCGCTACCTCCCCCCCCCCCGCTCACTAGTTTTTGTGCACCTGCTTTGTGCGCGGCACAAAGCTGATTACACTTTTGTGCGCAGCTATTTAAAAAAAAAAAGAGAGAAAAGGGACAAAAAGGACGAGATTGGGGAAACTGACACGCGAGCGGAGTTTTCGAGGTAGAGTTTGCCGATTTCTGGGAACTGTGCACGGGGATGAATGGGAAATTAATGAATCATTAAATGAATGCATGGTGTGTACTCTGGTCATGCGACGACCTGAGTTGGAGACATTACATGGATGCATGGAAATGGACTCGAAATTTCTCTGTAAAGTACACAACCATATATTTGCAATTTTATTTTACGTTATTTGTCAACACATTTTTGTTTCGTTCATTGCTAGCTGTCAAGTTTGAACTGAAACTACTTATATGCAATCAAATGGCATTAGCTAGGTTGTATTCAACATTGTTGTTACTGTTAACAACTTCAACGATACATTTACAGCGACATAACAATATTACGTATATTACAGCGATAATATACAGTCTAGTGCATTACAGTAAGTTTTATTGTTAAATAGCATTGATTCCCATGATGGAACATGTTCAACTTTAACAATATTTTGAAATTCCAGTTGCACTAGTTTTTTGGAGTGTCTACGATCACTGATCATGCAATAATCTATTCAGGACAGATGTGGCTCGAATGTGCCCCAGCACAGTGTTGCAGCAGGTTCAAATGTCAAATCTCAGTGTGCAGGTCGGTGTTGTAAACTTCCTGACAGCCATCCTGTGTCTCTAGGTATTTATATAAAAATTCACCAAGGCGACCAAACAAGCTGACGTCACTGATTCCCCCCCCCCCTCAACCCAACCCAACCCAACCCAACCCTGCCGTTCGAGCCCACGAAACCCAACCCCCGAGTCGTAAATGATTCGCGCCGACGCCTCGGCGAAGCAATTTGCGCATCGGAAGTTTGATCGTCGGGGCTTTTGACAAGCAAAAGAGCCTGCTGTGACGGGAAACAACAAAGGGCACCGTGTGTGCCTGGATAACACACAGGATGAGATAACAGAGCCATTTGATCCCTCATTGGTGAAGACAAAAAAAAAAAACACTGCAGTGTCTCAGAGCTTGTAAGCAGATGAAAGAAAGATCAGTCCCGAGATTGGGAGGGACGTTAAAGAATACCTTTTTACAATATAGAGTAGATAAAACATTTTTGATGGCGTGTAAAATCTGGCTTTTATTTGAGGTGACAAGAGCATATTGGATCTTATCTGGACTCGGGTTGGATAGCGCGGCGATAAGGAACTCTTGGCTGCACCTAAAAGGCAAACGGATGGCTTCCAAGCGCCGGCCAATTATTGCTATTGTGGAGGACCGTTGCCGGTGTTTGCTAAGACGCTACGCGGGGACCTTCCAATCTCCTGGTAATTTGCCCGACGAATCCCACCGATTGAAAACAGAGCTTTTCCCATGAGGTGGAGTTGTAATGTCTTGTTGCACCCAGACTGCATATTGTGCAAAATCCAGAGCGACCGGTTTCAAAAGCTCAGAGAAAACTAGCGCAATATCGATGGGAAAAACGCTGCAAATACTACGATCGTATTATTTTTACTATTGCATAAGCAAGGCGTCTGCTAAGGCTTGCACTGAGACAGACGCTCCTGGGACTCCACCATCCATCACCTTTGACTTCATAAACATCTTCGCTAAGCTAACCTCTCTCCAGTCTTAGCATCAGTGCCCCCCCCATACAGTAACTTATAGCCATTTTTTCTTCTTTTATAGAAAAAGAAAATATTTCCTCCAAATGTCAACCTCCTCCTGCAACGCCTCGATGATGAAAAACTCCACCGCGTATCCGTGGAGGAGAACGAAAATCCATCACGCGTCTTTATCGCTTCATCTTCGTTGAGCTTTTCATTCCCAAAGTTCTTCTCCCGGCCCCCCCCATCCACTCCCCTCTCACACGGTTCCAGGCTGCAGCGAGCACGCCCAGCCCCGGCCGGTGGATAACCCCACTACCTCATGCTCCCCGGGGAGCCGCACTCACATCCTTCCTCCTCAGCCCGCCGCTCTTTGCCATTCGGATCGTATCCCCCGCTCAGCTCTGCTTCCCTCCACAGTTAAAAGAATAACCATCTGGTTTTCTTTTTTTTTTTTCTTCTTTTTTTCTCCCTTCCCCCTGCTGACCTTCTTCCTTTCTCCGTGCTTGTTCCTCAGCAGCAGGAAACAGCACCTGCCTCCTTGCATCATCTTCCTGTTTCCAGATCCCTCACCACCACCCTTCCCATTCAGCTGGCGGGTGTTCATGTGTTGGAATCTTTAGCGGTGGTGGTGGCATGTTGTACACTGTATTTCATTCAACTTTTCTCTGAAGGTCCTTACAAACCAGGAGCATATTTGCAAGGTGAATAATTCCCTCTTTACAAAAAAAAACAACAACAAAAACTCTTGAAGTCAATGCAAACTTCCACACCGGCAGCGAATTTCCACAGAGCGAAAAAGCAGCTGTTATTTTTTTTATTCACTCGTGTCGAATTTTGCAGAGGCGAAAAGGCGAACGGCTAGACCTAATTAGTAGTTACTAGACAACAGGACTTGGTCTCATTTGTTACTTGAATAGAATATAGCCCATTAGCCTTATGCTAACACCTTACCTCAGACATGTAGCTAGCCGCTGTTCCGATCAATCGGCTCTCGGTAATTTGTTTGCAAGAACAATATTGGGTGTACCCAAAGACTTCTACTCTTTTTCTTTTTTAATTCAACCATAGTCAGGACATCGTCGGCTGAGCATGTGGTCAACTCCATTGTTTCTCCTTCGGCCCAAAAGACACAGCCCCAAACTTATTGATCCGCCTCGCGCTAGGTGCGTACAGGAAAAATTAGCCGGTGAAAAGTGAGCATTTTCGCGTTGCTTCGCCTATTGCCCGGTGTGTAAGGACCTTTAATGGATGGAATTCTCAGTGGTAACAAACACACAAAAAGGTCAATCTATATAAAGCTCAGCGTCTTGCACTTTCTTGCAAAAAAAAAGACGATGCAAGTATTTGCAACCAAGCTAACGTTAGGTGAAGACTTGCTATCTGTGCAGCGCTCGCTCTGCTGTCATCCTAACTCACTGTATCGGACCTTTTCACATTATAACGAATATGTGCCATCATGCGTCTAACAAGATTGATTTGTCGTCTCACAGCGTTGTCAGTACCAAAAGTGCTGTGACATCAAAGGTGATGTGTTTACTTTTAGCATAGTAGCATTTTCCACACTCGCACTTTATGTCTTGCGGCGCTTCCGTTACAAGCGTTACTCACCCGTGTTTCCCTGAGCGAGTGCTGTGCTCGTGTGCGCGGTGGCTTTTCTATTCGCCGCCTTGGCCTTGTCCCAAACTCCCAACAGTTGAGGTTGTATTTCCAGTGACAGGTTAAGTCTGCGCACTTAATCTCGCGGACAACCTTGGGGAACGTTTCCTCCCCTGATTCGGGGTACGTCACCCTGGTGTGAAAGCCGCCGGCATAAATCACACCTTCTCCTCCACCCCTGTTGGAATCATATCAATTTATCCACAACATCCTGTGGGGGCTGCGATCTGGACAGCGGCACAAACAAGGCGGCAAGTCAGCCTGACCTCTTGTTAAGGATAAAGAGGAGGGGAGGAAAAACAAACAAACAAACACAAAAGCAGACGCATCTACACTGCTCTGGCACCACTGGCAATGAAATATGTTGGGACTCCGCTAACTCCAGTTGCCACATTCTTCTGTCACAAGCCATTTCCTTGCCACTCTTGCCATTACGCAGCTTAGGAAATATTTGTATTGTTTATTGCGAGCAGCGACTCTATTGAGTTAGGTAAGTCAAAACAGGATGTTGCGCGGCGCAATTACCGCTCACAAGGAATGATGGGGGAACAAACAGAAGCTGAAGTCAGAAGGAACAGTCACCCCTCTCCCCCCTCCACCCGCCACCCAGGGTTGACATCCATTGTTTCTGTCTCTCGAGTTATTCTTTGTTTTGGCCAGGCTTCCTGGACTGTCATTAGGTCCACACAGTCTGCTCGCCATGTGTGGGGTTGTCCTCTGCTCTGTGTGGCCCCATTTTCTTGTTGCAGCAGCGTCTGCAGAGTTGGACTCCGGAGATCCGGCTGTCCGCGAAGTAAATAGTCGTTCATATTTATTGCGCTAAACAGGATGAAGTTCAGAATTTTTTTTTCCCTCCGAGATGGAAGCGTCACTCTTGCTTACTACTGTGTATGTTCCTTTTATTTTCCCTATAAATCCGGAATTAAGCTTCAGACCCGTCCAAACTGAAGGTTACGGCGCCAGGATTCAAATCCGCAAGTGAAGCGTGTTTATCGTCGAATGCTATTTTAATTCCTCTTGGGGTTCTGCTAACGGCTAACTTTGCTCTTTGGTCTGACTTAGAGCCACTAAGTCTGCGTGAACCGTTTTCCTGCAATGCACCTGCGGCCGGCACACAGCAGAAGCGGAGGGAGAGGCCTGGAAGGTGCGTGCGGAGATTACAGACGGGGGAACCGTGCTCGCGCATTGTTCTTTCTCGCCTCTCTCTTGCGTGGGAGAGGAAGTTCCACCTAACGTCAGTCACAATCAGCCAAGTGTTTCCCTAAAAAAACGCAATCGCGAAAATAAATCGGAGGTGCGCAACAACCGGGTCGCTTCCAGTTTTTTGCACTGATTTGCACTGACATTAAATGTATCACTACATATAGAAATATCAGAAATATTGGAGATAAAGTGCCACAATAAAATGACTTTATAAAGACTTTCAAAACATGTTTCAATGTGTAATGTGTTTGTATCTCTTGATTTCTATGTTTTTTGTTCTTTATGGTCAGCTTGTTACTCACCGCAATTGAAATTGTGTGATCACTTTGTGCATTTTTGTCAAGCACCTTTTAAAATGCCTCTTTGGAGTGCAGTTTCCTGCTAAATAACACAGTGTGCTTCATGGAAACATCCAAACAACCACATCACGTTTTCAATCTTTGATCGTTATTCATGCATTTTTTTTTCTATCATGCATCACGTAATCAGGGACAGTGTTAGAGAGAGTGTGCGTGGATTTAAGAAAGTGTGTAAAAGTCCTGTTCTTTATTTCCAACACTGAGTTGGAAGGAGTGAAGCACCCCAGTGCAACTCAGGCGTGATTTAATCTAAGGCCTGCATTTATATAAATGACTCCCCTTGCTTGTCAAATAGACTCACGTCAGTCTGATAGATGTGCTCGGGTCACAGCTTGCCCCCCCTCCATCAAACTCTTTGCTGTCTCAGTTTCAGACAGAGGCCAGAGTATTTTATTCACCAGTTCTAAAACACATTTTAAACTCCGCAAAGCCAAAGGGACACTTTCCACGCGGTCTTTTCTAGAAACCCGCTATTCGTCACATTCCGCAGCTCGTTCAATAAATCAGTTTTTCTTTTCTCCTCTCTCTCTCTCTCTCTCTCTCTCTCTTTTTTTTAACGCCTTTCAAGCCAATTACGCGTTCGCTTCCAGCGGCTCGCTTTCCCTCGCCAACGCGAAAGAGCAAATGACCGGCCGGCTGCCGCTGTGTTATTCACACTCATCATTCCAGTCATAAAAACTAACCATCATCCATGACTCGGGATCGATACCCCTTGCGCGGATTCAAATGGCTGCGCGAAACAGTTAATAGAACATCCCAGGGCTGGAGGCTGAACGCATTGATCCCCATGGTGTGTTTTCACCGGGGCCCAGATTGAGAATATTGATATCCCGGGTATGGATCCACGGCCCTGAGACTTTACACGGGACACAGATTGGCTCATGGCTGAATATGACTGAATATATTGCTTTGTGTGTCTTTTTTTTTCTTTTTTTCCCGGCTTTCGTTACGCAAGCCCCGTACTTTATGGAGCCGGTTTTGGCGCAAGCGGCGGCGGCGGCGGCGGCGGCCAACGCGGGCAAAGTCCAATGTCCGTGATTAATGGACTTCAGAAGTGATTGATTTGTCTCAGACTTCCACGACGGACAAAATGTTTCATTATATCAATCGATAGGAGCGTCTGGTCCCGACGGCGCAGCCTCATTATGAGCGGGGGGGCGGGGAGTGGGGTTGTGGCGGCGGCGGCGGCCGGGGTGGCGGGGGTGTTAATCTAACATTTCATCTGCGCTGTGTGATGAGGGCTATTAGGGAAGAAGGTTGGAGGATCAAAGTGGCTCTCAGAAGTCGTCCTCTCCGATGTTGCGTTACCAGGAAACCAAACAGTGGCGATAACAGGAAATGATTTCTCCGCCGTCTTCGCCTCCTTTCGCTTACGACAGGAGCTGACGTGGTGCAACGGGTGCAGGGCGGCCGAGAAACGCAGCGCGAGAGCGGCACTTTTTCGAGTCTGTCAAACTCCCCGGCGGGCGGGCGGGCGGCCGGGCGGCGATCGGAAAGTGGTGCCCCCGGTGAACGGGACTGACGCACAAACCGATGACAACGACCTCATGCGCTTCACGGGTTTTAGTAGAGATGAGATACAATGATTTGATGAGTGCAATGTGCAAAAAGGAGAAATAAAAGCTGGAAGACGTATGAACTCGGCTCGAAGGCCGAACGAATGAGGGAACAAGCAGTTAAAAGGTCGTGAAAAGCACGGCGTGTCATTGGGAATTATGGACGTGCTTCCAGCACTGTGCAGAAGATGGGAGACACACAGATCACTCTGCGATAACCGAAGCTCAAAAGGCGTTTGAACTGCCGAGGCTTTAATGGGCGTAAGCTGGGAGGCGACTCGTTGAGAACACGAACAGGAAGGAAGTGGGTGCAATCTGACGACACAGTACCGTTGACATGGACTCTGTTTGGATCAAAGACAAAGCTAAACCACCTCCCCCGATCCGATTGACATTTGGAACCGGTCAACTTCACCGAGGCTAAGTGTTCCCTTGATGCAAATTGTAATTGGGTGACTGTTTAATCCGATTCCTCAAGGTTCACACAACCGCACCTTGTGTCAAACGAGCGACTCGCGCAACGCGGCCTTGCTCATCCAGAAGACGTCCACAAAGGCGTACTCATTGGTCAGTGGTAACAATCACTAATTGTGCCAGCTGTACATCATCGCCCAGAAACGTAATCGCTTTCAGCGATAACACAGTTTCTTCCGCTTCGCCTGAAATATCAATCCGCGGGGGTTCAAGTCCTAAACTGTACATTAAACATTAATCGCTCGTGTTACCACATCACTGACTCGACGCAATTGCTTCGGTCATAAACGTGTTTCTCCTTCTTCACTGGAAACTACCTGTGCTCTAGAGTCCCAACAAGATTCAACTCTTGGTCTGTCATCTTGAACTTGTATTTCCCCCCTCGTCAGATTTTCACAATAACTTCCTTATAAAGACCGAGCAACGTACTTCCTTTATTCCTCACCGTCACCTGCCTGAGTCATTTTCGGAATTTATTTATTTTTTTTAAGCAAGTTGACTGTGCTTCCTCGATAAATATTCAACAAGGCGCTCAGTGACGAATGGCTAATGTAACAAGGCCGACTCCTCCGGAAGATGCGCATCTCTGGAAGCCTCCGAGCACCACGCAGACCTGCCCGTCTGTCACGTCACAATCCAGATAACCGAGAGAGCGTCTCTCGACCCCTCCATCGTCTGCCGTGTTTTTTTCCGCCAGCGACTCTGGAGACGTTCACCAACGAGAGGGGAGGGGAGGAGGATCACCAAAGCCTGGTGCTCAAACTCCCCCCAAAAAAAAAAAAACTCGTCTGGAATTTGGCTGCGGGGCAGATGGGTATCCTTTCCACAGGAGGGAGAGTGCGGAATGTGTTCTGTTTTCGAGGAGGGAGCGTTACGCGTTGAGCGAGTGGTGGTGGCGGCGGCGGCGGTGTGCGCTTTTGAAACGGTGCCAGACTCTTACCCCCCCCCAACCCCCGCCCCAGCCCCCAACTCCTCCAAACATCATTGGCTGAGAGACGTACATGTGGCGTAAACACATGGGAGCCGATGAAAACGCGAGTCCCACGCTGAGATGGCGGCTGGAGCACAACTCAAAGTAAAACAGTCATCCAAAAAAAATAGTCTGAATGTATAAACTAATTGAACCAAGGGTCAGCAAACAGTATCGTTCAGGTGCAATATGGCCATATAGGCTAATCAGCTGAAAGCAGCCCAGGAACTGCCTCGCTCGCCGACTTAAAAGGGAAAAAAGTGAAAGAAATATGTGAACAAATCATGACATCATATTTTCCAGCGTTAGTCATCCTCGAGGCTGTGCAAGACGATTCCCCAGATGGAGAGAAGACACTGATGGCGGAGCGGGGGAGGAGCGCAGCCAACACCACTGATCTTGACAGATGTGAGGACGGATTCGTGTGATGTCACAAGGCAGACCCGACTGAGTCCGACTGACACGCTTATCGCATCATCACACCGACTGGGTGATGAAGGCCGGAGGGTTTGCGGCTGCGCAAATGTTCAAAGCAACATTGTCACCTTCTACCCTTGGACTTATGCATTGATCGCTTTACTGTTTTTTTTTTGCCCAAATCAACTTTTCACAGTGATTTGGTTCAGCTTTTTCGTGACTTCTCAAAATCATACGGAAAAGTTAAGTGTGGCAGCAGTTGCAGGATGGGCCCATTGAGGCTTTTGGTGAGATTTGATTTCCAAAAAAAAAAAGCACTGACGTCTCATCAAGAAATGGCAAAGGGAGGTATGTGTTTTGGTATTTCAGTTATTTTTGATTGTTGCCATTTCCATCTCATCCCCCAGAAATCTAATCGCTTCACCCAAAGAACATCTTTCTTTTACTTTGCCTTAAAAAAAAAAAAACATACGCAAATCTAGATTTGATATTCTAAAAAAAAAAAAGGCTCTACTCAACTCTATGAGTTAATTTCACCCTTATGACTTTTCAAATTTCATTTTGATTTGAATATGCTCTTCCAGTTTGGCCCTGGGTTCCTCTTTTTTTTTTTTAAATCCATATCACCGTGCTCAGTGTTTTATTCCTCCCCCAGAAGAGGCAGTAATAGGCAAAGCTCAACGCGGTACAGTATCTAACAGGGAACAAGCAGTTCTGTTTTGCTAAAAAAAAAAAAAAAAAAAAGTAACTCTTAAGCATCTGCCTTGTTTTTTTTTTTTTTTTTGGGCAATTAGGACCAAAGTTTTAATAAATCCCACCCACATTATAAAGATTAACTCAAACCGAGTGCAGCTATGCAAACATGCAACATGGCCGGAGTTTGAGCTCTTCTATTAGCCGGGCCGGAGTGTTTACCGAACTTTGCGGAACATCCCCTGGCGTCCTCAGGGGAGCTCCGTCTTCACCCATTAAGACGGCAAAGGGTTGGCGGAGATTTCCATCTCTAACGATATGCATTTCTAAACACTGTATAAGCATTGTGCATTATTCATCGGGCTTATTAGGGGAGGTGGACTTTGGGTTATTGCAAATCAGAGGAGCAAATATTAACCCATAACATTAGCATAAGAATGAGTAAGCCGCTCATTGAATGACTTGCACCGGAACCGGTTTCGCCAGGAACATGCCATGTCGCTCCATAAGTTGGACAAACACCGTGAGGTGGAATTGAATTTGCGAGACATCTGGGTTTTTTTTTATTTTCGCCCCCCCCGCGCACAATATCCTGCCGTAGCTCCTTCGTCGCGCTAAGCGCTTTTCGGAGCTCACCCGCCGACGCGTGGCCGCGCTACGCCGCGAAACCCGGCGCGTGTACATTTGACAAACCGCCGCGGTAGTGGAAGACATAAACAAAGACATTTATGGCGCGCTTTGCCTCCCCTCCCCCGCTACCAAACTGCACATGCCGATACATATGTTTCCCTGTTTACGATGTCTTGGCATTGATTCATTCCCGACGGAGATCCGTGACACTTCGGAAACAGATTGTCTCCGTATGGCCCGAGGTTATATTGCTTTGTGTGCGTGCGTGCGTGTGCGCAACCTTCCTCTAATGCACTTGCTCAATACCGTTCAGTTCCCCCACCGAGACGGCTGCTGCTACATGCTACATGCCCCGATACAGATGTCTTCAACACGGGGTGCTCTTCCCAGTTTTCCCTCCCGCCCGTACACAACGCCTGCAAAGTCCTCGGCATTTTAAATGGCTCTCGAATTACATTACTGAGATAATAAAGCCAGTGTTGCGCTCAGTTGTCTCAGTGATGTTCAATTTGGCAACGCAGTGTTACGCGCGCACGTCCATCAGGTCCTCGGCGGGAGTCATCAGACTTTCGTCATCTGGCTCGGGGTTCAGCGTCTTCGTCATCTGAGCGGTCGTCACGCAACTCAACTTTCCTCGACCCCGCTTGCGTAACCTCGTGGGTTCGTGTGTTGCCGCGTTTGGCCCTATTTATAGTATTAGCAGAAGAAGGCGCTTGAGGTGTGAAGTGTGAAGAGTTCCTGTTTTTTATCGTGTGCGCATTTTGTTCCCCCGCGAACAAACTGCAAGCGGAGCCAATGGGCAAAATGACAAATTCCCGAATTTTACAAAGTTGCAACATTTGGGTTTCCGCCGCAGCTGCTTCCGTTTGAAAGGTGGACAGGTTTATTGGCGCGTCACGCTCCCAGCGTCATTATCCAAGTTTAAAGACAATGAAGACAAGGCTTCGCTCAAGTGTTGCTCATGCTTTTCACTCTCAGGTGACATAAGTTGTGACAATAGTTTTGACTGGGGAGAACTGACTCACACTTCCTCATTCTTTGCCTTTTTACTGTGCCAAAAGGTCAGTCATGAGAAAAACTTGTGCTTTAACCAAAACAAAAAAAACAAACAAACAAAGACATGGCTTTACGGCTGTCTTGTCATTTGGTTTTTTTTTTTTGTTTTTTTTTAACCCCCAAAGTGGGTCAGGCATAGTAATGGGCCGGCTGCATCGTCTCTCGTCTGGTCCTTTGGAACATTGATTAAACTCTGCCTCAGTTTTTTTTTCCGTTAACCTGTGCAGGGAGGCAGAAGACACGGCATCGCTCAGGAGGGAAGAAAGGTAAAAGTGGGGCGGCGTGGTGCGAGGGAGGATGGGGACAAAAACCGTATTTTCATGTCGGCTGACTTGGAAGATGCATTTCCAAATGTAGGAAGGTTGACCGGAGGGCATGACATTTATATCTCAGTGGAGCGAATTCACCTGAACGTTGGTTGTTAAAAAAAAATATATATATAGGGCTGAAAAAAATTTGGGATAAAATTTTTAATCGCGATTAATTGCATTTGTGTCCTGAGTTAACTTGCGATTAATCGCAAATTAAGTGCAAATTTTTTACCCTGCTCTTTATGTAACTTGACAAAGTATTTATTGTGTTTCTTATACTCTATTAAAAATTGGTATATATATAGATATGTATATACATATATATATACACAAATATATGTGTGTGTGTAATATATGTATATAGCTACCTGAAAATGAGCCGTTATTGCTGCATGTTTACACTGCAAGCGTATGGTCTTACTTCCAATGCGATCTGGAAGGAATAGGTATGTCATCATTAGATGTGTTTAGCTGTAAAGTAAAGTATATTGCTGTTCCAATACCAATAATTTTGTTTTTTTTATAATCAATGGCTCCTCGAGGACAGGTGATGGATCGTCATGGCGCGCGCGCACCCGCGCACCCGCACACCCACACTAACGATTCAAATTTCTTCAATAACAGCCCGGCGCCATATTGTTTGTCCTTGCCACGTTTCGGCACATCTATTTCCCATCGAGCACTATCCATCATTCCCCGGTCAAACATGTTTCATGTGAGCACACATAATGCGGCCATAAAAAGACGGATGCCGCGGTGCATGAGAAGCAGTAGATAATACCCCCCCCCAACCTATTTTTTTCCCCTGCCCTTCTGGACTTGAGGGGATTTGTCACTTTTGTTTGCACGCCGAGCAGCAAAGTGCATCAGCGAGGACGGCGGCGGTTCGACGCGGAGCGCGGGCGGGCGGTCGGGCAAAGAGCAATAACGGGCGGGAAGGCGCGAAGAAGGGGAGGAAAAAAAGAAGCCTCGCCTGCGTCATCCGCCGCGGCGGAGAGCGACAGGAGGGTTGGCGTACGGCCGTCACTGCCGGTGCCACCGAGGAGTTTTGCACAAAGGAGTTGTGACGATAACGCCGTCGAGGGCTTCACCTCACGCCGCTTCTCCGCCATTTGGACTATGACCTGGGACAAAAAGCCGCTTCCCGGCGTGAAAAGGGGCCTTTCCGTTGAGCGGATGTCGAAAGAAACAGGAAATGCTATTCATTTTTCAAAACGTACACTTTGTCCGCAGGTACTGAAGGGTCGCCGATTTGTAAGCCCCCTTCTTTTTCTCTCGCCGCCGGAGCCAGGTGGCATTTCTCGACACAAATGAATCCGGCCATCAGCCGCGACGCCGTGGAGAGGCTGAAAAAAAATAAATAAATAAAAATAAATGAATAAAAGACACAGTGCTCGTCCGAGCATGGCTTCTCTAAATAAATCATGGCCGTCGGAGAACAAAAGCCGGCCCTCGCCGCCCCACGGCGGTTTGATCTTCGGAGCTTGTTTAAAAATCTCTTTTTAATGCGCTAAGACCTGCGAAATGTATCAACCGGGCTGCATTAAACTCAGCTTAACATTTGCGCGGGTCGTGAAGGAGCCGTTAATTCCTCATTTGTTCTGCGGGGGAAAGGACACTCAGGTGCGGCGAGTTAATCTCTATTAGCCGACGAGAGTGTGAATTGGCGCTAATTAGCTGACTTTCAAACTTTCGAGACAAGGCAGCCGAGGCGCAAGATGAAAGACGTCGCGTCGTGCGTTTTTTCGTGCGATTAATTCGGACTGTTTCATTTTCTTTCAAATTGTGTCGCGTTTAATCCGCGCCGCACATGGCGCAATTTTCATTCGCTTCGATTTCGATTATTTTCAATGCGTTCCGAAAGCATCGAACAACACATCGAACAACACATACGTCATCAATACATTGCTGTATGCTGTATGTGCTGTATATTATAGCACGCTATATATAACAAAGTCTACAATTTTCCTTTGGAACAAACAAACCTCTTCTTCGGATGGTGGCACAGCAAGACACGCAAGTCCCCCAAATTGTCCCACTGTCATCTGGCACTTTATTCGGAACCATTGACGAAATGTGAGGTCTTGTACGAGATGAGGAAACTCCCTCACCGCTGAAGATCCAGGACGACTCCATTACCGTGGATTGCCGGCTATACAGTTTTTTTTGTTTTTTGCCGTCAAAGAAAGTTTTCAGTCGTGAAACTTTTATTTATATAAATGGTGAAAAAAGCAGCAGCTGGTCTCATATGGTTTTGATGCAAAATAAATTGCCTACCAACATCCAGTTTATTCTTAACTGACCTGTTAAGGCCTTAATAGCAAATGCGGTTTTGTTGCCTTTCATAAGGTTGTAAAACGGTGAAAATATAAATAAAAATGAAAAAAAAACAAAACTGATTATCTGAGCTGTCTGTGAAATTGAGAAACCGAGCCGGAATTGACCTCATGTTGCTGAACTAAATTCAAATCAGACCCCCTTAAGTGAGGGCAGAGCTGGTCAGCTGTCCAATTGTCCTCTTCTGCTCACTCTCAATCGTCTGCACAGAACCCCCCAACGGTATGGTCGATTGATCCGCCCTGAAATCCGTAACTGTCGGCCCCAAGCTAGCTGCCGTTGCCGGGGAAAGAAGTTTGTGGTAACAAGACTTATAGAGTTGGCCTTTCATCTTTTAAAAGGAAACCGCATTGTCTCCCTGTGACATTGACTTCTCTGTCAGTTTAATCAGCTCTTTTCTGACAAAAGGTCACCGGGAAATATCTGAAACCGGACCTGGAATATTGGCCAATTTGTGAGAAGTCGGGAAAAAAAAGGGGGCCACCCTTAAATATTTTTGCTCCGGATTGTTGAGCGCACGGCCGTTAACCTTTCCAAAAAAAAAAAAATCTAATCAGAATTTGACAAATAGGGGCCTGGCATTATGTGCGCCATTGCTCACTGCGGATTAAGAAAACCAGAGGCCTCTTTTTCAAGCAGGCTTGGGAAGGGGAAAAAAAACCAAACAAACGAATCAGAAACAGAACAGCGAGTACAGTCAGAGGTAAACTGAATCTGGGTCAGGTCCAGTTCTGCTGCCAAGGCTGTTAGCGCTTATTATCGAGCAGTGCCACGGCCTCTCTCCGCCTCGCCTTCCGCCTCGCCCGCCTCTCTCGAGTTCGCGCAGCCCGTATTGACCACGCGCTCGGGGGAACACGGCTTACAAAAGTCCCTCATTAGAAGTTTGGGTTTCTCTCTCGGCGTTACGGGAGGAGGTGGGCTATCGATTGCCGCGAGATCGCTAACTGGAAGAAGGGGGGGGGGGGGGGGCGAAGAAGCACTTCCCATTGGAGCCGGCTGGGGCTCATCTGGGAGGGCTGCTGCTGGCAAGCTCGGAGAGGATTCCACATCTGCTGGTCGTTGGACCTGGGGCGGCGGCGGCGAGTGCGGCGCGCTCCTTTCCGAAATCGGGATACACGCGCGGGGAAATCTATAGATGGTTAATTACAAAGTCATGCCACTGCTGTGGAATTGAACACTCGGCATCATTACAAAGTAATGGGCACATTAGCGGGAAGCGCGCCGCGGCGATTTCCTCCCCTTGTTTGCGGCCGAGCGTCAACGCGACGCCGCCCGATGAAATCGCGCTAAAGAAAAAGAAAAAAGAAAAAACGGTTATTATATCCGAAAAACGCCCCCCGCACGTACGTTCTTGCGTTTTCTCTCCGCTTTGTTTCCGAGAACAAAGGCAACGCCGCTGAAAAAAAACCGAGAGCGCAGCGCCACGGATGGCTCGTCCGCTTGAAAGTAAATCCTTTATTGTGCTTACCAAGCTCATTTGGATGCCATTAATTCAAGGAGGCCCTTTTTACATCTCCCCCCCACAATGGCCAATTTGTACGCGAGATAGTGAAATATGCCTTGACTCACATCTATTCTCTCCATCTGTAATGTAATTACCTCATATGCTGCCACCGTCGTGAGGACGACCATAAATATTCATGCGAATCCGGCGACTCACGGAAGGGGACATGTGCCCCATCAAGTCCAAAGTGGCATATGTGCATTATATATATATATATATATATATATATATATATATATATATATATATATATATACATATAGATATATCCCTGAGTCTGTGTTTGTTGCAGGATGTGAAGCCCTCTGCTGTACTTACCGCCGACCGTCAGAGACAATGGATATAGTTAGTGCAGAATAAGGTCCACTTAAATTGGCTCATCAAATCGGATGGGGCAAAAAAAAAAGAAAAAAGAGTGATGGGTTTGCAAATGCAGGGATGAAAGGCTTGCAGCCTGCTTTCATTGCAAACTCTCAAAGCAGTCTTTGCTTTTTCGCTCGGGGTTTGTTTTTTGTCTTTTTTCCGCAGAAGGTTCGCCGAGCCCCACTCCATCGACGTGGATCGCCTTTAATCAGCGCGCGAGGATGGGCCCGACTCTGCCGTGCGTCCCCCCCCCCCCCTTGCATGAAAAGCCGCCACCTGTTTTGAAAGACGACGCTGGTGTTCACTCACCATTACAAGATGCTGGTCGGAGCATCTTTGTTTCCTGGCAATCAAAGAGTTCTCTGATTCCTCTTCCGGACGCCCCGCAGATGAACATGGAGCGGTGATGTGGCGACGCCGCTTTGTCGCGCCTCGCTGCAGTTAGTGTGTCACTGCTCAATTGCAAGTCAAACTGAACGCAGTGTTGTTGTTTTTTTGTTTTTTTTTGCTTGGTTTTTTATGGAGCCGTGGCTCAGTTGGTAGAGCGGCTCGCGAATCGACGATCGAAGGGGTTGGCGGTTCAAATCCCGGCTCCAACCGTCCACGTGTCGGAAGTGTCCTTTGGCAAGACACTGAACCCGAAATTTCTCCCATCGGTGTGTGAGCGAATGGGTGAATGAGAGGCCATTGTAAAGCGCTTTGGGCGACCGCGAAGGTGCCGGTAAGCGCTATGTAAAGCGCAGTCAACTCACCATTTAAGCAAGAGTTGTACAATTCTAGATTAGCGGGGAATACAGTCCCTTCATAATCACGGCACTCTCTCGGTAAGCCTTCGGACCCTGAAGACTTAAAGTAAGGACTGTTGGGGTTGAGTGGGGCGGCACGTCATACTGGCCAGACCCACCGACCTTGCCAATTGTCCTCGGCCGTGGAAGGTACGGCGCCTCGCCTCATTATCGCCACTCCGCCGTCTATTCATCTTTCCCAAATCGCCGCCACCTGAGGCCAAAGGGCGCGAGGACCACATGCCCAGTCCACTGTCTCTCGACGAGGGGATGTGGACAAGGCTTTGCTGTCGTCGCCGCAATCACAGTCCCCCATAAACTGTGATTCCCAACCCGGCCTCGGGGCGAAACTCGGGGGTCAGCGTGAGGCTAGTTTAAGCCAGTTTTGTGGGCTATTGCTAATTTGTCATTCTCTCTTTACTCCTGTAACCGCAGCCACCTGCTTTGGCCAATTACGACCGACATAGTATTAACAATGTGGCTCATAGCGTTATATTGTATTCATTTCCGCTCTTCCACCCCCCCCCCAGAGCTTCATTCCAGGGGGAACAATTGGCAGGAAGAGCCTGGTACGGCTTCACATTTGAAATGCCCTGAGATGGATTTGTTACGATGAGGCGTTAGAGATGTAAAAAGGGCTTTTGACGTTTGTAATGAAATACCTTGTCAGCTGGGGGAAAGGAAGAACCATGTGACGCGCACAGTCCGTCAAAGCCCCAAGAGGGGACAAAGAACTGGAGAGAGACTGAGGGACTGTGAGACAAGCCGCTGCAAAACACATTAGCTCATGTGGCAGCTTATTGTTCAATACGGAAGGATTTTCTCGATTGGACAACGTGTTTCACTTTCCACGAAACTGCCCCCGCTGATGTCAAGATTTCCTCAATTAGAGAGACAGAGCACTTTGCAAATGTCCAGTGACGAATCTATTCACAATGTGGTTTGCAGCATCGCAGCAAGCCTGCAAACCATCCAGGCTACTATTTTAAAGTTTACGCCCTCTAGTCGAAATAATAATAATAATAATAATAATAATAATAATAATAATAATGATAAAGAACGCTTAAATGATACATCTCACATCTTGAAACAATCCATTTTTTTCATGTTTAAATACACATATGCATTTATTACATAGTAATAAAATCAGTGGAAGTGGAAAAATGAGATCTGAGCCAACTTCTGTGAATTTCCTCTAGACAACTCGAAATCCTCTCAGATCCCAGATGTGTGTGTGTGTGTGTGTGTGTGTGTGCATGTGTGTGTGTGTGTTGTGTGGTGGAGTTGTCGGCGATGGCCGACCGTTCGAACCAATCCGAGTGGAAGATTTTTTTGGGGGGTGGGGGGGGACTGACTACAGTCACACACTGATTCATCAAATCCTCCTCAAATCCACGGTGGTTGCAGGTGCGTTTGCCGTGTCAGGACTGGTTGGCGTGCTGCCGTCCGTGCGTCTGCCCGGCTTACGTGCGGAGGCGGCTTTGGCTAACGTCGGTTCTTCTAGCCTTAGCGCTAACTCTCGGTTTCGCGCAGCGAATTTGTCCGACTGATGAAAAAAAAAAACCCACCGCCTCAACTCAGTCTGAATTAAAAGGCGGGGTGGGGGGGGGGGGACTGTTCATATTGCTCCTCATTTGCAGCGCCTTGTAAACACGTGCCTCTGAGAAATACGGCGGCGGCACATTCCGGCGGCCGCGACCAAATTGCGTCGGCAAACGATTAATGCTCATATGCGTGGCCTCCACTTGACCATGACACAAACTAATGGATAGCAGAGGAGGAGGAGGAGGAAAAGAAATGTATAAATCTGACGAAATCTTTGCTGCCTTTCATTTTTCAGGGCTAATGGCTGTAGCATTAACAGCTGCTAGTCGCCGTCTTACAGCTATTTATTACCACCCATGTTATCCAAGTCTGCCATTTTTTTTTACTACCAAAGCACTATAAATCAGCCGGGGCAAGAAGGGGCCTGCCACAAGCCTGCTTCGGGGGAGGGGGGGGGTATGGAGCAGCGTGAGGGGCCGTGTCACACAAGCCCGAGCTTAAAATCCCATCTGACACGTAGCGCCTCAAAGTCAGTCGTAACTTGCCTTAAGCCCCCGCGGGCCAGCAAGGTTGGATAATGGCATTGTTGTCACGCTGACACAATGCCTGCGTTGCTCCGCGCGCGCGCGCGCACACACACACACACACACACACACGCGCTTGCTAGGGCTCGGCCGCCGATGCCTTCAATTCTTGCCTTCTCACCCCCTGGAAATTACACCCGGATGTGCGCGCCTGCCAGACAAGGGAACCGGTGGCGGAGCGAGAAGATCGAGGTCCTGCAGTGATCAAAGAACCCGTAAAAAAAAAAAAAAAAGGCTACGCAATGTAGCTCGTTTAAAAACTGAGCCGCGAGTGTGCGTCTGTTGCCGACCGGAGGAGCAGAAGAAAGGCCGAGGCCGTGTCTCAGTTCGGGGTCTGCATGCATTTGAAGGCCAGTTGCGTCGTCGCACTGCGCGAAGGCTTGTCCCAATCCCCCCAAAATCCGAAGGACGCTCCAAATGCGCCCTCGAAATGGCGCCCTACTTTTAGCCCGTTCGAAGGCTACACCGCTGCTATCCTCCGCGCCCTTCGGCATCCCAGGGTGCTTCGCGTGCTGCTGCAAAGCACCCTGGGATCCCGGGAAGTCGAGCTAAAATTGCGGCATCTGCTGGCAAAGACACGACGTATAAATTGAAGTATTCAAATGTCACGTAAAATATTGAGTTTTCATCGTCTATTTTTCATTTATTTGAACATGGTTAGCTCGATGCTATAAAAACGTCACTTCCGGGGGTCGGCCAGCAGGAGGGAACGGCGGTGACGCAACCAGGGAATACGCCGAAGGCTAGACCGGGCCCGGACTTCCCGGCCCCCCCCCCGTGCGATTGGTTTTGCTGCCGACGTGGCAAAATTAGAAGGTTTATACGAATGCCACGGCGAGACAACGGCAAGGGCTAGCGTTTCCCCCTAGCCCGGCCTCCCGCGCGCCGCACGCCGCATTCAGTTTCCTAGCGGCTCGGCTAAACGTGCCAATGGAGGTGCTCCATAATTCATGAGGGTGGGGGAAACAGCAAGATGAATCTACGGTCGCTTATTTGTGTCACGCCCCTCCAACCCCTTCCCTCGCCGACGCACTTTCGTCGGAATGCTAACGCGCGCAGACAAAAAAGGCTAAAAAGAGGAGCCGGAAACCTGGACGGCGACCCGAGGTTAAAACAACAAGTTCAAATGCGTTTTTTGGTGCGACGGCGGGGGTGGGGGGGGCGAATCTAAAGCGGAATGCTAATGAGAGGCGCCAAGGCGTGAACAGATGTTGCATTAATCGCTGCCATTTGAATTCCCCACCACTTTCTTATCTCCGTAATTAAGTAATTAACAGTTCTGGGACGGGCTGAGCCCTGCCGCTCGGACTACAGGACACAGCGGAGGGGGAGAAAATAATAACGGCGGATCGCTCAACCGTTTGGGAGGATTTTGGGGCAAAACCGCCGCCTGGTAATCAAAGATTAAAAAGGTAACGAGTGAAGAAATGGATACGCGGAGGGCCGGGAGCAAACAGTCGGAGCCCAGTTTTTACATCGCGCGCACGCACATCGTCGTCAGAAGAAGAAGAAGGAGAAGAAGAAGAAGAAGAAAAAAAAAAAGAAAAAAAAAATGCCACGGGCGCTTTCACACACTTAAAAATGTGTCGACCTGGCCTGTAAATCAACAACCGACAGGACGGAATTTATCACGCGCGAATTCCAGCTCCGTCGCTCCGGGAGCCGGCGGCACTTTGCCACGGCGGAGCGCCGTCATTATTCCGGATCGCCCGCCCTCCCCCGTTTGACATTCCGAGTTAAGCTGGAATTGCGGAGTTGTTGTGCCGTGATTGAGCTCGGGCTTGTGTTCGGGCCACGGCCCCGCGTGTGTGCATTGCAATTGAATAAGAGTCTTCTGTTCGTTCGTTCCTTAAAAAAAAGAAAAGAAAAGCAATTTCACACAAGTGCCAAGATCATTGGAGAAACCCCCGCCCCCTCCTTTTTTATTTTTTTTTCTTACAGATTCTTGGAGAACTTGGAGAAATCTGACACATCATTGTGCCCTCGTGACATCACAAAGGGTTCATCCCCCAACGGGAAGAGACAAGCGTCACGCGGACTGCACGGATTAGACCACACGGCTGAAGTGATTTTTGCAGGAAACGAGACCTTTTAAGCATGGATGCATTATTAAAAGATTCAGGAATTAATTGGGTGAGCTGTAATTACTCTTGCGGGTCAGCTAGCCACGAGGATTACTGCTCTTAGATGACGACAAAACAACAGAAATCTGATGAGTGCAGCTGTGCCAGTGCAAATACGTTTGACGTGTGCCACACACACACACACACACACACACATAGGGGACACACACCTAGACGTACGCACAGTCGCATGGGCCGGCAAGACTTCAGAGTTAGTTCAGCAACTCTGCTGCTGCAAACCCCTTGAATGCACTTGATTTGAAAAAACTTTATTGAAAAAAAAATAATAATAAAATAAAAAAAGCTAAATCAAATCGAAATGAAGTAAAATACTGCTTTGCATAGAATACACACTGATTATATCTTGGTTGCTTTTCTGTCCGCAACGTGCATAGCAAGTACGCAGATAGGCCATTATCATGTAAAGCTAGCCGCTTGGACCAGCAGCTCTTAGCTAACTGGCTAACGTGGCCCTTGGTTGAAAAACAAAAAGGTCAGACAGCGCCGTTTTTTTTTTTTTTTCCTGAGTTGTTTTCTATCAACCCAACTGAAGTCTCGCCGTTTCCATGACCACCCCCGCTGATCTGATTCAGATGGCTTCTCCGGCTCCATGTAAGGCTGTGTTCACCTGACGCCGCCTCGGTTTACAGTAATTTATTGGATCTTCCGCGGCGCGCTGTTAAAGTTAACGAGCGCGGTGGTCAAACCCGGTTTTGGACGTTTGTAAGGTTTGCGCGAGGCGTCACGTCGCGGAGTGGAGGACGGTGGATGGATGGTGGGTGGTGGTGGGTGGGTGGGGGTGTACACACGGAACAGCTGCTGATGTATCGCCCTACCTTGGCCTCTGTGGACTTATAGAAAATGCATCTTTTCTTTGATCTGCTTAAGTTGTTTATAATGATTCTCTATTAGTGGCACAGTCATTACTCCCCCCCCCCCGCCTCCCTCATGGGAGTGAGGCCTGCCCACCCCCTCTCTCCACACACACACACACACACACACTCTATTCATCCCTGCCACCAGCAGCATGTCTGGCTGATTTAAACGAGGCAAGTATCTCACAGCGGCCATACATCAAGCGCTGTTTGTTCCCTCTTTTCTCTCTCTCTCTCGCCACTGCGGCCATTTGCCGTCCGGCACTTTGTCACGTAACAATCCAGCCCCCAGCCCCCACACCCGGACGGCGACGGAGAGCACTTCCAACCGGCCAACCAACCGGCGCGGGTTAATCCCCCGGCGATAATGGACTGGACTGGGCCGGACCGTGTCGCCGAGCGTGTCCCTTTGATTCGGAGGCCTTGTTCCAATCTGGCTTCAATCAGCGCTTCGGCTTTCTGGTGGGGGGTGGGCGGGGGAGAAGGGGGGGGTTTCTTCGCTTCAGATGAGCGATCGGCGGGAGACAAGCGGCCGTGCAGCGCGCCCCGGGTTTCGACGGATCGCGCGGGGCCCCGAGGTGAAATGTGCATTTCGTACCAAATGCACTTTCAAACTTTATTTTGAAATCACACACACACAAAAACATACTCCTTTATATCAGGGGTTCTCAACTGGTGGAGTCTCTTTCCCCTCGCGATGAAGTGGCAACCTAAAATCATTCCACAAAGAATAAACACGCTAGCGCACTTTCGACCATGTCTAGTCAATAAACTATGAAATGATTGAACGGAATTGTGTGTCCTGCCCTACATTTTCTCGTTGAATATACACATATAACTCTATCTAGCTAGCTAGCTAGCTAGCCGTTCCGCAGCTATTTGCAGCGCTTCCGCGGCCGGTGTGAACCAGGCGTTAAAAAAAAAATCAAGGAGTTTGAGCTAACTTCAACCTAATATACAATATGTATATTACATATATATATATATATATATATATATATATATATATATATATATATATATATATATATATATATATATATATATAATGTAAATATATACATGTATATAAATAAAAATAAATGCCCCCACAAACAAAACATGACAAAACAGCTCCTCGACCCACTTTTGGGTTGCGGCCCACCAGTTGAGAAACGCTGCTTTCCATAGATTACACACTGATCATATCTCGGTTGCTTCTCTGTGTCTGCAGCGTGCGTGGCAAACGCCCAGGTAATGCCATGATCGGCTACAAGCGCTCGTCACGGCGTTTGATCGCGGGCGAGACGCGCGGACGGCGAGCCTGGCAACCTGCCGCTCAGTGAAGAGGCGGCGCACTCGGGCCCCCGGAATCAAAAACGGCCACGACCGCCGCCGCCTCCCTCGGTCAGAGACGGCGTCAGACATTCAAAGAGGGGACAGCCGGGAGGTTATTGCCTTGTCGCCGAGCGTTTTTCGCCGCCGATAAAAGATGAAAAAAAGGGAGGAAGAGAAAGACGGGATAACCTTGCCTCTCGCCTTTTTTTTTTTTTTTTTTTGCCCCCCCCGCCAACGCGCTGACCCGGGTTACTTCTGCCTGATGTATGACGCGGCGTCACAGAGCGCGCGGCACATTTATTAGACTGCGCGATGATAAAAAAGATAGTACGGCCGGGTGGCGTGCGGGTGGCGGGGCGATGGATGAGGCTTGAATTGGAGCCCACACGCGCAGAGAGACGAGGTCCCCTGCCCGCCTGCCCGCCCGCCTGCCCTCCCGCGCGCGCGCACCTCCCGACGCTAATGTCATAAAGCAGGCGAGAGGCAAACGCTCCCGGGGAATACAAATGCCGCCTTTAAGTTGGAAATGTGGCGGCCCCCGAGACGTGCCGCCATATTGAGGCGAGGGGCGGAGAGAAGATTTAGGGGTCTTTAGCAGATTCATCTCTGTCACCGTTGCTGGCATTGTGGAGGCGCAATTTAGATGGTAAATACACCCGGGGAGCCATGCATCATCTGGCTGGTGGGGCCCCCCCAACTTTTCGGAGATTTATGCTAAATAAACGGTCTGGCCGCGTCATCTTTTAGTTCTCATTTCCTTCAACGCGGGGAGTGAATCTGGAAGCTCATCATTCAGCGAGGACTCGCGGGACGAAATGCGCTTAAGGTGTTGGATGGAAGTGCTCAAAGGTCAGCGGCTGGGAGACGAGCGGCTGGAGGATGAGTCCAAACGGTAGTTTTCTCGGAACGAGGACCTATTTGTATTTAAATTACAGCACATGAGCAGCTTCTTTATTTTATTTTTTTTAAATTGCCGCCTCTATTTTATTTGGAACCATATTACTTTTAACTCTGTTTCGTGTCAGGTCTCCCACTGGCCCGATTGGGCTCTTCTGTTGATTGTTTCTATTAGTTCCCCCTCACCTCGTGTATGCAAACTCGGTGCTTCCCTGTCTTGTGCCAGTTCATCTTGTTCTCTGAGTCACAAAATATGCAATTTCTTTCATGTCGTGCTCTCTGTCAAGTCGGTTTCTATTTCATGTTGTGCTGCTCTGGCGATAGCCATGGTAATTTGTCATGGACTTTGTCATGCGCTCGCCAGCTAGCTAGCTAGCTAGCTAAGCTAAACAGAGGGCTAAATATACCTAATATACCGAGCTCTATTTTACATCTATATCCATAACAAGGACCTGAAAAGCACAGCACATCTTTACACATCTTTGCAGAAAAACAAAACGTCAACAGCTAGCTAGCTAGCTAGCTAAGCTAAACAGAGGGTTAAATATACCTAATATACCGAGATCTATTTTACATCTATATCCATAACAAGGACCTGAAAAGCACAGCACATCTTTACACAAAAACAAAACATCAACAGCTAGCTAGCTAGCGTTGTTCAAGACTGCGGACGTCGACGCAAGCTAACAGGGCCAAACCTCTCCGACGACGCTTCGGGCTAAAAAAGAAACCGCTCAGATTTCACGGCACATTTCCCCTCCCAGCATTTCTGCAGCTTAATTGAACAGATTCCAGTCCGGTCGGGCTCAACCGCTGCACGCTGCTGAATAATGCAAGAGGGCGCATGGTGAGGCTCGTGCGAAACCCTCCTGGTTTCCACACCACCCCCCCCCAAGTATTACGGCGCAGAACACACACACTCCGTTGATGAGTCACATGTGGCTCAGCAGGAAGTTGAAGGGGCTCAAATCAATGTAATGACACTGCGGGGGCTTTTTTTTCTTCTTCTTGTGGCTCTGTGTATTCATAGCTCAGGGCCCAGTGATGACCCTGAGTTGTGTCGGTGCACACACACGGTTAATAACCTGAGCCCCGTCCCCCCTGCACAGTGTCGCGCTTTGTCAAACAAGCGTGGAGTATTTGCATAAGTAATAATATTCCGAGCAAATGTGTGAAGATGTGCTGTGCTTTTCAGCTCCTCGTTATGGATATAGATGTAAAATAGATGTCAGATAAATTAGGCATATTTAGCCCTCTGTTTAGCTTTCCGCTAACGCCGATGCACATTCTCCATGTTTGGAAGAGGAGGAAACACAAAGTTAAAGCAAAACCAAGCATTCCGAAATGTGAAGCAAGCAAATGACTTTAAGTACGTGGAGTTCACCGACGGGATGGAGAGAGATTTTTTTTTCCCCAGTGGCCGCTCGAGGTACTGCAGCTGCAGCTGCGTGTCATGCCACGTTTTCCAACCTGAAACACGGTTCACGATAAATCTTTCTGTTGTATAATTGTTTATGTTTCAGCTGTGGACAATTATTATTATTAGCTACAATGCAGTGGAGCTTTAAATTGTTCCCTTTCTTCAGCTCGATTTATTTTGATTCTCAAGACCGAACTCCGTTCCCGCTTGTTTAAAAAAAGTACGGATAAACTATAGAAACACAAATCGCTTGAAGACCGATTCCCGACCAAATCAATGAGTGGCAGGTTAGGACAGCGATTCAAGACGGAAAACTTTGCTTGCAAAAGTTACAACTACAAGTAAATGTGGGCTGGAGGAAAAACTAAAAAATAAACGACCAACTTTTGGACGCGAATTTGCTTCAACAGTCTGTCCACTAAAAAAATACTGCCAGGAGCCGAGGCTATATCGGGGTATTTTAAACATATGCAACTCGTGTCGGCTGAGCCGATCACTTATAATGGACCTCGTGAGTGAAATAAAAAGCAACGCAGGAAGTTGCTACTTTCCTTCTTCCCCATACGTGAGGCGCAATGTTGCGTAATAAGCAGAAACACCGACCAAAAATGATCGCGGGCGGTTCTGCTTTGCCATGGTGATGCCCGCTAACTGTAACATGTCAGTTTAGTCAGAGGATCAAAATAGCTTAACAGTCAGCTGCAACGACTGAGAAAAGCAGCATTAGCGGGGATCTAGCTGGTGGGCGCGTCTCTCGGCTATAAACGAATACCGAAGAATTTCCCGTTTTATTGGAAGCGCTTTTAAGGAAGCTACTTTTAGGTGTACATCCCTGTTTTGTTGGCAAGTGTTTCAACACGTCCTATTTTCATTTCGGAATTCATTCATTTTGTGAGTTTCGGAGCAATAATCAGTAATCCGGAAATTTGAGAAACTGTCGTCTCCGCCTCATTTACTTCTGGAAGCCACGGCGGTTCCAAAATGCAGCCGCGACAGCACCTGTCAGGTGTTGGCTCCGCTGGTTGGAGGCCACTTCGCACTCACCCCACCAAGTCAAGGGTCTGGCAAACTAAAGATGCAAAACTGCATCCCCCCCCCCGAGTGTAATGCATGACATCCACTCTCATAATGCGTCTGTTTGAAAGCGTGCGGTCGGCCTCTCGCAAGTCCGGGGGAAAACCTCGCGGCCCTGCCGGCTACACTCGGCCGGCCCCGCTGACAGGGAGCGGGCCTGATTCGGAGCGCACGTTTCATATTCAACAGTCAATGGGGGGGGCGAATTATTCTACAGTCTGGCAGGCCGCGTGAGGGCGGTTTTACATATGTAGCGGTGACATCTGCAAGATAATGGGCGGTGGGGATGTGTCTGAATGGAGGGGGGGTCAGAGTAATGGAATTTGGAAGCCGGTCCTGGCACGCGGAGGACGGTTGGTTGAGCGTCGTCTTGTTTATTTTTATCGTTGTTTTTGCATCGGCCGCGGTGAAATGAGATACAACCCCCACCCATCCCCGACTCCTTGCATCAATTGCTCCATCCACGTCTAACCCGGGGAGGGTGACGTCACCCCCAGACGTTGCGCGTCCTGACCCGAAACGCCGAGACCGAAGGGAGCGCTAGCGGAGGATAATTGACAGTGGAGCGGCTTTTGAAATGCTGATTTCTCGCTGCCGACCTGCCCTGTAACCCCCACTCCCCACCTCATCCCCAAGCCTTCTTCTGTTGGCTCTGCACGCGCGTGGGGAAGGGAGAGGCGTAAGGCGAGGGAGGAGGAGGAGGAGGAGGAGGAGGAGGCTGCTTGTTTGACATGGGGTGGAATCCTTCGAGGGAGCTCTCGGTTACAGTATCATTGCACCGCTCCGAAATTCAAGGCTGCTTCTTCTCTTGAGACCCCCCCCACCACCCGACCACCGTATGAAACGCAGAGGAGGGCGGTGTGCTGCTCATTAAAAAAAAAAAGTGCTGGTTTTTTCCTGGTTAGCTACATGGTGAAACATAGATAGCGGCAAGATTCGCTACGTGGCAAGATTAGCATCGCGTTCGGAATTAAAATTTCAAAAAAAAGCCCGTTAATATTTGAAACCGCCTGCTAGCATTCACGAAGTATGTCAGGGATTTTTTTTTTTTTTTTTTTTTTTGATTTTCGCAAAGTGTCGAGCCCGGTCGTCTCCGTCGCTGCACGTGGATGTTAATTCCTGCAACGCTCTCGATACAGCAATAACGGTGCAATTAGTCGGCAGTAACGGCCGTGCGTGACGGCTGAACGCGACGCCGCCGGCTGCGCTTGAACTTCAGGGACACTCCTGGTGTCTTCCTCTTGCCAATAACCACGATGAGGTCAATGACGAGGGCGGCGGCGGCGGGGGTGTGGCGGTTGTGCAATTTGTCCACCCCCCCCCATTACCTGATGGCAAATTCTTTGTGCTTTATTCTCTACTCAGATCCCCATTAGCTTCTACAGCTAGGGTCGCTAACCTTCCTGGGGTCCGCATACAGTGTTGTGGGGATTACGCCATAAAAGTAATCCAAGTACTGGTTACTGATTACTTCTTTTAAAAAATGGAATCGTTGCTTGATGAAGTAATTATGATACAATTACAGTAATCCTGTTACATTACTCGTTACTAACAAAAAGTAGTTTAATTACGGTAGTGGATTACTTAGTAATAGATTACTCGCCAACACTGTCCACATACAATAAAAAACAGCACACAAACATATATACATACATACATTGTACACAGTACACAAACCAATAAAGTTCAAACCTAGAAACACCGTATCTACATCACTCCCCCCCCACCCCCAAACCCTGATACACATGTAGGTGAGGTCGCACGGCGAGCGTGGATTAAATGACTGGCAAACGCTGTCAAAGGGAGACATCACACACATTCACGTTCAACCTTTCTCTTTCTTTCCTCCTCCTCCTCCTCCTCCTCCTCCTCCTCCTCCTCCTCGCCTTCTGTTCCGGGCAGACGGTCAATAGCGACAGACTGGAAACCCGAAAAGGTCGAGCCACGGCGAACAAAACTCACTCAGGGTCCGGTCAAATTCATCCCCTGGGAGTGGAGAGACCTTCTAACATAACTCTGCCCTTTGACCTCCCCCTCCCCTCCACCTCCCCCCACCCCAACCCGACAAGACCCCCTCCCCAGGGTGATGGATGGCATTTTTTTTTTTTTATTTTACGCCCGTCTTCAAGTGCGCTGATTTACAGAGAGCCGCAAAATTTTCTTCCAATCGTCCCCCGCTTTTGATCGCGCGCGCGTCCCTGTCAATTAGCGGCTCGCTAAAATAGAAGGTGTTTTTCGCACCATCTGCGCGACGAGACGGGAGCGACCCGGCGGTGCGGCTCTCCGTCGCCTCTGACATGGGGTCATTTTTCACTCTTTTTTTTTTTTTTTTTTAATATCCATGTGCCGGGAGACGCACTGTGTGACGGCTTCCCGGGGGCCTACGGGCTGAAACACATTTTGTGTCCTCTTGTGGAATGTCTTAGGGAAGCTCCCATTGTCGGGGATGTGAAGGATGTCTTTTTTTTTTTTTTTTTTTTAAACCAGGGGTGTGTAGCCTCTTTTTTTTTTTTTATTTAAAGGTCCAGTGTGGAAAATTTTGCCTTGATTTATGATTTTTATAGTGGTAAAAGCTCAACATACAGCCCATGAGTACATTAATAAAAGTGTATACTCGCAGTACAATGAAAGTCATTAGGTTTGCCTACCCTGAGAATGGTTCTCATAGATATAAGAATATACGTAGATCAAGCGTCTTGCTACTGGTTAGTTATTTCTAACATTGCCTTAAAAAAATTTTTACACACTGGACTGTTCATTCCTGAAGTTTGCAATTTCACTAGTACTGAAGAATGTGTTGGGTTTCGTGTTGACACACGTACAACGACAAGCATGGAAGTGAATCTAGTCGGTCCCAGTGACCGTTTATTGCATTGATTGTGTTTGGATTCCAAAATAAGTTTAAATATAAAAGAAAAGGTTTGAACTAAAAGAAAGCCTTCAAGAAATGGGGGTTTGTAGGGCATTGAGGAGGTCGGACCCAAAACACAGACAACTCCGGGTTGCAGAACAGAAAACAATTCATGATGAATAACAAACAAAAACTAAACCAATGGTGTCATCAAGGGGGAAAAATAAACCAAAACCAAAGAGAATTGACATGAAAAAAACTGGCGAGCCAAAAACAACCACGACAAGAACCTGAAGCAGAAAAAAGTCCCTCCAACAAACACGAAGACAACGGACCAGAATCCACCGTGACAAACAGCGACGATCAAACAGAGGCGAATGGAGACAAGGGCCGTTTATACAGGAGGGCAGGGGCAACACAGGTGAGAACAATCAGGGGCAGGGCTGACAACGAGACACAGGTGTTGCAATCAAGGAGCGACAAAAAAAAAAAAAAAAAGAGCGGGAAAACAGCGACAGGAAAGCAAAGCACAGAAAGACACAATGAGACGAGACAATCGAAATAAAACAGGGAAGTCAAAAAACACAGATCACGACAAGAGCAGGTTCTACAGAACCTGACAACAACAGCTAAAAGATGACTGGATAAAAACTATAAAAAAAACATACAAGACGGAAAGCAGCGCAACCAAGTGGATCTTACGCAACAATGTACGACGACCATGGGGAATAACTTTATTGTCATATTTACGAGAAAATGTACTTTTCTAAGTATTTTGATTCCAGCAGGGAAGACCTGGCTAACTCTGACTCTCAAGGCCCGCAACAAAAAAATAATAATGCAATGTAACCGAGAGTTTCAAAACAGATGGGGTCGAAAATGATTGTTTTGAGGGTATTTGATGGCTTATTTGAAGGCAGATAGGGGATGGAAACAAATCGAACGCAAGACAAAGGTTAAGTCGGACTCTGCCAGCCGATCAAGTTAAGTCAGTTAAGGGATTCTATTTGAAACCTTTGCGCTGTGAGACCAACATCTCGAACCACCGTGTTTCTTGTTGAAAAGAACACAACCAAAAATAATGAATGTTTTCAGCAATAATGCCCAACAGGCATCGTCTGTTGCTACGTCCCGAATCAGGATTGGCATCCTTCGAAGACTACGTGTATGGTCTGATTTGGTCTAATTTATCCATGCAGTTAATGATGGAGTCGTGGTGCATTCAAGAAGAGTGCTTTTCAGGGCATGGAGAGCTTCAAGAGTGCAGCCCAATGAATCCAAACAAGCATAAAGCCCTGTCTAGTTGATGCTTCTTGTTCAAATGTCACAGACAGTCACCTATTTTGTTCACTGTACTTGTGATACCGAGGAAACTCAGAGTTCCTCAAGTAGATCTGACTTGTGTTGGACAGTTTTACGTCGCTACACAACGGGCTTGAAGGTAAAGCCCAGAGTATCTTCAAACGGAAGACGCTTGCTCCTTAAGAAAGCGAGCGTCACATAAAATGTGGTGTTCACACAGGAACGGCGCTGCCGGAGACGAGGACCGAAACCGAAACTCTGTATCGCGCCAAAAGACAGCAGGACATCTCCGTTGCAGCAGCAGCAGCAGCAGCAGCAGCAGCAGCAGCAGCAGCAACAGCAACAGCAACAGCAACAGCAACAGCAGCTCTCCATGCCAACATCAACTTCCTGTTGTTGATTGTTGTCGGCCCAACAGCTCACTTCATGAGTCATTCAGAAACCTGCACGGCTTTTGAACGATAGTCACCGCAAAGAGCAGCTTTTTTGGCGGGGGTTCCAAAGTGTGCTTGTGGAATGGCGCAGACAGTTGAAATGCGTGGTGGAGTATTTGAGATGTGGACCCTATTATGCACAATACGCAGTCGAGGCTGTCAAGAGCTGAGAGAAGGTTGTACATCACGGCTCCCTGGAACCCTGAGTCTGATCTTTTGGCTTCTCCTTTTCACTTTCTCTAGCGAACCATCCACCCGTCAACGTAGCGTTCCTCAGAAAAGACACAGCGAAAGCTGTCAAAGCTGTCACGGTAATGGTTAACAAAAAAAAAAAAAAAAAATATATGTACAACAGGTTGAAAAGTTGAGGGAAGGACTGGAACCTCTGTCTTTCCCTGCTTCATTCTTCTAGTTTCACGTCGTCGGCTGCTTCGAAAGTGAGAAATTGTCTTCCTCGGCGTGTTACACGGCGGCCAACCAGACGGATGCATAGGCAGAGTGGAAAGTTACATCTATTGCGCAGGGCAAACTCGGCCGGCGTGTGTTATGTAACAGGCTGACAGGTTAGAGCGGTGAGAGAGGCGCCCGCACAGATTAGCGATCCAGAAATATCAGCTGCGGGTTCGCGGCAGAGCGCTGCACGCAGTGTTCAGTTTCACGGCGTCTGGCTCGACTCCCAGCCTGATCTCTGACTTTGGTTCCCCCTGCCGAGGAAAGGGAACCAAAGTTGCAGAGGCCGCCGCAGAATTCTCTTGTTCGTCCTCTTACTAGGCATACCAAAACTACTACTACAAATATCATTATTACTATTATTATTTTATTATTATTATTATTATTGTTGATACTACCATCACTCGTAGTAGTGGTGGTGGTGGTAGTAGTAGTAGTAGTAGTAGTAGTAGTAGTAGTAGAAACAAAAAGAAACAACCTCAAGGCGTTCCTCAAGGATGTGTCCTGAGCCCACTGCTGTTCTTGACTGATCTGCTCACCACAATTCCAATCATGCCCTAAGAATTCTTCCACTCACGACGTCCTCATAAGCGACAAGGCCGGCTTTGCAGACGCGGTAGAGTCGATTGTGAGATTTTAGGGGGAAAACCCACCATGTTCCACCGGTCACCTCAGAGCGACAGATTCCCCGGATTTCGTCCGGCCGACGACTTACACAACCATCGGAAGCATGGGCACGCACTGCGTGACTTCCTGGTACGCAGACAAGCGCGGCAGATTCCAAGCAGAGACCACAGGGTCCCTGCAATCCACAGGGGTGATAAAACCTCCTCGTCCATCACGCAGCTTCTGCTCCCTCGAGAATCACATGCCTGTTAAGCAGTGTCTTTAAACCAGGCCCTAGGACCACCTGCCTCTCACGCCATTAGACTAAAATGCGCGACTCGCACTGCACTCCGTGGGGGGGGCCGCCCTGAAATGTATTCACCAAACGTAAGCGTCGTGTTTTATTGAATTTCACTGTGCAATTCGTTCTATTTTAACACAATGTTGATTCAATGGCCAAAATACGTCGAAACGCAATTACAACCGTCTGTCCCACCCGACGACGGAAGACATAAAAATGACTCCTCTCATCTTCATATTACTCATCGTCATTCTCGCGTCCCCTCCACCTCGTCCCGACGCTCCCCTCCCCCCTCGTCGTATTCCTCTTCATCATCCTCGTCACTGCTAATGGGGACTAAATGAGAAATACAGACGCACTCCAGCTGTTTTCTTCTTTACCACTGCAAATTTGAAGCGTCAGCCCATCATCTCGCCCTTGCAAAAGGTTGGCTTCCCAGTTGCGTGGGGACTGGAAACCGCCAAAAACACTGTACACAGACAGTGGCATTAAAATTTAACCAGCCAGGTTTCCAAGTTTGGAGCTTAAAAATCCAGAACAGCACGAGCGGTACCAGTATGGATACTAGCTGACAGTAATTTCTTAATTTGTGAGCAAAAAAAAAAAAAGAGCAAATGGTGAGCCTCAAAGGCCCACTTTGGAATTCCTAATTTTAAAGAGATAAAACTCTGCACTTAAAGTAAAATAGGCCTCTAATTGAAAGAACCTTAAGCCATGACGCCGTTCTAGTCATATTTTAGCGCCGACACTCATTAACTTTTACCAGCAATTAGGACATCAGCTGCTCCGCGTTGTGTGCTTGCGCCTCTGTAAATCTGGTATAGTGAGCTAAACCAGATTTAGGGGGGGGGATCCCCCCCCCCCTCAAGTAAATCTGCTGTCGAAGGTTTATGGCAACCATAAACCCTGGACAGCGCTCCAGCCAGCTCCAGCTGGGCTGAAAAATAAGGAAAGAAATAAGAAAACCGGATCAGTGTTTGTCATCGGGAGGAAGAAGTAAGACAAAATAGCTGCGGGCGGAGCGGAATTCATTTAGAACCTCGCGCAAAAGAAGACATCGACGCTCGGCGCGATGTTTACAAGTTCGACTCCGGATTACGACGATTTTTCCGTCTTTCAATTTTTCCACAATTCGCCACCGCGTGCCAGAATGGAAACGGTGTTGGGGGGGAGAAGAAAAGCAGGGGAATAATTAGACAGATCAGAGGAAGAGATCCTTGGGTGGAGGTCACGGCGGCTGATAAATGAGCGGCCTGCCTGCGATGCATGTTAAGTGCCTATCGGTGTAATTATCCCGGCTGCGGCGGCTTATGGATGTGTGTAATGTCACGGCCTTTCTCCCCCCCCCACCCCCCGCGCACCCCTCGGGCGCTTTCTACCTTGTCAGACGCTTCCACAGACGGGAGGCGAAGGTCACTTGACCGCGAGGAGGGGTAAAAAAAAAAAAAAAAAAAAAAAGGTCAGGGTGGGTGGGCGTAAGGAGGGGCGCCACATAAAGAACGCTTAGATGTAATTAAGATGAAGAGCCTGGGGGAGGTCCGGGAGGTGTGGGGGTCCACTAATGTGCGAAACCGAGCGGGCGTCGATTGGAGACACGTCACAGGGGTGGGGGGTGCGCCCGGACCGGTCCGGCGCGGAAAAGGTCCGGCGAAAATTGACTGACGGCGAAAGGCGGGATTTTAAGCTTGAAAAGCGAATTAAACGTGCGAGAAAGGGAATTCCGACGGAAGGGGAGAAAAAAAAAACAACCAACCTTTTAAATGAAAATAATTATACAGATTCTTTTTCGCATACCCCGGTCGAGATGCTTCAATCGAATGGGAAAGGAGCCCTCCCCCGCCCTCCCACACACACACACACACACACACACACACACGCACACTTCCTGGCGATTAAGTAGGCCTTATTTCAACTCCCCCTGCCTTTAATGGCAGAAACTACGGGAGGAATCACTTGCCAAAAATTCTCTTTTTACCTCAAACCTCAGAGGTTGACAAGTTCACGGGTAACTAGGCGCCTTTAAAAAAAAAAGAAAAGAGAAAAACGAGCCGCCGCCGCCGCCGCCCTTGATTAAAACATCAAAAAAGAAAAAGAGAGAAAAAAAAAAATACCTTCTCCGGGTGGAGACTTGAGCTACTGCCTCCAAATTGAGAGAGAGGAGCTGGTTCCGTGACACTCGGCGGTGCTTGCTCTGCAGATTCTTCTGTGGAGGGGGAGGGGCGAGGGGGGGGCGACGTGGCGGGGGAGGGGGCATCTTCCTGAAGGTTTGTCGGTACGTTTCTGTGGGCGACAACGCGGAGGAGATCAAGGGCGGCGGCAGAACTGACTGGGCAGGCCCGGAGCCGCCCGGCTCTCCGGGGAGCCTTGGCTTTAATCACAGTGCAGCCGAGCAAAGTGATGGTGAACCCCTCGCGCCTTTGGTCTCGCTCGTTTCTCTCTGCCTCCGTCTTCATCTTTGTCTTTTCTCGTTCCGCATCTCTCCTCCTCCTCCTCCTCCTCCTCCTCCTCTCCTCCCTGTCCTCATCCGGCCGCCACTGATCGGCTCTGCATACTTTTTCTTCTCCCCCGCTGTTCGGTTTGCCTTTTGTTTAGTCACGTGTCGCGCTGGAGTTAGCAAGCTTTGCTCGTGATCGTTTCTAAACTGTCACCCGTGAAGTTGGGTTTCTTTTGTTTTCAGACGCTGTTGTCCTCCATTGAATCCTATTCAAATGCATCAATGATCACTTTTGACCAGGTGCATTCTGTTTATGTCTCCCAATCGGCCCAAACACAGGGGAAAAAAAAACTTTATTCCAATTTTACGGTGAACAGTGTTTTTATATAACGAATAAATGAATAGACCCCATCAAAAGATCAGTTAAAACTATTTCAGTTTTTGTGTAATGATACAACAAAAGTAAAGATTGAGTGAAATGTATGTTCGCTAAGCCTACCATGCAGAATAGTACCATTGTTCTCTGTATATTACTTCCTGTTTTTTTTGTTTTGTTTTATGATGTACCATTATTACAGCAGACTGATATTTCACGCATTATAGATTTTACAAGCTGTCTTTCTTGTTGGTGCTCTGGATCAGAATTAAAGCGAGGCCACAACCGGATCTCCCCAGTTAGCTCACAAACCAACAACAGCACAACTCGTAAGCTAACGACCGAGGTTAGTCAGGTCGCACTGCTCAGCTTTTTTGAAGACATACAGGAATCTCTTTCTTCAGACATCGTGGCAAAAAAAAAAAAAAGGGATAGCTCAAACTTAGCATTAGCATTGTTGCTCGTGAAACGAGACAGCCCTGGAGCTTCCAAATCAATCTTTATTGACAGCTGTCAATGGCAGAGCCAGGCAGAAGGAGCAGGTGGGACTTTTTCACACGTACAGAGCGGGGCACTCATGTCAGTGCTTGACGATAATGCTGAACAGTGTGAGAAGTTGAAATGGCGTTTGTTTGTGTACTTTAAAGAATTTTAGTTTGGTTGGTTTCTTGAAAAAAACAGGCTCTCGCTAGCTGATGATTATCCAGGCTGGATAAGCTCGTTCCTGTAACGGGTTTACTGGGCAGGCGACCAGAATTAGTGCTAGCGTAGTATTATAATCGGCGCCTGTCGGGGGCGCTGTGTCCACGGCAGGGCTTCGCCTCGTAAATGACTGATTTATACAGGATGAGGTGGAATTAAACCGCAAGATTTCTCAAAGTCTACAGTATATGGGCAGCCTTAGGGCCCTACCTGGATTTTGTTGTAAATATCAAACTGCAGCCCGCATGCATTTCTTTTTTTTAATATTGCAGCACGAGGTGGGAACACAGCGGCACCAGAGGGGTGTTAACAACGTAAAGCCGCTACTGGTAAGCAAGCTGGCTCTCTTCAGCGGCTCTAATTGAGACTGGGACCAGTCCCTGGTCCCCGAGCCACCAGAGGACGTCCATAAAAGCCGCGCTCGGAGCGGTCATTAACGCACCGCCAAACACATGGCGTCAGGTATCTTTAGCTTTACGGCCCGGCGGCACATGGTGGAAATAAAGGCCGGGGACGATGGGGAGCTGACCGTTATGGGCCAATCCTTGAAGATGCCCGCATAGCAGGGACCTGAGACAGGAGCGTCATTAACGGCCGCCTGTCGTCTCCTCGGGAAAACGTGAGAGAATCACGTGAGCTCGGGATACGTTTGCCGGAGGCAAACCAAAGGGGGGTTTTGCGGGTGTTCGATGATATGTTGATGTGATACCGCGGCGTGACATCGACATCATTTCCCGGATCCATTTCCCGTGCTAACATATTAAACATCCCTTATTTCCTATCGTTAGCTTCCTGCTAAAACGCCTCTTCGCTGGTAGGACCTTCCGCATGTCTGGAAGGGGACGAAAACAAGGCGGTGAGACCGTCGTCGGCCGCTCGATCGTCTCGCTTACACAGTTTTACCATCAACCTTGCTGGGGAAAAAAAAAAAAAAACACGACTCCCATCAGGCTGCCCACCAATGCAAGGACAGCAAAAAAAAAAAAAAAAAAAAAAAGGCTGACCAACATGCTAACGCCTCGCGTATTGACATCCACGCATCCCTTCAAACTATTGCCTCTCACCGTTGACTTCCTCTCCAGTCTGTGATGTGCAGATCCCTCTGATGTGTGGAACGGGGCCCTCCTCTCACACCCCTGTCAAATTTGGCCCTGCGGCTTCTGACAGCACCTCCACATTCCCGAGATGCCTCTTTAGGCGAGAGTGCGAGCGGAAAGAGCGATTGAGGGGAGCAAGCGGAGGGCTCCTTCCCCTACTCGGGAAGCGCGGAATTGGGTTAGAAGAGCGCATAAAAAAAAAAAAAAAAAAAAAAAAAAAAATATACTTTCATGATGTTCCTTTATTGCCAGCAGTTAGGACCGGTGAGCCATTAGCACGTTAGCGGTGCCTGGCCGCCTCGCGCCGCAATAACGAGATTCGGGGGAGAGGGGGAAAAAAAAAAAAAAAAAAATTGACTCTTAAGTTCTTATCAAGTCAATGATGTCTGTGTTGCTTGGCAGGCGTCAAGAGCTACCAAACAAATGACGGTTGAAGCGCCGCCTCTGTTCTGAGACTCGTTTTCCGCACGTGTGTGTTTTTTGCGCAAAGGCGGTGGGGGGCGTTATTAAAGTTACCATGGTGATTTGATTTCGGTAATGTCGCCCTCCCCCCCCCCAAATCTTGCCTCTTCTCGTTTCCCTCAGTAGAACAAAAAAAGCAAACATCTCTGAGAGAATTCCCTCAGTTGCGGGGAGCTTCGCCAACTGATCTGAGCCCTTTTTTTTTTTTTTTTTTTTGTCGGGGGCTGGGGAAGCGGTGTGTGTGGGGGTGGGACTTCCCACTTGGGGATCCCTGCTCAGATATGCAGCCTCGCGGATGTGCTGAGCGCAAAAAGTTCCACCAAACAATGTTAATTTCTTGAATTTTTAAAGTGTTTTTGTGAGACCGTCTCGGGCTCCGGGATCATTATAGGATGGAAGCAGAGGGCGGAGACGGCGTTGTTATATCACATTTTTAACCAAATAGCCTGGATACACACACACACACACACACACACACACACACACACACACAAAAAGTCTTGAAATTCCACTTCGACCGACCGGCCGAAGTCGAAATGTCACTTTCCAGGAAGGGGGGATCTTTCTACCCCCATTAGGGAGCTTCGGGTGACATTGTGCTCACTGTTTATTTGAGCTTCAAGCAGGAAAGGGCTATTTACGCCTCCACGTCCTGCCCTCGCTACAGCAGGGTCCAGTGAGGCTTTATCTTCGTCCCACTCCCCCACCGCCAAACAAAAAGCAGAAAGCCGAAAAAGCCACCGGGGGCCGATAGTGTCACTCCGATTCCCCCAAACTGAGCGGTGGGCAACGGAGCGGATGGTGTTTTGACGTCCAAACGATGCGATAGCGGCAATTTGTTTCCCCGTTGCTCCGAATCGCAAGACGCTTGAACGGAGGGTGTTTTACTTCCATCGCTGCTGCCGTCTCCCGATTAAACGTCGGGAAAGAATCGGGGCGAGGTGGGACGACTGCAAACCGCGCGCACGTCGACTCCCTCCCCAAGTTGGAGCTCCGAGCGTCCGACTGTCTCGCCGTCGCCATCTGCCGCCTTGGAATCCTGCCCTCAGCTCGGCTCTGCGGGACGCATACATTGAGTCGCCCGCGTTTTCCCTCTCCAGAAGTGGGATTTGCAGTCTTGCCGGCTTGTGAAATATTATTAATAGCTAGGCACATTCGTCCGAAACAGTGCGGCAAACCCAATATTGGTTAAGTGCGTAATATTTGGAGCGACGACATCAAGTGTTCACATTGCAGTCGTTCTTTCTCCCCCTCCTGAACGTGCCTGCGAACTACAGCGGCCTGCACACCCAAACATGGATACCTCGTTCGTCTTCTTCTTCTTTGTTGGTCTATCTGAAGATGTGAGCTTTCACCCTAAATACGAAACGCAATGTCAGGCAGCTGGATTGTCCACGCCAGGCTTCCTCAGACATATGGCGGTGCAAGATGCCAGCTAATTTGGAGCAAGACCCTTGTTATATGTACATTCTTACATAAATGAGAACTGTTCTATGGGTAGGAAATCCATATTACTTTTATTATACTGCTACAATACACTATTCTTAATGCATTTATGGGCAGGATGTTAAGTTTTTACCAATGTAAAAATCATAAATCAAGCCAAATTTTTACAGACTGGTCCTTTAAAGTCATGAATGTTCCATTTAGCGGTTTTTTTCTTTTCTTGTCTTTTTTTTCTGAGCCAGGTCCTCCGTGTTGCCGTAACGTTGCAGCTGCCACATGTTCAGAAGTCGGTGGGTGGCTTTGTGGGTGATTTTTCTTCTTTCTTTTTTTGGCACAGTGGGGGAAGACGACGAGGGAAAATCCCTCCGCCGTGCCAGGGAAAGGCTGACGGGAACCAGCGTGGAACGCTGTCACTCAGCTGAAAGGGAATCCCTTCCTGTTCCCCCCCCCCTCCTCTGTTTTGCCAGCCGCTTGTTTTGGGGCCGCTGCCATGGCGACACGCCGCTGTTTACCGCGCAGCGCCCTGGCGGATGACGCACTCACGTGGTCCTGCCTATTTATAACGCCGCGCAGCTGCACTTGCGATGCGCACGTGTTGAGGAATTTGGCCCTGCTGCGGTTGGCTGGGCGGCGGGCCACGGGAAGGACCACACGGAGAAGGAGATCCACGCTGGGGCCGTGCGGAAACCACGGCGACATGGCAACAGTCTCATAACAGAGACGACAACAATTGTTGCATCACAGTATAAAATATAAGCAGACATATATATATATATATATATATACACATACACATATAGACATATATATATATGAATATATATATATGTATATATATATACATATGCCAGAATGTTCTTTTATGCATTCATGAATCCATTAGAATCTCCTGTTCAACTGTGTCTTGTGTCGAGTTCTCTCTTATATTCCCAAACCATTCACCGTTCGAGGCTTCCAGGGTGATAACTTAGCAAAGCCTGGTAAGTCAGACCAGTATCTATGACTGATACGCGCAAAAGATCCCCACCGTATTTCAGGGGACAGTGAATAAAAAGTCGTTGTTAGCATTTCGTTCAAGACAACCTTCCGTGCCAAACAAATGCAAATGGCGAAAAGCCGTTGAAAAATGTCGATCTAGCAGCGTCTCCTCTCTCGCTGTGCCAAACTGCAGAAGGAAAAAAATAATACATTTGCAATTTGTCTGACAGTAAAGAGTAACTGAGATATTTCCTCTGCCTCAAAAACTACATACCCAACAGAGACTTTGCACAGGAGTGCAAAAATGTCCGGAAGGGGTAAATTAACTGGAATGAAGGCAGTTTGCTCAAATGTACCCGTTCCGTGGAATCTCCCTGGTAACTCGCGACACCCTGTATAATAACTTAAAAAGTTAAAGTCCCAGTGATTGTCACATCGCGAAGGATGCAAAATGTGGCCCCAGTTCCAACCCAGAATACTGAGTGCCAAGCGGGGGAGGCAACGGGTACCATTTTAACGGCCTTTTGGGACGACCCCGCCAGGGATCGCACCCCCAAACCTACCGGTCTCTGGGTGGACCCTCGCTGCCTTGCTGGGGGGTCTGCTGTGATTCATTCAACTCCTGCTCTTAAGATAGGAAATAAATCCACGCGCAACATTTTCCCATCCTGTCCATCCATAAAGACGTCACGCCAACACATTCCGGTCCTCAGACTTGTGGAAGTTGAGCCGCCTCTTTATGGAGGGCCATAAATCAATCCGTCCATCTATCTGCGCTCCGCCCCCTCCAAAAAAAAAAAAAAAAAAAATCAAATAAAATGCAATAAAAAAGTTTCGGTGCATGATATTATGCAAGCCGCGGAGCAGGACCACCGGATCGCGGGGCCCTGTTGAGCTCAATTAGGACTCATCTCTGTCATTAACTCACCCCATAAACTATTAATGGTCCCGGGGCCATTTTTCATGAGAAGACTCCCCGACATTTGAAAAGTTCTCATTAGGGCCTAAATCAAGGATCTCTCATACATCAAAATTGGGCTTGTGTAGTTTTCCCCCTCCTTCCAGAATTCTAAAATACAGACTTGATGAACTCCGTCTTTTGCTCGGGCGAGGCGCCGACTCCGTGCGTCTGCGTCGTGCCTTAATATGCAAATAAATGTTGCCGCCGTTGCCGTTGTTGTTGTTGTAGTTGTGTAGCCCCGCGAGACGCGGCCGCGGGATGCGCAGGTGCGCCCGCGCGTCTGTCGCGACGCGAGCACTCCGCCTGCCGCTCCCCGCGCGTTGCTTGCCAGTTCCGCTGCGTCGCGTCGTTTAGCACAGAGCGCGGAGTGGCTTCACACTCAACAAAACACCCTTCACCTCTGCTTCCCCCCGCCCTCCCCAACGCGCAAATGCGTCGCAGATGTGAGTTTGTCATATAGAATAATATATTGGCTTTCCTCCACCTCCTCCTCCTCCTCCTCCTCCTCCGCATGAAAAATCCCTGAATTTTAAACAGGCTCCATAGGAATGAAAATGAAAGCCATGTAAAAATTAATATTACATTTCCGTGACTTCCTGCGCTGTTTAAAAAGTAATGAGACTGAATAAAAAAGCACTCAAGTTAATAGCCTTGAAATATTGTACCCTGACATTTTGTCTGCACTTCCAGGAAGCCGCCAGAGTTCAAATTGTTGCCAACGTGGCGGCGCGTTTTTTCGCCTAATGCCCGCGTCCGTTTTATAACTTAATTGTTGCCCTGCATTAGGAGGAAGCCTCTTAATGTATTCGGCAGGGGGGCGGGGTCCGGTGGGCAGGGTTTCGGAAAAAGGGAGGGAAAAAAACGCTCAAGGATTTTTTTTCTGGAAGTTGCTGTAAATGTTTTTGTCAAAACTGGATTGAACATAGGGCTGAACGATTATGGAAAATAATCTAATTGCGATTTTTTTCCCTCATATATTGCGATTGCGATTTAATTTGCGATTATTATTTTTTATCTTTCTCTCATGTATTTTTCACAAAAAAGGATATGTATATAAAGCATGAATTAATATGAAAGACCCTTTATTTATCTACTAGTGTTTTTGGTTTGTTTTTTGCAAGACATTTTAGTAGGGCTTAGAATGATTTTGTTCAAGTCCACACAAAGCACAAAACAGCGACAGCTTCATTCGACCGATGTTAACACGCTAGCAGAGTTAAAATCGCTATAAGGTGCGAACCTACCAGGCAGCGGTTCACTGCCAGCGAACACAACTCCCACTGTTGTGGTCCGAGGTGCTTCGGTAGTCGTTCGGCATTTTATTTTTTTTTTTTATCTCACCGTTTTTGCGAAACTACGGGCCACCAGGAAGACCTTTTCCTGGCCTTTCGCTCCGTCCGTCCAGCTCGTCGACCGCGTCAATCAAATCGCAGTCTCTGCGGTTAGAAAATCTCGTTTTGTCCTATCGCGATATTATCGCCAATGCGATTTATCGTTCAGCCCTAATTGAATATTTTGGGGATTGAGGGGAGAGGTGAGGACACAGTCACAGATGCTTGGGGTGTGCGCTTTCCCAAACACACACACACACACACACACACGGCCGCACACACCACTCCTGCATTCGTTCTGGGTGCGATCAAGTGTGGGAGTGGAAGCAGGGATATCCCCCCATGGTTTTCACACAGAGGTCTGACTCACTGCCAGGCATATTTTGTGTGTTTTTCACTTTTTTTTTTTTTTTTTTTTTACATTGGGAACACTTCGTCCTGTTTGCGGTGTGTCGGAGGAAGCCGCTGTTCCCTGGGAAGGATACGCCCTCCCCCGGGGCGCAAGAACCCGCTGGTGCCATTTCAGGTCATCACAACCTGTGTGGACAGGTCGCAAGCCGAGCTGGGAATCTTTGGAAGGGATGATTGTAAATGTACCAGCTAGCTTGCTATTTTTTTTTTTTTTTTTTTTTTTTAAGTGAGACCTAAAAAAAAAATAAAACATGCTTGATTACACGGCTTCACGTTCAGTGACTTCACAGGGTGTTGACCAGTCAGCGTATATCATTACCCGAGGCCCATCTGTGATTCAAGCGCGACCGACGCCCAGGACTCTGTGTCGCGAGTCTCATGATGCAAAGCCATCGATATGTTTTCACAACCATATGTTTTGGATCGTGGTTTTTCCGTTCGCACCCATCTTCAAGATGATGATGATGATGATGATGATGATGCAGGGGTTATTACCTTTCAGCTCAGTTCCCGTTTCACTGTGTTTCCATTGAGCCGTTTACCGTCTTTGCGCTAAATCTTCTCCAAGCAGGCGTCATTTTTTGCCATTATATTGTATCGTTAACATCGCCAAAGCTGGAAGTATGAGGATTAGTGTTCTAATTGAGGAAAGCAAAAGCTCGTTTTGAAGATTACCTGTCAAAGCGAAGGCAAACAAATCCCATCGTTAACTAATTGCGTTTTTTGGGAAGGAATATCCGTCAAAGCACGTACAAACACTGGCCACCAGTGTACACGCTACTTGACTATTGGCTTGAGAAGACCTCTGGTATTTCTAAATATCAGATCATGGCCCCTGATTTGACCATAAATGGGAAAAAAAAGAATCTGTCGTAGGCTGTTGCTGCATTCGCTTTGAACATCTTTAGATTGCAAAGTTTGTTGTAACAGAGTCCAAATGGACCTCCAGAAGCCAACCACACACACTACATGTGTACCTGTCCTGCATACGTTTCCCAGGGTCCAATTCCTAAATGTCTAAATATGAGCACGACAGTAAAAAATAAAGTAGAACGAGGGTCTGTTTTGAAAACGACCAACCAAGAAAGATCGTTAACGAGCTGCCTGGTGTTACCAATGCTAGCTGGGTGGATGCAGGCACACGCTAGCCTACTGTGCATCCCAGCCATGTCAAAACGGCCCCCATTAATCATCTTGCCTTTAATCGAAAGCAAACAGTTGGCCGTCTACCCGTTAGCATTTGCAGCGGTTCTTCAAATGCTCGGCGAAGCTCCTCGTCACAACACTTCGCTGCAGCCCGCACAAACAAACAGAGAGCTGGCGCGGCGCGATTGGAAACATCTGCATGCTATTTTGTCTCCTCGAGCCCTCCGAGGGATGAGCGCCGGAACGTCTTATTTGGCCACTGCGCTCTTGCGTGGTTTGCCGCAAAAAAAAAAAAAAAAAAAAAAAAAAAAAATTCAAGTGACAAACAATCCTGCAATCAGTGAGGAGACGAAATTCAGAGGAGGGAAAACAAGAAGCTGAAGAAGCTAAACCCCGAACATGTTGCGTCCTACCAAAAATTGTTTGGCGCCACCTTCCTGCGACCTTTTCAACGCGCCGTAACGCTGATATTAAATACAACTCTCTGCAGCCGGGGGAATGAACCGAAAATAAAGGTCAAGCCCTGAGACGAAACATCAGGTAACGTGAGAAAGTCGTGGCGGGGAATGGGGGGAGAAAAAAAAAAGTTCCGCGTCACCTGCGGGCTCTTGAACCGCGGCCACCTTCTGAGGGGGAGTAAATTACACGCGACAGGTAGAGTCGGCCTCGGCAGAGCCGGGCAGCCGGGGAAAGAGAATGAAAACAAATGAGCTTTTAAAGTCCAATTAAGAGTCTTAAACCGAATTGAAGCTGCAGCTGCCGGCTGCCGGCTTTCGCGACCGCCTCAACGCTGCCCCCTGCCTTCCCCCGCCTCCCCCCCCCGCGCTACATCCCACCCTGCCCCCTCTCTCAACCGCAGCCCGTGGCCTTGCCTTTGGTATTTACTCACGCTTCCTTCCCCCTCCCCGGGGGTCGCCCGTGTCAGCGGGCCTTGGCTGATGGGAACGTGCCGTTTTCTGCTGTTTTCATTGGCCGGAGCGAGAAGACGGGGGGGGGGAAACAGAAAGAGAGCCGGGGCATCCATCCCGACGTGACCGCACGTAACCCCCGACCGCCCCCTTCCTCTGGCGCTTGCGAGGAAGCGATGACGTCAGAGGGACCTGGCTCGACCTTTGCGGGGGCCCGGCTTCGTGGGAAGAACTTTAAACCCACCGCGACAAACTCCCTACGCACACATACACACACACACGCTCTCTCCCAGGGGGCGCTAAGAGTCGCGCGGGAAAGGATTTTTCAGCGCCGCCCCGGTATCCTTTTACGCGGGTGAACTGCCTTTTCTGGGTCAAAATATCACCGCCGGTTCTGGGAGTTTTTTTTTCCCCCCCCCGCGTCCGACACAATGGGCTGTCGGAATCCTCGCACGCCGGATTATGAAGTGAAAGCGGCGAAAGGCTGCGTAGGAATAGGGGAAAAAAAAAAAAAACTGGGCTTATTTCACCATTATAAACAGCTACACGATCAAAATTAGCCAGATCAAAGAAACTCCCAGAGTTAAAACTGAATAAAAAATTACTCGGTGGAATTAATTTATTTTCTATTTTCTCACGCTAATGTGCGTTACTTTGCATTTGGCGCAGGGCGGCTACACGCTAGCCCCCCCCCCTCACGAACCCCTCTCCCTACCCCCCAAATTGGCTTTCAGTCCTCCTGCTCCTCCTTGTTTTTTTTTCTTTTTTGCTCTCCTTCCCTCCTTTATTCAACACATTCGTCATCAGATGTTGGCGGTTGGGTGCCTCTCGCGCGATTCCAGCTGCGTGGATCCCCTGTTGGTTTCGAGCTGTGCAGGATGGCCGATTGAAAACAGGAAGTTCGGCCATTAACCGTTCTTTGTGTTTCTGACGCCACCTCGGTATATTAATGTGCTCTCGGCAGCATGTAGTAACACACACGCACACACACACACACACCCTGGGATCCAACGCTGCTGCATTATGAATTAGTCAAACTGTAATTACTCCAGCCTGTGTACTATACAGTATTTTTGTTATGTAATTGGTTCCAATTTATCAAACGTTGCCCTCGCCGTGGTTTTTTTTTTTTTTCCTTCTTTTCCTCCTCACTGATCTTTGCTGCGCAGGAAAGGATTAAATCCAGACTCGTAATGAGGCAGAGAAAATAAACTGCCCAACATGTTGCGAGTAGTGTTTTATTAATAGTTAATTATATATTCGCGGTAAATAATTAAATGAAGGCGGGGGGGGTCCATCTCGCACGTCTCAATTTGAGGCCCCGGCTCGTTAACGGAGTCTGGCAAGTTCCTGCTGCTCTCGCCGCTGCCAGAGAAAAGCCGGCCCCCAAAAAAGTGCAGAGTCGGCTTTCACTTTCTCGGTACAGCCACCCAGGAAGCTCGCCGGTGAAAGCAAGTTTGACGCCGTTATTCCGACGGCATGACTGCAACACACGCAGGCCGGTGTTTTGGAGGTATGACTCACGTGAATGCGCTCAGCCAGGTCGTCCGGAGGAACCCCGCTGTTCTCCTCGCAAACTTGGCTTGCGGGATGAAACGCACGCGCGCGCGCGCGGCCCAAACACACTCGGGCTGTTATTCGGGTGATTTGCGTGAAGGCAGAAACTTCACGTGCTTTCAACCCGACCTCCGATTTATTTTTTGCTTCTTCTTTCGCCTCTAGAAAAAATGTGTTTTTATGAGTCACTGCCCTTCGGCAGAGACGAATCAGGCGGTTGTGTGTGCGTGCGTTCCACGGCTGCCTGTCACTGGAAGTCGTAATGTTTTAACTGTGGCCACCCGAGATGCTCAACGGAACTGAAAGTAGATGAATAAATGAAATCAAACAATTGGAAGTTAAATCTGTCTCACAGTGGATCATATAATTGTGTTTTTATTCAACGCACAAATGTGGATTTAATTTGCTGGGTTTCTTCCACACAGCAAATCCGATTTTTCTACTTTCGCTGCTCTAATGCGCAACAGAGGGAGACACTTTGATGCCAGAGGACTGACTCTGGACTTTCTCCCTTATTCATTTTTCGCGCGTTTGGTCTCCGCCGCCGCTTTCCCCGCCAAGCGGACGGCGGAGAGAAAACATTTGCGACCGCACCAAAGGGACACCGCGAGTGCCGCGCAACCCCTCCCCCCCCCGGACGGAGTTTACCGATGGTGCGGCTCTTCAAAGTTCAGCTCGGCGAGAACAATCAGACAAAGGAGCGGGCTCGCATTCATCTTCAGTCATTCATGAATCATATAAAGGAATGAGATGAAGGCGGGGTTTGCTTGGCGGTGCACCTTCCCTTCGCTCAGAGTTTTATCGCTGGACCTTTTATGGCTCACGTTCAGTCGACTCCATCCTTCCTTCCTTGGCCCCGGCTGGCCGGCCGGCCTCCCGAGCCTCTCTGAGTCACAGCATGTCTGATCCACTCCTCGCCGCTTGGCTCACAGGGAGCGGAGCTGCGCGAGAGGCTGAAACCCAGCGGGCGGTTTTGAGGCCTCCGCGTGCAACCCTAGCCGTCGAGCAAAGATGGCAAGCGTTGGGCCACATTTGCACGGACAGTCTGGACGGCCATTGGTGCTTATTCTGATTGACGTTACGATCGGATCATTTCATTTAGTGTCCACGTCAACAGTGGACTTGGAATTTACGACCAAGGTTTAGATCGGATTGGAGGAATTTGCGCATGTAAACATAGCTACTGTCTCTTCATTTTTTTTTTTTTTGGTCAGTCAAGTCAATGGCTGCACTGCTGAGTCAGGGGTCTGGTCAAGGTTTCTTCCCACCGGGGATTTTTTTTTCCCCCCAGCTACTGTCGCTTTGTGCTTGCTCTGAAAGGATCAGCTGGTTTCTCTTTGACCGCGTAAAGCAATTCAAATTGATTCATTGATTGATTCGCCGGTTAATTGATTGATATAAGGTGCAATTTCCAAAAATTTTTAAGGCCGCATCGAGAGCACTTTTCCCATCTGGGCGTACGACAAAATCAGATTGTCCGTCTTTTTTTTTGGCACAACCTCGTCAACTTCCAATACGTCAATTGCCACTTAAAACCAAAGTCCTTGGAGGCAAGTCTTCTCGGGGAAGCAAATGAAGAGTCTGACCTGCGTGAATGTAGGCGCTCGCTGCATGACCATGTTGCGAACGCACTTTTTTCAATGAATGAAGCGAGCGCGTGGGCGAACGCACCGACGAGCCAACGCACATGCGACCGGGAACTTAACCGGCTCGCTTGCTCCCGTCATCTGTCGCAGAAAGCTACCGCGCGGGGATATAAATATCCAGGTTTCTCTCCGCGCGCGTGAACGCAGGATGAGATCAACACTGGCACGAGACGCCGTTTGAAGTCCGCGTAAACCCAATCAGTCGAACGGGATGCCAGATTTGACAGTATATATATATATATTTTTTTTTCATCCCGGATCAGAGTTCACCCCGAGCTCCGCTTGTGATGCACAGACTAAGAAGCATCCGCCACCAAGAGTAAGTTCCATTAACTCTGCTCTTTCCCTCGCCCACGAAACCACGGGCAGAACAAAACACCATTATCACCATGCGTCATTTTTAACCGTGTTTGTCACTTCTGAAATAAATAGATTAATACTGGGGGAAAGTAGGACACGGGGCTTTTAGAAGTGCGCCGCTGACCTGCGAGCTATTCAAACTAATGACAGTCTCCATTCATTCTGCGATTTCCTCGCGCAAATCAGGACACCACGTCTAAGTGGCTCAGTCACTCACTGAAGGTTTTTTTTTATTACTATTTTTAACGGCGCCCAGGTAGCTGGTGATTTCATCGAAAAGGATCTTCCAGCGATTTGTCAGATCCACAAACTCTGGCTGGCTGCTCCACGGGACGCAGAAGGAAGGACGGGGCTCAGACAAGAAAGCAGCAGGCAATAAAATATCCTAAATTTTAAACTCAGGAGAAGAAGTGGCGACTCCAAAAAGCGGCAAGGCCCTGCTTTTCCCACGATGCAACGAGATGATTTATTTGACCCCCACCCCGCTCCACACCCACCACCTCTGTCTGGTAAATCCTTTGCCCCCACCCCCCCCCCCCCCACTCTATTTTCCACACCTACAGTTTGTACTGCAGGCTCTCTGTTATCAATTTGTATTCTCTGCAAGCTGAGGCCGAGATAACCCAGCCGTTCCTCAACTGTTCTCCAGAAGAAAATATAACAAATAAATACCGGGGGGGAGAGGGGGGGGGCCGAGCACTCGAGAGCAGGCGAAAAACATCACCTCCGGGGGCCAACCGTAATGTGACTTACTGAGAAGGACTCTGTTTAAGAGAGGAAAAAAAAAGGTTTTGTCAGCAGCATTTTAATCTGAGGATTGCGTGGGAGCGGTGCGGCGTGAATGACAACAAGCAGCCACCGGGTACGGCACGTACAGCAAGCGGCTAACAAGCAGGGCGGCGTGTCTCTGCTGAAGAAGTGACAGTCGGGGTTATTCAAATTAGCCAATGTGCATTTAAAACGCACACAAATCGTATTATTTCCCCCCCGCATTTTTGCCAGGTTGGGGTTAAGCGCTCGAATAGAGTCGGACAACAGTCAACGACTTGTGTCACGAAGCCTCAGAGCCCACAGAGATCTGCGTGGCCAAATATTTTCCATTCGCTATTCAAATTAAGATCACACGTAGAAACGCACGTATGTATTATAAGAACTGGACACCGGACTGGCAATACGGTGGCGCGCCGATTTTTCCCAGTGGCCAATCGAGGTACTGTAACACAAAAACAAACACCCTTATAGGTGACGTCCTCCTGGACCGTTCCGTTGGCCAAATAGATCATGTGAGTGACAGAGGCATGATGGGAAGTGGCACTACTGCGCATGCTCTATGGGCCCATTGATGCGGATGTCAAAAACCTTTTCGGCGTATTGATCGAAGTGAATGGGCCGCCATCTTGGCAAATTGATTGTTCCATCCATCATTCCATCCATCCATCCATCCATCCATCCATGTGTTTTCTTGGCACCACGCTGATTGGCAGGGTGCTCGAGCCCATCCCAGTCATCAGACAGACACGCGATCGTCCACACTGTGGTTTCTCTTCGGCCTGTCGGCGGAAGCACGCCGGGGAGGACGTGCGTGGACTAGGGAAAAACATGGGCGAACGTGGCACGGAAAAGGCTCCGGGTCGGAGGTGGAACCGCCTTGCTACGAGGCGGCGGCGGTTCCGAAAGGATATGACAGTCATTAGAGCTGAAAGCACTCTAACCGTCCCTCAATTAGCAGCTGCCTGAGCCAAGCGCGGTTTGGCCGCCGGGTGCAGCTCCGGCTGAGAGCGCGGCTGGAGGAGGGAAAAATTGTGCCTCGCACATCGTTCTGACAGTCCTCATCCCGGGTTCCCTCCGACTGTACAACGTGTACGAGGTAGAAACCCGGACAAAATGCACATCTACCCCAAGTACGTACCCACTCCCCCGACTTCGAAATCAGTCTTTTCGTTTTCGCTCGCTCTGTCTGAAGCCCAACAACGCTCCCAGCTTATTCACTACGTATCCGTGTTAAGAATTGTTGGCTAAAATTTGTATGCAGTCATCGTGAGAGACATGTCTTGCTAACGAGCCTTCAGTTCACAACTCCTGGGCTATAAGGACAATAACATTCCCCACACTGACCGTGTCAAAATAAAAGCAAATTTCAAATGCACAATACACGAGAAGTCACGCATCGCTATCGTCTTCCGTCATTTCGCTCTCCAACCCCCCCTACTGGTCTCGCACCACCGCTGCATCTGAGACAGAAAAGTCCGGACTGTAAGAAGATTCCCAATTTTTTTTTTTTTTTTTGACCCGCCAGCCTGAAATCAAGCCGTGATTTGTCAGTTCACTCCTCACCCTGGTAAACCAAGATGCACAGCTTGACCTTCTCCTGGATTCATGAAGTCCAAACCAATGAATGAGCCGGCTGGACAGTAACCCTTTCATTACTGATGTGATTTTTTTTTTTTTAAATAATGATGTTTTATTTGATACTCCAAAAAATTCAGCGAAGGCCTGGAAAGCCGGCCGAGGTTTTTCCCCCCCACTGTCGTATTCATCCCAACCCTCCGGCCCGCGGGGGCAGCAAGGGAGAGACTTTCGCCTTTATCTCCGATCGATCTCCCCTCTTGAACTGTGTCATTTATTCGCAGGGCGATATAAGTGGGACTGATTAGAACAAGGGGGACTGATTGATTTGCGCACACATGCCGGGCAACAACCAAAGAGAAATAAATAAATAAGTGAATTATCAGACCTTGAGGGGGTGTAGCATTCATCCGGTTTGTCCGGCTCTCTCCTGCCAGGAAGCATTATTCTCTGTGTTGCTGGGCCTGGTCGGTGTGTGGGTGACTTCGAATCTGCCAGGAATAAAAAATAAATAAATAAATAAATAAATAAATAAATAAAGGCAATGAAATTTCGCGTTCCAATTTTTTGCAAGCAACCTTCCAGGTTGTAGTGTATATCGCTTTATTATTGCGGAGTCTTCGCCAGATTCAATTTTGGTTGACGGATTGGAGGTGGATCGTGAAACACCACTGGTAACATATCCGATGCACTTGCTTGTATGCTGGGTCCGGTGGAGTGAATCCAACGAGGATCTTTCATAAATAAAATAAAAAGGAAATGCCCTCTGCTCTGTCTCATCTCCTTTTTAATCATAGTTTATTTTCCTCAGTGAGTTCCATTCCCGCAAAAATCAAGCGCCGGTTCAGACGGGAGCCAGAACCCATTGGCACTAATGATCCGGTCACGTCGGCGAGGCCCAGACGCGTGCCCCCCGATTTCCTTAAAAGGGAGCCCGGGTTCTTGTAAACAACCCCCCCCTCCCCCGAGCCAACGCGACATCATCAGCGCCTCTTCTTCGCTCGCAGGGGGCTTCCTCTCCGCATTACGGCCCGCCTCATGAAAAATAAGCAGGAAGGGGAAACATCAGAGAAGGTTTCACAAGGAGCTTCCCTTTAATGTCAGCGGAAGAGAGAGGGGGGGTCGGGTGGGGCGGGGGGGGGGGGACCTATGAGTTCGATTGCTTCCACACTGAGTTAGTTAACTGCGCCTTCTTCCCTCGGCGCAGGCCCGTGCCTGTAAATGCCACAGTGGTATTTTCACACTGCAAATCCGACCCCCACCCCTCGGCTCTGATCCCCCGTCTATTGACAAGGACCGAAACCGGCCCCTGGCGGGGGATCCACTCGTCTCCCCCGGCAGTAGACGCTATCAGCGCAAAATATCTGCGGGCCAGCTGGAGCGCGGCTTTAGCGTAGCAGGGGTCAGTGGACGCCCCGCCATCCCGAAATGACAACATGACTTAAAAATAAAGAGCGGCGCTGATGTCTTCCTCGTGCTACATTAAGATTTGCGAACACTTGACGTATTTTTTCCCCCCGAGCGCGGGGTTTCGGAGACCCAAATACCAGAATTTGCCTAATTAGAAAAACCCTGCAGCCGTTAACAAAGCAGCCGACCAGCGTGACACTTTAAAACCCTTAGCCCCCCAAGTCTCTTTGAACGGACGCGCTTTATTTTGTCGGGCGACAGATCAGCGCCGCCAAGCTTGTTTGCCGGTGTTTACAACAACTCAAAGTAGTTTGGTTCTTATTCATGTGGACCTTCATCGGGAGCCAGTCTGCTTTGCAAGAGCTAATTAGTAGTGGTCTAAAATAGCGATAAATGGCGGGACACCGTGAAAACGTCAAAGTTTTAATGACACTTATAAATAAAGCAGTAACTTAATAAATGTAACATTTAAAGCCAGAGTTCAGAGTTTACAGAGTAAGGAAAATTAAAAAAAAAAAAAAGGGCACCACAGGAAGGTTAGATTTTTTTTTCGAAAAAGCAAATTTTCTAAATTTTGTTTTTTCTGTTCTGGCGTTGTGCTAACAGCCCTGACAAGATATTTACCGTTCATGCTAATGAGCTAATGCAGATAAGTGTCAAGGTGCTTGTTTGAAAAGAGGAATACAATCTAGAGTATTGTAGTAGAAAAGACAAAAAAAAATTCTGGACTGACTATGATTTTTTTTTTTTTTTTTTTTTACTGGTTTGGCCAACAGCTAAAAACAGCCAGTCAGCTCCTTCCGCCTTTAACTTCAAGGGGCCATCAAGCTGTCCCCTCAAGGGTCTCAGTGAGACAGGACAGACTGGCTGCTGGGAGGCTTGCAGGCACAACTAACTAGATAGACCCAAACACAAATAGCTATTCTTTATGTTCTAAGATAAAGAAGAAATGCACCTTCACTGAATCAAGCAAGGGGGGTAATATAATAAAAACACCCCGCAAAAATAAAGCCATCCCCAGGCCCCCATTTTGACCCCCTATTCTTCTTACGTGCTTTGTTCTTGCATTCGGTAATTCGGAACGTGACTCAGCAGGACCGGCGACATTTCGCATTTCCCCCCATGCCACCAAATGCGCCGTCCAATTTGCAATCCAATGCCGTTGGAACAACAACGGGGCGGGGGGGGAGAAGAGAAAGAAGAAGCAGACAAACTAAAAACATCCTGAAAACAAGGGTAAAATTGCTGCGTTTCAAGCAAATTCAAGGTCTGGATGTATTGGAGCAATCAGTCCTAATTCAGCCTCTCTCTCTCTCTCTGCAACAAAAGCACTTAGTCTGCATCTTCTGCCGCCAATTGATCTTGAAAGTCCTTCCCTCTGTGGAGACTTTGAGTTTGTCCCGTCCTGACTGCTTGTCTCTCTGCCTCCCACCCTCCTCCTCCCCCCCGTCACACATGCATATTAACGAAATGTGCCTCCTGCAAAGTCATTTGCTGCTAATGCGTGGAGGAAGCAGCGGCTTTACTGGCCGCCTCATTACTTATTCAGGGTAACGTGCAACGGTGACGCGCTAATGGCATCCTGCTTGAGAGCTGCTAAACAAATGGCGTCCAATAAGTGATTAATAAGCAGGGGGCTTGAGGAGGGTGGAGGTGTGCCGGCCTCCCCGGGGAGGCCTCCAGACTGGACATAGATTGTAATGGACCATATGTTGGACCGGCTGAACGCCAGTGTGTCCCGCACACGCTCTGGGCGTGTGCGCGGGATGTGTATCAGCGGCTTCCGCTGATTTATTTCCGCGGCTTATTTTTTTTTTCCGGAATTTGTCGCTCCGTGCGGGGGTGGGGGAGAGAAAAAAAAAAAAAAAACATCGAGCATGTGTTGAACTTTGTTTCCCGGGCTGCTTCCCTTGCAGTTTGCCTGGCACTTTGTTTTCTTTTAAGTTGTATTGACCCTTGGCGAAGAGCAACACGCGCGCAAAGTCGGGCAATTTGGTGGTCAGCCGCGGAGAAGCCGTCGATAAAAGCTACACGGGCAATACAAAGAGAATTCGCGGCGCGCGCGCACAAACACACACACACACACACACACCCGCCTCTTCCTTTTTAAAGCCGTCCATCCCCCCGTAAACTCTCAAACGATGACAAGCCAATTAACCTGCGTCATTAGTTTGAGAGGAAGCGCTTTTAAAATGAAACCGCGCGGCGGAACTTTGAGAGGTGGGGGGGGGCGGGGGGGTTGTTGGGTTGTCGGCGGATGCATTATTGATCTAATGTCAGGGCCGGAAGCGGCGATTGTCATTGTGGGGTTGACGCGGGCTGCAGCGAATTACAGTAATGGCTATCTGTGCCATCTGAAAATCAGCTATCATTGTTAACCACTAATGGGCTGGAACATACTGTTAGTGTGCCCGCTAATGCATTACAGATTAGCCGGATTTGGTTTCCTCCTCCTCGTCTGTTTGGGAGCGGGGCAGGCTTTGAGGGCTGTTGTTTCTGTGAAGATCGTGCATTTGAAAAAAAAAAAAAAAAAAACGGTTTTCTGCTCTTGGATATTTTTTTTTGATCGGGGTGTTTTGCATTCAAATTGCAGACACAGGAAGCACAAATTGTACCTGACATTAGCTTGAAATGCAGCATTCCCTTCGCCATAAAGACCAACAGATATTCTACATATATTACTGGTACAAAATGACATTTATTCCAGCACAAAATACCTGACACACACATACACAAAACGGAAACTAGCCCCAAAAAAAATCCAAACACCAGACAAGCTCTAGAAGCTAAAGAAACCAACTTGGGGCAACAATCACGACTTGCACAGACTACAAACAACAAGCTAACGCAGACAACGAGAGACGAGGACGATCAAGGAGGGCAGGGGAACGCAGGTGACACCAATCAGTGGCAGGAAAGACAGCGAGACACAGGTGGTGATCAAAAAAGGCGGGAAAACCAAAACAGGAAGAAAAAAACTCGAGGAAAGACTTTCAAAATAAAACAGGAACTGCGGCTCATGACACAAATATCACTCTCGGAAAGACAGGAAGTCTTATTTTGACTTCTGAATATAACAATTAGGGGTGGTCAAGTCCGGACCTCCGGACATTTTTCACTTTCGCCAAAGTATACGTAAATAATATCACAACAGTAAAATAAGGTACCAGTCCAGGTCCAGACAGCTCTACTTTCAACCACTACTATGACTACTACTACTCATCATACTATTCAAAACAATAAAAAAAAGAAAAGAAAATCAACCAAAAGCAACACAAATTAAAGACGCCATCAATTACAATCTGCCGGCCTGAAATGATCACCATCATTAATATTGCCACCGTCAAGGCGATGATATCATCGTATTAAGCAATTTGACGATGCGTCCACCTTGATTAAAAAGTATCGTGATCAGTATCGCTGTCGGTGACACCAGCCCTGTATTTAATTGGTATGGGATTGATGCCAAGTCTTGCTGTGCCACACACACACACACACACCACTAGCAAAACGATCATCCGGAAGATCCCAGACACAAACAACAGTTTACTGACGGAATTTGCGACGTGACGTGGCTGTGTCAAGGCTTCGAAGATTGGGTCAAATAAGCTAGAATCGCGAACTGGTCAGATCACGTGGCAACTTCGAGAAGTTGTGACGTGCGTGTGCCTCGGAATATATGTATATATATCAGATAGTAGGGCACAATGGAGGTCGCGCAGACGTTGTGGCCTCGGCGGATACTGATTGTGGTAGTTTGTCGTTTGGTGTAAAGGAAACATTTTGATCTACTTTCTTCCAATAAAATATGTACATCAGGCAGCTCTGCGGCGTGTGAGCCAGTGAGGTAAAAAAAACAACACAAACAAGTCACCTGAACCCTAATTCTCTACAAAGTAGTAGTTTCAAATTTCGATGAATACCTTTACTTAGTTTGCATTCATTTTCCACTCAATTTGCAGTACAATCTGCTTATTTACCTGGAAAGGGGTTGAAGCCCCCCCTTCCAGGATCAGGTCAAAAATAATTAAGAAAAGCAAACATAAAGCACAGCAGAATCTAACAAAACATGCTTTCAATCTCTGTATGTGAGACGTATAGTAACGTAATATGTATATGTAATATATATATATATATATATATATATATATATATATATATATATATATATATATATATAAATAAATCTTTTTATTCATGACTCCGCCCTCTAACCATTAGAGTCTAACGAGTCACAGGTGGCTTCATTTATCACCGGAGGAATCTGCCCAGGCGGGAACACAAAGAACTTCCTCACGCCTTTGGTTTTTTTTCCACGTAAAAAACTCTGCAGAGAATTTATATTGATCACGCCTATCCGTTAGCATACAGGAAATAAAAAGATAGCTGGAGCTTAAACTCCTTTTGTGTGTGTTTTTATGGGCCCATATTGGTTTACCACCAAAAAGATCCTCCGAGTGGATTCCCACCGTTTTAATTCATCACATTCTGAAGGGTTGTTTTTTTTTTTTTTTTTGCAGATACAATAAAAAAATATATATTATTTTTCCCCCCTATACCTCTCATGTATTATTAACTACCAGAGAGGAGACCCTTTCATTTGTCATCACCCATAAAAACGCCCTGACAGTCGGTTTAATATAATATATAATATATTTAATGTAACCGCTTTGCTCATTGCATTAGATGGAGCTGTGCTTTTTTTTTTTTAATAGAGCTGAGGGTGAAACTACATTTTACTAGGTAGAAAAATGTCTTCCTGCTTTTCCTCTCTTTCTCTGCCAGTTCGCCGTCTTATTATTTTTATCACGTAATATTCGCCATCTCAGGCGTTCCTGCGTTCTGTCGAAGTTTAGGACCCAGTGGCACAAAGTTTCCTCTGCACTGTTGCTCCTGCTTTTTCTTCCTGCCTTTCCCTCAGATCTTCTTTTAAAAGACACGCATGCCCTTAGTGGGGGTGGGGTACGTCGGTGGTGGGTGTGCGGGGGGGGCAAGGCAAGGCAAGATCCTGCGCTTCATTAGAGATGTTCCACATGTGCCGCGCTAAAGTGATATGTAAGCAAAAAAAAAAAAAAAAGGGGGGCATCGAGAACACGCCGCTCTGCCATGGCACCACTCCCCACTTCAGTGTGCCACGAGCGTGCCTCGTTACCTTCAAAGAGCATTTTCAAACAGCGTTTTTCGGAGGCTTGCCAACGCCGCGCACGCCCCCTACGCTCCACCTCCACCCCCCAAGCCCCCCCGCCCCGCCCCGACGCGCTCTGCACACACACACACACACACACACAGACACACCCGAGGAAAATTATTCACAACAATTTGTTTTTTTTTTGCCATCTTTATTTTTTTTTTCCCGATTTGAACTTTGAATAATTAATGCTCGCTCTACCTCGCCTCATCAGGGGCACAATTTCGCAACGCCCACGTCGCAGAATTTGACAAATACAGAGACGCGTTTTTTTTTTTTTTTTTTTTTTTTTTTTTTGGAGGGCAGGCGGGCGGGCTGGGAAATGGACCGCAGGTAAACTCCAATACGAGGGCAAGTCATTATCCCCGAGTGGCCACAATTACAAGGAACAACACATTGAGTATCGCCGACTCGATTAATCAATTTTACAGCTTTGTGATTTTCTGTTATTGTTTCCCCCCTCCCTCCCCTCCGGGCTAACACTTTTACCATCCCGGCGCTGCGAGAAAGCGAGGGTTTTTGCGGCCCGCCGACGAGTCTAAAATGAACTGCAAGCCTAAAAGACAAACACGCTCAGCCAGACGTAACTCAATTTGCTTAAATATCCTCTGACTTTGCAGCAATATCAGCTCGCGGGCCCCCCCGCCCCCCCTAGTTATTCTCCCTCCCCTCCTGGGCCGGGGCCGAGATGCAATTATAGATTCTCTGTTATATGTCGAGGATGCATATGTGCATCTCCACGCATGCGTGCGCACTGGCGACGGGTGAACGGGCCGGGCTTTGCGCGCAACGCTGGATTGCGCCCATCTCTCCGCCCGATGACTGATAGCTGCCCCGGAGGCAGGGCTCACCTGCGACCCCTTCAACCCTTTATCTGCATTCCTTCCTGCCGGCCCCCTTTTGCATTTCACGAAATGGCTCGCTTTCCCATGTGAATGTGAACGTGAGAGTAATCTTTGGGCTGTCCGCAGCGAAATGACGATGCCAATTAGGCGCATTTCCTGTCGTATTAAGGGGATTTGGCCGACGCATAGACAATACACCGCAACGGAAAAGGTACAGATTTGCACACCTGGTCTCTAAAAATGGTTGCCATGGCAGCAAACAACTTGAGAACGTGGAGGGATATGAAATAAGTATTTTTTTTTTTTTTACGGGCGAGCTGCAATTGTCCCCTCAGTTCAGCCGTCACTGTCCGTGTTGAACGCTATTTGAACAGGCGATTGAGGTGTTGTCGGTGCAAAATAGTCAGCCCGTGGGTGAAGTGTTCATTGCAATACACCACGGAGGTCAATATTCGCACCATGTCTTCCTTACGTTGACACCTTTTCAAATGTTTTCCATCACCCTTTACCAGTTCACTCTAAGATTCAGGCCAAAAAACGATTATGCCACATTGCAAAACACATTAGGCCGGTTGCTGAAAAAGCTAGCAGGTGTGATTAAAACATCTCCCACCGGATCGATCGACACGCAATGTGTTTCCTATTCAATTTCTGCGTCCGCCCCAAATGGAGGAGCAGGGGCTGAACCTCACCGAGTGCCAATGTAGACAGCGTGGTTGCCAAGCAGACACGACACGAACCACAATAATATTTTCGAGGGGGAAACGTGTTTTTTTTGTTCCATGTGACCCGACTCTACACGTCTCTCTGGGACTTCCTTCTCATGCGAGAGTCTTTTTCCAATCGTGAAGCGCGCCTCTTCGCCGCGAGCGGTGTGTTTTTTTTTTTTGCGTGCGCTTCGAGGTCTCTCCGCTCACAGCGTTTTGAATTAGGGGCGAGCGCGGCCGGCCTTGAACGACACCGTGAACTTTGAGTTCGAGCCAGTTTCGGAGGCGGGACTTGATGACTGGGATGTGGTGTGGAAAGCGATCTGACCTTCGCCTTAAGTCGGCACTTGCGACTGTGATAACAGTTTTTTTTCTTTTAGAGATGCTGGACTTCGCCACTGTACTGCTGTCATCATTAGGCGGCCGCTGGGCTTCTGCAGATGCGCTTATCTATCTGCTACACCCCGTGCATTCCCAAGTCAAGCGTGCGGGGGGTCAAACGCGGTGACCTGGGCTGCAAGTTGAGTTGCCGCCGCTGACGGAACCCCACGAGCTGACAGATCTGGTCTTTTTCACTATTTCCCCGTGTCTCTTTGGCTTCTGTCTCCTGCAGAGATGAAGAGAAAGTGTCTCGGCTCTCCGGGGGCCCAAAATCAAAGTACAGACCCCACTGTGGCTGCGCTTGAAGGGAATTAGAGAGTGGAGGTTCTAAGGGGGCGGGGGGCACAAAGGCAAGGCCGCGAGCCAGGTTTCGGGTTCAAAGCCCTTTATCACCTCCAGAAGCTGACCACTGTCAACTCTCGTGGAGACAACTGCCTTTGATTGCCTCGGTGTACCTTTGTATTGGGCAGGGGTTATCTGCCTTGAACCAACCCATGCTAAAGGCTTTTAGCTTTGATAGCCAGCTGAAGGGCCCGTGCTCCAAAGAGAGGGCAGGGCTTGAGTGTACAGCGCATCCACGGGCGGCTACATCCACGCTTTCCTTTGATGAACGTCATCCTTCAAGTGTCAGCGCGACTTTTAGGGCCGCTTCCTTTCACGGCTTTGCATGAATTGAAAAGCAGAAAGTGATGAAATTCGCAGATGACACAACTTTTTCTTCTTCATTTGACTTGAAAATCGCCACGAGTAAATCAAGTTAATGGCAGTGGATTGCCATGGTGTGTGCTTTTTTTTTTTTTTTCCCTTCGCTGCGTGGGGAGACACATGGAATGTATTCCAAGGATGTCAGAGGAGGGCAACGAGCCTCATTGGCTTTCCTGTGATGTCCTCCGCCGCTTTGAAGATGTCCTCCAGCTCCATTCACCTTTGAATTCTTATCACGGCCCAATAGATCAGTAGTGAAATATACCCTCAAAAGTTATGAATTCATGAATTTTACACAGGTCTATCTTTCACCAAGTCCATATCACCAAGGGGAAAGTTTCCCCCTGCTCTGAGGGAGAAGTTGCAACCTGCGGGAGAGGGGGGGTCAGGGGTAGGATGAAACAGCGGGCATTGACATTCAGTGCCAACACCTGCGTTATGTTGCCTGGAATTAACATCATGTAAGGGAGGGTCCATGCTTATTTTATATAAAGGTCACTTTTTCTTTTTCTTTTTTTTTTTTCTTCTTAAAGGAGATAAGAGTTGATATCCTGCAGCACTTCCAGGATCCACTACTGAATAATGCTTTTCAGTACTTTTTTTATTTTTTTTTTTGGCATTCTTGTACAAAGTGGGGGATTCCCGTTTCTTGGACTAAAAATGTTTGTTGTTGTTGTCGCGGTAGTTTTACTTAGTTAGTAGTTAAACGTAGTTTCCAGTGTTGGCTGTTCAACAGCTTAATCCTTTTTCAATTTTTTTTTTAGATTTTTGGTTCTGTTCATACGGATTATATTGTGATATGTGTGATACTGTACCGCTGAACCTCCTTTTTAATGGCCAGTGCGGCGGTCTGGTTCTCACAACCGTCCCCGGCGACGCAGTGACTCATTCCCTTTGCACTTGCAAACAATCGCAGTGGAACCCGTGTGTGTACACTGGTTGTCATGAACACGCGCGCGCGCTCGCTCGCTCGCTCACAGCAAAAGCCATATCTCTGCGTGACAACCCGTGCACCCGCTGCCTGAGCGATCCAGATAAACAAGCTGTGATTTACTTCCCTTTTCCATTTTCTGCTCCCGCGCCGCGGTTAAAGGCTGCGGCGTACGGGGGGGCCACTCGCAGCCCTCGCGTTTTGCACTCTGAACTTCAGAGGCCGCGGGGAGGGGGGCACCTCGCTTGGTACCGCGCGGCACTGCTTCTGCGCCGGGGAGTGAGAAGAAACACACCCGGGTTGCGGACGGAGGCGTATAAACAAGCGCGTGATTTACCTCCGCGCGATTCCACGTTTTTGGGCGGGGGAGGAGGGGCCGCCCAAAACATTTGTTGGCAGGGGTCGGACAGAGTCGGGGGAGCGGGGGGGTGGGGGGGAAGCAGCTGGAAGCTGAAGGAACACACACACAGGCCGTATTTACAATCGGAAAAACACACACTCTGACAAATCCGACGGGCACAATGTGACATCCTCTCCCACTTATCAGGCCGCATCTGTTTCCTGCAGCCCGCGGCCGCCGAGCCGCGCCGGTGCGGCCACACCGCCTTGCACACAGCGACTCTTCGCCGCTCGTTCACGTCGGCCCCCTCAGAGGATGTTCGCCGTATCCTCGATAGCCTTCCGCGTCCCACGGCAACAATGGCGCGGCCCATTGTTCGCGTGTAACGCCGAGCCTTGGGCGGATGTCAGATACCGGTGCGGTGAGTCATTCAGCGTGCGGCCCTGCGAACACGTGCACTTTTGTTTCCACTTGGACTTGAACGCGGTTTCGACGCGCCGCCCCGATTGTTTATTTTGCGTCCCTGGTAATTATTTGCGCCATGTGTTTCCTTTCTTGCGACCTCTGTAGGCCCGCGGGATCTTCTCCACGGTCCCTCCCCAAAAAAGTCCAAAAACACAACAGAGAATCCGTAACCACGCCTGCGCTAACTTCTTGCTAGGGCGCTAGTGGGTGAGATGAGTCACTGCTGACTGGGGGAAGACGCGGCCCGTCTTTTGAGACGCGATGCATGTCCTTTTCACGAGATTGCACTTCACTTGTCGCTCGGTGCCAAGTCATGTTTTCCGTTCGCGGTGGACGTATCCCCCAGCTGCTCAGGATGCGCTGTTGACTAAACATAAATATGACCACTGCCCCACAAAAGTGCAGCTGTGGCATCTCATCAGTCTCTCGTTTAGCTGCTGCACGTCAAAATTTCTGTCACCATTTTCCAAAAGTGTGCAGCGACTGCGTGCTGCCCACTGAAAGCTACCTTTTGCAATAGAAGTTAATGTTGTGTTTAATTATTTGAAGTTGCGTGTTTGTTTGTTTTTATTTGCTGCTGTTGTTTAATTTACCCACTTTTCTTTTTTTTAATTTGGTCTCGTCTTTAGTAATTTGCCTGAGTTCTCAATTTGCAGTGGTGTTTCGTGATTTGTTTTTCCGTTTTGCACTTCAAAACTACTCCACTTAAAGGCCATTTTCTGTCAGTAATTGTATGAGAAATCACAATTACTATTATTATGATGGTGAATTATAACCTGATCCCATCCAATTTATGTACACGGCGCGTTTAAGAACAACAAAAGCTCAACCCAAAATGCCGCAGCAACATTGACTACAGACCACATTGCGTACCATTTACTCCCTTCTCCTCCTATTTGAATGTGTCTAAGTCCTTTAATACCTCTTTTCTTTCAGTAAGAATGGCATTTTATCTATTTTTATTTCTATGCACACGTTTGTTCGTTCATTTTTCACCCCTTTCTCCTGATATCTGCTCACCCGAAGTCAAACACAACGGGTCACAAGGGAGCATTCAGATAAACCCACTTGGTCTCCCTCAGCTTTTTTGGACTCGGCGGAGCGAGTTCTGACACCGTGTGAATGACCCGGCACAATCTGACCCGCTCATGACCCAACTACAAATAGCTATAGTGCAAAATATCTAAGTGCGTGTGTGTGTGTGTGTGTTGTGTGCAAGTGAGCGAGCGTGTGTGTTGACAAAGTCTTCACTGTTCCGCCTCTGGGCTTATGTAACAAATTCCTCGTCCGTGTCAGATGAACAAATAGACCGTAAATCTCTGCTCGCCGTCCGTATCCTTCCACCTGTAATCTCTCGGGCGCTTTATTGTTCCCTGCTCGAAGTGTTTAGGGAACTGACGTTTAATTATTTACATGTTTCTTTCCACATTTTTTTTTTATTTATTTTTTTTTTTTTTAAAGCGCATCGAATCCCCAATCGTTGGGTAAGAGAGTTTAAGTTTTTCCGTTTGGATTTTCATCCCGAAGACGCAAAACTCTTCGCTAATGCGTAGCTTAGTTATGTTTTAATGGCGGCCATAGAGCACCAAGTTTGGAGCTCGGCACGGACACGCCACGGGACGTAAATGAGACCCTGACCTTAGACACGCAGCACATACAGATGTTAGGGATCTGTAAACACTGACACTCCCCCCTGAACCGAACCGGCCGGCCGATGAGGAGAAGGTGCGGTGGGTTGAAACGGAGCAGCTGGGAGAGACTCGCCGCCGCGATTGCGTCATCGTCCCTTCCCTCGTGCGCACGGGCGGCGGCTAACTCTGTCTGACCCGCGCGATCTGCTCAGAGCAGATGGCTGGTCGAGTTTCTGTTCCATTTCTGGGCGTGAATTCACACATTTTATAGCAAAGCGCTATTTCTGGTGGCAAAGCGCTGGTTTTTATACTTTAATTAATGTGGCGATAAGCGCTTTACACCAAAGTTTTCAGAAAGAAAGCAAGATTCCCATTACTATATCTGTATATTTATTGCTATTGTATATATACATAAACATGGAAATGCATGCGTTTTGGTCTGTTACGATTCCAGATTCCAGACTTTCTTTTATCTAAAACTAAAAATTTCGCTTACCGCTATGTTGACAGAAGCCTTGGAACACTTTGGTAGTACTGTGCACCTGCAGAGGTGTGTGTCAGACAAATTGCTCAGTAGCCGTGGGGCCCCTCGAGGGACCGTTCTCCCCCCACACCACTTCCACTTTACCATCTACACCAGAGGCTCCAGCTATTAGTCAGAGCCCTGCCATTTCCACACGTTCCCTGATGACTCTGCCGTCGTTTCATGGATCAACTGGGGTGATGAGACAGCTCAGCGTGACCAAGACCAAGGAGTTGGTTGGAAACGTGATGGGGACCAAGGTTCCATTAATCCCAATTTCCGTCCAGGGGTCTATTGCGGACACTGTCAGGGGGGTCCATCCAGGCAATAAACTGGAATGGGCAAAGAACAGCCCAGGTTTTTCTAAAGAGGTCCTTCAACGTCTGCTCGGTGATGTTATATGTTATATGAGACTGCGGTTGCTCCAACCATTTGGTTTGCTGCGCTGTGTGAGAGTGGCAGACGCCACCAGGCGAAAGTGTGCGATGTTGGCGAGGTAAATTTAGACTCTGGAGAGGCGTGCGAGTGACAGAAGGACGCTGTTGAAGTGAAAGACCTTCCACGCCTTCCTGCAAAGCCTCGTCGAGTGTTGCAGCACACAGGCTGAGAGACCTCTGCCCTCTAAATACATGCCAGAGTTCCACAGAGAATCTTTCCTACCTGTGGCACTCTGTTGTGACAATCATGCATTTTTTTTCAATTAAAGTTAAAACAATAGCTGGCACAACTGCTGCAACGATTAAATTGCGCATAAATTCAACGAAATACCTGGTTGACATGTTATCAAATGTTAAAAAAAAAAAAAAAAAAAAAGGAAAATTATAACATACCTTCATGCTGCTGCAGGGGTCAAATTTCTTTCACAGATTTTGTGTCTGTAACTAAGAATGACTACGTGCACACTAACACGTATGTTTTCGCTAGCGCGACGCTAAGAGCCGTTTCAAGTCAGATCAGTCTGCAAAATCTTAATGAGACTTGAATAATACCACGCTAACGACAATGAATTATTCTGTGGCGTGATTCAGATGCTTGAGTAAGTGGCCACCTGAAGATTTCATTAATCGCTTTCGGTGGAAATCTCTCACTCAGCGTGATTCCAGAGGGGTTATGTAACCAAGACCTTCATCGGCATAGCTGAAAACAGGCTCACAATGAGTGAACTCTGCATTTTTTGACTTTGTGTTTCTCAGTTCCTGCTACAGAAAGACTCACAAATGTTGCTTCCATTAATGTTTGGTGGCCATACCACACATTCGTGTTATTTGATTTAACAAAACCAAAGCACTACCTTCATTTAGCCGTCTTAGCCTGATATGAACCCAAACGTCACACCACGCTCACCTCACACAACCTTTTGCCTCGTCTGAGAGAAAGTCAAGTTCCCGATCTGCGGCGAGTATTTATCATATTTGCAAGTCAGCACAGATCCCTTCCTAAGCCGTGTACCTTCGCTAACCAGCCGAGACGCGTGTTCAAACACAGGCAAATCTCCTCCTCACAGATAGGAGACTAGTGGTTAGAGGGGGGGATAAAATGGACATGCACGATGACACTTCAAAAAAAAAATAAAAAATAAAGAATATCTGAGTCAATTCCAACACATCTAAATCCTTCCTCGTGGGTTCCCCTCTGACGCTCCATTATCCCCACTCAGAGGAAAATCCCCATCCAATGGAGAACGTCACGCCAGCAGCGGGGACACGGAACAAAACCGTCTCATCATCCGCACATCGGACTGGAGCGCCACTTAAAACCTTTTCAGGCGGAAAATTATTGTTCATTATTGTTGTGTTCAAATCTGCCTGAGCTACAGTGTCGCGCTCGCGCTTGCTCCTTTCCACTCTTACTGACCTCGAAAAAAAAGTATTTCGACCCTCGTCGCTAAGCTCTGTCTCGGTTACAAACTGATGCTAACTGCCCCCGATGAGCCCGTTGAGCGGTCTAGGCAGCAAAAAAAAAAACAAAAGAAATCTGGGCTCATCTCTGAAGTACTATCAAGAGGGCACTGAGCATGCACGTCTCTGAGCGTGCACCAACGGAGGGCGATTTGCCTCCGCCGCCGCCGCCGCTACCCTCCCATCTGTCTGCAGAGACATCACAGCGCAGAGAAACCAAGGGGGAGATCAATGCCCCCACTTCTGCCAGTTAACGCCAAAGCAGCGGAGGGTCCGCGCTTGCCTTTACAGAGTGACTTACAACTTCTCTGCAGCTCTGTGAACGGCCCGCGCTCCACTTTATTTGTCTTGACCCCCGCCGTTCTGCGCGCAGCTTGTGGTTGTTACGGTGTCGCGGCGAAGCGCGAACGATTCATCCCCGCAGCGCTTAATGTTGTGTGCAGTAAAGTAGCAATGCAGCTCGATGTCACTCCAAAGACGTTTGGCCCCTTGATCTATGGAGCAGTCGTCGTGTGGAGGGGGGGAAAAAAAATAAATAAATAAAAATTGTAGGAAATTCTCATCCGTCGTTGGTGCTCTGTATGGCGTGTATTAGCGCCTGTAACATTGGATGGTATCTCCGTGGCCACACATCACGGTAGCTAACAGTTTGTTCAATCCCACAGCCCCTTTAGGAACCCCGGGAACCTGATTCCAATAGTCGCTCTGACCAAGAAATGGGTCTAATATGACAATTACTCACATTGAGAGGCCGCTTGCCAAAAGCCCTCACAGTTAATGACGGGACACGGCAGTTAATCACATCCTTACGCTGCGCTCAGGGTGCGGCTCAGGGGAGCTAAAGCTTTGGCCGTGATCTGCCAGCGCAATTACCTTTTCTTTTCTTTTTTTGCGATTACAGCTTGTGAACGTCCAGGACACTTCAGCAAGAAAGGAAAGCGCAGAACAAAGAGGGACGTGTGCAGTGAAAGGCGGCTGAGGTTTTTCCAGGTCAAACGCTAGACGGCATGTGTCAAACTCAAGGCCCTTTGGGACGAACTCAGCACGTCTTTTTATGCCGTTCGTAAGAGCTTAAAAGATGCATAGTCCTGAAGATACTTTTTTTAAACAGTGTTACATATATAAAGCAGAGTATATGGTGCTTTTGAGCGTAAACTACAACAATAACACGTGCTGGTTTTGCGACCGACAAAGTAAAATCCCACGTTTTCACCTTTCCTAGAAATTGAATTGCAAAATGCCTACAAAATAATCCCAAAATATCCAAGAATGATGCAGGAGAAAGACAAATTAATGACAATTTCGAACAAAGTTAATGTAAAGAACCGGTTTGCCCCCCCCCCACGGCCCAAGTTCCATCCAATCGAGAACCACTCGATCATGAGTCCAAATGAGACGGTTTTGACGATTCCGTTCAAGGAAGCCAGAGACTTGTAAATGCCGCGCGCTCCAGATGTTCCGCATGAAAAATGTATGTATTTCTTTGGTTTTTATTTTCGCTTTTTTTCCGCCCCCAGAGCCGAAACAAGTTTATTATCCATTTTGATGTCCTTAAGTGGTCTTAAATGCCATCATGGGTCTGGCTAAGAGCTACATGTGTTTTGTCCAGATGGATGGCAGAGAAAACACGTTTGGCAGCGCAGTCAGTTCATAGGATCAGCTGTCCTCTGTGACCAACATCTGTTAGCCTGCCGATGCCCCAGGCTTAAGTACAGTGTGTGTGTGCGTGTGTGTGAGATAAGTGTGCACACACACACATGCAGCGTAAAAAAAAAAAGACAAAAAAAACATCTAAAGACCATATGTCCACTGGATCTAAAACGTTTCTGTATACAGAGGCTTTTTTTGGGTAATTGTGTATAAAAATTGAGTGGTAAGAAAAGAAAAAAAAAAAGGTAGGAAAAAAACCTTCCGTGTCTGGCGTAATCCTATTGTGCGGCTGTAACAGCTTTTAGCCCAGTTAATTATTTCCAAATCTTAAACAAATACGTAAGGAACAGCATTCAATTGGATTTCCATGTGCATGTCCGGCCTCCAGAGGCCCAAACTGCTGCTGCTGCTGCTACTCGGCGTAATCAAATGACTGATAATGCTGGCTGTGCGGGAGGAGGGGGGGGGTAGCAGCATCTTCCAAAGATAAGAGATCAGTTCCTGCCTTTTCTTGCCCTGTATTTTGATTGGATTACATCTGGGGGGGCAAGGCACCAGAAAGTATATGTAAGACAAGAGAATATGAATGGCTGAGAAACTCTAGGAGCTGTGCTGCGCTAGTGTTGCCACTGAGCAAGGCACTTCCTTGTACTTGCCACGACTTGGCTTTGGGGTCGGTGTGACCTCACAAGAGCGTCAATGCGTGTTTTCTGTCGATCATGTCACTTTCAAAGTTAAACCGTAGTTTGGGGGCATTGTTGTACACCAATATCACGAAAGATGACGGTATGGAAGTCCAGTAGTTTAATAAATGCTTCCTGATGTTTTCTGCAATTGTTTCTGCACAGCTGCCTGTAACTTTGGTCCGACGGCAAGAGGTTCATCGATTTGATTCCAATTCCTACGCATACAGCGCTAAAACATAGACATGTGGCTAACCGGCTTGATGATCCATATGCGTGATTGCCAATGGTTGTTCGCATCTCTGTGTTGGCCCTGTGATGAACAGGCATCCCCGTCCAGGATGCACTCCAACTTCCCATTAACGTAGCTGGGATAGGCTCCTCAGAGTGTGGCAGAGGCAAATGGAGCATGTCGAGACTGAGAACTACATGCCACGGGAAATTGAAGGTAGTCGTGCAGCGTGCCGGTACGATCAAATTTTGGACATCAATCTGGAATCCGAATCATTTCTCTAAGCTGCTCAGTTTTTAAATGCCGTCTTGGTGACCTTTGGTAAATATTGACCTTGCCTCATTGTTCTTGCACTTTGTGTGTGTAAAATGTAAATATTGGCGTGCAAATATTGGCATAAGTATCACACTGATTTATGTTTGTACTTCACCAGTCATGGATGTGCTCTTTATACGGGTAACATTCCATTTGCTATAGTGCAGTGGCAGAATAACAAGGGCTAAAGTGGAGGAGTGGCTGTGGTAATTGGGTAGGCTGGGCCCACCTTTGGCCCGAGGTGCAATCTGTGTTTGGATCAGCCGTCCTGATGACTGATTGACCTCTGGGGGCGCACTCCTGACCACAAGCTGAGAGACATTGAGATCGCGCTGACAGATAGTCACGTTTCTCGTCTCCGACCAACAAGAGGGCGATCACTTTCCCTGAGCGCCAAGAGGTCCGACCGGGGCCGGACGAGGAGAGCTTACAACTTCGCCGCTGCGGTGTTTGCTCTCTCTCAATGTCACAAGGAGGCAGTAAACAAGTCAAACTCAACTACAGTGAGTTTCAAAGGTACTCCAAGGTTGACTGGGAGGGGAAGAAAAGAAGGAATGTTGGCTGACATACCACATAATCTCACATCAGATCAGAATGTTTCTCTCCTCTGTCAAGAAACAGACAGTCCTCAGCAAGGCAAATCTTTCTCTGTTGCAGTCTTCAGATAATAGACCAGATCTGCGCGAGTCTTAAAACTTGTTTACATTCTTTGAGCTCCGGTCACAAAAGCGCGTATGCGCCCGAGGTGGAATGAGTCACTGACTCCTCCCAGGTCACGTTAGATACCTCCGCCTCTGGTATGCAAACCTGTGCAAACCTGCCCGATCCCAACCCCCCCGCCCCTCATCGAGCGTGGACGTAAAAATTAATAGAAGCGCATATTTTCTGCACATTACCATTATTGCTATGCAAGACAAACATTTAATCCCGGCGCTTTAGCGAAGTGAGCAAATTATCCGGGGTCTCGTTCTATCAGCGCCTAAATGAGATGGTATTGAATTAGATTATGGCGCAAAATGAGGCGTTCACGCCAATTGAAAGCAATCAAGGTGGCTGAATCAACGAGTAATGAAAGCCTGGAGAGCTAATCCAAGCCTGCAGAGGGCCCTCTGACTAATAACACAGCTGTTTGTCGAGTGAATAGCTATGGAACGATGGCGGACAATGAGGGAGCGAGGGCTAGAGAGCTGCGGGCGATTGAAAACGGGGTTAATGACTTTACAACGTCGAGGGGATGAAAGGTCTATTGACCAAATGTTTACATACTGTATGCCAGAGACTGAAGTGCACTGTGGGGGGTTAGCCAAGGGTACTTCCAGCTAATGCAATTTGGCGTATGGATTTGTGCCAAGGTCGGATGGCAATGGTGCAATATTGCAGGTTAGCTAAGGTAATCAAAATCCTTACAGCAAGTAAGCAAGAAAATGACGGGTGTCAAATGTCCCATTGGCTGCAGTGCGACACCTCGCTGTGCAAGCGTCTTTTGACTTAACTTCTACGTCTAATCTCAGTAGGATGTCCATATTATTTTAATAACAAAAAATGTATTGTGTTCTTTAGCCTCCATTCCAGGAACTCATTCGCTTATAGTTGGGTTGGACTTACCCTCTTGTTGGTCATTGACCGGGCGCTTGTGGAGACTTGGGGGTTCCAGATATGCATTGTGAATACTGGAAACAGGAGACAGGGGTGGCTTGATCGAAGTACCTCATACCTTGCCATCAACCCCAATTGTAATCCCTAACCCTAACCCCAAATGGAAATGGGCCCAACATACTAAAGGACTGCATGGGCCCGAGGACAAGGCTGTGAAATGTCTTTGCCTGACGAAACACGCTCGAGGGCCCCACACACAGTGCGGGGAACGCACCTTTCACTCGGATTCTTCAGCGAGCGCGTAAATCAGGACCTAGTCAGTTACGTAAGACGACCTCCCTGGCGAGGATAAATGCACAACGAGGAGCGCTAGCTCATGGCGCACTGGGCAGCTTGCTAGCGTAGTGTAGCCCATTGACCGATAGCATCTCTGTCTCGGAGCCCCTCTGACAGGCAGCTGCACTGTGTCACGCAGGCCTCTGATGTAAATCTGGCCCAGTGGCGCAGCTTTCCTCATTCACCCTGGCCTCACGGAGTGCAACATTCCTCCAAAACCACACCACGGAATGAAACAACTTAGTTTACTGACCTCTTGTTTGTTTTTGTTTTTTTGCCACCACAGCCATTTCAGTCATCCCAGGAATTTACTCCAAATGATTGTTTTTCTCCTGCTACTCCTCCTGAGTGTGTGTTACAGTATCTCTCAGTGTGTGTGTGTGTGTGTGTGTGTGTGTGTGTGTGTGTGTGTGTGTGTGTGTGCCTCCAGGCTAAGGAGTAGTGAGGGAGTTCCCCCCACATCTGTTCACCATAAGAGCTTGTTGACAGCAGCACTCCTCCTTTCTCTTCCAGCCACTCCACCCTCCAACCCCCCAGTTCATCCCTGTTCCTTGGGCCCTGCTGCCGCTGCCGTCTCATCCAAGATTAACTACAACACAGAGCCGACCTGGTGGTGAGGGGCCTGCTTTGGCTGCCTGACGGGAAAGAGGGGTCAGGTTTGTAGCCCCAGATAAGGCCTCCTTAAATCTACGATCATGGGGGGAAAAGCTCTGGTTTCGATTTCACCGCCCCATTCTTCTTCTTCTTCTTCTTCTTCACACACATATATCCATCTATATATTAGGGCTGTTGAAGTTAACACGTTAGTCATGTGTTAACTTAAATAAATTGCGCGTAAATCTAGCGCGAGCCGCAGCCGCGACAGGAAGGACAGGTAGTTGCATCCGGTTAATTTTCAAAATAAAACTAGCCACATCTGTATCGTGTGAGAGGTTATTCTCACTGTCTGGACATGTTGTCCAGACGAAGGGCTATCAGAAGGCTTGTCTGTTTGAGAAACTGGCTCAGTGCAAAATAAATATACATATAAAAAAAAATTGCAATTTATTTGGGATTAATCGCAAGTTAACTCAGGACACTAATGTGATTAATCGTGATAAAACACACACACACACACACACATAATAGTCGCTGGAATAAATAATAGTCAAACATGGAATTTGTTTTTTCAAAAAGGATTGAATGTATTCCCACAGTCTTACTATTGCAACCGGCCCTTTGAGTGCAACCATAACGCTTGATCTCCAATTCAGTATCTGATATCATGCCTCAGCCTGAGTTATTCCCTATTACAAATGAAACATCTGAAGAAGATTATAATCCTATTACCAATTGAACAACAAAAGTTACATCCCCCCCCCTCACCAAAGGAAAAAATTTTAATGGAAAAAGCCTGAAAATATGAATAATTTCGTCAGGGCTATGGTGTGTGCGTGTGTGTTTGAGAGAGAGGGAGAGAGTGTATGTTTGTATACACATTGCTAAGAAGAATCCCACACGCTAACCACTTAGCAGCTATCTGGAGTTGAAAGCCTGGAGTGTTTTCTGCAGGAGGACTGAAAGCCACCCAAGCCTGTAATTGGGAAAAGGGCCATTTGGACCATCGGAGTTGTCCATTTGTTTTGTTTTTTTTAAAAGGGAAAAGCAATCGATGGGCAGCATTAAGCAGATCTGCGAGAGATCTAAATGCTTCCAATCTTTGCTTCCTGCTCCAAAGATACTAGCCCTTAATGATTGGATGGGAACCAGAGACAGAGGCGGAGGTGTAATCAGATGGGACGGAAATCATGCCACACATAGAAATGGACCCCTTGTTTTTTTGCTGGATTTCTTTTAAATGCAGTGGGAATAGAGGTCGCACCCAGACAAAAGGAGGAACCAAAATAAGAATTACATTTGTTCTTATTTGGGCTGCAAATTGGCTTTGGTGCGATGAACTCGAGCGGAAAGGCGCCGCTTACAGACAAGCGTCTGGGTCCGTTTTCCATCCTCGCCGGGGCTTTGCTTTGCGTGACAACCCCCGTGTTGGCCTGAGTAACCTCTCCACCCTGTTCACCCACCGCCTGAGAGAGTATTGATCGCTCTCCTGTACGCGCACGGTATTGACAACTTGTTCACTAAGACACTGCTCAGACCTGTGGGTGTAAAAACATTCAGCTGGAGGTGGGGGGGGGGGGGGGGGGGGGGGGTGAGAGAAAAGCACCTGAGACACGTGAAAAGCTCACACGTGCTTTTGTTTTGACATGATTATTCTTCTTTCCTATTGTGTGTTGTTTTTTTTTTCTTCTTTTCCTTCTGGAAGTTGAATTAAGGCAAAAGATAAAGGGCGCACACCTGCTGCAAGCACAGAGGCGGCGGCGGCGTCTTTAAACTACCGGAGCTGTGCAAATGGGTCCTCAGAGAACGTCCCTGTTCCTTTTTGTCGCCTTTAGAGTGTAAAGTTTTCCAACAGCTGGTAGATAATAAAAAAAAGTGAGCGTGCCGAGTGGAGCCGAATGGTTTCCAGAGGTCTCGCGGAGGTAGGGGAGAAAAAAAAAATATATATATATATATATATATGAGTTATGACAGCGGTTAGAGCTGTGATGAGTGAACTAATTCATTTTTAAGATGCTTTGCTGCTCCTCACTGTGTCACCCCATCAGCCGACACTCAGGGCTGGAAGCTGGAAACACGGAGGTGGTTTCAAATACGGGTTAGTGTCAGCAAATCTTCAGAAGTGGTTGTTCCACCCGGGTGGATTTTTTTTTTTTAGCGTGGGACAATTACGTTAAAAAAAAAAAAAAAAAAATCTCGAGAGTACTAACTATAAATAAAAATGTAGCACCCTGTAAAAACGGACACTGTATTGGACTTTGGTTGGTCCAACAAAAGAAAAAAAAAATCCACAGATTTACAGCTTTGGTCAGCTTTCAGCCCTGAAAGGTCCAGCGTGTACAACTTGGCCACCAAATTATCATTTATGTATTGTTTGGAGCTTTGTATAATGCTCACAAATACAATAATAAAAGGGTATACTCGCAGAAGAGTGAAATTCATGTGGTTCCTACGCATAGAAAGGATTTCCATTTATATATAAGAATATAAATAGATGAATAAGGGTCTTGCTCCGAGTTAGCTGCCATCGTGCACCGCAATATTTCTAAGGAAGCCTGGTGTGGTCAATCCAGCTGACTGACTACCGCGTTTCGTATTTAGGGCGAACGCTCGCGTCCTCAAATGAACCAACGCAGAAGAAGGTGGACGAGGCATCCCGGTTTGTGCGCGCAGGCCATCGTAGTTCACTGGCGAGCTCGGGAGAGGGAGGGTGAGCGCGACACCCTAAAAGGTAAAAAGATGTCGCCCGTCTCTTCTTCAAAATCTCCAAATATTTCACGCTTAGCCTTTAAATCCCGTCATCGGTCCACAAACTATGAATCCCTCGTGTGTCTGGGTAGCTGGAAGCGTAACGTGCGAGCAACCACACCAAATGAAGTCCTGGTAATCTGCGCAGCAATGCCGAGGTTGCCTCCACCTGCACAGGTGCTTCGAGCTCTTATTCCCACACTGAGCAGGAGGCGCGGGAGAGCGCGTCCAACGTGTTCCGGGTGGATGCGTCGGAGCGAAACAGCGAGTGGAAGTGGAAATTGACTTGGGAAGCAGATGTTCTGGTGCAGCCAACATCGCATTGAATTTGTTGCCGCATTCAATCCTGGTTCCCTCCTCCAAAAATCTGCACCGGAGCAGATGGAACCTTTTTCAGTATTCATGCCCTTTTGCTATTCAGCCTCTCGGCCATTCCCCCCCCACCCCCCACCCACCCCCGTCTCCCGACGAGTCGCGCGCGCTCTCCTCTTTTCAAGTCTCTTTGTTCTCTTCTGAAAAAAAGAAAGAAGAAGAAGCGGCTTGTCTTCCATTGGAACCCGCTGCCACCCGTTGCCGCACCTTTTGATGTGCGCCAGCGAGAGATGGCGGCGAGTCCTCACCTGTCAGCTTCCGCGGCTCCCCGAAGGTTGACTTTGAGCCACCGTCTGTAAAAATTGGGATTGATTGCGACGAGGGGAGCTGCGGCGTTTGGCGCGCGGGCTTCAGAAGAGAGGCTGAGAGGGGGAAAAAAAACAAAAAAAACAACAACCCGCGTTTGTGCTGAAGATGGACCGTTTGTCTTGGCGGCGTCAGGCAGTTTGATGCGGCCGTTTATTTTTTTTTTTTTTAAGTCGCCGCGTCAGGTGAGATAATGAGACGGGGGGGGCCTAACGTCTCAGTTGAAGGGGAGGACTTTGCCGGCTGTTCCCGCGGCACGTCTGAATCCTAAACTGAAGCTGTTCCGGAATGATAAACACCACCGCCCCCCCGCCCCCTCCCAAAACCACACCAACCCCTCAACCACCCCCCCCCCGGTTTCTTGTGGGAGCTCTGGACCAGCACGCCTCTCCAGCTGTGACTCTCTCAGATCTGGGCTCAGCTGCCTGCTGCGTTTTCAGCAACATGGTGGCTGCATACCAATTGTCAAAGTTCATGCTGGAACTGTCAAAAAAAAAAAAGAGAAACTTCATGCACGCCAAAGAAAAAAAAATAAAGAAAAAGGGGGAGGGGGGGGGATCAAAAGCGCTTTTTTTTTTTTTTGCGCTTTCAGCCATGTAGGCTTGCAGGAACAAAGATCAGGGGGGGTTTGGTGCTGAATGGCCTGTTGGAAGCACCAGTTTGACATTATAATTTTTCTATGCAGTCCCCAGAGGAGCATCCTGGCATTAATAATTATCCATTAATGCTCCTTTGGTCTCCAGGAAATGGCATATTTAGCCCCCTGTTTAGCAAAGCGCTGGGCTTTAGTGTCTTCCGAGACCGATGCATTGACGGAGCGTTCATATCTTTGGAAGGAGATAAAAGCAAGGCTCAGAGTCTCAGAAGATGCAGGGAAAACTGGGATAGGAAGGTCATGGTAAGGAATTTTGTGACATCACAAAGGGCTGCGTTCTCAGCGCTTTGGCGTACAGTTTCCGTAATGTACAGCAAGTACACTTTTCCCCTTTCTGAACTGGTCACGTGAACGCCTGTACGTCACGTCCGGTGATGTGTAAATGGTGGGGTAATGGAAACGCAGCTACAGACAGGAAATTGTTTTAGTTATTGTTTAGAAACAATAGCGAAGTACATTGTGAATACGTTTTACGTTGTCTATTATTCTGGTTTTGAATAAAGAATTTCGAAACCAACGACAGATCCTTGTAAGAAAACATACATGCATAGTTTCATTATGAAGCCCAAGCAACTACAATGCGTCAGTTTGTTTCATATATATATATATATATAAGTTGCTGTCTGACCTTCTGGCCGTCATGCACAGACATTCTCACTACCCGCTACATGTAAACACACCGACGCTGCCACCCTCCGCGCGCAAACTCGAGTGTGGGAAAGCATCAGTCAAGCATATTTTGCATCATGTGGGGCCTTCAAGTTTTAGTGCCCCTCCCCCCTGGCGCCTAGAGAGACAAGGAAATACAGCTCTACGAGCAGCTGATCCACAGGCAGCCTCTAAAACCGTAATTGATGAGGGTTGAGAATTATTTTCATTTTTTATTTTTTTTTAACTCTCTCTTTCTCCCTCCCTCTCTGCTGGCTATGGAATCTCAAATAAAGTCTCTTTATCTGCAGCGATAAAATGTGTGGAGGGGTGGGGGGGGGGGAGGGGCGCGCGAGAGGAGACCATTAAAGCAGGAGGAAAAAGCAGAGGAGAGCCCCCCTACGGATGCTACTGTCAGCTGTGGGAACCCAGATGAAAGTGGTGCAGCCAGATAGCGGCGCTCTTTGATCGCGCCTTTGTGCGATAAACATCGCGCTATGCCAGCCAGCCAGCCAGCCAGCCAGGCAGGCAGGCAGGCAGCCAGCCAGCTAGGCAGCCAGGCAGCCAGGCACACCGTGCCAGCTCGGCTGTGAAGGTGAAGGGCTTTGAGCGGGCTTCCAGCTCGGCTCTGCTCTCAGGACCGGCAGCAGTCGCTCGCCCAAGCCCACACACACACACACACACACACACACACACACACACACACACACACACACTGTGGAAGAGCACTCTCTTCCTCGTGTCTATTCTCATTTTCTCTCCCTCACTCGGCACCACCACTTGAGGATTTCTCTCCTTCTTCTTTTTTTTTTTTTTTTTTTTCCAACTTGTTAAAAATGCAGCTCGGGTACCGGAGGCGGCAGCCGCCGCCACCACCACCACCTCCTCCTGCTGTGTAGCGGGAGTCCTATTTGAACTAATAATCATCAAGTTTTCAAAATTAAAAAGTGCGCGGGGAGAGAGCGCGGGGAGAGAGCGCGGGCGAGCGGGAGGCGCGGGGAGAGAGGGGGTGGGGGGCGGACGGGCGGGCGCACGGGTTCTTCTCCTCCTCCTCCTTCGCCGCGGCGCTGTGGCCTCACCAATATTTCACGGCTGCCAAAGCCGTGAAAAGGTGCAGCTTTCCGCGGTGTTAGGAGCACCGGGGGCGTGCGTGAGCCCACGGCGGCTCCACAAATCCTCAACCTTTTTTTTTAAAATATATATATATATATATATATATATATATATATACACTGAATATTGAGGTTCTTTCTTTTTCATTTTTCAACGCACAAATCTGTTCAGGCTACATGGATGTGTGTGTGTGTGCGTGTGTGTGCGTGTATATATAGACATACACATACATACATGTATAAGTATGTATTTATTTACATGTATGTATTTCTTTTCTGAACAATGCAGGGCAGTGCAGCTTTTTTTCTCTCTTTCAAAGCTACCGGAGTGATTCCAGTTCCGGCAAAAAAAAAAAAAAAAAAGGAAGAGAGAGCAGGAATTCTCCTCCACATGCGGACGGATACTCGGGGGGGCTTGGGTAGGAAGAGCGGAGGAATGAAACACCGCGCGCGCGTGTGTGGGAAGGAGCGCTTTAACGGTAGGGTTTTTGAAATTAATGATCTCACCATGTGCTGCCGCGCTCGAGAGTCATCAGAAAGTCGGGGGTGGGGTGTGGGGTGGGGGTGTGTGGTGGTGGGGGGGGGGGGGGTTCAAAAAAAAAAAAAAAAAAAAAAGAATAAGAAATAGTGCAGACAAAAGCAGTTGTAGTGGCGCAGCCGGGCGGAGGAGGCCTCATATGGAGAGAACCGCTGGGACGTCGGCGCCGACGGAGAAAAGTTTCGCTGAGGAGAAGAAGAATTAAAAAAAAAAAAAAAAATCTAAAAAAAAAAATAAAAAAGACACGTCTCTTCAGCGCAGGAAACGTCTCCAACAGCGCTGGATGTTCTTCGCCGGTCCTTTCCTTTCCTTGAGCCGCGTGACGCGCAATCAGCCGGAGCGCACCACGTTAAAGTGTGTACGTGTGTGTGGGCGGGCGGAGGGGGGTTGACACATGGCAGCTGCCAAGCGTGCCTCCCCCGCACCCCCTTAAACGTCTCTTTAAGTCGTGCATATTTCACGCAGACGGCCGGTTGTCGAGCCCGTGGCCGCGGCGGCGGCGCGACAATAAATGAGTCTCTGAGGGATGAACGTTCAACTCTCGCTGGTGATGGGTGGGAAATGGGGTGTGTGTGTGTGGGGGGGGTTCCTTGAGAGGTCCCTCGAAAATCTGCCATCACATCCGGCAGTCGACGGGAAAAAATCTCTTTGCTGAAAGTGGTTGCCGAGACGTTGAGAAAATCCTCCAAGTGTTTCGAACAGTCGGAATATTTTTTTCCCCTTCTCTTACTTCTACAAAGTCATTTTCCCTTTTTTTTATATATATTCCGGAATGCTCGTCAGTGCAATTCATGCCATTTTTTCCCCTGTTTTATTCTGATATAAGGCGGAGGAATTAGCCGACGCTTGCCGTTTTAATTCCCGCTGCCTCTCCGTTCCGGCTGAACTGCACTAAAAACGGGGTGTTCAAACCGAAAGGCTTTCTCTTGAGGCAGTGCAGATGTGGCTGGAATATATGTTTTGTTTTTTTTATCACTCACACACACACACACACACACATCCATAGTGACGAACAATGCTTGAGCCCTGCAAAGGCGACGTTGTCAATGAGGAAGCGATGGCGACAGTGGTGACACTTTTGCAGCCAACTGTGAAATCTCAATTTTCGTCGCGTTGGTTTTTGTTTTTTTTTAACCATCAGCCCGTGCAACACATTTTGTCCAAGTTCAACCCCATTCACAAATGCCGACCGCGGCGTTTCCATCGTCTCCATTTCCCCCGTTTCGGGAAAAAAAACCACGTGAGAATCACGCTCGCGACATTTTCCCCGTCTGTGAGATTCGGATTTCGTTCCGACTCTTCCAAATCCGCGCAATTTCAAACCCTCCGTCCTCAGGCCCGGCTTCGGGGGAATCCCCGCGACGAGCCGACGCCTTTTACAATCAATTCCCCCAGCTAAGACAACAGCGAGACGCTGAGTGAGATATCACCGAGCACGTCAACGTGCGAAGGAGGTTGTCAGGGAGCCGCCGAGCGCATCCAACGTTGTCACCGCCGCCTGACAAGAGGTGAGCTCCGGCTCCTCTCCCGCATCAGTTTTGGATCACTACTCTCAATCAAATGCAGGGGAGGAGGAAGAGGAGGAGGAGGAGGAGGACGGATGGGGGCATAATGTGTCAGCGCCTGTCTCACTCTTCACCTTTTGATGCCTGCGTCGGGGCCTAACCCGGAGCAGCCCCGCCTCGCCCCCGTCGCTAAACCTGCCCACGGGCCCAGACACAAAGGGGAGGAAACGCGTGGAAAGGCAGACAAACAGACAGACAGACAGACGAACGGGCGAGGACGGGTTTGGGAAGTCGCAGACGAGCTGACAAACAAGAAGGGGGCTGGAGGTGGAGGGAGGTGCGATAAACAGACAGCAGGGGAAGAAGAGCAGCAGAAGAGGAAGATTTAAAAAAAAAAAAGTGTTTACAAACGCACTTTATTTACAAAAAAAAAACGAACTGGAATTTATGCACAGAGACACACAAAGACGTAAATGTATGGAAAAATAAATACTGTATTTTCCGGACCATGAGTCGCATTTTTTTTCCCCAGCTTGGCTCGTCACGCAACTTATATATTACATTTTTTTAAGGTAATTTCACATGTAGGTAATTTCACAGGCGGAATGAGATTTTTTTTGGCCCCGACGTTGTTTGCAGCAAACTCATTTTTTTTTTTGATTTGCACCTGCAGTTACTTGTTCTATCCACTATGTGGACGCCTACACATATACACGTCTGACCGGAAAAACGAACTTGATGGCGGAAAATGATGGCGCAAAGGTGCAATGTAAAAGTTTTACGGTAACAGTAGATGGAACAACGAAGATGGAAAACTTATTGATCAAAACATTGGACGAAGTAATTTAGCTGTTAAGTAATTCACGAAAGTAAAGTAATTTAGCATTAATAGTATGCTCTGTTCATTCGTGGCTGTTAAAACGGCCAGTTAGTGTGGACTCTGTTCGCGTTCGCCCCTGGCCAGCGCCACATTGGGCCGTGTGAAAAAGCAGCTGTGGAATAAATAGCGCGTCAAAACACAACATTATATGGTTTATTTAAAGAATCGCCGCATTATGACTATTATAATAACTTACCTTTCCATATTAAATGTCTGTTCTTGGTCTTGGATTTTGTAAAATAAATTTCCCAAAAAGTGCGACTCGTGGTGCAGTGCTACTTTTCTATGTTTTTTTGTTATTTGTGACGCGTTTTTTGACTGGTGCGACTTACACTCCGAAAAATACGGTAAGTGAAAAAGAAGAACAACGAAATAACTCAGGTCTACACAAAACGCTATCAGCGCACGATAAGACTCCACTTTTCATTAAGCGGCCCCCCGCGGACTCGCTAAACGTATTTGCAAATAATGGCAGTCAAATTTAACGACATTATGAGCCATTAAAAAGGCCGGGGCCGGGCGGTGGGGGGAGCAGGAGCGGAAAATAAGGAAAGAAAAAAAAGTAGCGGGTGATCTGATCATCTCCGTGTTTCACATCGATCGCCCAAATCTGATATCTTGTTTCATATCTCACCCCCCCCCCCCCACTGATCTAATGCAGCAACAGCTGTGGAAACTGGAGCCGATGTGCATTGTTAACTGTGTTTATTGTGGTCGTGTAATTACAAAACTGCATAATGCACAATCTGATTTGTTGGATTAAGCGGATGAGGGGAGGAGGGGGGGTGGAAATCAGCAAAATTGGAAGACGGCTCGCCGCTGTCGACAGCGCCATCTAGTGCGCCCGGGGGCCGTCCGGTTGGAGAAATGAGACGGGAAGACGTTCGCTAACTGCTGAATTGAACTTTGGTGGGACGGACGGCACAATCTGTCTCATTCATAAGGAGGGGAGACTTCATCACGGTAGAGAAATTAAGGTTTGTTTTTTTCAAAAAAGAACGCGCAACGGAGGCAACAGGCAGAGCGTGGCGGTCGTGCGAGGACACCTTGAGTGACAGGAGGGGGAGGGGGAGGGGGAGACGGAGGAAGGACGTGGAACACGAGCTGAGCGAAGAGAGGAAAATATCACCGCCGTGCTGTTTTTCCAAGTCTGAAAATAACCCCGGAGCCGAGTTGGACCGGGCCAGGACCTCCGTAAGCTGCTTCTTCTTCCCCCCGCCGTGGTGGCATCATATCAAGGAAAATATTAGCAAAAGAGAAAGAAGTCGCCCCTACCGGTTGTGTCAATGAGATCAAGATGGACCAAGTGGGGAGGGAGGGAAGCTCTAAATTCGAGGGCCTTACGGGACGGCGAAAAGAAATGTGTCAAGCGAGCCGAGGCCCAGATGTGCCCCCCCCCGACCCCCGCAATGGGCCAGGGCCAAAAAAACTTTTGGATGCGATTTCCCCTCTTAAGCCCGCAGTGTAGGTAAAGGCATTAGAGCTCATCAGGCCTCTTAGCCCTGCCGCTCGTGGGATTTGATGTGCATTACTGACAGTGAGAAACGGCCCGCCTGAAATACAATATCTCACTTTCTTTCACCGCGAGATGAAGAGGGAGGGGGTGTGTGGGAGAGGGAGGCGGGGGTCTTCGGGGGAGGACGGGGGGGCGGGGGGTGGTGGTGGCAGACGGCGAATATTGACTCGCAACAAGGACTACAAAGAAAAATGTAAATCGCACCAGCGAGATCCAACGTCTGGGTTGCCGGGCGGAGGGGGAGGGAGGGAGGGATGGGGGTGGAGCCAAGAGGCTATACTGGAACTGTAGGAATGCAGCCTTACGTAACTTGGCTTTATGTCTTTGAGTGGCGAGTGTTTCCAGCGGAGATCCTCCGACCGCCTGCATAGAATACAGAGCGGCAGATATTGGGCCTCGTTCAGACTGCCAGCCAAAATCCGGTTTTTAGCCCATCCAGATCGAAACCGGATTGCCGTTTTGCAGTCTGAACATCCGCAAATCACACAAAAGTCCGATTTTCGCAAGACGGATTGAAACCACCTTCGGGAGGTAGTTTCAAATCGCATTTGGGCGGACGCGTCTCAGTGTGAACAGCTCCAAACACACCGATGGGTTTCGACCGTCCATGATGTCACCCTACGCGACGCAAGACCCAAAGCGCCAGGCCAGAGGGCGCCGTTCCAGGTGCGGCGCTGTAACGTAATGGAGCAGACGGAAGAGGTAGAAAACAGCAGTCCCTGGACAGAGGAAGGAACTCATTGCCTCATCAGTCTGTGAGGAGATAGCTCCATTCAAGCTAAGCTCCAAGGCATGGGTCGCAACAAGTGCCCTAAAAATCGGATTTGACAAGGATTGGAATCAGATTCGCCTGCAGTCTGAACGCAGCCTTAGAGATGGGAAATCTAGACGCGGCTCCACAACGATTCCACACCCTTGCAATCGTTTTGGCTGCTTTACCCAACGATTGTGCTCGTCGATCCCGTTTGTGGGACGACATCGCACGCCAACGCCACGCAAACTGTTGTTTGATTCGGAACGCGCAGCCGACGCGAACGTGAGACAAATTCTGTGGCTGTGATTCACCCGTGAATAAATTTAAAAGCCGACGTGCCGATGCTGCTGCCAGCGACGAAACTGCTAACTAAACCAAGGTTGTCCTCAAAGGAAAGAATGAACTAAAAACAGGCAGACTTCACAAGGGAAAAACAGACGAGGCTAGCAGGACAAAAAAAAAAAAAAAAATGATGAAAAATGTGGAAAATATGAAACAACAGACCTGATCCCACCAAGACAAGAGGCAATGAAGAAACAGTGACCCGACAAAGACAAAGGGAGACGAGGACTATTGACACAAGGGCAGGACTGACAACGAGACACACGTGACAAAATCCAAGGGCGACAAAAAAAAGCACAGAAATATACAAGGAGACGAGACTATCAAACTTAAACAGGAAGGACAAATCCAGATTATAACAAATCTCCTCCAGACCCTGTTAAGCGTTAGCTCTATTTTACAGCGTAACATTGTTTTCATTTTACGAATAATGAAGCTTTTTCATCAGCCAAACTTGCTTGTTTTTAGAGTTCTTGGAATAATTCTTTCTTTTTTTTAATTCATTTTGCTGTGGCTGTATGCAAAAAAAAAAAAAAAAAGCACAAAAACTACTTGCAAGTGCAAAACAGAGCTGATATTGTGGCAGGAAATGACTGTTTTCAAGGATTGCTATACGTTAAACTGAGTTAATGCGAATAAGACTATTTGTACTCCTCTCCCCGCTCACTCTGAGAATTTATAAGGAATCGGACCGATAACGCAATAACGATAATGGAATTGGAATCTGTAAATTCTCACCAATTCCCACCCCGAGCCGAGACATACATACACACTATAGTGTATATCTGTGCTGCGAAACAGTAATGCAAAGCAGAGCAAATGACTTCCAATCCAGCCAATCCTCCACAGCATTTCTACAGCAAGAGCAGCGGCTCGACTCCGGAGAGGCACATTTGAATGGAAGGCAAATTTAAATGGAAATACGCGACTTGTTTGTTTTTTCGCGGCAACAAGTGTATCCAAATCAATGTTGTCAATCTTTGCATTTTCACACAACGGCTCTCCGCCGCGCCCGCGGCTCACACTGGGTGTATTTTTCCAAAACAGCCGTCGCTCCAGTTTTGCCTCAATCGATGTAAACTTTCCTCAAGCAGGAAACGTAACGCGCACAGAAACTGGGTTTACAATTTACATTGAAAGACGGGCACCATGTGATGAAGTGAATTCTGCAAAAAAAAAAAAAAAAAAAAATAGAGCTTGTCAGTGCCTGATGCACTAAGAAAGGTAAAAAAAAAAAAAAAGATCAACAATCTTTTGACGTGAGTCAACACTCTAGAATGCCAGCAATGGACTCAAGCCGACAGTCACCGTTTGGCAGCTGCCACAGGTGCTGTGTGTGGAAAAAATTTGGAAGAAGCAGACGGGTTCCATATTTCCAGCCGTCGCGCTAATTTTCACTTCCTGCAGTGTGACTTTCGGCAGCCTGTCTAAAAAAAGAAAAAAAAAGAAAGGGTGACAATGGCACGAGCGGTTCACTGAGGTGACACTGGAGCTCCTTTGATACGTACACGGTGACACGGAACGGAAAAAAAGGAGAGAGAAAAAAATAGGCTTTTCACTTTTAAGGAAGCTCCTCGGAGGATAACGGCCGAACACCTAAACCATCCGAAGATCACTCAGCTTTCAGATGTTCTTCTTTTCTTCTTTTTTTCATCCTCCCCAAAAGAGGAAATCTTTGGTTTTCGGAAAAAAGTTAGTGGTCAGCGGCTGACTCATCACTCACCGGATTTTATTAAAAGCCTATCGGTTCGCCAACTTTTTTGGCCAGAGCGGCGGCAAGGGTGAACAAAAAGACGCATTCTGAATAAAACCCATTGAAGTCTCTTGTTCGACACGCAGAAAGGTGAAATAAAAAAACTAAATCCGTAATAGGCTTTTTTTTTTTCCCTCCTCCCCGCCATTTAACGCCATACCCTTGGCTTATCTGCGCCATTTGCCCGTGATATAATTGAGCTTTTCAAAGTAAGAGGATGGATTTGCATTAATAAATCGGGCCAATTTTTTTTCGGGCCTTCACTGGCCGAGCTGCTCGCTGGACGACGTCGACGGAGCACGAAAGAAAGCAGATGCTTCTTTTGACCGACTTCTGAACTGCGGAGGACGCGCGCCGCCTCCAATACCAACACAGGACGGAGAGATGCGGTGGGTTGTCGGGTGTGTGTGTGCGCGTTGTGTTGTAGTGTGGCAACCCCGGCGAGCGCACTTCCTTCCTCTGAGCAACAAGCTTCCTATGGGGACTTCCTGCTCTAAATGCTGTTTGCTTTAGTGCCCGGCTCGTCTCCCCCTCTCTGGCAGCCACTTCCTCTTCCTCCCGCTGTGTTCCTGTGTGTGTGTGTGTGTGTGTGTGTCTTGGATGTCCAGAAGCATCGGCTGCCTGCACGTTAGGCTGCGCTAACCGCGTGCAGGCCCCAGCATGTGTCGCCGGGCAGATGTTCATCCGGTCTTCTGACATCAGTGACCTTATTAGTTACACTTGTTTCCCCTCCATGTGAAATGTCTTAAACGAGGGGGCGGGAAGCTACCAGCTGGGATTTTTTTTTTTTTTTTCCTTTCTAGCAGCCTAATAAAATTCCGTAGTAAATGTCAATGTATAGATCAAAATATGTCCTGTGTGGAGTTGCCAACCGTCCCCTTGGACGTCACTTTATTTTCGACGCAAACTCGCGTTCGTTTCCGTAGAGTTTGCGTTCAAAACCGTAATCTGCATAGCGGAAAGCAATGCCACTGCGCAACCCATTCACCGGCACAACTGCGTGCTGAATCGGGATCGCTTGTTCCTTTCAGCTTTATTCATTCAATTCCCCTGTAAAAGCCACCGATCTTGCACTTTATTGGTTACTGTGTGAAAATATGCTCAATTAAAATATTTTAATTACGATTTTAGTTACGAGTTCCCACTACTGGCGAGCCATTGGCCTACAATGGTCATGACCCCAAGCACTGTGGTGGGCGTCCTTTATATTTCTGGATGAAAGGTGGCAACACGAGCCCTGCCTTAAATATTTGATTGCAGGTACAAAATCTGTAGATACTCAGTGCAATCAGAACCTGTCATGGGTTACACGTGCCAACACTCAGATTCGAAACACAATGCCCAAAAGGTTACTCGTTCTTGGACACAGTCCAAACACTCGGCCGATCTTGAAGGTGATTTGGCGACGCCCTTGCAGTCGTGCATATCAGAGTTTCAGTCACGGCTTTCGATGTGTGATTTTTCGTGTCGCGTGCGCGCGCACACCTGGCCATTGGTTTACGAGGCCTTCAGGTGTTTTGTTTTTTTTTTTTCCTCCTTTCCTCGCGTAAACCATCTGGATGAAGGGCAAAAGAAATCTCACACGCTTAATATACATATGACCTCGACGTGCTGTAAGGGCCAGCTGTTATGCCGAAGACAATATGCCCGTCAGGGTAAGTGGGTTATGGGGTTTATGGGGTTTAAGGCTCGTGAAGCACTGGGCTTACCGACAGGTCACAGTTATCCTTGGCTAAAGCGAAAGCGTTTTCCGTGTTTTCTCAAGGGGGCCGCTATTGTGAAAAGTGCCACGCCAATGCAGTGCAAGGTGAGGGGCTGTGTGCAGGATCGCCTCGCCGCGACATTTTGTATTGTCGCACGGCATCCACACAAAACCAAACTAACGGCGTCCTTCATGGAAGAGAATAATAACAAAAAACCCAAAATGGGGAGAGTTCGCAAGATAAAACAGACGAGGCAGGACAAATGGAAACCATGACGAGGACGAGCTAACAAAACACGGCGTGAAATCCACGAAGACACAATGACACAGCAAAGAGCCGAGGACCATGTCTGCGAGAGGGCAGGGGAACACAGGTGAGAACAATCAAGGGGCGACAAAAAAAGGCGGGGAAACAGAAACAGGACGCAAAGCACAGGAAAAATACAAGGAGACGAGACCGTCAAAGTAAAACAAGAAGGGCAAAAGCAACAGCAAGCGTGGAGAAAAAAAATGCTTTCTATCACTGCTAAGCACAACTGGACTATTGCCGTGTGTGTGTGTGTGCAACTACTACAGTATAGCTTTGCTCAGAAAATAGTTCCCTCTTCCCGAAATTGTCGCCATTAGAAAAGTAAAAGTGAAACAAAAGCGCAAAGTTGTGATGCGGAGGAGGCGGGAAATTAAAAGGAGAAGAGACGCAAAGATCTGGCAAATCCCCGCAGAGCCCAACGAGGGCAGAGTCAGCTGATCATTTCCCCGCGCCGCCTTTGGTACGCGCGGCGCCAGAGCCATTTGAAACGGCGGGTTTTGAAAGTGTCGTTTTTTTGTGAAAGTGGCTGGCGCAGCAGATTCCGCTCCAGTCCCCAGCTACACCTATCCCAGTTTCCGAAAGTTTTCATGCTTTTATTTGATGCTGCTGTTGCTGAGAACTCAAAAATTCGCACAGTCGAACGGAATAGTGGAAATCCTCAAATTAAACCGAAGGGAATTCGATGTCGCGACAAATTCCGGATGAATAAATGCTATCCATGATGATTATGAAAAACAAATCATTTAAAAATAACATACATTGTATTTAAAAAAAATGGTATAAAAGCACAGAACACCTTTAAACTGATATTTTAACCCGAGCATTAACCCGAGCTGAACTGCTCCCCAGGGGTGAATCCTGATTGGCTGACACGTGTCGTCTTCACGCTTTCTGTGCGTCTGGACTCACATTTACGGATTTAGCTAAACGGCGGCGTGCATGCACAAGCTCCATCCAGTGCGACTCATTGAGATCAACTGAGAGCCTCCCGACTGGAGGTTTAGTCCAGTCAGGAGGCTTCAGAGAAAAAAAAATTAAATAAATGAATGAAATTATTATAAAATAAATAAATAAAAGCGCTCATATTTTTTGACGCGATAATGATAAATACCTAAATAAAAAACCCGTCTTCTGATTTTGCCGGGGCACCCGCCTGCATGTCTTATACTAAATATGTAATGAGTAAGTGGAAGAGTGACGTGATCTTTGCCTCCCAGAGCCACTTTTTTCCCCCCGACCCTGGAGTCCAGAGGTTAATGACATCATTAGCATTCTGTCGAGGCTTGCCTGGCTCCTCTTTCCCAGCAGAGCCTGCCGGGGCTGCGCTCAGAGGGGCTGACTAAGCCGGGGACTTAACACTGGGCAAGTCTGAAGGCCGGAGACACTGCGTGTGTGTGTGTGTGAGAGAGAGAGAGAGAGAGAGAGAGGCAGAGCCAGAGATGGCAGCGGTGGTGTTTGGTGGTTGTGTGATCATCAGTGTCACAGAATACTGGCAGTGCTGGGAGTGTCGTGAGTCAGAGGAGGAGGGGCGGGGGGAAGAGAGAGAGGATAGATGACATGCAGGATGTGCAAAAGGAGTGACTGGACATGTGAGTCACACAGTGTGTGTGTGTGTGTGTGTGTGTGTGTGTGTTGGTCAGCACACACACACACACACACCAAATTGGCCGCAGGTATGAGTGTGTGAATGCTTGCTTGTTTGCGTCTCTGCGGTCCTGTGATAAACTGGTGACTTGTTCTTGAGTTTAGCCCCTCCCCCCCTTCCCCACCTCCCCCCCCATGCTCCCTATCAGGGAGATAATGATGAACCCGATGTGAAAACGGAAGGACGCTATTTGGGCCGATACGTTTAAATCCATTTTGTGAGACGGCAACGCTGACGTGCGCAAGTTTTTTTTCCGGCCGTCGCCGCTCAAACGCGTCCCATTTTTTTCCTCCCACAACCCGTCGGATGATTGCTGGGTACGCCGTCGCGTCACGCTCTTTCCAGCTACGATGAAGCTAGCAGGCTAACCTCACTCCACTGACTCAGGGGTTATTCTTGCGCCACAGGTCCGGTGGAAATACCGGTGCTGAAAATACAGGGCTGCTCCCTGTTATTTCCTCAGTCAGTGTTTTGTGTCTTCGGAAATGTGTGCATGTGTTCCATAACTAAAGAGCAGGCGGCGGGGGGGGGATTACATAACCAAGGACGATGCCCTGTGGTCCACCGTCCTCGGGCACGCGTCTCCTTTCTTTCCATTTCTTCTTTTCTGCATTTTCATCCATCCAGTTTTGTCAGGAATTGAGGGACGGGGTAAAGAAAAGAACGACCTGCCTTCATACCGTATTAGCTTTCTGCTACTGTTGACCTACAGCAGCTGTAGCAGAGGGAGATTCCAGCGCCCCCATAAACACTGACTAGACTTTTATTAGACTCCGCTTTACTGTCATCACACGTCTACAACGGAAAGCCGCTTGGCATCGAACCAAGAATTGCAGTAAACAACAAGTGCAGTAGGTTTGTGCAGTAAATACAAGGGCGAATGGACGTAACACACAGACAACAGATATAAAATACAACCTTAAGGACCTTCACGTCAACCGATAGCTTTGCGCGACATTCAGCACAATGGCCGTCAAAATCCCTCCATTTTGGCTGTGAAACTAGTGGCTAAGCTACAGCGATGATATTCGAGCCACTTGCGTGAAAGGCAGAAGTCGGGCTGTACGAATGAGAGAGGAAAAAGAGGGACCAACGAGATCCTCCTGAGCACCGAGGACAGAATTAACGCTTTTAGCACCTTAGCGGTTTTAGCGCCTGCCCAACGGTGAACTTTGCGCGGACGACGTTCGCCCGTCACAAACCTGCCGTGACCCGTTGCCCCGTGGCGATTTGCTGACTCCGCTCTGCTCAAGTAACACTGAAAGCAGAAGATGACGCGCGCTGTTAGCACGCCCGGACGACGCGGTGCAAAAGTCAAAACGCCGATGTTCCCAAGCTCGCTGGGAAACGAATCGGCACGACGACTCAGAGGTTTTCACTCGGCCCGCTCAGGTGACTCGGCAGGTCGACGCATTAAGCTCGGCGGGTGGGCAGAGGTTAAAGGGGGGGAAGTAATTTTCCATACGGGTGAGTCCCCGGCGTTGGAATCCCTCTCGATGAGGCGCTCGCAGCGGCATGCCACTTCTGGCACAATGCAGGCATTTCACAGTCGAGCGGCAGGCAGGAGATCCGGACTGACCCAAATATAACCTGGACACGCTGACGTTGCTGCGTGTGCCCCCCCCCACCCAACAACTTGGCCGAGCAACTAGACAGAAATAGACCGGACTGGAAGCACTTATGGGAAGTGAAAACCGTTTTGTTTTTTTTTCCCCCCCGCCTCCTGGGTGACCTCATTATATCTGATCTTCAGATGTTTGTTTGTTTTTTTTTGTTTCAAACCGTAATCCTATGATTATATATTCCGTCACGCCTGGAGGTGTTATTGAGTAACTTTAAAGCGTAAGGTTTAAAAAAAAAAAAAAAATGTATGAAACGGCATAAAAGAGAGCTGAATCACAACCAGCCTTCAACTTTTAAAAGTTTTCCTCTCTTAATCCTGAAATACAGGATGCAGAATTTATGAGCATTTGAACAAAACTGTTTAATTGCAGGTGGTGGGAAGAATTTATGCATTTGAACGATTCTTCCATTTTCATCAAATGGAAGCAAAGTTGTTGCTACTCTGGCATTTTGCACATTTTTTTGTGAATTGACAGCTTTGGCTGTGTTGCCTGTTCCAGCCATCGGCATGAATAGACTAAATAGAACTGAATTTTATTTTGAAATATGTCACCTAGAAAAAGTTGACAAGTACTATTTTGTTTCTAAACAACTTGTTGGAAATGTAAAGACATTTTTTTTTTCCCTCCCCACAAGCTCATCTCATCTGCTACCAACACACCTGTTGGCACTCTGCTGATTGACACACCTGCTGTCACTGTGCAATCAACACACTTGCAATCAGCAGCGCTAATCTACCATCATCGATGGATTACATTCATCCAGTAGCTTTTCTTAGATCGTTTAATTTGTTTTTGTGACTATTTTACTTAACAAATTACCTGTTTCAAAAATGATCAACATTTGTTTCCGTCGTTTTTATCTGAACGAAGATTCAGATACAGCTAGCTAGGCCCGGCTAGTTTAACGAACTTTAAACTGATTGTGGAAAAATGTGGAAGAATTTTCAACTGGTGATAAATGAAATCTGATTGAGAACAAAAACAAAGAAATAATTATTTTCAAAATCAAAAGCAGATACGCAGCCTTGGCCCACCGCCTTTTTAGTCTCTCCTTGTCTGCGGGGACCTCAGTGAGTTACGGCCGTAGAGTTTTCTAATTTTATTTACATACCACTATAAGCTCGTAAATTAGGCCTACGCACGTTTAAGCATTTAAGCAGTCGTTGCATACATTTGCAGTCTAAGTTATGCAAGGAGCTGGAGTGGAAAGTATGCTTTGTGAAAGACTTGCAGTCCTTCAGGTAGCTGATTTTGCAGTGCAGCTGAATAGCTGACATCTGAAAAAAAAACATCCTGGAAAAACCTTGAAACTGAATCGTTTGCTGCTGGTTGGAATCTGACCAGACCAGGAGACTCAGTTGGCAGCTACGGGCAGGTTTTGAATTGTCAGACAGAATATTTCAATGAATCCCTCTGGCTCCATCTGATCGGGCCGCTTTTGGCCAAGACAGACAAAAGATAAGGCCCAGTATTCAAATTTGAAAGTGTGAAACATGATGTCTGTCATACCTGGTTGAGCAAAATCAAAGACGGCGAGGAAAGTGGCGGAAATTGGAGGCGAAACGGTGACTCTTTTTCTGCGCGACGCTGCGCCGGCTTTGACGTGCCCTTTCAAAACGCGCACATAAAGACACACAAACATCCAATTAGCATCAGGTCTTGTAAATTGCATGGCTAAATAATGTGTGGTTTCTGGAAGAAAACACGTCCTTGAATATTCATGATGTGTGTTATTTTGCCCATTCGACAGACACAATCCTCGCTGCGCCCGGTGAGTGCGTGCCTTTGTGTGTGTCATGATGATTTCCACTCACCAGTGGTGAAGACCGAAGGCCTTTTTTTTTTTCTTTTTTTTTTCTAACGAGACGTTCGAAACGAAATGGAAGCCGAGTTTCGTCGGCGAATCGTCGCACGCTCGTATTTTTTTCGCGACAGACTGACAAAGGCGAATTACCAGTGGACCCGCTGTGATACACTCTGATACATTAAGCAGCTTCTCTGTGTGAAAAAGGCTTCCGAGGACAGTGCTGATAACATAGTGACAGCTTAGTCTTGAAGAGTATAATCAGTGCTGCCACGTTTGTCAGGTGCTTTAATCCATAAGCAAACTGTGTAGACTCGTAAACCTCTGCCGAAAGTGCCAAACTGTAGAAAATCATTAAAACTCAGTGTTAACTAGATGCCGTCTAATTTTACTGTTGTCATTTTCCTATAACCCAGCTGCATTTATTTATTGAAGTCCGGTCCAATCATTCACCATTGCGTTCACATTTCTAGTGCTATTGAAAGACTTCCCGACGCTACATATTCACCTCCACTTTTCAATCCATGTCGACAACATAATAGAGCCTTACCGCCTGTGAGCCCCGTTTATCATTTTTATTGTTCGCCGGCAATTAAAATGATTATTCATTCATTCGGTCCCTTGTGACTGAAGTGACGGCCCGCTTCTAAATTTACGACTCCTCTTCGCCCGCATTGCCGTTACATAAGATTGTTGGCTCTCCCGTTAATGGATATTCACGTCTCTGATCTCAATTTATTAAATTTGGGATTGTCCTGGCCGTCACATAAAGTCGTGGTTGTCAAACACACCCTTATCCTGAAAAGCATTATTGGTCTTCTTCTGGTAACCTCTTGAATTATCATCCCCACAACGTGCACACATCATACCACGCACCTGAGCAAAAATGATGAAGAACCCCAGCTAACAATGATTCTGAGACTAACTAACTTTTAACCATAGTTTTTGCTTCATTCGCTACCCAGCTGTTGGTATATCCAAAAAATACCACACAGGATGCTGTTATTTTCCAGTATTTGTTTTATTCAGACATGTCTTGTTGACAATGAATTTTTCAGATTGTTTTTTTTTTAACTGGCTTGGTACAAACGTGGGCGATGCACTGGACATATTTTTTCAGTCTCAAACAATGATTCACTTCACAGTTTAATACGATTAACAAGACTTATTTTCACTGCTACCGCTGTTTGTCCGCTGTTTTGTTGTACTGTTTACTTTTGTTTCGTCCAAACTGTGCACCTCCCAAACGCAGTTAGCTAAATGTTGTCTTAGCTGGCCAACTTTGGGCACCTCGGTTGTTTTGGAGTTGTACCCGGGGGTTGTTTTGTTTGGCCTGAGGCCTGGTGGCCGAGAGGTTGGAGAAGCGAGGTGGTGATCGGAGGGTCTATGACCTTCTTGCTGCCAGGTGACAGTCCTGAACCACTGCGTCACCGTGCTTCCCCCGACGCTTTGCATTTTAGAAGCTTTGCAAATGGTTTTGCGGTTCACTTCATGAAGGTAAACACCTGCGTGAGGTGACTCATCCTCCAAGCTGTAAATTTCTGAGTTTTAAAGTGGCTGTTTGGCCATTTCCAGATTTAAAAGAAATAATTTTGCCACTTCTAACATTAAACAAGGTGGGAGTAAACAAGTGTCTCTCTCAAGCCCCGTTTACAAGAAAGGTTTTTTGAAACCGACCATTTCCAGAAATGGAAGGAAACGTCTTTACACGAAGCCATGTCCAAAAATATCCACATCTACATGGAAACGCTGCAAGCGACTGAAAACGCTGCAGTGCTTATGCCAGGTCTTCACTCCCCAAAGGGGGAAGGAGAAAATGACCCGGGGCACGGCGCATTTACAGAAGTAGCGCCGCACTATCAAAGTATCGCAATGACGACCAAGATAGCTCATGGAAAGACGATGTAGATAAACGACAAAGTTGAACTTCTGCTTCGAGTGAGGACACGAGGCCCTAAAAAGCTACATGGTGAGGTTGACTCGGGAGTCATGCCAGTTAAAGTTCACTGACATTTTGGTCATTTGGGTTTACTGGCTCGATATCCCAGTCCGCCGACGCGGAAGAAAAACGAAATAAAAAGTAAACGAGGAGATTTGCAAATCGCTTTCGTTGTGTTTATTTTCACTTTGCACACAATCCATGATCGATCCACGAGCACCGTGTTATTGTCCGCTGTTGTATGGTTTTTATAACTTTCCCAACCTAGGGAGCATTTTTTGAAAAAGTGTTGTTTTCAGCCTGTGTGGTTTCAGTGGGATATAAACTGAAGGCCAAAACGACGTTTTTTTTAAAATCATTTTCAGACAAACCCGTCTTCGTGTTCACGGGTTTGGAACATCCCATTCCCACGTGATTGGCCGGCCTCTCCCAGATTGCAAGTTGTCGTCTTTCGTACTTTGTACGGCAACGCAAAAAGACGTGAGAGCTGAAAAGTCAGTTTTTCTGGAATGTGACCCCTTTAAATCCAAAGGCAGTCTGTTCCGTCGTCTTTTAAACCTGAAATCTTGCACAGGTGCAACTTTGTTATTCCTGCCCTGGACCCAAGACCAGCTGGCAATTTTCGAGGAAATGGGAATTAATTACTCTGCCGCCATTCTCGCTAATTCCCCTTAAATTGCCCCTCAGCAAAGCAGTCGAACGTGCGCCGGCTCCGGGGGAAGCAGGGATGCGCGGCAGTAATTGGGAACACTGTGCTCCGAAAATTTCCCGCACTGTGAAAAGAGAAGCCGTGAGCAGGCGGGAGTCAGTTTAATACACAAAGGTCCCTCCTTCCCGTCGCTACTCCAGTGAATGAAGACCAACTTCCTGTACATACTCTGTGTGGAGGCGACCCCCATCCCTCGCCGAGCTTGACTTGGCTAAATAAAGACAAATCAGAGAAGACACATCCCTCACTACTTCCTCATTTGAACTACTTAAAGCTTACTTTGATTTCCCCGCTCTGTTCTAAATACATATGGCACACGGAAGTAAAATCGATCAATCAATCAATTAAGTTTTATTTACAAGGAAAGGCGTCTGAACTTGCGTCGCAAAATCAGCAGAAAACCAACTGAACAATCCAGACCTAGCAGGTTCAAATCCCAGCTTTAACCGTCAACATGTCTGAAGCGTCCTTGGGCGAGACACTGAACCCTAAATTGCTCCCAATGGGGCCGGCAGCGCCTTGCATGGCAGCAGCCACCCATTCGTGTATGAATGTGTGAGTGAATGAGAGGTGCTGGAAAGTGCATTACCATTCATTTTTTACCAGTTCTGTTGGGTTTTTTTTTTTTTTTGGATGATAATAATAGACAAATAAATAATGGCCTCATCATTAGGGTTCCCCCACCTGCGTGGGAACCGCCAAAATGTCAAGTGAACCGGCGACCCTCGTCCCACCTGATGCAAGACGTGGCGCCGCGGGAGACGCGCAGCCCCTGATTTAAATGCCTCGGAGACCTAACCTCAACCCTGGCTTCGGAGAAAGAGGAAATCACCCCCCCATCCCCTCTCCATTCTCGAGAGGAAATTGTATTGTTGCAGATGCGCCAGCCTGCATACTAAACGCACCAGCCTGTCGGCTCCCTTCCACATTTCGCAAGCTCGGAGTAGCCGGCGAATTACGGGAAAAAAAAAAAAAAAAGCCTCCCTTGTTATCTTAAAACAGACGTAGCGAGGCTTAAACCTTCCTGTGCAAATTGATTGAAGCCGTGCAATAAGTGCAGGGTCGGGGGTGCGGGTGAGACGGCGGTGGGGCTTTGGGAGGTGGAGGAGTCAGGGAGGGGGAGTTGCACGTTTTCTTTTGGGGGGGTGGCGGGGGGTGACAATTGTGTAAAAGACAGCTGCAAATGTGGGCTTCCAATCTCGCAAAGAAAGGAAAAAGGGGGCAAAAAACGCTGCCACTTTGCTTTTTTTTTTTACTTGTCGGGAAATTGCTTATGGCAAATGATAGTGCGCTAAGTGCGGCACGGGGAGTGCCTGCACGCGTCCTGCTATTTTTTATTTATCCCCCCGCCTGAGCGTGTGTGTGCATGATGTCGGGTGGAGTGTTTTTTTGCATGTAAAAAAAAAAAAAAAACAAGGAAAAACTAGAGTAGGGGTGAGAATTTGCATGGAATTGATGCACAACGCGCACTGCAGCGCCGGCAATTCAAAAATCCTATCAGACGAGGCACTCGCTTGTCATACTTTGCCCGCCATTTCCATCGTAACGACGTCACGGATATGTTTTTTTTTTTCACCCTTGAAGTGGAGGGAGGGGGAAAAAAAAAGGACATCCCGTCCGCTGCATTCACTTTTTTGTATCCGCCGACTTTGGCCGACCCCGCGGCGTCCCGGGGACGGCCGGGCACGCGGCGAGACTGGCGGTATTAGATTAAGATACTGTGTGAAACACTGCTTCATTCCATAATGCCGTATCGACATTGGCAGCTGCCAATACAATCGGAGGCGTCCACATCATCGTCCCGAGTGGAGCGAGCAGCCCCCTGTCAGGCCACGCGCGCGGGGGCATGGGGGCGGGTGGTGAGGGCTGGAGAGTCGAGTCAAAGCGGCGTCCGCGCATTGACGGTTGAATAACTCAGGGAGAGCTCGAGTATAAAGTTACAACCCGACACGTCAGGTAGGGGGGGGTGGGTTTTTTTTTTCTTTCTTGAAATTATTCCGTCTTCTCTTTTCGGTGTTCGGCCGTCTGCCGAAGGTTTCAAAAGGGGAGGCGGAGCCCCGGCCAACCTTCCGTCCGTCCGTCACACGAGCAAATTAATTGAATTTGCGTAAACCCAAACAAAGACATTAAGGCGCACGTCGCTGCTTCCCGGTCAGCCGCCCGGTGTTTGACAGGAATCCGACCAGAACTTGTTCTCCAGGACGGGCAAGTCTCTTTCACTCTAAATGTAATTAATCTTCTCGAATAATCCCAGCGTGTCCTCACCAGGTTCCGGCAGTGTTCGCGAAGACGATATCCCATCACGTAAATTACAGGGAAATCAACCGTTAGGGTGAATAATGTCAAGTGGCAAAGCAGGCAAATATTAATGCAGCCACATGATGTCACTCCTGACAAATCCAGCTCGCGCTTTTCGAGGGTCGTGTTATCGTTATCGTGTTTTTAAGCTTACTGACACAAAGTTGGTCATGGGAGGGAGGCTGCAGTGAAGACAGGGAGGAAGAGGCCGCTGTGACATCACTCCCAACAGCACATGTCATGTCATGACACCCCACAGCTCTCTTTCTCTCTAACAAAGCATGTTTCTCATAGAGTCTGACAAACTGAATGTCGCACGAAACTTAAATTACAAATCATTTGAGAAGTTCTTTGGAAATATAAATAAGTGGAATTTCAGAGTCTGAAATCTGAACCTTTTAGCTGCAGTGCAAGGTTTGTGTCTTCTTCTTTTTTAAACTAGTATTTTAGTTCTTTTAACCAAATTTTGACAATCACAAATTTTATTTATGGCACAGGCTACAACAAGAAAAACAAGAGACCGTGTCAACTTTAAAATTTTATCGTTGGCGAAGCAAAAATGGCCATTTACATTTCTAGAAAAAACAAAATTGAAGGTTTTTTTTAAACACAGATGCAACAATGGTTCTCGAGTTGAGCTGGATTTTTCATTTTTCTAGATCTATGAATGACCTTGAGAGCTTCTCTGAAATCTGGTGCCAAAAAAACATTTTGTGTGCGGTTTTAAATGATGAATTATTTTTTTCTCATGCACCGGCTTATGTTTGATTTTCTTGTTTTTGTTCATCTTCCTTCCTTATTTGTATCTACCTTTTCAGGTTTTTGTATGAAAATTAACCTTTTACAGTTTGTTTTTTGTCAATAAAGTGTGGTTGTAAAAATCAAAAAAATCTTCTTCTTCTGGAGTCGGGTCGCGACTTATCAAGTTTAATTATGAAAATACTTTTTAATTGGTTCCAAATAAGCAGTGGAACGGGCTCCTCTGATTGCTTAATAGTCACGCGACACATTTTCCGACAAACCTTCTATTTTTTTTCGTATATAGCCAGTCAAGAAGAAGAAGGAATTCTGGCCTCACTGAAAAACGACTGCCCAGGTAATACAGGGCCGGAAAGATTTTCTTACCGTGCCGGCGCCATCCCGGTGAAATTCCACGGCTTTTAAAAGGGCTCTTTGAATTCAGCGGCTGGCTCTGCAGAGAACAATCAGAGAACATGACTGACTGATTATGTATGGTCGGTGTGGTGAACATTCTCATTCATGTATGCCTCCCAGCGTGTGGAGTTCTTTGTATTCATCGTATGAATCTGTGGCTGCCTTTAAGACAGACTTCTGAGGAAGAGTCACGGAGGTGCCGAATGCCAATACATATCCAGAGAGCAGCGGCTGGTGGCACGCTATTCAATATTCCCCCACGTGTGCAGTGCTGTGTGTGCGCATGCACAGGAGTCGAGGTGCGACACGGTTAAAGCAGGGGTCTAATTTGTTTGAAGCGTCGATTTTTTTTCCCCCCGCAACCTTCAAAATAAGTGAGAAATCTGATTGGTTTCTGGCATCGGCTCCAATTTGCAAGAGAAGCAGCTGAACAATATGATCAATATAGTTAATAAACAAAGACCAGTATAGATTTTGACGTCATTAGTAACTTATTTTTAGTTATGGTTTAACGAACGCCAGGCTCGGCGTCTGCATTATCAAACGGTTTCACGCTAGCAGGGTTCGCAGTTCTTAGAATTAGAGGTTTACTTCACCAGCACAAACCAAAGGACGCGGTCAAAAATGTCACAGTCTCCGTGCTGATCCGTCCCCCCCCTCCCACTGCCTCGTCTTATCCGCTTCCAACACACCTGTTTCCACTCTCCTGATTGACACATCTGCTGCCACTGAGCAATCAACACACCTGTAGCCCATCCCCTGCAATCAGCTCCAGCCCATTCAAAGGTCCCGAGAGAGTTTATGATTTTTATATTGGTAAAGGCTTCACATACTGCCATGAATACACATACGTATATATAAACATTTATATATACACATGTATATACAGGTATATATACATATATAAACATATATATACAGACTTATACATATATTCATATATACATATATACACATATACACACATATATGCACATGTATGTATGAAATATATATTTCCCCTCCGGCTAAGGCCTGCTCGCGGCGCAACGCACTCTGCACTCCAGAGGTCAGAAGCTAATGAAATTCCTGTGTTTGGTTAAAAAGCCATTTAGGTAACACAGTGTTCTCCATACAAAGCGGCCATAAATCATCCTAATTTAATAAATGCCGGAATGATGATAAGACGTCCGGCAAAGACGTCCACCCGCTGGCCCTCGTCCCACTTTAATGGCCGCGGTGTGAAACAGAGACGTCACCAGGCATTTGCCGACAGATGCATCACCATTGGCTCCTACTGTACCTGAGGATTACCACACACACACACACACACACACACACACACACACACACACACACACACACACACACACACACACACACACACACACACACACACACACACACACACACACACACACATCCCCACATCTTCTCCCTCCACCATTTACTTCTTGTTAATTTGTTTGGTTCCCTTCTGTGCAGCTACCTGATTATTCCGCCAGCTCTCTCCAAGCATGGGAGTAAAACTCACAGTGAGTCTGTGTGTTCCTTCGTTCCTGTGCTTTTTTTTTGAAGCATTAAAATTCAACCCATTATTTTGCGAAATATCTGCCAAATATCAATTTGGACAAATGAGCACGTTGCACACAAACGTATATACGTATATATATATATATATATATATATACGTATATATTTTATTGGACGCCGTGCCTTCAGTAGGAGGCATCGCGAAGTGTGAGGGAGAAAATCTGGTATTTTATGAGCAATACGCTTTTGTTTAGCCACTGAATTGATTCTGCCGGTCGCAACTTTGACAGCCTTCTTTTCAGCGGTCTCCACATGTAAGAGGGGGTCTTTTTGTTTCCTTCTTTTTTTTTGGTATTTCTGCTCAAAGTTTCCTCTCTGTGGTGCCACAGTTTCTCAACAACAGACTCCAGCTGATGGCTTCAGAAGGGGTACGAACAAAGGTCAACGTTGAAAATGCCAGAAACGCTTCCCGTCTTCTTCTTTTTTCACGCCGCTTTCTTCCCTCTAACCACAAGGTTCACTCATCGACTCCTGTTTGTTTTTGCGCCCTGGGTCTAAGCCGACGAAAGGGTTTGTTTCACTGTAATCTAGTGCCCCCCGATGGACGAGGCCCTGCAGTGCCTTTTGAAAAAGTGTCGCGTCTGTGTGTGTGTGTGTGTGTGTGTGTGTGTGGTGGAGGTGGGGAGGCTAGCCAATAATTTGTTCCACTGGAACCATTAGCTGTTTGGTGACAGAGGTTCCTCCTCCAGTGAAAGCGGCTCCATTTGTGTCTGTTTGCCTGTTTGGCCTTGCCTAACACAAACACACACATACACACACGCACAAAAACCCTGTTTGTTTGGCTCCAGCAACAATGGGAGACACCATTGGAGGGCAGGTCGGTGGCAGGAACATTCAGCATGAAGACAAATCAATGGAATCCATTTGACTTTTAAGCCTCAAAATGCCAGGCAGTACACACAGACACACACACACAGTCAACGGCAGCATTTCTGCGGCGCCCTATCAAAATCCACTAATTCTCTGTGACATTTCCCGGCAATTTCCTCCGCCTATGTAAATGTCTCGCGCCAATCTGATTCAAGCAAAATGCCATTTCGGAGTTGAACAGCAGCCGGCGTGTTTGTCGTGTCGCCGGTCGCACACTTTGTATCTTGTCTCTCTTTAAAACGCAATCTCACCCCCTCCCTCCCTCCATCCCCCACCGGGCTGTTGTGCCGCACTCTCAATACAAACCACCCGACCCCGCGTTTCCTTTTTTCCGTAGCGCCGCTCTCTTCTCTCTCCTCTCCTCCAGAGGAGCCCGCAGTGCAAGAGTTCAAAGCCGAGACTCCGAGCAGCATGAGGTCTCTCCTCCGCTTCGCCCGACAATGCGGCTGCTACTTGACTTCAGGCCGGCCGGCGCTCACATCTGAGGCAGAGCGGGGATTAAAACCATTGCCCAGACGTGGCAGCAGAGGTCAGAGAGGGGTCAGGGCGAGTGCGCCGGGAAGATCCGAGGCGCGCTGGGGGTCTGGCGAGGACACGCAGTTGGGCTGGCTAGCTAGCTGAGCCTGGCTCCGCGAGTTCACCCTGAAGCCGCCAGGACTGTGGCCGAGGGCGAAAGTGGCTCGTTGGTGAATGAGTCAGTCGAGCACAGCGAGCCACATTCACTCGTACGTTCATCACACTTTTGACAGCTGAAGCCCCAACACTGATGCAGCAAACCGGCAGGGCCGGGAGGCTGCAACCGCCCTTTGAAAGTTGACGGACAGTGACACCTAGTGGTGACGGAGAAGAGTTACACAAGTTGCAGTTTTGTTTGAAGACGGGGTATCTTTTGGATGGTTTGGCATGTATATATAATGGTGGAGGCAGTTGAGTGAACCAACTCAAAGAATACTAACTGGAAATGAAGCAGGATAAGTGGATAATGCTGTTTTGCTGATGCTTTCAAAACATCTTCCAGGCGTGCGATTTAATAAGCATCAACTTCTTCCCAATCCTCTGAAGATGTACTCATTTTTTGTCTTTTACTGTATGTTTTTTCTTTTCTTGGGTGTTCAAAATAAATTCCAAATCAATCAATCAAAACTTTCTTTCCTCACACCTTTTCCTCCAACATCCGTCGTCCCTTCTCCATCGTCTTCCTTCCGGACTGCCACCTTTCTATCCTTCATATTTTTTCCTCCGGTCCTCCTGCATCACTTAATAATTCCACCACCGTCTTCCTTCCTCACCAAGTTTTCTTCCTCCCAGTCTTTCCTTCCTTTCCATCTTGCTTCCCTCCTTTCATCCTTCTTTCCATCACCCATAAATTGCTGGAGGGATAGAACAGCCATATATACAAAAACATACATACATACATACATTTGTGTGTATGTTTGTGTGTTTTTGGAATGGGGCACCGCTAATGATCTCTCTGCATCTCTGTCAGCGGAAGCCGATCTCAGCAGGTGGAGGGAAACATGTCAGCAAGTGAGGCAATCAGGACATCCAGCACCCACACACACACCCATGCACAAAGCTGCCTGGCATCCTCCCAAAAAGCTCCATGCAACAAATCGGCAGGAGGCCGGATGAAGAGAGCCGACGCGAGATGCTGCTTCCTCAGGTGTTTGACGCGTGGCCTCCCATTTCTCGCTCTTATATTTTCTCACGCAATTAGCCCCAAACCACGGCGCCCACCCCGGAAAACCTGCGGAGCTTCCTCGCGTCTCCCCGGGCTTCGTCTTTCCGACTGGCTGCCCACAACCTCCAGGCTGCATTGACAGCATGTGAGAACCTCATTAGTAGCAGAGAGGCGAGCAGAGGAGGGGGAGGAAGGAGAGACGACGGAGGCAAATTGCCGCGGAACTGATTTGAATGCGCGCGTGGCGACCGAGTGCTACGGGTTAGTCGCTCTGGAAGGGGGTGGTGGGGCGAGGGGGGGGGTGGTGGGGCAGGCCTTGCTATCACAGCGGCTCTGTGGGTGTGCACGTGTCACCGGTCGGGCCGACTCTGTGTGGCTGATGAGTGAGATGTGGAAGAAAGAGACTGAAGGGGCTGGAGGTGCGGGTTGTGGAAACTAGGTAGCCGGGATTGTAAGATTGTTAGATTTTTTTTTTTCAACTAATTTGCTGGTGAAGAGCCCACTGAAAATTTTTAGGAAATATAGGCTTTAAAAAAAAAAAAAGAAGAGAAGCTAATTGGACAAGACAGGACAAGATTTCTGTCATTTATGCCAAGTCAGCAGATTCAGACGAAACCGTCGCGTGAACGTGTTAGCATGTCTCGTATGTGATGAAGAACTTCTCCAAGCAAGACTACATACAATCATGACATTTATGCACACACTTTTTACATACATAAATACAGTCCAATCCCTATAATTCAGAACATCTACAAGTAACTGAAGCACCATCGCGCGTGCACACGCAACCAGACATCCTGCTATCTCCATTAAGCCCGAATCCCTGGAGGAGCCTCTCGCGGCTGCAGCCAGGCCCCGGAGCAACACTGGTCCCACAAGACCATCAATCTGAGTCCATCTGCTACAAGTCTCCTTACGTTCCCTCCACCACCTCTGCTTCACACGTGCAGGTGAAGGAGGTGCCAGAGGAGAAATTCTGCACACGTTCACAGGCAGGGGTGTTTCTTTGGACTGAGACCATTGGACGAGCCCAGAACCTTATAGGGAAGTCTAAGGGATCCTACCTTGTTGGGGCAAAGCCTTGTTGACAACATGTACTTCCAAATGTGTCTAAAATTAATTTATACTGATAGAAACAGGATGATGCACTTATAGATAACACAGGAATTAAAGCCAAAAAAAAATGATTTGGTAAAATTTTGACTTAAGCCAAGTCATATTCCCCAAAAAATGTTATTTGCGATTTTTAGTTTGCTTTTTTTTTTTTTTAACACCAGACCATGTGAAAAAGTTGAGTGATGATGCTTACAGACTATATCAGGAGCCATATTTCCCCAAAAAAATGCACATCACACGAGTCAGCTTAAGAATTATTAAGTATATTTAATTTTGAGCCTGCTCCTCTTTTCTCTCCATCCATCTGCTCATTCCTTCCAACCCATGAATCAGTCAAAATTTGAAATGATTTAAATGTCTCCTCTCTTGATAATTTGATTTTTATGTCTGTATGCAATTAACGTTATTTTGTGTATATAGTAAATATACTAAGTATGCAAACTTGATGAAAAAGTTTTATGCTCCCAAGTAAATGGAAAACAGAATACACCACTCAAATATGTGATATTTAAGAGTTTAAATGTTGCAACATTATGTGGGTAGTCTAATCAATAACTGCATTGACAAATGTCGACAGAACAACGCAGCGGGAGACCAAGCTTTCTGGGCGGGCAAATCGTGTTTAGCTGCTCTATAGGAGTCCAGAAAATCAAATACAACGACCGAGTAGGTCTTTAAAAATGCCAAAAGCTTAGCTTTCACAATGAAAAGAGAGGCCCACACAGACACGTTAGAATGACATAACAGCAGTTATGGAGATGTGTGCGGTAACTTATGTGAGGAAAAATGTCACTGAATTTATGTGTCGGGGAAAGTCGCCAGCCGTACCGAGCCTTCGGAGATTTTCAGCCCGCCCAAGAGGGGCTATCACCGGGGAGGGCTGTCCGGCACGCCCCCCGACACGACACGTTTCACAAACAGAATTTAAATTATTCATTTACCCGTTTCTGGTGACAGCTACCCGGAGACGTCAGCTTCAGTCGAGTCGACCTCCTTTTTGGAAGAAGAAAAAAAAAAAAGAAACTCCGCCGTATATCCATGTTTTCGTGTTAACAATGCTGTCATTTTCTTGCTAAAACATCTCGCCGAGTCCTGCGCGCCAACGGTTTAGATCAGCACGCGACCCCTCTCTGGTTGGTCTTTACGTTAAGACGTCATCCTGTGTTGCATTCACTGAAAATGGAAAACTACAACTTCTTTCGTGGCTTGTTAATGTACAGTTTTATTTCGTCTGAAGCGACGCCTGGCCTGGGCATATAGTACAGTACATATAAGTCAGAATGAATATGTTGAGTGCATGCTAAGTGTATTAACTAATTGTTTGGTGTATACATATACCGTATATATACATATAATAAATAGTAAGTATAAATAAATAGCTTAGCATAATCGATGTATGCAAATTGTGTTGGAAACACGGTAGGTTTATTATTAGTAGTAGTAGAAGTAGTAATATTTTTATCATCATTACATTAATGATTACTTGGCACATTGGATTGATAATTTCCTTATTCTTTTTACATATGTGCAGGAAATTACAAAGGAGCTGAATCCAAACAACATCCTCTCACTGTCATGGTTGGGCCCAATGTTAACTGGAGGGCTGAAAATTATTAATCTACACGGTCGCTAGGTGGCAGCAAAGCACCATCGCCTTGTGTATAATCATCACAGTATTTTAGACTTTTCCATCAAAAAGTGGTTTTACCACTGATTGAAAAAAAAAAAAAAAGATTAATAATAATGTGGGTAAAGCCTGAAAGTGTGGACAGCTGTGCAGCCGAACTGAAATAAGATGATGAGGGGCGATGAGGGGGAAAAAATACAGCAGGTCGGAGCTGCTCGCCCTTCGTCACACCCACCAGAGTGTGACTCATCCCCACGAAGGCCAAGAACTCCTCAGCCTGCTCTCTGTCAAAACATCTGCGGAAAATTGAGTTACCCGCCATTTGGAGGAGTGACAGCAGGCGTCTGACACGCACACACACACACACGTCAGGGAGCTTCTAAGTGACAGATGAATGGAGAGATGAGGGCACCAGGGACAGCTGCTCTCAATCTGGGTAGATCCAAGATAAGCACTGGGTGCGCACCATTAAAGTCCAGTTTCAGGACCGCACCAGGAAATATTCTGGGAAACGTAGCTATTCTGGTACTTGGATGATTCTTCTTCTCCACCTCCCCATCGCCCCCCCAACCCCCAACCATCCATCGAAAGGTTTGATTTGAGCTTCATGATTTATGTCAGCGGAGGCTATTTCTGAGGAACTTGAGTTGTAATGTTGTCATTTAGAAGACCACAGGTTCTGGGAGAATGATGGATTTTTTAAATGTATATTTATATATTTTTTGGAAAGCTGCAAAATGAGAAAACCTTGTGGCAGTGTGCTTAATATGTCAATGTCATTACAATTGTCTCAAAGCAAAAACACAACTAGTTGACAAGGCCATTAGTACAACTCTTCAGTGATCAGATTTTAGCCTCCGTTTGGCCTTTGTTATAGACACCAACCTCTTGTTTTGTTTTTTTTTCTATTCCGTCTTTTACTCCAGTACTCAAAAGTCCTCACAGTTAAGCCAACACCGAGTTAAACGCACCGGATTCAGTGCAGTGGAAGATTGTTCGTCAGTGGAGGAAGAAAGTAGATCCTCAGACGCACTCAGGTATAATTCACCCACACTGGCAGACATTTGACAGCTCTAATATGGATGGTCAAACCGATGATCCCTGAAAGCGCCGTGACGTTTAATAGCGCGCACCCTCATCCATCAACATCCCCCTGCCATCAGTCACTGCCGCAACCCAGCCGCCGCAAACCACGGTGAAGCCGCTGCTTGGAAGGGAGGAGGACGCCATCCATCAATCTAAGGGGGTAACCTGATGCTTGCAGCCTTTACAGACGGGCTCTGGAAATCCAGTCGAGTGAAGGGGCCTGGAACTTTTGAAGAATGGCCTTAGAGAGACTGAATTATGGCGGTGAAAAGAAAGATGCGTCCTTAAATCTCCTTAAATCTCTCTGTAAACAGCCTGATATCTGCTGGAAACAAATCTTGAAAACACAGAGACGGGACCCAGAAAACGCAGGGGGGAACATTTTATCTGGTAAAGAGGTGCTTGTTTCAGGGGACAATAAACAGGAAAGGTGATCGCACAAACCTTTGGAAGTGAACTAATCAGAGTTTTTGTGTTGTTTTTTTTTTTTTTAATCAAAAGTAAAAGTGAAGCGCAAGCAATATTCAAACCCATATATGTTTGAGTGAAGTGTAAAATTTAAAAATGCTTTAGTCTGAAGTTGGAGCCAAAGCAAAAAGAAAAAAAAGGTCAACGAGCAGGACAGATGCGTTTTGTAAAGGCTAACTGGAACACTGGGCCAAGCTGCGAACAATCATCCGAAACTCAGTGGCCAAGGGTCAACTAACGTCCTGTTCTGTCCTGAACATCCTCTCTTTTTTTCTTTTTTAATCAAAAAGTGATAAAATGTCCAGGGTTTTCATTGTTTTTCTTGAAATAAGTAATATATTTAAAAAAAGAAGAAGAAGTCCCACTCTGGGCAAATTTGTGTGGTACAACAGCACATTACAAAGAGAAGAATTAAATTGAGTGCATCAGTCAATTAAACAGTCAAAGAAATAAAATGTATATAAAACTTATTTAGGGGCGACACGGTGGCGCAGTGGTTAGCGCTGCCGCCTCACAGCAAGAAGGTCGTGGGTTCGATTCCGGGGCCCCGGGCCTGGGACCTTTCTGTGTGGAGTTTGCATGTTCTCCCCGTGTCTGCGTGGGTTCTCTCCGGGTTCTCCGGCTTCCTCCCAGAGTCCAAAAACATGCATGTGAGGTCAATCGAACACTCTAAAATTGTCCGTAGGTGTGCATGTGAGTGTGAATGGTTGTTTGTCTCTATGTGGCCCTGCGATGAACTGGCGACTCGTCCAGGGTGTCACCCTGCCTTCGCCCTAAGACGGCTGGGATAGGCTCCAGCAGACCCCCCCGTGGGTATAGAAGATGAATGAATGAATAAAACTTATTTACAAATCTAAGCGCCCTAACCTGAAGGTGCTGCAATCAAATGGGCATTCCACGTGACCCTAGCTCACGTATAAAATACACTTCCTGTAGCTATTCTCTGTCAGAGACAAAGGGGGCGGGGCTTGGCGGAGGCCTGCCAGCCTGCCCTTCGTCAAACCCAAGGCTACTTTTCTTTTCCTCGGCCCACAGAAAACGTTTGACATGGCTCGGGTGCTATTTTATTATTTCAGCCCATTCTGTCTATTGGGACTCTATAATTACTCCCTACATGTTATTTAACTGTTCCCAATTTTTCAGTTTTTTTTTTTTAAATTACATGCCCGGCCTTCTCTGAGGGATAGGATTTCCTTGGCATGTTTTTCAACCCACACTATTTTAAACTCTCCCCATGTTATTACTTCTCATTTCGGGTCTTTCCTCTAATCGTTGCAGTAAGGTCCTGCCTCTGGCATTTTGTATGGAACCGGGGACTCGAAAGCCGATTACGCGAGGCCCGAGTTTGCAAACAAGAGAAGAAGAAGAGCTCATCGATGTGACCTTGTATTTTGGGATCGCGCCGAGTAGGATTTTGACAGGATGTAAAAACCTGAATTCACTTTCAGACAAAACTGACAGTCGCGACCCCGCAAGCAACACGTCTGTACCATTCGGTAGACATGCAGCCCGACGTGTTTACTCCACTGTGATTTGCCCCAGTCATAATAGGAACGGATCTGAACCCCAAGAAAGAAACCCTCCCTGGCTGGTGGATGCAAACAAATTGTGGGAAATGAAGGTATGTAATTTGGAAGAGCGTCCCTCCTCTAATTTTAAACCAAAACATCCCATCATTGGCCTGCCGCTCGGCCAGAGAGGGATGCAAACGAAGGGCGAACAGACTTGCATATCGGGGGGGCCTTTTGTTTACGTGAGCGTGAAAGTGGGCCGGTTCCCGCAAATGTGGACGTGAGGCTTTTGTAAACCAGGCCCAAGGCGAAGCCGCTGTTCCGCTGCCAATCTAAATACAACAAGGGCCTGTGGTAGGCTTTACTCTGATTTTACTTTACTCTCTAATTCTGTTTTTTTTTTTTTTTTCTGCGTGTAGCGAGCCCCCCTCCTCAGGTGAGGTGATGACATGTTTGTAGTTGGCGACAAATACGAACTGTGGGTGGACACACGCAGAAAAAGCGCATGTACGGCTGTGCAACACAGCAACATTAATTTGGAGATTAATGAACAAAACGCAACTTCCCCTTGCTTCCCCTAACCCTACAAATCCTAACCCGACTCACTACCATTTAGGACCAATAGATGGCAGCACGAGACCATGTAATGATTTACACCACAAAATTAGATATTTTTAATGCTGACATACAAAACTTGGAATTCCTAAATATAGTCGCTTGGTGTTTACCACATGCAAGTCTCTTTTTCGGAATTTTCAACGCATGACTTAACTTTAAAACATGTTGCTGTGTCAAGTCACATTTCCGGCTTTACAATTATTTCCGAGGCATTTGACACAGAATTTCTTATTTTAATATCGTTATTGGGTTGATTTCTTGGAATAACACAATTTTGTCTGGAAAACGAACTCGGCAGCCATTTAGGGTGTGGCTAACCCAAACCCGCCCCTTATAAATAGGAGCCTGCTCACCTGGTCTGTTATTTGGCGCATTGCAAGGATGAAGGCAAGACATGCACTGTTTGGGGTCAATATCGTGGATATAGACGTATAATTGGAAATACAAATTACTGGGAAACAGTGTCACTCATCAAGATTTATGCACACAGGCCAAAGCTGTTTTTTTTTTTTGTTTTCAAGGGCTGGGAAAGCCACGGAGAAGATGGGGTCTACTTCACAAGGTCATGGAAGACCTGTGGTCTGCCAAGGGGCCCCCAATCTCCGCGATAGCAGGACCGCGATATCAACATTGGTGTATAACTTGTATCAATAGTGCCTTTCTGTAATAGTAACATGAGCATACATGTCCCATGATATACATACCTTTTGACATGGTTGAAAATGTTCATCTACTCTCCTCCAGGCTTATAACCGTCTCAACCAAGACGAGAGGGCGACGGTAAACCGAAGCATGTGCCACGACCCAAAAACCGCTCAGCGCTTTTATGTGGTTGGGCAGCATGTGACAGCAGAGCAGGGACGGAACACCCGTCTTAGGATCCTGCGGCCCTTGGTGGACTCTGGCAACCCCAGTGACATCTCAGAGGAGGAGAGCCGGGAGCAGGACGAGGAGGAGGAGAAGGAGGAAGAACCGCAGCAGCAAGAGGGGAAAGAGAAGACAAGTGAAGACACTCGGGTGGAGGGCCCGTATCTTCGCGACTCTCTCTCTCTCCATGCGATCGAGCCGAACTACCTTCGCGATAGACCGGTAGTTCGAGTAATTTACAGTACAAATGCCGAAGGAATATTGGTGGATTCCTGAAGATTTGGAGGAATATCAGCCTCTCGCTGTAGAAAATTCACGTCTAGAAAAGAAGAAGTGTGGAAATGTGCAAGATTTAGTAAAAATCCAGGTACTTTCACAAGTGTTGACTTGTTAAATACCAATTAATCTCCACTAACAAAACACCAGGAAGTGAAATGGACACACAAATGGCCTCTCATGATGCAACTTTATAATTTCTTCTCTCCACTGGCGAAACAAAAAGGGCAAATGTGAATTAAAAACATCTCTAGATGTTGCAGTTTACACCACAAGAGGGCGCCAGGCAATTAAGAGAAAGCCTGACACTCCCCTTCGCCTTGAAACGCTCCTAAATGAAAAGTTTCACTCTCAAGTGACCCTAAAGCTCTCGTCCAAGGTTTTCTGTCTCTTGTTATTGACGCCACTGATGTGTGACTCGTCCTTGCCGAATCGTCCGGGCTTTTAACAACCAGTCTTGTTAACGAAGCAAGAGGTAAACTTGGGCAACGGAGGCCTCGTTTATTAAGTCTCTGCAGAGAGCTGGGGACAGGCTAATGAGAAGGGAGCCTTTGACAGACCAAGGCTGCTGGTTTAATAAATGGCCAAAGCTGAAGGGGAGAAAAAGAAAGAAAGAAAGAGAAACGTGTGCTTAAGACGGACAAATGCCCTGAGTTTTTTCTTCCTTCTCTAAGCCCTATTTTGGTGTTTTTCACATATTTTTTGCCTGACCGGCCAAACATAAATTGATACAAATCCATAATCCGGGTTCAGCCTGGGTTGGGGGCAAAAAAAAGAAAGAAAGAAAGAAAGAATAACGCCTTGCAAACTTTTTTGTTTGCACGAGTGTGCTGAGTATTGATCCAAGCTTGAATAATTGAGAGGCTTAAGCTCAGCAAGCATGTGAGGGAAATGGTACCGAATAGTACATCTCGAAATTGAGCATCCAAATTTGAAGTCTTAAGCCCAGCACAAATTGGTTCTTGCGGCCATTAATCTGGGGGGAAGTTTTGTACTCGTTACAAAAAGCTGGAGTTTGACAAGGGATTTGCAAAACATTTAACAGTTCACTGCTAGAACCCCGTTCAGGAAAAAGAGGGTTTGCTGCAGGCGTTCACCGTCAGTACGCACATGGCATGTTCGTCATTTATGGAGGATTTTTTTTTTTTTTTAAACGAACTAATGTAATGTACAGGACTGCCTCCCCCCCACCGCCCTCCTCCGGCTTCCCCGGCTCCTGGAGGGACTTATTAAAAGCCCACGGCTTTCCGTTACACCGTAAAATCCAAGAGACACCTGGTGCCGAGGGCTGTCAGGACACAAACCTCTAAAGAAGTTGGGGAGAAGTGGACAATCACGACGCTCAACAGAGTGGCACAAATTGGTCTGTGCAGGTAAATATAAAAAAAAAAAAAAAAAATATATATATTCTTAGTTAATTCTAAGTTTTTTTGACACTTCAATTACTTCCTGGAAAAAAAAAGAACGGAGCAACCATGAGGCAGACAAGCCAGCGAGTGAAAGGTGAATGCAGGGTGAATTATTTATGACATTTATTTTGAAATCTTGCCGAGGTCTTTGGCTCTCGTGGACTAAACACATTAGCCCATTATTCGTACAACTGCCATTTTTTTTTTTCTTACAGGCATAATGCATTACAGTGCAAGGCGTCTAATGTTTTCATGCGATGCCAACATTTCTTGCAAACACAACTTGAACAGCAAGAAGAAAACCACCATTCGTCAGCCCACTGTTACAAGTTTATGTCATGACACGCATAAATTGGGTCTACACCTGAGATTTAAAGGGTGCCTGTGACTCACTGCAATGTCAAAAAAAAAAAAAAAAAACGAACAAGAAAACAACCCTTGCTTCCAGCTTTCAGCCAACATTAGCATCCAAATCTCTTGACGTTCTTGAAAAGTCATCGGGTGCATGCTGTGCCCGATGCCAGAGTTTTAATTTCTCACCACTCATCCACCTCCTGGGTGTGTTTTTTATTCCGAACCTTTTTGGTCATTTGTTATTCTGTCATTTAGCGCCGACATTGGTGTCGGCGAGGCGAGGAATTAAAACAAGGGCAGGCCTGTGTGTGTGTGTGTGTGTGTGTGTGTGTGTGTGAGAGAGACCGGAGTCAAGATGGCAGAAACTTGATGTGAACTGGCACATTCTCCCCCCCATTTTCTCCCCTGGTTCTCCCCTGGCTGACAAGCACTGGGCACGCAGCTATATGTTGCATTGGAAAAGCAACACCATGCGTGTCAGGCTAAATGTCATGATTTCATTCATTTTCATGGACCTGGACTTTAAGTAACAATAACAAATGTCAAGAACAATAGTGAATGCATTTGCTGTATAAATGGTCCAAACAGTGTATTTTGCCATGCAGGCTTCCCTGCTTTTGTAACTGAAGGTGGTTTGTTTTGTTTTTTTTGTTTGTTTGAAATGACAATAAGCTGTAAAAATGTTCTGAATTTTATGGATATCTCAGACTGCCGCGCCCACCCCCCCCTTGCCGTTGTTATTCTCCCGCACATCCATAACATGGCGCTCTAATTGTGAGGCAGATCCGTCTTTCCTTGGCGGGCGACACCCGCAACCGCTAAAACCTGCGTTTTTGTGCGCGTCTTTGGATGATTTCGGAGGAGAATAAATCAGCTGCTGCTGCTGCTGCCGCCGCCGCCACTTCACACAAAGCGCATCCAAATGAGAGATGTCAAGTTGAAAGGGACCCGCATCCTGTGAAAACGGGAACCTTTTTTATTTGCCGCCCTTCCCTCGCTCGCCGCCGTCTTTGAAAACCCAAGCCCCCTTCTCCCCCCGCCTTTTAGCTAACGCATTAGCACGCAATTGTTTTCTCCTCCTTTTTCCCCCAAAAGTAATATGTGCTTTCCCCTGCTTTGATCGTGGACTCTCAGCGCCGTCGCATTGTCAGTTTTGTAGATGCCCACTCTTGGCTAAGTGTCTCATTATGCGCCGGAAAAAAAAACCGATGGCCCATTTTCTGGGAGTCGGAGGACAGATCCCGATCTGTTCCGCTCCTCTTCTGTTGGGTTTGGACGACTATATTTGCTGGTCCCAAGTGAGAGGCGGTGGGGGCGACTCGTGGGACTGCCTTACAGTGTTGAAGTGCTCCTCGGGAAGGGGTGGGGGGGGTTGCGAGGGATAGCCGAGAGGGGACGCGCAATAATAACTCAGCGACGAGGAGAAGGCTGCCAATTACAGTCGGCTCCGTCGGGATCAGACGTTGGCGTTTAGCAACTACCCGGGGAAGCCCTTCCATTGGCCGGCCGCCAGTCCGTTGGTAAAAACGCAAGCGGCTATGTGGCCAACATCCAAACAATGGCCTTTTAATTGTCAGCGATAATGGCCGAGCACCAGAACACGTCGACGCAAAACAAGACGTCGTGTTGCGATCAAGGCTGCACGCCCGCGTCTCGGATCTCTTCGTTCACCTCGCACTTCGGTTGCACCTCACAAACGGTGTTTTGATTGGATCCTACGGAAGAGCATTGCTACCACGCTAGGAAAACAAACAAACAAACAAAAAAAAACAGCTCAGTGTGAAAGTTTCACATTTCTAATATTTTCACGTTTTTACTTGAAACCATCATATTATTTCGTGATTCTTTCATGGTCTCACTTGATATTTTTACATGAAATTATCACGTTTCATTCAAGTTTCACATTTATAGTTGATAATTTTCACTTTTTGGCATGAAGCCATCGTGTTATTTCGAAGTTCTTTCATGTTTTTACTTGGTAATTTTCACATGAAACAATCATGTTATTTCGTGAAAGCCTTCCCACCCTGTTGTGCTTCATCGGGGGCGGGGAGGCCTCAACACGCTGGACATTCTTTCTGCAGGAGATAAGCGGCTCTGCTGGAGACAAGCAAAACTGACGCCGCCGAGGTGGATAACGACGTCCCACACGCTTTTTTTTGTTGTGGGGTATGAGTCATTTTTTGACGAGTGTGTGCTTTGTATTGTTTCAGGACAGGAAGCAGGGGTCAGGGGTCGCTTCCATTAAGCAGATCGCCTGACAAAAAAGACAGCAGATGTCAGTCAACCTCTTTTGAACCGGGGGTCGCGGACGCTTCTGCCGCTCCCGGTAAAGCGCGACGTTTAAGACTGCTCCGCGGAAGAAGTGTTAAAATTGTGAAACAGCCAGTTTGGAAAAGAGCTAATTTTTGCTTTTATTATGCCAGTTCATTAGGAGTATGTCGTTGGATGCCAAATATGTCTTAACTTGCCCTTGGTTGATTAAATTCTACCCCATAAACATCCCAAAAACAGTGGGTTCTTTGGGTATTGGGATGTCAAAGTCGATACTGTAGTAATGAGAAATGAGGTTGCAGGTGGGGAAACTAACAAAACTGCATTAAAAAAACAAAACAAAAAAAAACACATCTGGGTCAGTCTTGGGTTCAAAAAGGTGGCAGGGGGATTATCTCTCCTACCTGCCGCCCGCCAAGTCTATCAAAAGGGTAGAAAAACCGAAAGAAAACCCAGAAACGGAAATAGATGGTCGTCTTTGGCGAAGGTGAAAACAAACACAAAACCTGAACAAACACAAACTCAGGTTTTCTCTTTTTCAAACGTTCACCTGCAAAGAGAGCCAACTGATGGTGTTGACCCTCACATCAGAACTGAGCAGCAACTGCTCCTCATATAGTCTCCCAGCCCTGCTGATTGCCAAAGACTCCCAGCTGGGGGCGGACACCTCAGGTGCAACAACTTGCTCCAAACGAGCAGGGTGAGTCTTGTGGGAGAACACGGTTCCAAACAAATGAAAATTCCCAACACTATCCATATAACTAGGGATGCTTGTCTTAAAGCAGATCAATGGATTAATTAATATACACATGGACATGACCCGAGCAGAAGTGGTTGAAAGTGGCCTATGTAGACTAAGGGCCAATTCCAATTCCACCCTTAACTCCTCAATCTCAACCCTCGCCCTTAACCCTCAATCTTGGCCCTCAAAAGTAAGTGCAAGGGCTATCTTGTGACTTAGAAATGGGACACCCCTTAAGTGCAGTTACGTCTTCAGACTGTGGGGGGCGGCCTTACGCCAAAGCTACGACGAAGACGACGACAAAGAAGTCCTCCGTCGCTACACAATGAGGTATACAAGTAACGTGAAGCCGGGACCGCCGGTCTGGCTGACAAACATCGTAAAGTTAAAAAAAAAAAAATAATGTTGCGCAACAACGATGTCAATAATCCATAAAAAAGTCTTAAACTAAGACAATAAAATGGTTTTGAATTATTTATATCTTTATTATCTAACAAAATACTTAGATTTTTAGCTCGCTTTTTTCATCGACATCTTTTTCCAAGATGTCTTGGCAAAAATACCCAATGCCTTCTGGGTAGCACTTACTACCAAGGGTGGTGCTGGAGAATCTCAATATTGAGGGCGATACAGCCCTTAAACTTGTCCCTCAACTTGATCGTTCTGAGAATCGGGACAGCACTTGGACTTCGCAGGAGCGCGCATTTTTGAGATTGAGGGTTAAGGGAGGAATTGGAGTTCACCCTGAATGAGCAAGGCACTTAAAACCTCTTTCTATTCATCCGTGTGGGTTCTCACCAGCTAGCTCCTCTGGCTCCTTCCCACAATGCAAAGACACCCAATAAAGCCAACTAGCCAACAGTAGCCAACAGCCAATGGCTGGATAGATGGATGTCCCGAGTAATGGCCAGACGCCAATTATGTTTCTGAACCTGTGGCCGTTTATATAGACTTTCCTGTTTCAGGCGACCGTCGCTGACACGCGTACATTAAAAGTCAAATCACTCTTTGCGTGCTAGCGTTGCCACAGCTTTACGCGCTAGTTACAACAACACAGCTACGACATCCGCGACTAATTAGTGCAATGCATATGGGTGCGGGGCAGAGCTGTGCACCTCGGTTTGAAGTAAACAAGAAGGGGAAGAAAAGAGAGATTTCGTCTCAGCCGACCGACCCATTTTAATAAATCGATGTGCTAATCATCGGCTGTGCGCGGGGCGCCCCGGCTCTGTTTCCAGCACCTCTCCCTTTGAGGTTAATTTAATTAGGTTCTGATGCTGAAAAGACCCTGACATGCACACAGCAGAGGAAGATGTAATTGATTTATACTCCCACCCTCCCCGCTCCCGGTCTTTGTCTACCTGATTCTTTTTAGGTGGAAATAATGCACAGGGTAAAGCAAATTTTAATGACTAAAACAGTCAACAAAGAACCAATTTCTGTGGCTCGGGAGTCGGGGCCGGGGGGGTTACATTCTGACAACCCTCCCTCTCCTCACCCCCACACCAACGCCCAATTTGACAGTGTAATGCTGAAGAAAAAAAATAAGAACCTCCTCCAGCTTAGGGCCGGAGGATGACCTGCTTGTCCGTGCCGTGCCAAAAATAATTATGAGAGAAGCATAATTGAACTTGCCAAAGATGTATGAATGGAAAACACAGTTCGAAACTCGGCGTATTTTGGACATATCAGATTTTGTGGGGAAATGAAGAGAGAGAGCGTTTGCTAATGTGGAACACTGTGACAAAAGTTTTCCACATTAGCTTCTCCGTGACGCCTGGGACCATCTCACCTGTGTGACCAGTGCGTCACTGCTCAACTGAATTAGTGCTGGTACACGTGAGGCTTTGCTGTTCCATGCGCCCCGCGAGACCCTGCCAGGATGCAAAAAAAAAAAAAAAAAAAAGTGTTCCTACGTGGCAGTGCAGAAACTCCAACAAAGCATTAGCAACTAGCTGGAAGCTAAATTCTCCATTAAGCTAAACTTCAAACAGCACTTTTAGAACTAAAAATGTTGTTATGTTGTGTTTTTTTTTGCAGTTGTTGTATTTTTATTTTTTTAATGAATTTGATATGCAAGGTGACTCCATTGACTGTTTAAAAAGACAAATGGAGTCTCTGGTTTCAAGAAGGAGGCCAACCCGGAGGTGCCAAAAAACTGCATTGTGTCACTTGACCAGCAAGCTCTGCCAAAGTTGGTTGGAAAAAAAAAAAATAGAAAGAAGACTGGCTCTTAGGGATGTCAATTATCAATCATGAAAGATAAAAGGCGTCAGGTTTTACGTGTATAAGGTCTAATGTACACGTTTGTCAGGGACATGACTGGATTCATTGCGGCTAAATGGCATTAAAGTGCAGATGTTTGTGAATGACGTTTATTTTGCATCAAAACTACTGCCCGCAATTACAATTTTGCGTCGACGCAGCAGACGTTTCACCGCCAAAAACTTTCTGCAGCAGCACAAAAATAACCGTAGGCTGCCACCAGCAATCACGGTGACTGAGGCCATGTGCACAAGAACAAGACGGTGATTTTTTTTTTTTTTTAAACGGACAATTTTCTGAACCGCTCTCAAAAAATAAACCTTCTCACAGACGAAGTCGTCTCCAAAAATGTTAGCGTGCGGATGGACCCGCTGAAAACGACTGCAACCACTCCAGGGCCTCGTGCGGCGCCGTAGGGTTACTGTCTGAAAGAAGAGAAGAAGACCGAGAGCGTGCACAATGGCGATCAGTGACTCTTGAACCTGGTTTTTGGGCTCTGAAAACGAAAGAGAATTTTAATGTTTACATGAAACCTGGCTCTCTGTAACCGGGGCCCTGAGTCGTCCAAGAATTCAAGCAACGACAAAGAACTTGTCGTCAGAAAGCCGATTGCCTGATGCAAATGGTGGACAGAGTACAATGTGACGCAATGTCAGAGCGTTGCAGATGCTCAGATTGGCAAATTCTTTCACGGCATTGTGAATGCAGTAAAAATAAAAAAAAAAAAATCAAACTTGATGTGAATTGGAAAAAAAAAAATGAATGAATCAGCGTTTCGTCCGAAGCAACTGTGAGTCTGTGACAGCAATTTTTTTAAATATAACAGCTAGCGGGTTAGCAAGCTACTCCAAAGCACGTTTTTAAGGCTTCAGTAGAAGAACTCCAGAGGACGTCGCAAATTTAGCATTTCATATAAATTGGTTTGACTGGAACGAAGATAGCATATGGCGAGTCCCCGGGGAGGAAAAAAAACGACCTTGGCTGTATAGAATAGTTTGCAGTTAACGAGTGTGGACATGTACACACAACAGAGCATACCCAGACACTAAGTCACTATTTCTCGGGCCAGCGTCTGCAGACGGCGTTGATCCACCCGTGTCTTTTTGAGCGAAAACACGGCCTCCTCGCGCCACAGCACGATCCTTGTGCCTTCTAGCACACGTGGAAAAAGTAATCCCAAGGCGCAGGGAAGAGGCCGAGATTCCCCGGGTCCTTCAGAAATCCCTGGAAGCCACCAAACCAAAATACCGCCCCCCCTTCGAAAAAGAAGGAAAATTGTGTGCGTTCTACTCGGCATGCGAGCGTATTGGGTTCCCGAGCTCGGAGACGCAAAGCAGAAGAAACCAGATGCCGAGCACGCTTACTTTGTCCTCCTCCTTCACGTGCACGGGGGGGTTTTCAGGTAAGCGTTGTAGCCTCGGTGCCAAGTCAACAATCCAGCCTGTCAGCAGATGTTGGTTTTTATGCTACACAGGGAGCAGTGGGTGCATTTTTCTCTCTTCCGGGTCTGGAACGTGGCAATCGGCGCCTTGATGAACGAGTCCAATGCCAAGGGCAGCACTCGCCTCGTGGTGTTCTTCAACTAGAAAGGTGAAAAACGTGCAATTCTTCTCCGTCGACTCTCGATGAGGCCGTGGCGAGATGAGCTTGTTACGCGTTGTTCTCTCCAAACCTTCGGACTCATCATTTATTGAAAGGGCCTCATTGTTTTGCCTTGACGAACCGAGGCCTTGCTTCTGGTGCCGGCTAGTTGACCCAGAAAACAACCTTCACGATCTGCACTTTTTTACATTTTTTTTTAATTTTTTTTTAAAATCTCACAAGGCTAACAGGGTTTTAATATTTCAAATGAGGAATGCCCAAAAAAATAAAAAATAAAAAATGGGCAAATGGTCCATCCTCTTGACTGGCAGGTGTGGTGATTCGGCACTGAGAAATTATTGATGCACTGCAGTGGGACTGGTTTGGACTTCAGCACACAAACACACTTGGAGAGAGGAGGGGGAAAAAAATGTGGCCATCTTTTTTTTTTTTTTTTTTTTTTGCATAGTTAAAATGAATAATTCCTGTTTAGGTTATGGAGCTTCAGGCTGATTCCAAGTGACACAGATGTCTCATGAATAAAACATGGGACTCTGCAAGCAAATATTAGCTTCTCGCGGATACGATTATTTTCTGGTTAATGCTTGCCAAACGTCAAAGCGTCGCGCATTTGGCCAGAACCGAGCGCGCGCGCTTCAGGTCGCGCACGTTGAAAAGGACGTCGGGTTTGTTGTTTGTTGTATAAAAGATTTCCTTCCCCCCCGTGCAAACTAGACGTTTAACAGCCAGAGCTGTGTCACGTCACATCCAAAAATTATTCGCAGGTCGGAGTTTAACCAAGAAATAGAGGCGACATTGCATCAGGCGGAGTTTGTGTGGCCGCAGCTGCGAGAAAGTCTACCAGGAGGTTTCTCGATGAACGGGTCGGTCAATCAGCGTTTATTTATTAAGCGCTAAATCACACCCAAAGGCGCCTCGAGTCGCTTTGCACAATCAAAGGGAACATATTAACAATACAACACAAATGCAACCGCACTTTTTGTTTTTCACATTTTTCCCCACTTCCACCCCCAGCTAATCTCACAGATCGGGGTTCAAGGCTGACTGACGTTTAGTTATTCATCCTAACACAGGAGTCTAAACTGAGCCATCTCGTCACAGCGTGTGACAGCGTGGCGTCAAAATATGCCGCGGGGTTGTGTCCTGTCAGGATTTTGGAACGTCAACGCCGCAGTACATGGTCAAAATCGCTTCAGTGCCCGGTTAGTTTTGTACGATTCGCAGACAGATCTGGGGGGGGGCGAACCCATTTTATTTCCACTTAAATGTGCAAAAAGGAAACACTTACGAAGTCACGACGCAATGTTCCCAAAGAGAGATTATGTTGCAAGGGGAAAAAAAATAAGTCTGCAGACGGAGGACACAGCTGTAAAAGTAATAATCTTAGTTCACAAAATGCGATTTGTCAATTTTAATAAAAGGAAATATGAAATTGAATTGAAAAAAAAAAAAAAAAAATAAAAAGCAAGCACAAGCAGAACTGCTCAATTCCGTTTCAGGCGCCGCAGCTTTCGCAGCCGTGTCAGATGTTTATTTTGAAAGAGCCCTCTCCGAGCGGCTACCCTAGCGCCGCTCGCTAGGTGGTCTGGCCTCGTGGCGAAGTCTGTATGTTGTGTTTTGCAAAGATTCCATGAGAATTGACATTCCCCACGGATGCGCCCGGGAGAGCGCACGTCTGGCTTGTAATGAGCGACCGGGTCGGCGCAGAGTGCGGGGAGGCAGAGGGCAAAAATAAACAAGAGTCCACAGACAGGCAGATTATTGTTGTCTGAAAATACTCAAATTGTCGGGTGAATTTTTGCACGCTGTGGAACCTTCACTCGTCATCATTGTCCTTCCAGTTTTGACGCAGCTGGTCCACCGCCAGCATGTTTCCATAAAGTCTTTCAATTACTTGAAATGTGCTCAACATTTTGCGGACATCCGCACCGTTTGGTTTTATGTGGGCGCCAATTTCACGAATGTTTTTGAAGCTTTTATTTTTTTTGGTCTCTCCGACTTGCCGTCACGACATGCAGCTTATTTGCGTCCTCTCGCCCCTTCTCATGGAGTGTCTTTTATTTATTCACTTGATTTGTCGTGCAGAAAAAGTGCACTTATTTTAACCTCTGAGCTGAGTCATCAAGTGCATTAGGGAAACAAACATATACAATAGTGGCGACTTGGTGCAATATCGCTGAATTTAAAGAGGCCCTATAACCTCCTTTACCTTTTATTTTTGTCACAAATTTAGCTGCTCTGGTCCCCCCCCCCCTCATCTGCTACCAACGCACCTGTTTCCACTCTCCTGATTGACACACCTGCTGCCACTCTGCAATCAAGCACACCTGAAGTTCCAGTGTGCAGAATTTGAGATTTGTGATTGTTATATTGGTAAGATTATATATCGGCGGCCGTCATAGACTTCTGTGATTGCACTGAGGGTAACTCTCCGTTGCTGTCGCGCTACTGGGTCTTTTTCCCGTCCGCAGCCCCGTGACAACCTTGCATTCCATGTAACTGGCATGCCGACTAACACGCCAAGTACGGAAAATGACCCCCTCGGACTTTGTTTCGAAGCCACGAACTGACCTGATTATCATGGTAGACCAAACACCTCCAAGTGAATGTACGTAAAAATGAACATAGCCGTAGTAGGACCCCTTCAAATCGAAGGTTTTCCGCAGAGGTTTTTGCGTGCATATCTAGCTCATCTGATGAGGGTCGACGCGAGCCGCGGGCCAGCTGTCAGTTCCTCCGGCTGGAAAAACTGCGGTTCAGAGAAGAAGCGCAGCCGCATCAGACAGCATCTGGCTGCCGAGCCCACTGAACTTGGAAAGACAAGCGGGACGGGAAGCAAACAAATCCACCAACATATACATATATTAATGAGGAACAAAAATCCACCATGTAATATTTATACGTGGAGGCTGAGAGCCAAATGAAGGCGTCTTTATCTCCCCTCCCTCAAGTAATTGTGTGTTTGAACGAGGACAAATTCAATCGGCTCCCCCGCTGACTCTGCCAGGGCTCCTTTCTAATCAGGAAAAGGAGAGTCGGGGGAAACAAAAAAACTCAACATTTAATTTTTTTTTTTCACCGAGGCGTCCTTCACCTTCCACGCAGCCAAAACATCCCTCTTCATCCCAACATGGGGTCCTGTCTCTCACCCCCCACCCTTTGACATGACTTATCCCTCAGCGCCGGTGCTTCACAGCAGTCGCGCATTCATCAGTATTTGTGCGACACGTCAACATCCTTTTTTTTTTTTTTGCCCATGCGCTGGCTGAGTGTGCAGCCAACCGTGCGCGCAGGCCTCGGATCTGGCATGCAAAGCTGATGCTATCGAGCGCTAAAAAAAAATGTATTTACTTGACTCGCGTTCGAGAAGCAAAATGTTTGGACAAGACTTCAGGCACCATGGCCCTCGAAGCACCTCAGAGCATTTTGTGATATTGCGACTCGTTTTACTTTTTTTTTTTTTTTGAAGGAAGTTTAATTTTTTTTTACCCACTCTATGCCGTTGCAAAAGGCAAATTTCCGAAAGCTCACACTTCCTATGAACTGAAGCGAGCCAAAAAAAAGTGAAGGATGGACTTCCTGGAGAAAGGATTCTGCAACAAATGAGACCTAGAATACGGTAACATCCTCAAGTGGTTACATTTCAGATTGCAGCATCTTCCACTTGCCCTCCTCCTCCCGAGCTCGCCAGTGAACTACGGTGACCTGTGGACCCAAACCCGGATACCTCGTCCACCTTTTTCTCCCTTGGTTGATTTGAAAGTGCGAGCTTTCACCCTAAATACCAAACGCCCTGTCGGGCAGCTGGATTGTCCACACCAGGCTTCCTTAGAAATATGACGTTGCAAGCCGGTAGCTCACTGGGAGCAAGGTCCTTGATCTATGTGTATTATTATATCCATAAAAGAACCGTTCTAAGGGTAGCAAAACCAAATTCATTTCATTTTACTGCGATTATATATTTTTATTAATGTATTTATGGGCAGTATTTTAAGCTTTTACCAATATAAAAACCATAAACCAAGTCAAATGTTACACACTGGACCTTTAAGAGAAAAAGAAAGACCAACCACACCCCCACCCCCGCGCTCTCCGCCCCCACCCAGCCAACCCCTCCTGAACCCAATCTCATTCTTAGCATACCTCTGCCAACCCCTGTATTTGATCACACAGATTGAGTCATTAAGCCCATCTGACACAGGCCCTGGCCCCGCCACGACGGGAGTCAGCGCCTGGGCCCGACGCGGAGGGGACGTGTGGGCCTCCGCGACAAGGTGGAGGCGGGGGCGGTCGGGGGGCCTGCGGTGTTGAGCGCTGTCAGCAGGCATTGCACCGGGGTCACCCCACGCCAGGCCTTATTAGGTCCCCCGTCAGCCAAAACGCCGGCTGTCAGGCCCGCGCACCGAGGGGGAGGCGGACTCCCGGGGAGCCTCTCCGCTGCTCAGCACCAACTTTCCGGCTGGCTGCTCACGATCAAAACCCGTCTGGAGGAGCCCGCCACGATGCCTTGTGTCACTCCATTAAACAGAATGCGTTTCTTCCTTCACGCCATGTTAAGGGAGGGGGGGAGGGAGGGGGGCTAGGGCAACAGGGAGGATCAACTTGACCTTGAATTCCTGCTCGGGGAATCGAGAAAAAGCCGGTCAGAAATTAAAAAAAGAAAAAAAGAAATAGGCAAGAAAAGAAAAGAAATGACACAAAGTTAATGAGGATTTTCGCCGAGCCACAAGTCAGCAGTCAGTTCAAATGACGGCCGGAGTGTGTTTGCGGATTGTGTTGCCGATTGATCAGAGGTTCTCCCCCCGCGACAAGCCAAATGCAACTTGTTAGGGCGACTGCAGGCAGGTTCAGACGTTGTGCGGGAAGAGCTGCTGCAGCCAGTGGAGACCCTCTCATGTGTATCATCATCTACACATCAGCGCTCTGAGTTCCGGATCCAATGAAAGAAAAATGACAACTGTGCTCCGTAAACATCTCAAAAAGCGGCACCTCAGCCATTACGAGAAAAAAAAAACAAAACCTGAATATTTTCTAATCTTTATTTACACTTCTTACTATAAAGTTCAAAGAAGGGATTAATGCACTTACGTTTACAAAGTGGCATCCATCTACCTAAATACAAATTCCCTGTGCCAGTGGAAACTTTCTCACAGGCACGTTCCACCTTTCAAGCGTTCTGACTTTTGTAGCCAAATTGAAAAAAAACAAAAACATTAAAAAAAAAAAACGCGTTTCCCTAACCGTTGCCCCAAGGCAAGTTGCATCACAGCCAAGACAAGCACAAGAATCACACAAATGTTTAATGACGTTTTAAGCTGCAATTGCATTAAGAGGACCATTAGGGGACCGCGCCGGCGATATTAAAAGCAAGCTCACGGTCTCCAATGGAACTGCATCACGAAATTTCATTTCGAAACAAAACAATCAAATTCCTGGTGAGTCCCGTGGAGCAATATTTGCGTTGGGGCCACGTGGATTCGCGGAGAGTGTCGACTGTAGCACAGGCACGTGTTGCCACGGAGAGACCTCGTCTCCTATTGAGCGACCTACTGTAGAACGTTTCCGTTCGCCGGGGGGAAAAAAAAAAATTCCCAGAAAAACGTGCCACCAGTTGACGGCCCACTTGTTTCACTTCAGTCTGTTTTCGAGTATTCACCATACCGACCTTCCACAAATTGTCAAACAGTCCTCATTTCAAGTGGCGAGACAAACAGCGCCCATGCATCATTAGTAGCTCCGGCTCTCTGAGTCGCCTGAAGAGGCCCTGGAAGATAAATCATGTTCAGCAGCAGGAGCCGACAAGCTCAAACTCGGCGGTTAGGCGGCGGCAAAAACCGTGATTGAGTCAGAGGCTGCAAAAGCCGCAAATCGAGAAACTACAGTCGCGGCTGCAAGTTAACTCCCTAATGCGCTAATGCCTTCACCGGCCCCGGCATGTGGCCCGGAGCTGCAGAAAGCGGGAGAAAACAGACCAGCCTGCGCCAGTAATTCCAACGGGGACCACAGTCCACCGTAGAATACCAGTCAGATTTTGGCAGAAAGCCACTCAAGAACCTTCACACACTGTGCGTGAGCGGTGTGAAGCATTTCTTTTAAAGTCCTCGTCCCTTCAAGGCTCGCACAGCAAGTCGCCGCCCTCTCCAGTTACTCGCGAGGCACTTGACACTGGTACCACTGGAGGAAACACATGTAGTGTTAGCATGTTTGAAATGCCCTGCACTTAAACATAGCATGTCGGTATGACCGGGTGATGTTTCTCCCCGTGGTTTTAAATTTTCAATTTCAATTTCGTTCTTTTTAAAAGAGGGACGTACATTAATCAAGATTTTCTTGAAAAAGTGAATATACCCGAGTTAGCTGAGGGCTAGTTTTTATCGGTAACGAGCCCTCAACATGCGCATTCAACATTTTTTTATCTTAAATTATTTCACAGCATCTCTCATATGTCCATTTAAATTTATTTCAAGTGGGTGAAGTTAATCATTTTAAGAAGACCTATTGCGGCAATTTCCAGATTGAATAACTTTCTTCAAGACTTCCAACAATAAACAAGGTTTGTTTGGTCAAAAAACTCCAAGGTTGTGCAGTGACGCCTTACAAAGCCAGCGTTTCCAATTAAACCTTCCAATTAAATTGCCCTGATCCGATTGAAGGGGGTGGTGTAACTTTGTTATTGATCAGATCAAAGTCAAAGTGCTTCCTGTCGTCGGAGCGTCATGTTCACGTCCATCGCCTCATGTAACAATCGCGCCACATCACGGATGAAGATAATCACTCAGCGCTTGTCTCTCGCCGCTCAGATTCTTTCAAACGAGGGATGTTTCTTTGGTGTCGCGGTTTCAAATGAGATACAAAAAGAAAGACAACAAGCTTGATTAGTCCAGCTAACGGCGCGGTCTTGCATAGTGGCGGGCTTTCGGGTTTAGCTGGGTGTGGATTCACGTGAGCGAGCCATTTTCATTTTTACATGAAACCAACACATTATTTTGTGAAAGTCACTTTCGTTAAACTTTCACAAAATACCATGTTTTTTTAATGTAAAAATGTGAAAAGTTCAGTTTGAAAATTATCATGAAAAGCTGTGAAATCTTCAAATTCTGTTTATAATTATGTAATGTAATAGTTAAGTAATAGTTTCAACTTTCTTGGAATTACATGATACTGGGGCCTTTTTTTTTTCAGTATGGCAGCACATTGCAGCCAGTGGGCACTGTCCACTAAAAACAGCCAGTGGACAGTGTTTGGAAAGGGCTGGAGCCCTTGAAGAAAAAAAAACATGATACTGGTCCATGCTGAGGGAACAGAGGATTCATCCGTTCACCATGCAGGTTTCATCGGCACAACAGGGGCCACGTGGTGACGGGACAATCGACGCCTTCAGAATTCAAGGATCCAGACTTTAATCTCAGCCAACGTGATGCCTTGCAGAGCTATCAGAGCAGTCAGCTGAGATATTTCGCAACAAGGGAAAATGCATTGGGCGCGTATTCTGTTCAATGCCTGTCATTTTTACATTTCCTCCAACAAATCTTCTCGATATCAACTCGGGCAAACCTACCTCACACCACGTCCCTGTGAACAACTGCTACCAGCTGCCCGCTGTACCGAAGGCTGCAAACATCGATCGTGATTGACACAAAATGGCGTGTGATTAACATGACCCCATGCTAACTTGGACCAGCTCCTGTAACTTTACCTTGAACACATGTGTTCTGCTGAGGGGGTTTGAAAGACACGAGCGCTCTGTGGGGAAGGACTGGGCGCCCGTGACCTCGAGGAGACATTACTCTGATTTACCTTCCGCCCAGTCAGCCAGCCAGCCAGCCAGCCACCCACCCACCACAATGTTTGCTATTTCCACTGCGCCTGGCCCGACGAGGGTTAAAGAAAAAAAAAATTAGATGGGAAATGCAGTGGGACCCCGAGTGCAGCCCGAGTGTTGTTTATTTTCACAAGAACATTCCAGGAGTTGACAGCTATTCCCCCGTCTGGAAAGCTGAGTCTCGGTGCAATTTTTCCAGACTCCGGCCACGGCGAGGAACTCCCACCGTAACGCTTATCTGAAGAATGAGGCTTTCATTTTGCACTTCCACTCTGGAGACAGTTGCTGGACAGAGGGGGGAGGGTTACATGGCTTGTTAATTCATCCATAGAAACACAGGAGCATTTTTTTTTTTCTTTTTTCTTTTTAGGCGGTGGTTAGTTTGTTCGAGAAAGTCCGAGCGAAATCTCCTCGGCCTCTCTAACTCGACGTCTAAATGAAAAATTTGGACGCTCACATTCCACTGTCCGCTCCACCACGTGGCCGCTACACTACGGGAGGAAATGTCACGGGAGGAACCGGATCTGACTGAGTCCGAGTCCGGTTACACCGCGGAAAGTGATCCGCACGCTGACCCACGGGAGCAGAGCCCCGAATTAGCGATTGTATTTAAGGAGTGTGGCTTTTGGTTGCAGAGGGGCGTTTCACAACATCTGTGTCCAAGTTTCTCACAACACACGCTTCTGTCCGCAGGGAACGCAGTTGCTCTCGGTGTTTATCCGAAGTTGTTGAACTAAATTCACTGGCTTCGTGATGCATCCCGGCCAAATCCATCGATATACTGTTTCCAAAAAAAATAAAGAGAACACTAAAATAATACATCCTAGATATCAATTAAGGAAATCTTCCGGTTGAACTTCTTTATTAATCGCACAGTGGAATGTGTTGAGAACAAAATAACATAAAAATTATCAATGTGACATTAAATTATTATGCCGTGGGGGTCTGGATTTGGAATCCTACTCAAAATAAAAGTGGAAACTCAGGACACAGGCTGATCCAACTCCAGTGGAAATTCCCCAGGACAAGAGTCAAAATGAGGCTCAGTAGTGTGTGTAGCCTCCTCGTGCCTGTATGACCTCCCTGCAACGCCTGGGCATGCTCCTGATGAGACGGCAAATTGTCTGCTGAGGGATCCCCTCCCAGACCTGGATTAAAGCATCAGTCAGCTCCTGGACAGTCTGCGGTGCAACGTGGCAACGTTGGCGTATGGAACGAGACATGATGTCCCAGATTGTATTCAGGTCTGGGGAACGGGCTGTCCAGTCCGTGGCATCAATGCCTTCATCGTGGAGAAACTGCCGACACACTTCAGCCACATGAGGCCTGGCATTGTTATGCATCAGAAGGGAACCCAGGGCCCACTGCACCAGCATACGGTCTCACGATGGGTCTGAGGATCTCACCCTGGTAGCTAACGGCAGTCAAAGTACCTCTGGCTAGCACAAGGAGAGCTGTGCGGCCTTCCAAAGACATGCCTCCCCAAACCATTACTGACCCACCGCCAAAACGGTCATGCTGGATGATGTTGCAGGCAGCGTAAGGTTCTCCAAGGCGTCTCCAGACTCCCTAAAATGTACCAAATATCATAATATATTAACAAAATGAGATGATCAAAGCAAAATACCCCTTTAAGCTGCCTTTGGAATCTGTAGCTGCGTTTCCATTACCCCTAGAATTGTGCAAAACCTAAATATTGCAATGAAAAACTGGTAACAGAAACACATAAACTTCGAAAAACCTCTCAAATTTCGCTAAAAGGTTTAGATGCTCTGATGAGGTGGCTTTTCAGACGTATCGATATCGAGGTATATCGCAAAAGTGTCATGGAAACACTTTTTGCATTTACGCATTACCGGACGTGACGTACGGGGGTCACGTGACCAGTTCACTTCAAACGAAAATGGCGCATTATGTTTGGACGTGGGAGGAGACGGAATATTTTTATCATGTAATCAAAGGGAAAAATATAACAACCATTCGTGACGGCAATTCGTGGTCATGGACTCCATTGCACTTTAAAGACATAGCGTAAATGTTTTCTGTCAAGATGGACGAGTGACGTTTTATTAGAACAACCTTCTATGACAATCCTCGCAATTACCGGCTCTGCGGCTTGTAATACAACGATAATTTTTATGCATCGTGCTAAACAGTCTTCTGTTTTCCACTGCGTCCAATTTTTCAAGCTAGAGTATTTCTCAAAAAAAAAGTGTGTCTTGCACTCGTGAACTGTTGCCCCCACTGGGCACAGTGTTTGTCTGACCAGAGCCCCCCGGGGTTCCACTGGGCACCGCGTCTCGCTTACTGGCACAGACACGCCATTCGGCTTCAGTCTTCAGCTTCAAAGGGCCTTGCCGGGTGTGAGACGTCTCCTCTCATTTCTTGGTGATGTTGTGGCCGGGTGGGGGGGGTGCGTGTCGGGGGGAGGGGTTGGGCAGAGGGGGCGGGGAGGGGTTCCTCTGGGGGCACGTTACCCGCGCCGCGATGCACAGCAACGGCCGACAACAGCTCCAGCAGAGTCACCCGCTGCCACCGTCATTCATGGTGCTTCAGAGCCACAGTTCACAGGCCTCTATTGATGGTTGGCTTCAGCGGAGAGCAGCAGGGGTCAATTAATGAGCAGCCCCTGACCATCAGATCCTAATTAAGGCTTTCAGAGCAGGCTGCGTGTGCCCGCGCGAGGACCTGGCCCCGTCAATCGTGTAATTAGAGTGTGTATCAATAACTGAAGCGCACAACGGGGACATTGTGTTGCTGTCCCATTTACCTCTTGTGGTTAAACTGCAGGAACATTTTTTTTTTTTCCTCAACGACTGAATACGCCTACACAGTTTCTCTGTCGTTACTCAAAATTGGGAATCACTTTTGTACATTCATACCTTTTTTCGAAATTATTTTGTTGTTTTTTATTTTAAAAAATGAAGTTTAAGAAACTTCTGTGAAATCTAGGACTATGACCTTCCTGAAATTTCTCCTATATGGCTCCTGTAGGCGACCATGTGGAAGGCACTTGCCTTTCCAGCATGACTCCTATTGGCTTGTCAGCCAACAATACCATAGATTGGCTGTTGCTGCAATGAAAAGACAGCAGCCATCATTGATGGAATCCACCACAGTACAACATCCTCAAGCCCTCTTCCCATTTTGTCCCCTCCCCAACCTGAGTCCTGTGAAATCAGCTGCCAATGGCCGGGTCAATAAACCGCTGCCCTTGTTTTTCTGTCCGTCGCATTAATGTTTGACCGGATGGACTTATTATGGAGTGGTTCCTACTTCTCAGACTTGCTCAGGTACACTGTCTGTCACTGTCCCTTTAAATAAATAATGGCTTTCCCCAACCACCAATACAGCATCGTAACATTAATATGAATCCGCCTCTGACTTGACACGGGGTAATGAGGCGTTTGACAGCTCTGACAGTCATATAGCTGACGGTGCTGTGCCATAGCCTGGCTCCATGCGTTGTGTACTCATGCACAGGCATGCTGTGGGTGGGAATTCCGGAAAATGAGCCCAAAACTTCCGACCTGGATATGTATACATGTATATCAAATTGCGTGTGGTGCACTTATCAGTGTTACATGTGGAAACCAAATCACGTGCCTGCAGAGATAAAGACGATAATTCATTCTAATTAGGGTATTTCTGCAGAACTGGAGTAAAATTCCACTCCATTGCAGTTAATTTGCAGTCGCTAAATCCCCCATATGCTGTTCTCAGGAGCTCATCTGTGACCGGCACCAATGAGAGGAAGAGAAAATCCCCCGGCAGGAAACAATCGGAAATATGACACTTCCAGGCGGCAACAAACGCCCCTCACCGTAATTGCCTCACAATTGTATTAAGCTGGTCGCTATGTCACAATTAGCTTTGGCAAAACCTCGACACAAGTCACAATTTGCAGCGTGACTAATTAAAAACAACGAAGCCGGGAGGTTCCTGGCAGAAGGCTCGCAAAGCTGGAGCCGCCGCTCAACCGCCATGGCAGCGTTCAGAGTGTCAATCAAGGCAAAACAGGCGGATTGACCCTTTCACTTCTATAAGCCCATTATCTGTTATGCCCCGATTCCAATTACTCAAAAAAAAAAAACATCCTAAACTGTCGTCGTCATTCTGCAAAAGACAAATACTCACATTTATTGGCATGATTATCCTGCTATCAACCCAATCAAAAGTGTAGCGGAGACCGCTTACAGCATGGAGAAGATACAATTGACATAATCAGCCAGCTAGGGAAGTTTATTACATTTAAATTACATTTAATGCAAAGTAATTCCAGACTTCGGGGGAATTGCTTTCACAAAAGTAAAATTCATCTTTATTGAGCAGAAAACATATAAAAAAAAAAAGAACATCCTAAACATTCTGCAAAAGACACATACTCATATTTATCGACAAACCACCGAACATGAAGAACAATGAGCCGTTAAATATTGATTATCAAGTTACAATACTAATTGGATACAAACAAAGAAAAGATTAGCAGAGCTACGTTATCCCGTCCTGTTTAGAGGCTGTTTGTATTTTTGAATCAGCATAAATGATCAACAACGCAGTTGACAATCTCCGCGGTTCGGATGGATGAGGCTGTGCAGAGGTCGGTGGTCGAGATCCAGCCCTATGGAATTAAACTAGAACAGGTTATGTCATGCGACACCTTGTTTTCGAAAGAGTTTCAATACGCTGTTCTCGATTGTTGCTCTGGATCTTTGGTCAAATATTGTGGTGAATAACACAGAAACAGACAACTGGACAGCTACCCTTCGCTACACAGCTACTGAGACGTCATTACATGGCCAACAAGCATAGAGTTTGCAATGAAAAGGAACAAAATGAAATCTCTTCCATCTGCTCACTCCCTGCTCTGTTTGTGTGTCCCGGAGTTCCTGTTCCTTTGACAGAAGATGACGGTGGACACACACACACAAAAAAAAAAAAAAAAAAACTTGTAAAGCTGCGAGCAGGAAGGGCCAAACAATGAGCTGAAACTGTAGAGCTGGCGGGGAAGCGGCGAGTCATTCAGACGTGTTCTCCATATGCTCGCCGGTAACAACCGACCCCATTTACACTGTCACCGGATACCTCGCCGCTGTGAGAATGGAGACGGTCCGTGGCCTCCACAGCAACGCCCACAGAGATCGCAGAAAGGTGTGAGGGGCGAGTCTGGCCATAGCGGGGGCCTGGAAACACGAGGACATCATTCCATAAATCTCTTCACCAGGATGGTTTCCACGATGACAATTTTGAGAATCGATATGATTAAAGTGTGTTTGCAATGAAGTGGTTGGAGCTGATTTTAATTGTATATATATACACATATACATATATATATATATATATAATAAACTTGGGATACTTTTCCTCCTGATGTGCGTCTACATTATTATGGCTATTTTGACTCCGTATATATTCTGTCTGTATATATTGATTGTTGTTTTGCGCTACTTCTTGCAAACATCGGAACACCATGAAAAAGTTGCATTTTATGAATTTCAGCGTGATTCATAAAGCCCTGTTGTTTTCGAGGCGCCGGGTGTGGGGTTAAGGAGTACACGTGCAGTGTTTGGTGCACTGGGCCGACTGCCGCCAGCTTGCCAGCAGTAATAACAGCAGCGATTATGACTCATTACAGAGAGAACGGGGTCTTTTCTTCCCATTGTCCTTGAGTGGTTTGACTCCCAATTACCAAGTTTTGTTTTCGAGGGACATGTGAGAGATGTCCCCGCGTAATCTCTACAAAAGCACATTTTTCCTCTGCGCTCGGGCGAGAGTGACAGCGGGGGAAAGAGCCACGGCGGGGAGGAATTTGTGAGGGAGAAGGAGGTGTCAATCAGGGGAGCGGAACGCACGACGGCCTCCCGCTGCACGGACAAAAGGCAAAACGTTTCAAATGGATTTGGTAATACGCTCTATTTTGGAGGCCAGGTTTTGAGGAGGGAAACATCATGTTTAAAACATTTTAATCACTGAGATGGTAATTAAGCTGCATAATGTCAAATTTCATTCATTCGAATCTGAGCCTCGAAGTGGGACACACAAGTGCGAATTCCGAGTCGCACACTGCTGTTGGTGTACTTCAGAGCACTCTTAATGCGCCTCATCTGTCAAACGAGTGTGCATATTCAGGTGCAGATTCAGGTAGAAACATCGTCTCAACTCTTCCTCCTGATAAAAAAAAAAAGTCGTGAAGTTTGTAAAGTTGCATTTACAAGATTTATCCACATGATGCACTGGACTGTCCACATCAGGCTTCCTTAGAAATATGTTGGCACAGATGACAGCTAACTTCGTCTTTTCTGACACATAAATCAGAACCGTTCGAAGGGTAGGAAAACCAAATGACTTTTGTTGCACTGTGAGTAAGCACTTTTATTAACGTATTTATTGGCTGTATGCTAAGCTTTTACCAATGTCAAAGGCATAAATCAAGCCAAATTTTACACACTGGACGTCTATATAAAAAAAAAATCCAGGTGTCAAAGGCTGCAGCGTCGGCATGATGAGGTATGATATTCACCCTGGGGGGGGGGGGGGGGGGATCGATCCAGCTCTGCGTGCACAACTCGCCGAAGTTTCATGTCAAGGCAGGAAAGTCATACCAGGATGAGAGGTTGATAAGTGAAGCCTGCTGCAGGTGCGGACGAACAGGGAGTTTTTCGCCGCTGCTCCCTTCCCTTCCCCTCCGCAGCTCCTCCTCTCCCCACCCTTCCTCCCATGTCGTTAGTGTTCCTCGGTATTGATTGCCCGGCGCCTCTTAAATTATGCATTCTGCAGGCGCGGTTCTCCGAGCGCTCCCAGGTGGGTTCGTCAGAGTGTGTGTGGAGGGAGGCGAGGGGGGGGACGTGTAGTCGGGCCACTGTGCCTGGGAGCGTCAGGAATCCATACAGGTCACCGTCATGTCACCCCCCCCCCCCATCAGTTTTAATCAGCCGAGGCTGAATATGAGTTGCTGACAGGGCTTCGAGGTGCGGCGGCGCCTCGGCCGCTCCCCAGACACGCGGGATCCGGTTCGATGCGGCTGGATGCCGCTGACAGAAACTCATTATCACCCGCGTGTGGCTAGCAAGCCGGGTGATGTCGCGAGTCGCTCCCGTGTTCCCGAGCAGCAAGTTGTTTTCGTGTTGAATTGGCGGTCGCAGGCTGCCACAAGCTTGAGGTAATTTGTAGATTTTGTGAAAAAAAAATATATATATGGCCACGTGAAATGCGGCCACGCGTATCAGATGATGCATACAAGGCATTTGTATTCTTGGATGTTGTCTGCACTTTGAATTTAGCTTTCAGGTGTTTAAATTTAAGTAAAATAGACAATAAAACGTTTTAATCTAAATTATTTTTGACCAGACTGAATTAAGTATTGAGTCAGAAAATATTGTTGTTGGTTTATTTATTTATTTATTTATTTTTGAAGCACGAGTGATATTGTGACTAATGGGGTAAGAACATACAATAGACAGAACAAACAACAAAACAGCAGCTTGCGTGTTTTGTTGTTGTTTCTTGTTCCACTCTCCATAATATCATTGGTGTTTCAAAAAAAAACAATACAAAACAATATTTTCTAAGTCATGGCCAAAGATTTGTTCACTCACCAAGTGAAAATTTCTTCTTCGTCCGAAGCAAGGCTACGTTTCACAGGTAGAACATTTCTGACGTATTTGGAATCCAGTGGAAAAACTTACGTAAACTTCGTGCTCCATAGCGTCACGCTTTTTTCCCAATTGAAGTCACACTTCACCCCGCCGTCTCCGCAACATTGGCTGCGTAAAAAGGCTGGGTTGTGACACATCAGTCACTGGATGCGCTGCGGATTGTGTAACCGCCATGAATCGTCTCGCGGAAGTGGGCGAGGCGCCGGGAGGCAATACTCCTGCGAGAAAAGGAAGACAGAGCGAAAAACACAACAGGGTCAAAAGAGCAAATCCTGTCTTCTGTCCCTGCTGCCTTCATTGTGAGGTTGGGAGGAGGGATAGAGTGATTTCCTCCAAACTGCCAATGAAAAGGAGGCTTGTTTTCACAGCGCGACTGACCCGCTAACAGCAGGTGTGTCCCAGATACAATTACCAGCTTCCTTTTTCTTTCCCAACCCCCCCGGTCCCACTCCCCAGCCGATGATACTGCGGCGCTCATTCAACTGCTTATCAGGCTTTGAATAAAAGGTTGATCAGGAGTTCAACTTAGCTTACTTTTCATCATCTTCAAAGAATCTTGCCGTCTCGGGAACAAAAGATGAGACTGCGTTTCCTGGAAGCTTGCCGCCATCATCCAGGTGTATCTCTCTCGCTCGACTCTCGCCAACACGCATGGAGTGATTGACGCACAAAATAGGTGGCAAGAACCATTCTCAAATTTCCCCTCTATAGAGCCTTTGAAAGGGCCACACCTGATTTTTTTTTTTTTTTTTTCCTTCCTGTGAAAAGGACAGCGGGTGAGGAAGTAAACGTTTCAGGTGGAAATGTGTTGGGTTTCAATGAAGTTTCAGTCCAGTCTTTTCAAAATAATGACACGACATCCACTGAAACACCAAAAATGATATCCGTTTTAGCAGGAAGCTGTAACCAGAGGGCTAAATATGCTGCTTTGTGGGGATCTGTAGTGTTTTTTTTTGGAATTAGCTGAAAAAGTAACTTTGGAAAATATGTGGAAGATATATTTTAAATAAGGAAATTGAACAGTTTGTAATTTATTTCAGATTTAAAAGGAAACAATAATGACAAAGCAACTACATTTTAAAACATTAAAATACAAAACTGGAGAACACAGGTCAAAAGTAGTTGTTGTTCAAGTAGTAGTTGTTCACTGTAGTCCAAGTTTTTAAAAAAATCAGTCAAAATGAAACAGCTGGTTCTGTCCCATCTCATTGATCACACCCGGCCTGCTGTGCCACTTTGGGGGAAAGAAAAAACAAAACAAAACTGGGAAGGAGCCAGAGACACAGCATCCTTTGCAGGGGGGTTGACTGCCTCTCGACCTCATCCCGAAAATAATCCTGCACGCAAGCGTGGAGACAAACCAAAGTGTTTGTCCAGACCTTTATCTCGAGCCGTGCGTTTCCTCTGGGGGTTGTGCAACGTGCGCTGGATGGTTTATGTTTGGGAGTCGGGGGAAGACCTGCAGGATGTATTACGGGAGCTTCCAAGCCGGATGTGCTCTGCTCGTCTTCCCTCCACAGACTCTCAAACCAGGTTGTTGCTTTGAGCTGACTCATTTGGGAAATATGAGCTTCGAAAACTTTTTTTTTTCTTCTTCTTCTGCCCAGTTGGAATCCACGAAACTGAAAGCGACCACGTAGATCAGATTTTTCCCCCACACAAAAGCGATTGCATTGGTAGTTCCACATTTATATTCCATGTCAGATTGTGTCTTCATTTCTTCTGACTCTTCGGACAAGTCAAAGGTCCACTCTTTAGTTGCCATCAAACTCAATCTGTCCCTCATTCCTGAGCCAATATCCAAAGACTGTAAAACTGGCACCCATTGCCGCCCTGCTTGGCGCTCAGTGTTCGGGGTTGGAATTCGGGGGTTAGGTCACCCAATGATTCCTGGGCGCGGCACCGTTGCTCCGCGCCGCTCCCTCAGGGGATGATGGGTCAAATGCGGGGAAAAAATTTCGCGTCCTTCGGGATGTGACAAAAAGAAACTCAACATTTCACTTTCCTCCAGGTCAACCTCTGTACCGCTGGCCGTTCACCCCATGCCCAATCTAAAAAAAAATCCTAAAATAAAATTAAAAAAAAGATGCTAATAAAGCTAAGCCAACGGTAAAAGCACAGCAATGGCAAAGGCACAGAACTGAATGTGACTCCTGATGACTTTGAGCTGAAGTAATCAGGAATCATTTCTCGTGATTGGATAATTGTATGGGGAGGAATTTCGGAATTAGGGCATGACTCACTAGTAATCAGCAGCAGGGCCGCTGATCCTTCTTGTCAAATAATAAACGTCATCGTCTTGTCCGCTCATTTTCAGATTTCCCCCACTTCTTGTTTCAGAGGAAGCATTTTCTGCCTATGACAAACACGACTCTTGCAAAATTGGCAGCTTTCGACGGAAACCAAGCGCGAATTCCAGGGTGATTGGTGGAATCGGGAGGATTCACGACGGTCAGCAGACTAAATACCGAACGGCAGATGAGACTTGGGCCGCAGCCACTGACCTGTCGACATCGTGTTTTCAGGTGGTGAGCGATCCTCTTGTCTCGCCACTTATCGGCCTGCTGCCGTAGCCTCCAGTGACAAATTGCCTGTTGCTGGAGAACAGGACACTCTTTGATTACAGTGTAAATGAAATAAGCATTCAGCTTCTATCAGTGCTCTGTCCAATTTCTCAAAAACAAAAAAACAAAAGGCTAACAACAGCATAAAACATACAGGCAGGTTCATAATAGAGTAATAAAAAAAAAAAAAAAAAATCACAGTGCACCTGGTAATAAAAACCAATCTGGATACATGACGAGGTTGGATTGAAAAAGTCGAAGGAAGTTTGTTCCAGAGAAGAAGTTGGAACAAGCTTCCTTTTTCGCCTTGGAGAAAGCGTAAAGGCCCTAACGCTCCACTACGTTGATCCTCATGTAGGGACAATTAAAAAAAAAAAAAAAAAAAGGTGTAATGAGTTTGTCTTTCCATGTGGCTCTGTTATAAACTGGCCGCTTGTCCAGGGTTGAACCTGCCTACGGCCAAAGACGGTTGGAATAGGCTTCAGCACCTACCACGATCCTGAATGGAGGAGACGCAGAGAGTTAGAGATGCTTAACCTTAAAACCAAGACATTTATACTGGAGAAGTTTTACCTTTTAAAAGATTATCTTTCCGAGGGAAAGGTCAGTTAAGATCGGTCATATTACAGAGCCCATTGCTTTTGGGTTGTTCTGGGGTTTTGTTTTTTTTTATTCAGTGCAAGCAGAAGACTGAATTTTTCCAAAGTAGAATTCAGAATATCAATATAAATAGGCCCTATTATGGCCATTAAATGATTTCATAGATTAATTTGGATGGTCTACTTCCAACAATAGACAAGGTTTACCACACATTTAAAAATATCTGTATGAAGAGGCGTTGCAATAATTATTCAAGTTATTCAAATTGTTAGATAGAAAGTCGAGCAAAATCTGAATGGCTTGTTATATAATATATATATATATAATACTTGGTGTGCTGAAAAAGTCGGTTTTTGATAGTAGGACCTCTTCAGAAATTACTGAATAAATAAAAACCACAGAACTGTACATTTTCCCCTTGCAAGTTGCTAAGTACAAATGAGGTGCGGACAACTTCTTCCATATCGTCATCACCAGATCAACCGTCATGAGTCAGCCAGAGGTTTGGAACAAGTTTGCGAAAGCCCGTTTAACCTTTTTTTTTTAATTTCCTGACAGATCGGACTAAGCGGAGCGTTAAAAAGCTGCTGCCCTTTTTTAACGCAGGGCGTGGTTCAATTTCCAGTCAGGAGAACACGGTAGAACGCCAAGAGCAAGTGGAACAAGTGGGTATGCTAGCTGGGTGGTTGATTCTCTTACAGTGGGTGATCTTCACTTGCCTTTTGACTAGCCAGTCCTTATGCTATGCTAACATAGTGTAATCTAAACTATTGGAATATATCAGTTTTAGGATTATTGTTTTTACCACTGTTAATATTATTTTCTAGTATAATCCTTTACTGACGATTCACTATTTTTCTAGTCTAGGTGGACATTTATGTTGGGGGGCACAAATTCACAAAGTTCTGAGTTGTCTTGCTACTGCTGTTGCCTTTTTGGCCATCAATAAAGAAATGATAAAACCCACTGTAGCCCTCAGGGTTACCATAGCATGAGGAATTGGTCCACAACCATTTCAACACTTTTCTACATTACATTAAATAAAGGGCAGCAGATGCAAAGCGGTCTCAGTTCTAAAACAGCTGTCACTCAAGATTCATGGCTGAACTGATTTCTATGCAACAATTGAGCTCAATTTCGATTTGGCTGTCTTTTAAGGGGAACTCAGGATGCTAAGTTGCTCGAGGCTACACTCTTCCAGTCGATTGTTCCCACTGAGCATTAGCAACTGAAGGAACAGTGGCAAGGAAAAAAATTGCAAAAAAGAGTCCAGTTCAGGTAACACAATTATTTTTGGGGGGTGTCAAGCGCAGTCAGTGGAATGACGATGAGCCAAGTGCGGCCGCGTCGACTGCCTTTATGAGGGGTGAGTCACACTCAGCGGCACGTTGACTGACAGCTGCGGGGAAGTTTGGCCGGGGGAACGGGGTGGGAAGCCCAGTCTCCCCAGCAGTCAGTTCGATGCCGGCCAGGATGGACAGGGGGGCGAAAAGGGAAACATTTCTCCAGTAAGTGTTGGAAAAGGAGTGGAGTTGTGATTTCATCTCGAGGCTGCCAACACAACGGACACAGCTCAGAGGAGAGGAGACAAGCAAAAAGGCGCTTGAAAAGTACTTCAAGGAACCGCGCAGCTTTGTTGTGATGGTCCATTTTTTCGCATGAAGCTAAATTGCACCTGAAAATATGCATGTGGTGAATAGCAAAGCTGTGGTTTGTACACAACAAGGTGGTGTGCTCGTGCTACCTAACCATTCAGTGCAGAGAAGGCAATGTCCTTGTCTGGTTCCTGGACTTGTTTCAGAGGAACGTTCACTCCCACCTGGTGGAGCACCATCGTCTGGTTCCCTTCACTTGTCACCCTGTGAATCGAGTACTCTTGCTCTATATGGTACACCCATCGCTCCCAGCTCCCTCAGCTCCCTTGCTCCTGGACTCGCGCAACTCTTGCATTTTCATATCTAATCGCAGAACTCCCCGTTACGACTGCTCACGAGAGAGATCCCTCTTCTGCGGTTTCTCTTTGTCCCTGTTCAGGATGTTGTAGCTTGCGGAGGAGCAGAGGGCGTTGAAACTGTCGAGGAAATGAAGTCTTCGGAGCAAGACGGAATATGCAAATGTTGGGCCAGACCAACAGAGATTGGATTGCCCCGGAGAAAATAGTGGCCAGGACACTGTGCCTGCAATCTGCCCCACCACTAATACTGAAATATTGAAGATTGAAAATTCCACAAATTGACCACTGTCTTTGTGGAATTTTCAACAGTTTTGTATCTTACGGAGCGAGTGCATCTTGCAGATGTTCCACACAGACAGAAAAAGACAATGCTTTTTCAGAAGAAAAAAAAAATACTGGACTTGTGCCACAAGCATTAAAAAAAAATATCAGTGCCGGATAAAGATCTGGTTGTGAGGTTACCTCTAATCTAATAGACTGCGAGCGGTGAGTGAGAGAAGCTGGTGTCACACATGTGGCCCAACACACTTCTGGGACTGTCAACTCATTTTCACCCTGATAGCAACGCTGGAGTTTTGCAGAATACGGCCGAGGGGACGATAACGTGACAAATAGAGCCGTTAGTCTTCTTAACTGCCACCATAAAGCACCTCGCACCGCAGAATAAATCCAATATTTTTTTTTCCTCCCCTCCTTGAACCAGATGAACTCTCGCATGTGTAGAAACTGGATACCTGGGGCCACCTTCAGCCCAGGATCTATCGTTAAAACAAACCCCCCACGCTACTAATCATACAAAAACACACATTCGTTGAGCGGTCCGTCAACTTTTCGCTGCCCCCCCCCCCTTTGCAGTGTGGGGCAAACGACTGCTGACCTGCATTCCTCCCCCTCTCGGGCTGCGTGACAAGGTCCTGTTAAGGGAATTGGTACTGCGAACGAGTGACGTTTCTTTCCGGCCGTTTGTTGGAATAATGGCACACAGAGGTCGCTGCTCCATGGTGACTGGAGCTTGTTATTCCTGAAAGTGGCCTCTCGCTGCTCGCTACATTAGTCAGAGTTTTGGATGCTCGCGAGGCAACGACTCGCCAGCTTATGCGGATTTTCCACTCATTGAAATTAGACACATATTAAAGCGTTTCACTTGCGCGACACTCCTTGATTTGTGAGGTGCAAACCGGCCAAGGCATTGATTTTAGTTTACTTTGCCCTGTTGATTGGCTGTCCTTCAGACTTGTGAGAAAGCCGTCACTGCCAGTTGGTATTAATGTGTAATTTGATCAGCCCCACTTTTCATCTGGCTCAGCGTCGACTTTCTAGAAGTAGTCATTTGTGGTGCGCAACCGAAGGCAACAAACAAAAACCACCATTAGGTTTATACCATCATCCCGTTGACAAGGATGAAACTAGAACATCCAACTGGGGAGGTCGTCGTCCTCTTCTTTCTGCCATCAGCTGCGACTGTGGGGCAAAGCTGCGCTTCAACATGCAAATGTATGCTTTTGACTGTTTTTAGACAGTTTGGGGGGGGGGGATGCAACACCTCCTTTCCAAGTGTTGGAAGTTTGTGAATGTTTTGCAAAACTGGGCCCATGAATGGTAGAGAGTTTTAGCTAGCACGGCCAAGGAATTCGGCAGACGTATGAACTCCGAAAGGAGTTTGCGATCTGTAAAATGCAAAAAAAACAAAAAAAACAAAAAAAAGTAATTTTCGTCGTATAGTAATGCACCAGTCTTGGTTAAATCACTGAAAACTGCGCCGCCTCAAATATCTTTCAAGTGCACGTTAAGCACGACACCATTTCAGACGCTATAAATAAGGCGGAGAGTCTCAACACCGAGTGTCACCGAGAGTTCAGGAACGTACAATCGGCTCGAGACGTGTTTGAACTCACTCCATCGTATTTATCGGCTGCGCTGACAGGCTGTGTCAGGTCGGTACATCATCATTGTGTGGCCAATATTTATGCTTATAAATTCCGGGTGATTTAGGTGGCGGCGGATCCCGACGCATGTGTGTTTTCGAGGAGGGGGGGCGGGGGGCCCGTCCGAGCGCCTCCACCTCTGGAGGGACGGCTTCGCAATTGATTTACAGTCTGCTTGACCCCATTAGGCCCCCAGAGTACCTTTGAATCCGCACCTCGGGGGAATAGCGCGTGTGTGCCGGCGTGTATGTGCTGCGGGAGAGATGGGGAATAAAAGCAGGGAGAGGAAAGGGAGGTGGGGATAATACAGGAGGCTTCCAAGGCCGCGGCTCTGTGCCTCGCAACAGCCTATGTTTATTTCATAAACATTCTCCCCAGCTGTCAGTCTGGGGGGGGGGAGATAGCACGTGCTCTCCACCGCAGCCCCCCCTTTCCGCTACCCACTGGGGGTAAATAAGCAGCAACACACCTGCAAAGCTGCTCTCCCCGCATGAAATGACAGTCTGCCTCATGGGAAGAGGTAAAAATAAATTAAAAAAACCCCAGCTACTTCAAGCTGAAGCCTTCAGAAGCACCAACGACAGATGAAATGTTGAAGTTTTTTTTTACTCTGAAGAAGTTAAGGGCACTTATAATTGCGATCTCCACGCTGAGGTCAGGCTTTTAAAAATCCGGTTTGTTTTTTTCGGCCACCAAGACACACCATCCTTCAAAAGATAGCTTCAAGATTGGAAGGAAAATCTTCACCGCGTCCAACGGCACATGGGGTCTGTGGTGAAGACGACGTGAGTGCACACATGGACTTTCCGAGCATGAGGACAAAATGGACAACTGTTACGTGCTCCCCCTCCTTTCTCGCTGATCAGTCCGACCCTGTGCTCATCTATCTGTTTCCTTTCCCACAGGTGTAGCTCCTTAGTGATCAGGAGCTTTAAAGAGGGGGAGGTGATTGCAGCTCGGGTCTCTCACTTCCTGGTTCACCGTCTGGCGCCAGCGGCAACAACAACAACAACAACAGCAGCAGCAGCAGTTGCCGTCAGCTCAATGTGGCCTTATTCCATTGTGTTTGTATCTTTTCTCATCTCTTCTTTTCTGGTGGGTTCAGTAGTTCAGTTTTCTGTGGCTATGTGACACAAACCAGTCACTTTCCCCACACGTCTGAGTGTAGGGAACTTAAATATTACGCACCAACAACATCAAAATACAATCAGTGGAAACAATTTATCAATATACAATTGTATATTGATAAATTGTTGTGACTGGATACATTAGGTCCTAAAACAAGGTAATGGCAAATGATCACAGTCAAAAAAGAAATACACTAAATACGACAGATGCAGTACATAGCCAAGAGGAACTTGCAATAAAAAGTTCTGAAACAGTCTGCCATATATTCCGTATATTGAAGCTTTTTCCACTGATCGTATTTTGATATTGTTAAAATGCAATTTTTAAGTTATTTATACTCAAATGTGTGGGAAAGTAATTGGTTGCTGTTACACGGCCACTCCTATTTAAGATGGTGTCGGCAGCCTGTGCTTCTCAAGCAAACAACATTTGCTTGATAACGGAACGTCGCAATTTTTTTTTTTTTTTTTTCTGTATTTAAAATGTGGCTAAACACTTATTACAAGCATGAAGGTCAGGGGCCAGGTGGGAGGGTCAAAGAGGCACATTAGCGGGAAAAAGCAGCAAAGCATCAATCAGCAGGGCTATACTTCACTCCGCTCTCCTTGGCATTCGGTGATGAGAGACATATGACCGAGGCGGATGTAGAGGTCCGAGGCCTCCAACCCCCCTGGGCCCAACCTCCCTCCGCACTTATGTAGACACATTCCCCTGGACAAATGGCTGGAAAAGGAGAAATAAATTCACACACGCACACTGTAGGAGGGTTCCATAAACTGCCAAGTGTTTATTTAGTTCCATTAATAATATGGATGACATCTAAAAAATACATTTATATTCTCAATAATAAACTCCTTTCACAGTTTTTATTCCACCTCACTGCCACTGTTATAGACCAAAGTCTATAAGCATGAGACCCACTACTGAAGGGATTTACATCTGCAAATGCAAAACAAATGGGCGCCAGCTACATTCAGTGGACGGTGAGTTCAAAGAACTGAGGTCCGGGTTGAATTGTACTTTTCAGGAGAGGTGAGAATTGTTGGAAAAGTCGCAGACGTCATCGACATACGCCGGGAGCTCTTGAAGTGACTTTTTTTTTTGTTTTGTTTTCCGAGGTTGCATCAACGGGTTGAGATATTTAGCACTAAATGCCAACAAGACATTGTAGATACGCTGAGAAAGACAAGGACTTGACTCGGCTTCTCCATCCTGACAGAGGCGGAGGATGTGAAGAAGTGTTGAAAAGATTGGCTGATAAACACAGCATGGAAGTATTTACAGACTTTTTTTTTGCGAGTTTTAAAGGAATATTTAAATATATACTGCAAAGTAGAAATGACAATTAGGTACAGACACCTCGTACCTACACGTAAACCAGAATATCGTCGACATATGTGCGTGCGTGCCCGTGTCAGCGAGTGCGCGGCTTCCTCTCCACACTCTGCCTGCTGGTCTTGTGCAAACAGAGCTGTCAGCCACTTGTTACGGCCGGGCTGGGAGTTGTCAGGAGACCCTGGAAACCTCTGTGTTCAACCAAGCCCCAAGCCCAACATCATCACCAAGCCCAGCCATACGTGTGATTCATAGCTGGCTGGGTGTGTGTGTGTGTGTGTGTGTGTGTGTTGAAGGGGGTGTGGGCAGGGAGTTAAGTCTGCCCCAAATGCAAACAGTGAAAATATGTAATGGGATGTGTGGAAGCAGAGGAAGGGAGCAGGGGGTCACCAACCAGGTTAGCTAAAAAAAAAAAAAAAAAAAAAATTGCACAACTGTCGAGGATGTAACTTTACTATGTTGCTAATCTTTTGTAGTCACACTTGAATTTATATAAATTTGAAAATGGCAGTATCTTAAAAATGGAATAATTAGAAATATCTCTTTAGAAGTCTAAAGAAGTTTAGGTGATCATTTAAAAACCGTGTTCAATTCGAAAGTGCAGCAGATTTGCGCACACAAACGTCTGATTGGTTCAAAGGGTTTGTCAGTGGCCAGTGAAATGGGACAATTTCCCCGGGAAGTGTTGTTGAAGGGATCCTCCGAAAATTTGAGACAACTGCAGAGATGAATAGAAATACAGTATAGAATGCCGTTGATTATCTGTGTCAAACCGTCTTAAGCCATTGTCATTCACGCGATCGGTGTCTTCCCATAGATCACCTATCACGGATAACGATAACAATACATAACTGAAGGTGAACATTTCAGAAGAGTGTAGCAAACTGGCTCCCCTTGGTTTGACTCGGTAGCCGCGAAGCGGCCCTCAGGTTCAGAAAGGTTGGTGACCTGACCGCTGGTCCGGAGTGTTGGTCTGAGACAATGCATTGCTGCGAAAAGAGTTGCGCGCACCAGCTTGACAAATCGGGGCCTCCTTCCTTCCTTCCCTCCTTCTTTCCTTCCTTGCGCTCAGTCACTGTCACTCCAATCATCCGTGGCAGTTTATCCTTCCTGCACTTTTGGCCTCATTATTTTTTCTCCCGCCCCCCCCCCCCCCGTTCGCTTTCTTTCTCCGCGCGCTCGACGCGTTGATTGGCACGAACCAATTTTCTAAAAGTTTAATTGCGACTCAAACCTCCGAGGAACGCATCGCCTCCCCGAACTCTTCCGGAGTTTCTTTTTCTTTTCTTTTTTTTCTTGACTGGAGAAGTTGGGGCGCGCTGAGGACTCAGAGGGAGTGGAATCTCTGGCTCTGTTTTGAATTTTTACACGAACACGCACGCGCAGATCGACACACGCGCGCGCGCGCACACACACACACACACACGTGCGCTAGGCAAGGGGCTGAATTTGAGTCGGTTTCTGCTGAGCGTCCCCAGTAATTGCACCAGTAGCTGATTTTTCACTTTTTGGGGCCTTAAATAATGAACCAGCAGACCCAGCAAATGAATAAATAATGGACCACTGGGCCGGATAATGGAGCATAAAGAATTCTATATGGGCTGTATCGTGTAGCAGCTGCGTCAGTGAAGTTTATCCACCAATCATTGCCGTTTTCTTTGATGAGATGTTTTAGTTTTATTTAAACAAGACGCCCACGACTTGCCAATTGGCTCTTGTGTCGTTTTAAACCTGTTGTGCTTGAATGTGGAGCTATGTCATGGCACTGTCTTGGTCCGGACTCCTTTGCAAAAAGAGATTGTGAATCTATAGGATTACCCCTCATTAAATTAAAAGGTCAATTAAATCTGCCTGCAGACAGTCCTCCGTTTCACTGGCAGAAAAGGCAGAAAGTAAAGTCAGATCTTAGCCTCGGAATTCCACCTGTGAGGTTGAAACACGCAAATGCTAACTTTGCATGTGAGCCCAGGCTGGCTGTGATTTCAGATGTGCTTGCTTCTATTAAAAAAAGAAAATAAAGCTGTTAATTGCTGGCGTGGCCCCGTGCTGACTTCGCCAAGCACATGCTGCCGTGGAAAGTCAGGAAAGGGTGTTGAGATGAAAAAAAAAAAAAAAAACTCACACCGGTGAAAGTCTGTGAGTCAAACAGAATAAAGTCGGAGCAGTGCAGAAAAATCTGCCAGCAAAGAACGGATCAAATCAACGCTCAAGGTGAATAATGTAATAATCAGACTTTCATGCAAGGAGGTCGCTCAGCAGTCAGCTTTAACTATTAACTCTGCGGAGCATGGGGGTGTTTTCTTCCAAATTGCCTTCGCTTCACCACGAAAACAACAAAAGACAATCACATCGAGGTTTTTCATTGGCTGCCTATAAACATGGCAATCATCCGTGGCTGCGTCCGATTTCGCTGAACTTGGCCAAGATCCCTTTTTGGCGATGTTCTGTAACGTGAAAGGGCACAGTCTTAGAACTTGCACCATCATTTCATCAGCGTATATAATAAAGTTCCAACATTTGCATCTTTGAAACTTCTTTCTCGCAGTGCAATGTCTTCAGTGCTGTCCACAGTTGTCCAACAGGTTGTGGCCCTTGATAATTAATTATTCTATCCATTGTGATGCATATTCATGATTCATACCTACGACATCCTAACAGGCAAAATTGTTTCCCAACTGTGAACTGATTGTCCGTGTCAACCAGGTGCCAATGACAGAGGTTATTTTTGTGACTCTTCCAAGGTAAAACAGAGCTGTATTCAGCTCAGTGGTTTAGGAGTCAGTCTTCAATATGGCGTGGTAATTAATGAACAATCAAATCAGGAGGGAAGCCATCTTTCCTGCATCAGCAACAGGTGTAGTAGGAACTCTAAATGCAGCACGGAACAAGCACGGCAGGACAGTTGATAATGGCTTTTTGTGACTGTCTCACGCATGGAAAAATGGCAAACACCAGCAGAGTCAGATGACAGGGAAGCACAGGGTTAAGTGGGGGTTCCCCGCTACATGAAAGACGCTCCTTTGGCGGTGCAAGGCCAGCAGGTATAAGTGGGAGCATGTAGACTAACCAAAGGGGAAGCCGACCAGACAGACAGTCCCTGGACGGATCCCCACGCGTTTCCAGGGTCGATGCATGCACACGATTGTTGGAGCCAACCGATCAGTTAATTTGGGAATTTGGACTCGAGACTGAAGGTATATCGTAAGCGGTAAAAGCGGTGTGAATGTGCTGCCCAAGATCAAACTTTGTGTTAACTTTGACCTAGTTTGCCACTGACCTTTCAAAGCATGTCCAACGAGATGCAAGGTGCATTTGAAGCAATGCCCATCAACGAATGCCTTTATATATGCAATCTACTGTATCTAGCTGGAGCCCTGCATCCTAACCTGGCAGTGAGCAAAGAGTGAATCACCTATTGTGTTGAGACCCCGCCCAGGATAGATTTTTAATAGGGGAGTGGATTAGCTTTACAGATCTTCATTGTGATTGAATGATGTCGTACGGCACAACAAAAATAGACACACTGAAGAGTAGCATTTTAAATGCAGGCCAAGCCTGTATTGTATTGCTGCAATGTGCTGCACCATTTTAATTTCCTAATACCTTGCATTATGCAGCAACGGCACCATACAATCCTGCTCTTTCAATCTACAACGGAATGTGCCTACATTTCAAACAATAGCACAAATTCCCAGGTTTGCAGAAACACCCCAAGCCAGGTGTTGGTTCCTCCCTCTGAGATCGCCTTGTATTTGTGTCCTCCAAACATGTTGAAGGTCCAACAAAAGCATCAGTTTCAGGAGGAAGCGCCGGCCCGGGAGTTTTTGCTGGAGGCTGCACGGGGCGCTAAATATTGCTGCTTTTCTGGCAGGCTACGCTGGATTGAACGTAAACACGACAATTAAAAAAGTGGGCGTATTAAGGGCCCCTTTAAAACAACCGTAGCCTATTTCCTGACCATATTTACATGCGGTTTCTCTTGTTTCACTCAGCTTCCTCCGACGGCTTATCAGGATTTGCATAGTTACAGTCAGATTGTTTAGCAACGAGACCTTCTGCCGGAGCCTTGAGCAACGGCAAATGCGTGCGTCTGCCTTGACCTGGACTCATTATCCTCGCTGTGCAACCGCTCTCATGGCTATCAGCATTCCTATGACACCCCCTTGTGAATATTCAATTAGGCACGATGGCCAAAACAACCCGCTTGATCTCGCCTGGGATAGAATTGGGCCTCGCAAAAGATCAAATATGAACAAAAGTTCTTGTCCCCAGAAGTTGTGCGTGGGTGGGTGTCGATCCCAGATAGCGTCGACTCCTCTGCTAGCTTACGCTGGAACAAAGTCGGCAGTAATCTCAATCTATAGCAAGCCACAATCGCATTTATTTATCCATTTATTTTCTCAAAGGGCACATGACTGGGAGATCAATTGCAGGACTCGCTGAACAACGCTAATGTGAGTTCAAAGCAACTGATGGAGTGGTTTATCTCACCTTGTGTTATACAGCATTGTTGGGCGGATGCCAGCATCAGATTCTCTGTTGTCTCCGCCAACCTCTGCAGAGACTCTGATTCGGTGGTGGGTGCGCAGCCTTCAGTACGTCTGCTGATACGCTAAAAAAAAAACAAAAAAAAAACGAGACCTTAGGGAAGTGAGGAAAGAAAAAGAAAAAAAAAACCCCGCCACATTAATAATAATCGCGTGAGACTTCGAGTGTTGCTTGTCAAGCAGAGTATCCGGAGATTGCGGCTGTTTTCCGTTTTTTTTTTTTTTTTTTTCTTCCCAAATAGGTATTTATTTGTTTTCCACTCCTCTACTCCCTACCTCGACTCTTCCCGCTGCCTCCTTCAGATCAGCCTTGTAGGGTAGTTGAATAAATTTGGATTAATTGGAGGCGCCGCACCAGCTCCAGCCCGGCTCACCTCGGCTCTGGGACGCGAGCCGAGAAATCATCCCCGGCGCGGCGCGTACCCTCGTCAGAGAGTCTCGCCCGCGAAAAAGGGAAAAAAAAACAGAGGTAATTAAATCTCCCCGCGCTCATTAAAAATACAGGCGTCTAGCGCGGGGGAGAGTCGCGGCGCTAAGCGAATGTAAATTTTCATTTCATGGGTAACTGAAGAAAAAAAAATGAAAAAAAAGCAGTCTGAGGCTCCGAGGGCCCCGCCGAGTGAGCGCTTCCCCCCCCTTAAATAACCGTCCTTTTGTTTCCTGTGAAATTACATAGGGAAATGGCCCGTGTGTTATATAATTTTGTGGATTAGGTGCAGTCGCAGGTCTCGGAGTTCCGGCGGGGGCGGGGGAACGGCGCACGTGATTCAAGTGTTTTGTTTTATTATTTTTATTATCACGAAGGGGAAAAGGGGACGCGGCGGCCGGGATGGCGGGATGTTAACTGATTTTTAATTGGTTCCCCCCCCCGCCCCCTCCATTAAGAAACTCAGATGCTCCGACAAGATTAACGCCGGCGAGAACTTCTGCGGGGGTTAACAGCCAGTTGACGAGGCAAGCACATTTTCCCTCTCCATTAAGAAGAAGAATGGTTTCGCTGATTTCTTCAGATTGGGCAAAAAATTAAAATGCAACTCGCCTCGCCGAAGCGCGACGCTCGGAGTGAGGCGAGGAGAAGAAATTACAGGCACCCCGGAAGGCGTGAACTTTAATGACGAAGACCGCTCGCGAGGTTCGACGAAGCTGTTGTTGTCGGAAAACGAATCTGCGAGAGCCGCGGGCAGCGCAGCCCTGGCGGGAAAGACGCCGCTGTCATAATAGGTGTGTACGCATGCACCTCGAAACAGCAATTTCAATAAAAATAATAATAATTAAGCCTCAAGCAATCTATCAATAGTAATGGTTGAAGGTCAAGTTTTTCAAGGTTTCGCGCCATGAGATGTTGTCCTGAGAGTTGACAAATTCTTCCATCCACATTGTGCCGAATCTGGATCTCATAAAAAAAAAAGAAAAAAGAAAAAACGTGATCTTGAACTGTTGTTTGTTCGTAATGATTTATCCTAAATGCAACTAAATAAATACAGAGTACTACTACTGACACAGATAGCATGAGTAGTAGTAGTATTCCTGTGGATACTGGCATTATTCTTGATTGTCAAACTTGTCAACAAAGGCCTATATTTTCATTTTAAAGTAAGATTTACTGAAAGTATATTGCATATTTTTAAACATTTACAAAATCTCGTCTTCACTGCCCTCAGAGATTATAGAATGACTTCCACTTCCCATTTTAAAATGGCCAGAAACTTTATTTCCTTAGTTTACTCCACTTTCGCAACAGGATGCCGAGTACTTTTGTTTCCTCATTACATGTGCAGTTGTGCAAGATTCCTGTTTTTTTTATGTTTTTTTTTTTAGTTAAAGATTCAATATTATGCAAGAGCATCGTACAACTTTTGCTTGCACCATGTCACAGGAAGTGGGCTCAAAAAACATCCAGATGAGTCACAGTCACAAAGGGCCCAGATATCTGATCTTGCTTGGTGACAAGACCTCCACCAGGTTCATCAATCTGAGACCACCTCATTTTTTGAGGCTTTTCAGACAGGTGGAAGAGCAGACAAAGCATACATTTTATCAGGAAAGCTGTAAACGGAGGGCTTTCTGGAGAGTTACCGCGTCTTTTTAGAGGATTAAATGCATAGAGCTGCTCAACTAGAGTCCGGATTGACATCTAAGCCTAAAAATAGGAGTTACATATCATAGCTGGGGTCAACGTTCTCCTCTTTCACAGCCCTTTACTGTTATGCTTCCCTGGATATTTAAGTCATCTGATTACTTTTTTTTATTATTGGTTTGGCCTGTGAATTTAACGACTTGGTTCCAGCAACATTTTAAATCACGGGGAATAATAAAGCGCATGACATAGGAAAACATGTCAAACGGCACAGACGACAGTGGCGCATAGGCAATCCAGACGTTTTCCCACGAGTGCTGGCTGGCGCCGGTTGAATGAGATAAGAGCGGCGCGGAGCCGCGGCGGTCGAATAAGGCGATTTCATTGCTCATTGCTAGCGTTGAGTCAGAAACCAACGGGAAGATGCAGAGAGCAGTGAGGAGTGAGTTGCAGAGCTCTTGCGGTACATTTTGAGATTTTATTCCCCTTTCACTGCAGGGGCACGGGGTCCTAAAAAAATGCGCCTACCCCCTCCCCAAAGTCTGTCAGTCATCCAGGCAAACACGCAGAAGTCGATCTATAATTCAGATACAGGGGAGCTCATACAATTCATACGGGGTCTGCATTTTTTGCGCCCCAACACACACACACACACACACACACACACACACACACACACACACACACACACACACACGTTTCTTTCCTCCTTGTTGCTCATCCCCGTCAGAGTTAGCTTCACTTTTACGCCGACATCTCGACCATCATTTATGAAATAATAACACAGAATGGGTACAACGCCATTCAGTTCATCTGTTTAGTCTGAATTCACCTAGACAATTTGACTCAGATAGGTCTCAGGCCATCCACCAATTCCAATTCCACCAGTACTACCATGGCTCTCACCAACAACCTGCTGCCCGCTGATTCCGGAGCTTCTGCAATTTTAATTCCATGAGATTTTAATCTCAGCAGTTGACACAGTCGCTCACGACCTGGGTTCGCACACGATGTGCGTTCCGTTCCTGAGCGGCTGCCATGTGGGAGATCAGTCTGGCGCCACCCGTAAGACACCCAGAGAGCCAAACTGCTGGAGCTGCAACAAGTCCGCGTGTTGATTGATGTATTCCGACGGGCGTGTGCGATATAACATTATCTGGTTCATATGTGCGCCCTGGGATATTTGTTCCATGCATACTTGGCTGCTCAAACTGTCAATCCGTTCAAATCTAAACTCAAAAGACACCCATTCAAACTTGCCGTTATAACTTGATCAATTGCAGTGCTTTTTTTTTTTTTAACACAGCTCTGTTTTTAATGTGGTTTTAATATATTCTTGTTGCTGTGTCTCTCAATGTTGTCAGCTTTATTTTGTATTTTTTCTCTGCTATTTTGCATTTGAATCTTTTTTTTCTGTAAGACAACCTTGAGTGTATTATTATTATTATTATTACTATAAAGTATGGGCCCATCTCTCTCCAATCTCACTCCAGCCAGGTGCAAACAGTTGGGAGTCCAGGCTTTTGTTAGCGTAGCGCATCACCATGACCACACTCTCTACTCAACCCAACCGCAGGCTCCCTTCTGCTTTTTCTTGCCCACGCTGTGATACGAATGGACAGCTCCCAGCTAAATTACAGCAACATGTCTGCAATGTACCTACCACAGGCAAGATGTTTGTTTTTTGTTTTTTTTTTAAGCCCCAAAAACCAAGTTTTTACTGTGACTGTGCTCAACCAGAACAGCAAAGCGGCTGCCAGAGAACACTCTGCGGAACAACCTAGTAGCTGGACCTTTTTGTCTTCTTGTGCTGCAAATGCAACTGTTTTTAATCGTATGTCTTTTAGCTGTTTCTTTTTAGCTGTCTGTGTTAGCTTGTAGTACCTTGGCTAATTATTAGTGTGCTCTAGTGTGTGTAGTATGTCATCTGTGGTTCAATTTGTGGCCTTGTCTTTTGTGTATCGTGTAACTCCTTGGCGTCCGTCTTGGCCAGGACTCCCTGGAAGAAGAGTTATTGTAACTCAGTGGGACCCTTTCCTGGTTAAAGAAGGTTCATTTACAGAAATAAATAAATACAAATACTTGACTCGGTGGACTGTCACTTCCTCCCTAAGACTATAATAAAGTATCAAGACAGTGATACGTTTGCACAGAGCAGCAGTAATCATAAATGATTCAAATTTAAGCGTTTAAAATGTTGATAAGAAAAACCCCTTTCTATGACTCTAACCAGAGTAGCAGCTTTGCTGTTCATTCACTGCAGTAGCTAGCCGCCACTTTGGGTGGCCGGCTCTTCTTCTTCTTCTTCTTCCTCTTAGGTCATGTCTAAAAAGGGGACCAGACTGAGAGGGACCACAGGGCTTATCTGCACGCTTTCTGGCATTGTTAAAGAGGTATTAGCTCAGGTTTTAGCAGGCCTGGCTCGTGTGCCATCAGTGTGACAGCTAACATTAGCCACAGGCAGACGTCAAGAGATGAACAACGGGGGTGGATTACCATGTTAATGCGCCGCTCCACTCGTCAACTTCACCTCAGCTGCACTCAGCAGCGGGGCATGCGGCGAGAAACACTTTGCATAGCTGGCTAAAGTGAGCCAACGTACGACTCCTTGTCGGGTAATTTAAGTGAAAATTCCTGCTGGTTCAAGAGAGATTGAGTGCATGTAACCACCGCTTGAACACGTCATTGCTCATGATAAAAAGTGCAGAAAATAGACAAAAATGTCTGAATTTGAATTACACTACATGATATATTCACACACACACACATGCGCACACACTAAAGGCCTACAGCGACGCCACTACCCAGTGAAAACATCAATGTTGGGATTAGGCGTGGGAAAAGAGATTTCTTTCTTAGATTAATTGCGATTATGACATTGCCAATTATGAATCTATTCACAATTTCAAAAAAACAAGAGTCACACTGTTTGTAAGTTGTGTGACGCTACAAGCAAATATTGTGGTAACACGACGAACATGAGGATTCGTATATATATATATATACAGTCATATATATATATATATATATATATATCATGATAAATCGCGATTCTCGATTAATCACGATTAATTGCATCACAGTCCTCGGAATCGAATTGAATCGTCAGGTACCTAGCGGTTCCCACCCCTAGTCGGGATCTTGTCCTTTTACTCTGCGCTTGACAACGTTCTTTTTTTTTTTTAATCGATCTTTGCACACCTCCTTTTTTTTTAATTTGAAATTCATCATCATCATCTCCTATCCTTCTCACTCACCAGGACCTTGCTTGTCTTGAATCCAACACCGCAGCACGGTGTCACGCTCCCAAGCGCCCCTTCAGCGTGGTGCAGCAATTCAATAGTAAAGCTCTGGATTTCATCACCTTCAAGAAGCTGCTTTGTTGCGCTGTTGATCCAGGTGGCCTTTCATACGGCAGCGGATCTGGAACGCGGGCAGACATTTGCCTCCCGTGTTGTCCCCTGGCCCGCAGATCTTTACACGGGGGTCGCACAATTGCCCTTCATTTCCCACTGTGCAGGTATGACGACAGAGATGATGATATCTGGAGGTGACACGCTCTGCCGAGGCGTGGGGCCGATTGCACGGCGTTTGACGGCGGAGCACTTTGATTAATCAGAGGGGAGACTCCCCGCGAGTTAAGAGAAACCGGGGGGCTACAAAGGCGAGCGGCTTCACTTCAACGTCTCCGACTTCCAATGGGGGGGTGGGAGGTTGAGGTGGGGGGGAGGGGACAGCAGGAAAGGGACAATCAGCACTTTATCTCGCCTCTTTCAGACCCGGACTTCCTCCCGCAGAAGACAAGGGGAGGGGAGCAGGTGGCAGGTGTGCAGAGAGCGGCGGCGGCGGCCACACCGACGTGGCGCTCCGGAGGTGACCCCGCTGAACTCCCCGCTAGGAAGAAAGCTGCGGAAAGTCTCCCTGATGGTGGCGCTCAGGGGGGGGGGGTGGGGGGGGGGGGGTTTGTTTCATAATTAAAATGGAGCATACTGAGCGTTTGTCATCTCCGGTCGTTTAGCTGAGGCGCGCGTGCCAACACTCTTCTGCACGCGCACTATAAAGCCGCGACAGATTGCATCACGCAAAGAGGGGGCAGAAAGTGACTTTGTGTGCTCTCGAGCTCAAACTTTCCGGGCTAATTCATCATTTCCTTTTTGCACTACTTTGCCGCTTTGTTTTAGATTTATGTTCAAGTCAGCACAAACCAAACGACGTGGTCAAAATGTCACAATGTCCATGCTGCTACCCCTTTTTATCTGCTTCCAACACACCTGTGTCCACTCTCCTGATTGACACACCTGCTGCCACGATGCAATCAACACACCTGTAGCCCATCCCCTGCAATCAGCTGTGGCACGTTCAAAGGCATATTGGTAAATACTTAATATTCTGCCCATAAATACGTGAATAAAAGTGTGTAGTCCCAGTGCAATTAAAGTCACTTGGTTTTCCTACCATGAGAACGGTTCTCATATACTGTATATAATAATTTCCATAGAACAAGGGCCCTAGTTAGCCGCCATCTTGCACTGCCATATTTCTAAGGAAGCCTGGTGTGGACAATCCAGCTGCTTTACAGCGCGTTTTGTATTCAGGGTGAACGCTCACATCCTCAAATCAACCAACAAAGAAGAAGAAGAAGGTGAACGAGGTATCCAGGTTTGGGTGCGCAGGCCACCGTAGTTCACTTCCAAGCTCAGGAGGGGGAGAGAGAGTGAAGGACCTGAAGTCTAAATCTAAAATGTAACGACTTGATGACGCCGTCTCCTCAAAATCGCCAAATATTCCACATTTAACCTCTGACGTGCATGTGCGCAAAGTGGCGCTTGAGCCCGTGACAGTCCTCCCCGGTGGACATTTTCAACACGGTCACATCGGCTTTGGCTTTTTCCCTCTTTTTTTCCGCCCAGAGTTTTAAAGGAGGAAAAAAAAAAAAAAAAGGCCCCAGTGTTTTGAGCGAACGAAAACAAGCGGCTGTACTTTGGCAAACCATGTAATCTCTTGGCGTATTTATCCAAAGAAAGCCTGGTCCCCTGCCCATCCTGCTGCGGCTTTCCACTGCCTTCTGCATCATCCTCCGCCGGCCAGTCCTTACAATAACACCAGGAGGCTATTTTCAGACTTCCCAGATTCCCTCGCAGGGATGCAACACTTAGTGGTCAACAGCAATTTCCCCCTCCCCCTAGCTTGGTGGAGATTTTACCTGCACAAATAAACACAGCCAGCTTAGTGTCCTGTAGCTCGGATTAGATATGGAACCTACAGAAACCCACAGTGGATTTTTGTATGTAGCCAAAAGCAGCAACACACGGGCCAGAGATCTAACATGCAGTATATATTAACCTTTTTTTGGACTTCATTGTCCCTTCCCATGTCCCCAAAATGTATTTATATGTAAGTATATATGGGATTGCTCTTCACTTAGAGTTTTTCATGTATGTGTGCTAAAATGGCTGGTATATATTGGGAGAAATATACGGAAATGCAGAGTTTGTCCATTGTGCAACATAAATTGCGGCTGAAAATAGTTTTTCTCCATCCACCACAGCAGAATAAAAAAAAAAAAAAACAATGCATAAAAGCATGAGAACGCACGAAATACAAGTACTTACCATGTACTTCGTTCAGCGCACGGACACATGCACGCACACACGTACACAAACGTGCTAGCTATGAGCACTCCTCTAAGAGGTCCTATTATCACAATTGGACTTTTTCAGCTTTTTAATATAATTTTTTAGCATGACTGACATGTCTTCTAACATACCAAGTACAAAAAATGACAACTTAGCATTTCCCATGTGACCATGTCACAAGCAACCTGATTATCACAGTAACTTCGCTGCAGACTTTATAATTTATGCGGGCGAAGCATGTTCTTCATGAGCGCTAGTAGCCACTGCAAAACCTATGTTTATCAGGATTGACTAACCGATTTAAAAATCAAATCCTCTCAATGCCATGACAAGTCTGAACCTTGTGTCATTCAGCAAACGGTCAAATGAAAAATCATCCTCAAGCAGACCGCAGGTTGTCATAGGTGAAGTAAATAAATAAAATGATAGTTCCCAAAAAGTAGTTTGTTTAATCTCCCACAGTCAAACTGTCTGTGATATGGACTTCAACAGGCTCTGCTGGAGCTCATGTGAGCACCAACTCGAGCCAAAGCCAAAAAAAAAGCAAAGTGTTGCAGCTCTGCATCAACTTGTCAAAAACATATCTGGGCCAGAGGATGGAGGGACGCATCCTTGTCGGTGTAGTTCTGGTGGTTTTATTTTTTTTTTTTTTTTCAATTTACGATCCACGGTTCGCTACAATCGCCCGGCGGAGCCCAGACTCGCAGCTCTCCCCATTGTTTGCCAAGCGCCCCAACCTGAAACGGGAGCTGCGTCAAAAGCGTCGTCGCCCAGGTGGCGCTGACAAAAAAAATGCTCCGGCAGATCCAAAAGCGGCGACCCCTGGGAGAGGTCATGTTCGCCTCCAATCTAAATTCCTGTCTGACAGAACCTTTTGAGAAAAAAAAAAAAAAAAAGAAAGAAGAAGAAGAAGGCTGTCCCGCCTATAATGCGGCAGCCGAAAAGACCATTCAGCCGGCGACGCTTCAATTGAGACGTTCGGAATGCGTCGCTCCCTTAGCAAAAAAAAAAAAAAAAAACGGTAAAGTTTTTGGAGCCTTTTTTTTCCTTTTTTTTTTTTTTTTTTTTTTTAAGAAGCAATGACTCAACTGACTAGCGCAGGTAGCGGAGCGGCTTTGCTAAGTGGCTTTGCATCAAGGCCTCATTGTGCGGCAGCCCGAAGAAGAAGAAGAGGGGATATTCTTCTGGTCCGCATTCTGTCTCCGAGGTGCCCACGGCCTGTCCCAGGCAATTATTCCGAGTGTGACTGTGTGGCAGGGGTTTGGTATCAGTGAAACGCAGACTCCCCTGTCCTCTCTCTCTCTCTCTCTCTCACACACACACACACACAAGCACCCCAACCCCAACCCCAACCCCCAACTCTGCCTCTATTTCGCCTTTAGCACTTTCACTCCATGCAGTAGACGGAGGAGCTAGCCAGAAGGTGTTTCAAGGGCTCGAGTCCTTTCAGCCCTTCTTTTTTTTTTTTTTTTTTTTTGACAACCGCGGCTGTGCAAATGCAGGAGCTCGTGACCTTGGCAACGGCTCGCATCCCGCTCGCCGCTTTTTCAAGAACGGCGGGTGGGGGCCGGTGAGGGTCGGCGAGGAAGAACGTTGTTTCCCCCCCACTAAAAGATTCTGCGCCCTCGGTAGCCGACGCGCGCTGACGTTTGCGCCTCAGCTTTCGACTGGCTTAAAAAAAAAAAAAAAAAACAGCTTTGGGATTCCACGAGGGTGCGAAGATAACAACATCCCAAAAGACATTGTTTTTTTTTTCCTTCTTTTGAATAAATTGGATGAGAAAAACGAGGATGGGGGGTGAAGCTCCCGCGACCGGCGCTGAGCCTGCGAGCAACATTTCTGAGGTGGATGCGTGCGGCGCGAAATGGAGCAGCTCACTCGAAAGGCTGGGGAAGAAAAATACAATTGTCAATTTTGTTTTGTTTCGTTTTGAGGAACAAGAGCCGACTGTGGCTACGTTTCCGTTGCCCCTAGGATTGCGCAAAACCTAAATATCGCAATTAAAAAAAACAGCTAATGGAAACGCCTAAATTTGGGGGGGGTGTTTTTGTTTGGTTTTTTTTACAAGTAATCAAAGACAAAAATGAAACAACAATTCTTGACAGCAAACGAACGTAAACAAATAAAAGAAATCCTAATTCTCGTAAATTTCGCGGGACGATATTTTATGAGAATTACGGATTATGCGCTCCACACCATGCTACGGAAACACCTGCAAATCGCAATTGTACTTTGTTGAAATTTTAGAAGTATCGCTTTTATTTTGCGAAAAACTGTAATGGAAACGCAGCTTGTGTCTTTTTGCTACCCCCGCTAGGGTTACGCGTTAGCGTCATCCTACAACCCCTCCTCCCCCGCCTCCCACCGTCCTCTATTGACTCTGTGGATAGTGTTGACTCCTGAGTAAAATCCTTAAGCAGCTGGCCGCAAACTTTGCCATTCAGTGCACATGCGCACAATATATTCCTCCAGGCCCGGGGCTGTTTTTCCTTCTCCTTCTTCCTTGTCCACTTCTTTCTGTTCCCTTTTTCTTCGTCTTCCTCAGCTCTCCAGCGAGATCCTGAGCCAAAATGTCTTGGGAGGAGGAGGAGGAGAGAGAGCGAGAAAGAAAGAAGAAGGGGGGTAAAAAAAAAGGAGGATTTGTTGGTAGGGACTGGAAGCGAGTGCCAGAATCAACATCGGGGGACACCTGCAGCAAATTGGACTCAAACTCGGCTCCCCTTTCTTTTCGGACCCTAGGAAGCCGAGAAAACCAGAGAGAGGCTTGTGTCCGATGTTGTTTTTTTTTTGTTTTGTTTTGTTCAGTTTTTGTTTTTTGAAAATAAAACAAAAACAAATAAATAGCGGTGCAGCCAATTGTACACAAGCGAAACGGATTGATTTTTCCCGTGTAAGCCGGTGGGCCTTCAGAGAGTTCGCCTCCATTAGCAACTTTTCCTTTCTCGGGCAGCAAAACGCGGCGAGGAGACAGAGCTCGCCTGCGAAATGCAAAACGCAAGCAAGATGTTGAAGTATTGATTTCCACCTGCGAGCAAGTTGTAGCTGCCTGTCGGAATAGACAAAGGAATTAGGAACAAGTGAAAAGACAAGGGCGGGGAAGGCGTGCGCTGTCAGGTTTCATTTGGGATTTTTTTTGGCCTACTTTTTTTTTTTTGGGGTTGATATTGATATAGAAGTGGGATGGCCGGTGGTGGGGGTCAGATGCATGCGGCAGCCCCCTTTCGTATCATCACGCCTCCCCACATCAAACTCAAACCCGGCGCAGCTGCAGATGACGTTTGAAGGGTCTGACATTTGATGCGGGGCTGTGTTTGATGCGGGGCCGAATGAAGAGCAACACCTCCGCTTTTCAAACTGCCCTTGAAGTCTCAGCGGCCAAAGGTGGTGGAGAGCCGGGTGTGTTCTGACCCGCTGCTGTTGACTCCGGAATGAGAGGAAGTCAGGAAGTCAGGGGGGAAAAAAGGTTTAGGAGAACAATGAAATACCCCCAAATGTACAAGACAAAAACAGATCATGCAAATGAAATGATATATTTGCAAGTGTGCTATTGGTAGAACATATTCAATTGCCTTTAAAGTTAAGCTTCCGTTTTACTTCTGAATTTGGCAGAACAGCAGTTCTGCTGAATTAAATTGAATTTGAATTGAATTTGTCCTGTGATTGTTATTGTAACTCAGTGTGAGCACAACACGGCCATTGCTTTCCGTCTTTATTGAGTTATTTTGTCTTGAAACCACCACTTTTATATATATATATTTACCTTCTTTCAGGAGGGAGATGGGATCAGCTTCGGACTGAACCGTGAAGCGCAGGGACGTCGCCTCGTATCTCCACTCCGGATTTTTTTCCCCCTTCCTTTTCTCCGCCTATCCGCCAAATCAGACGCGAGATGAACAGATGTCATGTCTCGCAGGCTTTGTCTCAGCACGCACAGACAGATAGACTTGTTGACTCTGACATGCACTCTGCTTCCCACAGGATGTGCTGCTCTCTCCGACTCCCCGACTGCCGGATTCCAAAGGAGACGCAATTTCAACGAGTCGCCCTGAGACTTGACGCACTGCAGGATAAACTGCAACTTGGAAGAATTATAGTGACTCGAAGACAGAAAGAATTTTATCTGCATGCTAGATTTTCTTGTTCCCGTCACTGAAAATCCAGAATAAACAGATTAAAATCTGGAAGTGCATTAGCAATAAAAGCCCAGCGACTCTGACTTCGTTGTGCAGCTTTCACATTCATGAATTCTTCCTGCAGAGGTGAACTAGGTAGCTGCTGAAATGTGATCTGGATTGTTGGGGCGCTGCTTATCTCCTGTCTTGTACTTCCTGATCCTACAAGAGGAAGACAGGCTCCAGTGCTCAGCGCTATCACCTCCGAGCACATTCCTCCTCCGTATGTAAGAAATTCCATTGTTTCCAGCGCTTGACATCTTGCTCTGATGCGGGATAACACTCCCGGTCATGGAGGAAGTCATGTCACTTAATGGCATTCCAGACTTGGAGGACTGCTTTCTCAACATTAATGGAATAAAAAAGCCCCTCACAGAACTGAATTAACCGAATCTTCCAATTTGTGCAAAAATTCACTCTAACAATGCTTCCCTTATTTAGCCCATTTATGCAACATATAGCAATTCAGCGCTGTCGTTTTGGCATTATTTCGGAAACGTTTATGAGATGTTTCATTAGTTTGCATTTGTTTCCTGCATGACGTTAATTTCACTCTTGACTTTGTCACATTGCCAGAAATGAGAAAAATCCATCTTTTAGTTCAAATGCTCCCCGTTTTAAAAGTGGAAATTTCATTTGTGATGTCATAAAGGGCACTGATACCTCTCTTGACAACACCTCCTTTAATCTGGGACCATGTTGTTGACCGCATTCCGTTTGAGCAGGAGTCTGTAACCAAAGAGCTAAAAATGCTGTTTCTAGATTTCCAATAAAAATACATCCAAGAAACAGGACCTGAGCTCTGCAGTGTTTGATCTGTAGCGTTTGGGATGATGATGAATCAAGTGTAGCTGTCAGGCGAGTCAGGGATGAAAAACAAAGATCTCATAATGCTCATAATAGAGAACAAAATCCTCATGTGGAAAACATTGAACAGAGGTTTAGATTTTTTTTCTTCTTTTTTTTTTTCCACATCCTGACTTTCCTGGTGCTCTACCTCCATCTCCTGTGTTCTTCAAAGAGCAGGCATCCACAACCTCCCCGGAGGCCCTGCAGATTGAGTGCTCAGAGGGATGGACTGAAGGACTGAGTGCTATGAAGAATTGCAGCAGAGGATCTTCATACATTATTCAGAATGATGGTGTTGTTCGTCCGTTAATGGAAAAAACAACAACACACGATCCAGGATTTTACAGTAAATAATTTTACAGGTGGTGCTGAGTAAGTTAAAGGTGAGGTGAGAAAGGAAGCCAGTATAAATCCCTTTACTTTTCCTCTGCTAATATTTTCACCATGGCCTCATCTTCTCTCCCGTCAGTCCGCTCTTCCTCTTCTTCCTGTGTCCAACTTGGGCAGATTTCATCTGAGATAGAAACCCCAAAATACGTTGTGTCTGCCCTCTTGATTGATTGATTGATTGACTGACTCCTTTTATGGTCAGAATTGTCCGAATGAAATTGTCTTGCATCCGAGACATCTGTTTCTTAAACTTTTAAGAACTCCCCCACAAAGCAGATCACCACAAACATTACAACATATAAAACAAAACCAGAAACTCGAACATCAGACAAAGTGTAGCATCAGACATGTAATGTGCTATACGAAGCAAAACATCAAAGTGACTGTGGTGCCTCCAAGTCCCGATAACTAACACTTATTTGACATTTTAATAGATTGACCTACAATCTTTGAGCAGACACTTACCAGTCTCGCCAGTTCAGCTTTATGTTGCACTGAGAGACAACAATTAAACCAAAGCCCAGTACCAACACCAAGCACAGTTGGGGACAGGAAGCGAAGAACACCGGTTGGAATGGATGCAAGTGCGTCTGCAAAAGCCTTCGGTGGACCTGCACACAGTCGTTAACAAAAGATTATGAGACATGTAGGATACGATTCTGCCACATTGCGGAAGAAAACACACGCTTGGCGATTTGCATTGCGTTTTCGCCGCAGGCTTTGTAAGTTACTGTTGTCGGAACTCAGAAGCATTGTTTTGTTGTTGTTTTTTTTCAAGATTTGATTGGTTGGTATCGCCGCAAACAGCATAAAACTTTGGCATTTTATCAATTTAGAACCACTTCCTGACGACCATGTGCTGCGCCCCCGAGTGACATGATATCATCTGAAACCAACCTATTGTAGTTTCTTTAATCTCAATATATCGTTAAACAATGAATCTCTCTCTCTCTCTCTCTCCCTCTCCCTCCATATATGTATGTATGAGTGCTTGTTAGGGCTGTTAGGCCTGTCAAAGGATTTTTAAAAAAATCTAGATTAATCATATGCAGGGACCGCTAGTGTAGATGTTTGCCTAAACCATTGTCAATTGCACAAAATAAGTGCCCGTGGTTCCGAGTGAAAGTAAAAAAAAAAAAGGCCGACAAATACCAGAGGAGCTGATCGAAGGCGAGGCTTGACGTCTTTTACCAGAGTTGGCATGACGCACTTCTGACAAGCTCAGCCCATCGCGGCAGCCGACTGAAACTGTCCCTCCTCAATTTTTCTGTAATGGCTTTCATCTCGCCGGAGTGGGTGTGACCACTTCAAAACTCCCACTGGCGAAAGCTTTTTGCGATTTGCCCTCCGCTGGGAGGCCTGCAGATGCCAGAGCACCAAGCGATTAGCATGGCCCCCCCAACATTAAGAGGAGTTCGGGAGGCTGGGGGGGGTTGGAGTGGGGGTGGGGTGTGGATGTGGATACACAACATTTAATAAACCTCTCTCCCCTGCAGACAAGTTCCCCCCGCTTCCCCGCCTGGCTGTAAAAAATTGCCTTCCTCTGCCTGTGTGCCATCTTAGGGGCCGTCCCTCCTCATAATCAACTCCTATCAACGCTCCTCTCCAGCTAGACAGACTCCCCCAGTGCCACGGGACACAAACACTGAAAGAAGTGTTGGACAAGGCCAATAAATAAGAGGAAAAAATATCCCTTTTTTTCGGATGGTTTCCAACACTTGTGTTTATAAATTATGGCTGTCGAAGTTAACGCAAACTCCTTTTCACGGCACTAATTTTTTTTTAATGCGCGATTAACGCCTGGTTCACACCAGAGGCGGAAGCGCCACGGCTACGGAAATTGCACGGCGACCAGATAGTCGACAAGCACTTCTGCTCAGCTGTTGTTCACACTGGCCACGGAACCGCGCGAAGCCACCGCGAAGGAACGGAGCCCGCTTCCTTTTGGCTTCCTTGTTAACCGATGGTTTCGTTCAGACCATACTCGAAGCAGCAATCGCTTTGGAGGAAATCCGAAAATCCGGTTAATTTACAAAATACACACACACACACACACAGTTCAGGTGTGTAATCGTTTCGGAATGTTCCAATAAAAATTAAAATTGAATATTTCCACAAAGGAACTCTCCAAATGTTCCTAGAGTTTAAGAAATGCAATAAATATCTTAAGTTACATATGGAGCAGGGTAAAAAAAAAAAAATTACAATTAATTTGCAATTGATCGCGAGTTAACTCAGGACACCCATGCGATTACTCTGGATTAAAAAATGTCAATCGACTGACAGCCCTAATATAAACACAATGTATTTATGTATGTATGCATGTATGTATTCGTTAAAATAATGAGGACATGTATATTAATCAAAAAAAAGATTTCCTAAATCTTTCAGGAACAGTGACATAAAAAAACAAAAGTGCAAGGGTGCACGGCAAGTTTTTTTTCTGGCAATTCTGACTCCGTTAAAGTGAACCCGAAAGCCTGTCTCCACTTTTGGGTTCTTAGGGCTAGCGATTTTTCTGCTCTGCTTTACCAGCACAGCTCGGGAGTGTATGCGCTAGCGCGAGGATTTTCCTTGAACTGCTCTGAACGCCACGCCGTGTCCACGGCTCCTCCTTCAAGCGCTGGAACAAACTTTGGGAAAGTGTTTGCGATTGGGTGAATGAATTTAGATCAGTGTGTGTGTGTGTGTGTGTGTGTGTGTGTGTGTGTGCCGAAAAACCCACAACCCCGCCGTACCCCATTGCAGCGGCCTTGAAGTCGCTCCGCTCGAGGTTAGAGTCGGGTCACCTCCAAGACAATGCGGCTGATTAGGACGGCAAACAGCAAAGGACTGAGGAGCAGTGTCTCGGAGCCAGAGGCTGGCTAAATGCTAAGCCGCCATTCCACAACAACAAAGCCTGGAGGCGGTGGTACTACAGAGGAGGGCCGATAAAGAATTTGCCGTATAGAAAACCCATATGGTTTGCTCTGCAAATAAATTGGATTCAGTTCGGGCACAGCGCCAAAGAGCAGGTGACTCCTCTGAACGTGGACTTGCCTTGTTGCGCTGTGTGCTTTGGACGGTCAAGCAAAATTAAAAAGCAGCACTGTGGAGATTTCTATTTGGTGCTCTTTTACTTTCATTTCATTCAAAATGCAGACAGAATTCACTGTCTGTTTTTTTTTTTTTTGTTTGTTTTGTTTAAAGCAGTCTTGTTGCTGCTGGGACTAAATTGTGAGTTCATGTTCGGATGCTCCCAGCCAAATATGGGGATATTAATGCAAGGCGTGAGAAAGATGGTGACTGACATCTGCAAAATGCGAACGCGGCCGCCTAGTCACAACGCATTGCAGTGTGGGACATCCATAAACCCCAGCACTGACAGCTCGCATTTCACAGCTGGGAGACCCAAACGTTGAGATGTTATACGATGTCCTTCCTGGCTAAGAGGATTTTTCAGATGCTGGGCCCAGAGCTTGAAAAATGACTGTTCGGGCTCGAAATCCGCAACATTTTCTTCCCCCTTCCTGACAACTCCAAAAGACCAATTTGTCATCTACAGGTTCGCCCCTGTTGATAGTCGCGGGCCCCTCTCTGCTCATTTAAACCGGGATGAATGCCATTTCCTGGGGAATAAGATAGCTCTTATTGGAGATGCAAGTTTGAGCAGGGACTGCAATTTGTGCCCATCATGCAACACTAATTTATAATGACACCCCCGGTAACGCCGGCCGCAACTCGTTTCATTTGCAATGCAAACTCGACTCTGGACCAGCGCTAAAATGGCTCAACAGCCGGATATGGAGGGGGGCTAATTGTGCAGAGGTGGCCGGTAGCAACATGAGAGCCCATAATTGGAGGACACGCTCACTGTGTGTGTGTGTGTGTGTGTCTGAGTATGGAGTGCAATTTGCATATCACTCCCACTGTGTCTCTGAGGTGATGGAACATTATTAGCTGGAACACTCTGAGCATCCGCAGACGGGACTTCCTGCATTTATTTATTTTGGGGGAGTTCCACTCCTCCCTGGTCTGTCTCGCACAAATGACTTTCCTCCGTCTGAACTGGTATAAATTAACCTGCCACTTGTTTTTTTGTTTTTTTTCTACCAAAAAGCAAGTACAAGTTTGATGGAGTTCTCGGAGATTGATTAGTTTCAATTTTTTTATTTGAAAGCAAAAATTGTCCTCTTCGAAATAGTGGCATTCCGTTGAGTTTTCAACATCTACCTTAACGCCCACCTGTAACCCACTTATGAATCACTATAGGATCTAGGATCTTTCGCCCTGTGCCAGCTAGGACAGGCTCCAGCAGAACCCCGCAACCCTGAGCTCAGGAATAAGCGGGTATTGAAAATGGATGGGTGGATTTATTAGGATGAAATGGCATTTCCCGCCGCACCTCATATCAGATCAAAGGGCTAATTGAACGGATCGTTTAACGAATGTGTCACAGCATACTGTCCCTTTCTGAATTTTGTGTCTTTGATTTTGAAATTTTGTGCCTTTGCCTCATAGACGGCCCATCGCAAATTTCTTTGCAAACGAGGCATACCTGAAATATATTGAAATTAAAGGGCATCTTGGAATGAGTATCCCATTTCCAAACCCAGTGTCCAAGGTTTTTGGTCATCATACTACGGTCACCCTATTCAACAGGGGCATCTTAATCACGCGGTGTGAGCGCTCCGCCCCCCTTGCCCCCCCCCTTTTTTTTGAGACCCTATGTTATATCGAGGTGAGAGAATACACCTCGGAGCGGGCCGACTTGTCCAGGCCTTCTCTCTGCCGAACAATGAGCCTGTTGTGCTCGCCTCACTAGAGAGCGAGCAAATGTCCTGGGAGACTTGGAGAGGCAGCTGTGGTGGGATCCTGGAACCGAGGCCTGAGACCTGGGAGAGGAGGATCGCACTGGTGGGTGTTTCTGGGGAGGGGTTGTGAGGTTATAGAGTAGGGCCTGTGTGTTGTGGGAACCCCCGATCTCCCCCCTTTTCAGAGGGGGGGGGGGGGTTTCTTCTTGACTCCAGAAAAAAAAAAGGCCAGTGCGACAGAACTGCCATTTGCAATGCAGATCATGTCCAGAAGGGGGGAAAAAAAGAAAAGGGATCCCAGAATCAATGGTCCTGTATCAATCTGCTGACTGCTAATGTCCTCTACATTCTGATTCTTGACCCCCTTGCCTGCCCGCCTCTCCCAACCCCCAGACAAACCACCATTGTGCCACCACCACCAACACCCTCCCTCGGGCCCCACCTTTTCTCCTTCCATTCTTTGGCACATTCAAAGATGCCACATTAAGCGAGGAAAATCCACAAGTCGGGCTCCCTTTGAAGTGGGATGCAGTAACTGTCATTAAGAAATGTGTTCAGCAGGTTTGAGGTCCCAACATAATGGGCTGAAAAGGAGAAAGGAGCGAGACCGGGAGGGTGGAGGAGTGATGGCGGGTGAACCAGTCAGCGTTGTTGGGCGAGCGCAACATTTAACCCTTGTGGTCATTGTCATAATATCCCAATTTGTGTCACAAATCTGGTTAGAGCGATACGGTAAATCAGTAAGATAAAGGGAGAGTGTCAGGTGACAGCAGCGCGTTGACAAGGACGGCGCCGATAAGCCCCTTTCATGACTTTAAGACGAAGCCTTTGAAGAGCTAGGAGCCTTGGCAACCTGTTAAGCAAACACCAATTAGCGAATCAGAACATCACCGCCGCTTGTTATCCGCAGTTTTGCCGTGATACCGTCACAAAGAAATTTAACACCACGAGAAAAAAAAAAAAAAAAAAGCTTTTGAGAGGTTTCTCGCATCACACCAAAGTTTATCTTTTTTTTTTTGATGATGATGATGATAAGGAAGTATATTAAGAGTTATTCCCCTTTTTTTTTTTGTAGATCGTCTCATGGTGCATTTCACCACACCATTCACTTGTTTTGAATCGCTCGACTCCCCCGGAGACCAACGGACAGAGCGGAATCCGGCGCCGCGTATACCCCCCCGGTGTACCCAGACGCTAACAAGACTCGCATGAAATGCAACACTCGGCACCCGCACTCAGCTGTCGGGGCCGGAGCAGATGGAAAACAACGCACAATTAGCCAACCTGCAGCTCTTATGGAAAGCATCCCAGCTATTTCTAGCCATTAGCGATGTGTTTTGAAGTGGCAAACTGCTTCCAAGCCCTTGACCTTAGGGAGGGGGAGGGGCTGCGGGGTGAACTGAATACTGGCAGAGGAGGGGGGAGATGGGGTGGGGGGGGGTTTGCCGAGATGGGATTGCGAAGCCAAAGGTTGAGCATGTGCAGGGCTCGCCGGCCTCGCGCCATTCATTACGCTGCCGAGGCAGAGATGGAGGAGCCTTTCTGTGGCACCTCGGCTCTCATTTGGAGACAAACATCTGAAAAAAAGGACGGAGGGGAAAAGGGGGTGGGTCGTGGGGGGAGGGGGGGGTTCACATATGGATGCACTGACCCTTCAACCCACACTGGGACCTGGCTGAGGACTCAAAATCATTAAATAGCCCGAGGTAATGAGAGAACTGGGCACGTGTTGTTGCCGTTGTTCTGCTTTTCCAGTCAACTGCGCACATGACATTTCGAAAAAGGGGGGGGATCTGGAAAAGGTTGCACGGCATCGTTTTAACACCTGTAGGTCGATTTTATATCGTCTCAGTGCTCACAGGATGAGAAATGAGATTTCAGTTCGGCTTAGCTGTTGGGTGCGATTGTCCAACGAGGATCGGCACCATTTGGAAGCGGGTCTGTTGGTTCCTCCTCAGCCTCGGTGCTTGTTGTTGTTGGAGTGTCTGGAACCATAATCAGAAGTGTACCTTGGTTTTTTGTTTGTTTGTTTTGTTTTTCTTTTTTTTTTTCCTTTCCCCCCCTTCTTCCCCCTCGTTTCCTTTCTCATTTCAATAAAGAACTAAATACTATGGGGCTTCAAAGACACTGATTTTCTTGTAATTTTGATTTGTTCATTTTCAATTGACATACATATCCCATGATCACTCCACCCATCCATCCATCCATCCATCAGGTCCTGCTCCGGCCCCCTCAGTCACATTTTAGGACCCATTGTGGCCCCACCAGTCAAGAAGTTTGCCCACCCCTGGTCTAGGCTATGGTGGGTTTGTTTATACAGAGTGAAGACCCAATAATCCCATAAACCTACACAATTAACCTCTATTTGCACACCAGCAAACACTCTAAATTGGATTTTTTTTATTTTTTTTTTTTTTTTTTGCAGATGGCTCGCATCTTCAGTGACTTCTAAGCCTGGTGTAGCCTGAAGGATATTAGCTATCAAGTGAGCTCTCACAAAATGAGCTTTTTTTAAGAAAGAGGGAAGGAACAGTCCAGCATTTTGTCTTATTAGCAGATAATAATCAAGCTTGAACACTGATTAGCTTTTGCACTCATGAGAACGATGTAGGCATTCGTTCCTATGAGCATTTTAGCATGGTCAGGCTAGGCTGCTATGCTAAAGGACTGCGCATAACATCCCTCCATTCTCCGATTGCTGAATGTCTTTCTTTGTTGCGTTCTCTCATTTTGTGGCAGAACCAATCAGGTAGCATTTTTCTATGTTTATTTTCTTCTTTCACAGTCATGGCACAGACAATAGAAAATAAACAAGAAATATGAATGCCTGGTTTAAAGAAAAAAATCTGCCAACATCATTGATGTATTAACAGGCTTGGACAAGTAATGCTAACAAGTGTGTTCACCTCAACATGCTGCTTCTGTTATATTACCAATGTGATTTTTGTTGGGTATCTTAAGTGTCTATCACTGCACACTCAATACTTAGGAGTTGAATTGTTGCATACTTACATACATGCAACTCCAAATGTAAGCTATTCAGTACGGGGACATGTGGCATCAGATGTGACACAACATTATGGCCAAAAATGGAATTTATGATGAATCGATGATTTAACCTTTTGCTCCATTTTAACCAACTGAAAAGAAAACGGGACCCAGCTTTCCAAAGTGCCAATGTTTGTTTATTGTAAGTCATTATTGTAACTGTTACATCGTGTCGACGGTGGTCCACCTTGAAGAAAAACTTTTCCTGCTTTACTTCCCCACTGTTATCACTCTCATTATCAGCGACATGTCAGCTCTTTGAATGGTGCAAATTAAATCATCTTTTAAAGGTCGGCAGAGGCAAAGTGATTATACTCCTGCTCAACTGAAGCAATTAATAAACCTCAGTGCGGCGGAAGGTTTTGGGGCGCTAAACAAAATGACTAGATACTTTTTTATTGTTATTCCAACTGTCGCTGCAGTCCAAAATTGTTTTTGCCGTCGCTCTTCGTCGTGACACCACCGCTGTGTTAAAAGTCCTTCGCCTTTGTTTCGTACCACTCGATGATGACTTTGACGAGCAAAATGCTGAGGCACAGCTGCGGCTCTGCTTGCAAAAATATTTCTGCTCCGGCTCTTGCCAGCATTCGGGGAGGGGGGAGCGAGGAAAGCCGGAAAATACCCAGGAGACGGAACATCTGCGTTTCTGCGCGGCCGTCCAAGAGGTACCCAACAGCCTCGGAGGAGAAGTGACTTTTTTTTTTTTTTTTTCACACTGGGCATTTTTCAGAAGGTTAGCCAGTTTGCCTTCAACTAAATGGAGCTGTCAGTTTGTTTTTCCGCCCCACCAACAAGAACCACTGGGAGTGCGAAAACAAAGTCGGCGAGGCTTACATGGAACAAGGGCACAAAAAGGGAAAATGTGTGTAAGTTTACCGTAAAAAAAAAAAAAAGGGTCTGTGTCGGAGATTAATAAGTACCAATAAATTCACCGTACCGTTCCAAAAATCTACATAAGTATAAAGTCCAAGCGAAACAAGCCTTGGTGAAATATAACGTGAAGGGGGCAAAGTGACCATTTTTACGAGGCTGCGGTGAAAGGAGGCATGTGTGAAAACACCACTTGACTAAAATCGCCTTGATCTTGGTGGGACAACAAGCGGCCAACAAGGAGGGAAGATGGATTGGGGGACTCCGAGGGTCGCCGCTGTTTGTGTGTTTGCTTTTGGTGTTAGCGGCGAAGGCCTCTTTTTTTTCTTTTTTTTTGTTTAGTTTTTGTTTTGTGTTTGTTTTGTTTGTTTTTTTTGTTTTTTTTTTTTACGACGCCATCTGCGCCACAACAAGAAAGGCCCGCATTGTCCGTGCGTGCGAGCGCCCCCACCACCACCTCCACACGCATCCCGACCCCCCCCCCCACTGTGAGTGATCGTCCCCGTAGAGGCGTTAATGGCAATACCATTTGAACTTCCCACACTGCCTTTTTTTTTTTTTCTTTCATGGCTTAAAGTCGCTGTCCGTGCGCCAAGGAAAACAAGGGGGTAATGGACATTTTTCAGGCCCGAGTGATTATGTGAGACCAGACTGCCCTTGTGTTTTTGTCTTGTGATGGTTTTGGTTTTTGCAGCAGAGCGAAAAAAGAAAAAGAAAAACATAAAAGAAAAGAAAAAAACTAGCCTAGTCGGCCATAGGAAGGTGCCAGGGTTCAGTGAATATGGACACTAAATTGAAGGGAACCTCAGTACAATGGCATTTAAAATGTCCAGCTTTTTGGGTGTGTGTGTGTGTGTGTGTGTGTGAGAGACTCAATGTGAATCTGCGGCACAGCTTCCTTTCTTCATGCGACGGAACTTCTGCAGTCCCACAATGACTTTTTAATGGGCCCCTCCCTCACTCACAATCCCAGAATGCCTCCTGGACGGTAAAATCTTTGTAGCATCCTTCTGACGCGCGAACAGCCAACAGGGCAGCCGGGCGGCACCTCGCGACGGATCCTTACTCTCACAGAGATTGATTTACGGCGCAAAGATGCCGAGCCGCACAACCGGCAAAGTCGGAAGTTTATGGAAAGAGGTCAAGAGCTCCTTGACACATGCTTCTGTCACCTGAAACTCTCCCTTTTGCTCACTATTCACTGATTTGCCGCATCACTCCAACCAGATACCTGACACAAATTGGGAGATTATGTCAATGTCTGTTGCCCCTAAATTTGCTTGCCGTGCATCCTGTCATTCCGGCAGGTTAATCATGCTGTGTTACCTCAGCCGCAGTTGTTGACACTGTTGTTGTTGTTGTTGTTGTGGTTGTTTTGGAGCATGCCCAGAAGAGGCATTCTCCTGAGCAGATATGTAAAGTAGGTTTCTTATTTTTTGTTTGTTTGTTTGTTTCCTTCTGCATGGGAGGGTGGGGGGGGGGGGGCGCGAGTCAGCTCATTAGACTTCGTCACTCCACGTCCCCAAACAGCTTTGCATAGTGAATCAAATGGAAAGCGAGGGTGTTCTGGAAAGGGAAAGGCTTGAGGTATTCCGACTTACCTTCCTGATTGGCATTTTACTTGCCAAGGCGGTTCCCAGTGAGGACGGAGGGAAATAACAAGGCTCCCCCTTTCCTCCCCGCGGAGACACATTTCCTAATCAACACGGCTTGCAGCCCAGGATTCAACCGCGACACTCTCACCGCACCGTCTTCAGCGCTGTCTTACCACGCTACGCGGTCGGCTGCTGTGGTTGCAACTCCTGGATTTTTGCCCAAGATGTAAATATGTAAATATCTTGTGACACGTAACATGTAAATATCTAGCTTTTAAAAATGTTCCTTCTCTCTGCACTACTTTTTGTTGCTGTAATTAGTACATTTCCAAAACGTAGGATTAATAAAAGTGTTTCTATTCTAGTTTATGAATTTCAGCATCTCATGTCTCTGATCTCTAGCTTGTGGAATGTTATATATTACATTCAAACTGCTAATGGAATGTGATTGGTACCTGTCAAGGACCTTTGTAAGATAAATAAAGCTCAGTATAGCGGACCAGTAGTTGATTTTTGCGCAATTAATTCAATAAAACACCAAACTAATATGGGAAGCTTTCGTCATTAGTAGCATTGTGTTCGTTGATGCTAGCCTAGTGCTCATACTTGATGGGTCTATGTGACTTTTTTTTTATTTAAGATGATTTTAATGAAAAAAGACCTATGACTCTTCACTAATGGCTAACATTAAAGCTAACAGCATCTGCTTCAATTTTTATGTTTTGATAAAAAAAAAATTCTAAATAATCCTGGATCCAGGTCTATTAAATTGCAACTGAAATTGGAAACTTCATCAAATCACTCAACCAGACAAGAAAAAAAAATACCAGTTGCATCATGAAGTTTCATGAAAAGTTGTAACTTTGCCCTCAGCCACTTCACTTCCCGCCGTCCTCCTTCCTCAAGGAACGCTTGACCGCCAAAAACATATTTCTCTGCACATTCTCAGTGCTTTAGAGCAGCTCGTTGACAATTTCATGAAATGTCGGGAGGCAGGGTGTAGCGCTAGATTAGCATGAGTCTCCATCAGAGGCAGAGAAAGCGCGGTGCGGCTTTCTGACAGAGAGGAAATGAGCTGAGAGGATCTCCTGGGCCGTTTGCCGGCCTTTGGTTGGCAAATGTAAAGAAGATGGAATTCCTGGTCTGGAAAATAACTTATAACTCCAGCACGATTGTGAATGTATGGAGAACCTTATGGCCTCGGCGCACCTCTCCAAGGTAAACAAGGTCACTGTAGCAGCCTTGTCCAATTTTCTGGAGGGATTTAAAAACAAACGCCCGGTGTAAATTATGCTAGGTTTTAAAAGGTTGGGTTTCCCCCCACTGCCTACCTCCTGTTAACATGAGTAGGGTTGATTTTTACATGAAAGTCATCTCGTGGTCATATTACAGGCGAGTAAAAGCTCCAGTCTGCTGGCCGAGAGAGCAAATGGCTGGCAGCTGGGTGGTATTTTTTTTTTCTACATATTTACACAGCTCACCGTGGCTGATCGTAAAGTTCCCAGCGCGTTGAAGGGAACTATTGTTAAGATCCTGGCAGACCTGAGGACTTCATAAATCAGAGGGATGGATACCTGTGGCCCCTCTTTGCCCCTGGTAAGGAAAACATTTTGAATTATTACTTCGCGTGACTATTAAACCAGTCGACGGCGAGATAGGAGGGGATCCAACCAAATGGTCCTCTTGAACTGATGCGCTAATCTGTGTGTTAGCTACAAACTGAACGGGTTAGGGTTCATTTGGGCAGACCCCAGAAAAACTTTGCGTTCTCTAGTTTACTTACTCTTCACTCCTGCTACTAATCTTGTCATGTTACTGTAAGGCTATCACACATTGACCTCTGGAACATTCCACATTCAATATATCTGACAGTGTCTGTAGCCTGTCAATGCATTTCATAGTCACGTATCACCATGAGATGCAATTCTCATTTAATACCGAACACATTTATGTTTCTCTTCCAAGTAACCTTCTAGGGACACGGTAATAATTCTGCATGATCTATTTGGCCAATCAGAACGATCCTGGAAAATGTCACTTACAGACACGTCAGGACGCAGCCAATCAGAACGACCTGAGACACAACACGTACGACGTTTTGACGTTACGCTGGGAATAAACATAATAAATTTCCTGTGACTTTCTGGCCTTTAGCTTTTTTTTCAAATGACTAACAGACCGTAAGTGAAAAATCTACAAGAGAAAAATTTGCTATGAATCATTTTTCAGGTCAAAGTTGTACTGTCAGCCGTTTATTTTTGTATTGCGGTCTATGGAAAAAATGCTTTTTGGGTCAGTGGGATTTTCTGGACTGCAATACCTCGAGTGGCCACTGGGGACAAAAATCGGCACGCCGCCATATCGCCAGTCCGGTATCCAGTTCTTATAATACATCCATGGGTCCACCACAGCATCAGTTTGAGCGGGACGGCGAAGAAGCCGATCTGTAAAGACTTTCGGATAATTAGTGGGGCAACGCGGCTCCACCGGAGTCCGACCTGGGATATAAATAGCTGGGAAAAAAACGGGTCCGACGTGGGGCCTTAAAGATGCCAAAAACAGAGGCTGAGAGAGAGAAGCGCGCGCCCAGACTTTTAAAGTTAATTATGTGAGGCAATGTGTTGCAGCAAGACCCCAGGTGACACCAGAAAGTCTGCGCTGGAGACGTGTAAACAGTCATTAAAAAAAGCTACGGTGGGAAACCTATTCATGCTTTTTCAGCCGCCTGATAGATGCAGGACGCCCTGCCAATGTCTACACAAGCACAAGGCTGACGCTCTCAAGAAAAAGGAGGGGGAGGTGGGGGGATTGGAGCTGGAACGAAGAACTTTGTGTGTACGCACCTTGTTTTTTTTTGTTTTTGTTGGTTTTTTTTTTTTTTTTTGGTGACTGACGCGCTCGCACGCACTACGTGCGCATCTATTCATTGCCATGAGCGAAAGCAAAGGGATCCACTCAGCCTGATGATAATGTAGTTTTTCTTCTCGGGGGGCTTTCTGTGGCAGATGTGCTAGCGCTGTAAAAGCAGGAAGGCGATGCATTGGGGGCTTGTTAATTAGCGGTGTTTTTTGAAAGACCTCGCGTCCCGCCTCGGCTGGCAGGTTGGCAGCACCTGATTAGCGGGGAAATGCTGAGGCAACGCTCTAGTTCCCCCGTAATAACAAAAAGCGGCAAAAAAATAAATAAAAAAGAAAGAGGGAGAGAGAGAGAGAGAGAGAGAGAGAGAGAGACGGAGAGAAGCGCACACGCTAGGGGCTCGCGTGCTGGCCTCGTCTCCTCTTTTTCTTTTCCCCATCTCCACCTGACAAATTGCGTTCGGGCTGCAAAAAAGCGCCGACGCTGAGGAGGAGGGAACGCGCGCGCGTCGAAGACTCCCCTTTCAACCGGAGCGGCTCAGGGAGATCGTTAAGACGCGCGACGTTGCGTTCGCGGACGTGGAACGCGGAAGGGGCCGCAGAAATCGTCTGGCGTTCACAAGACGCAGATGCAAAGTTCTGCGGAGTATCGGAGGCTGTCGGCCGTCCAAAAAGAATCTCCACAGACCCCATCGTGCACTTATTTCTCTGGACAACTACTTAATTTCATTCCCCTCGGAGTAATTGGCGTACAGCGCGCAGACAGGTTGGGCGAATGTCGGTCACGGATGCGAGCGGAGCCCTCCGCTCGCCCTGCGCTTGAGTGACACCATTTGGGCTAATCCTAAAATTACAGTCGGAGGCGAAGGTAGACATTAGCGTCTCGGCGGATCCGAGCTCGGCGGGAGGATGAGGCTAATCACAAGTCTGGGCGGCTCATTGGCAGGTCTGCGTCCAAACGTAAACAGAATCGCAGAGCGGGAGGCCTTTTTTTCGAAACGTATTAACCCTCGAGTGTCAAGCAACTTGGAGGGACGTCTGCAAATTCAGGGCCATTCCGGATCGCTCCGTTTCTCCCTGGAGGTGATTCGCCCGGCTGCAGTGAGCCTGAGAGTCTTTGAAGAAACGTTTTAGGCGAGGATTTAGCGGCAGACGGAGTTCCGCCATCCTGGTTATCTTACAGCTATCGAGGACTTCTTGGTGAGACCTGGAATACTGGGTTCACAATATTCCTACTTGCTGCAAGTAAATTGGCAAGTTTTCTTTGTTTTCACGCAAAGTGCCGGTGGCTTCCCTACACTCGAGCACATTGCTGGCTCCCTTGGGAGTGGGTGGACTTTATACATTTGCTTTTAATGTCCTCATTGCTCTACAATTTTCTAGCCTTTAGTGTGAGGACAGCAATAGGAAGTCCTTTTTTTCCGAATGCTGGAAAATGACCAATGATCGCTGGCCTCAACTGCAAAAGCGAATATAGTCTTTTAGGGTATGTAGGAGGAGAATGTAGGACATTGTGAAATGTGTAGAGTACCTCCTCTGGGATACATTGTAACCCCTATGGTGTTGCTTTTATTCAAAATAAAAGCGTAAATAAAATAGGATGAGAAATTTAACGTACGCTTCACAGCAAATCGGAAGAAGATGAAAAAGACGGTTGAAGATATGGGAAGCAGAAAATAGACCAAGGACATACTTAATGGATGCCAGTGTAAAAAGTCAAACGAGTTTGCGAATTCCACTCTAACGCTGCCTACGTTTGGCTTGAGACTGACCAAACAACTGAAGAAGTTTTGGCAGCAACCAAAATAAAAAAAAATTGTACCGGCCGTTGAGTCAAGAGGAGCCGCCGTCCTTCTCGCCAAGATTTATTCTTGGACATAGGAGACAATCAGGAGGACAAACCATCCGTCCAGCCAGCCAGATGGGGACACCAGGGGTGGCGCAGCTTACCAGCACCTCCCCTCCGCCAGGCCCCTGGTCCAGCTAATGGACATCTGTCACAGTCCCACAACAGCAGAGCGGGGCCGCTGTCAGCGCCGCGATGAAATATGTATGAAAACAAGGATGTTTAGCAAGCAGGGCCCAGTGCTAATCAATGATTCGATCCAGCGCCGCCCGGCCGCGGAATACATTTATTATACATTATCTCCTCGCGCGAGTCAATTTTATGCATTCGAAATTTCCAACCCCCCCCCCCCCCTAAGCCACGCTGCATTGAAATGAGGCAATACAGAAAATGTGTTTTAAAAAATTTAAGGCGGTCCCGTCACCCTGAGCTAGCGCGCGGCCGCTGGAAGCCGTCGGAAAGCGAGACGCTCTTTAAAAAAAAAGTGCCTTCCAATAATGACCACTAGAAGTCTTTTTCCACGCAAACATCCAGAGCACAATGCCTATTGACCTCTTTCTCCTAATTGCAAGATTCGTAAAACAACACCAGGGGAAATTTTAAAAAAAAAAAAGAAAAAAAAGGCAGCCCCGGCTGTGATGAGCCGTGGCTAAGTGACCTGAACAGGAGTTAGTGGCGAGAGCCAAGGGCAACGCTGGCTAATGTAAACCAAATCCTGTACCTGGGGAGCACAGCTTATTCAGGCTAATCCGTCGGCCTTGAGGGCTGCTGCTGCTGCTGCTGCTGCTGCTGCTGCTTTAATAGGGGCGCCGCCGTCGGACGTAGCCGCCGTCCTTCTCCGCTCAAGGAGCACCGACGCAACACGTTAGCCTAAAAAAAAAAAAAAAAGCCGACCCCACCCGCCCCCGCCTGAATATTTATCACGCCTACGGGGGAGGGGTGGAGTCAAAGGAAGTGGGACTTGAGCGTCTCTGTGTGTAAAGCAAAACACCTATTTTTGTGCTGCGGTGGTGCAAAAAAAGTAGAAGAAAAAAGAAAAGAAAAGCAGGATCACCGCATGGTAGATTGTAAAAACATAAGAACCTTGATTGATTATGGATCCACGCCAACAATGACAACCGAGAGAGGTAAGGCGGGATACAAATAGAGCTGCGAACGGAAGAAAGGTTTGTGGCGAACCACAGCGGCTGCGTTATCAAACGCGCCTTGCACCTTTTTTTTTTTTTTTTTACGTCCCCCCCCACCCCCCTTTTTTTTTTTTTCTCGCGGCAGGCCTGTCATTTGGCACCAGCCGCCGAGGGAGCAACAGCAGCTGTCAGCGGCGGCCCTTTACATATCCATCCTCCCGATACATCTCATTGGATTCAATTCATTTCACCTGAGGCGTTTTTGTCGCTCCCCTTCTTCTGCCATTGTGTGTTTGAGGCGTGCATGGCGACTTTTCGCCATTGCCTTCAGAGTATTTCATGGATAGATAGATAGGTAGATAGATTGATAGATTCATAGATAGATCTATATATATATATCTATACATAGATATATATAGATATAGATACATAAAGATATAGATAGATAGATAGATAGATAGATACACAAAGATATAGATAGATATAGATTGATAGATCTACATCTATAGATATATATATACTGTATTTTTAGATAGATAGATAGACAAAGATATAGATATACATAGATGTAGAGATAGATTAATAGATTGATAGATCAACATCCATAGATATAGATATATACTGTATATAAATATAGATAGATAGATAAATAGATAGCTGTAGATACATAAAAATACATAGATAGACAGATATAGTGATAGATGAATAGATATATATATATATATATACATATATATGTATATACATATATATATATATATATATATATATATACACATACATATATGTGTAAGGACAGATATATAGATAGATAGATAGATACTTTTGCACATGGATGCATTTGTCCATTTATGTGCACGGGGTTAATAAAATTATTTACAGATGTGTTTGTATATGTGCCATGAAGGCCTGGAGAGTGCAGGAGGGGGGTTCCAAGCCCCGTCCTACCTCACCCACCGCCCCGCCCCACGCAGCCCAGTAGGAGCGCAAAGCTGCTGATTATCCAGGCCATTAATTTACACCCCCTTAACCTTGCTGCCCCGTCCCTGAGCCCCAGTGACTGTTCAAACGGAGGCACCCCAGGCCACAGACGCCTCATTTTCCTTTGCATTGTAGTTTTTTAGTTTTTCATTTTTTTTTTTTGGTTTTCCTCTGCCCTCTAAAACTACTGCCCCCCCCATGTTTTGAGCACTAATATTGACATGCATTTAGTTTCAGTTATCTGTCCACGCGCGGAATTTGAGACGTTTGCGATGCAAGCGTGGAAACTCCGGGATTTGCATTCTGTTCGGCCATTGCGGAGACTCGTTCAATGAGCGTGACTGTCGTCGAGTTCACGTTAGAGGAAAATAATTCGGAAAGGGAGAAAAGAAAGCAAATGTTTATGTCCTTGAAACTAGCCCCAATAATTGAACTTTCATCGCAAAAGATTCACGTAGAACTCTGCGACGCGTGTCACGATATTTGCGAATAAAAAAGAAAAAAAAAAAAAAAAAAAGAAGACATATAAAATCAACTACTTATTTCATTTCATAAAAGCCACTCTTGGCGCCGGACGAATCTCGACTGGGCTGATTCGGTGCCAGAAAGTGAAATCGTTGCTGCTATTTCAGAGCGAGAGTTGGTTTTTTTTGGGGAGGGATTTTCTTTCCTCGAGTGCAACTGAAGAACAGGGACAACTGTGCTTTGAGGAAGGGGGTAAGTAATCACTCTAAATGTAAATGAATTTGTTAAACGTGAGCGCCGCTCCGTTGGCTTGGGTGAGGTGAGGTGAGGTGAGGTAAGTAAGGGGGGGGGGGATTCTGTACGGTCGTCGAAAGCAAAGAGGTCCGAGTCGTAATTAACCCTTTCAGCTGCTTCTTCAAGGCAGGTCTCACCTGGAGACCCAATACAATAAAGACTCTGCAGCATCAGAATTCCGTCCTAATTAAGAGTGTTAATCCAACGGGGGGCGGCGGGTGCTGATGGCAGATGATGGGCATTGCAGGCAGGCGGGCAGGCAGGCAGGCAGACAGGAAACTCGGGGCGTTCCGCGGGCCTTAATTGAAGGAAAATCGGTCTGTGTTTCCGACGTAGGCGGCCACGTGTAATTACTCCGCTCTGCCACGCTTCAATTTACCTGTCAGATACCTGCCCCGCCGCCGCCGCCTTGCGCCGCCGCCGCCGCCGGGGGGGCAGATAAGGGTACGGACGGAGCTTAAGGGTGCATAAAATAACAGGTGATCTTCCAATTTGTCTGCCCCCCTTTTTTTCCACCCCACCCCCAACAGTCTCTCGCGTCGGCGCCCTCCTGTCGATCTCCTCGCCGTTTCTTCTCGCAGGAAGACGGAGGCGGAGGATGAGGAGGAGGAGGAGGAGGAAAAACCAGACGGAGCGAGAGCAGAATGTAGGGCCTCCGCAGATAGTCCAGGGCCGCTAAACATAGCGCGCCTCAATTTGGGGGGGGGGGGGGGCAACCTCAGAGTATTTTGTTCCTTCACGTGGCAATTAGGATGTCAAATCAAAAACTTGGGAATCGGCGGGGGGAGGCAAACAGCGGAGCGAAAAAAAAAAAACCTCCTCGCTGCTATTTCCAGACACGCCTCTCCTCTCTCTCTCTCTCTCTCTCTCAAGCACACACACACACACACACACACACACACACCAAGAGTTTCTTGGTCCCCCCCCCGGGTAATTCGGCCCGCTCCAGTCAGATTACACAAACTCCGCCGCACTTCTTTTTTTGGCCCCCGCTCACACGGACACACTGTCATGGAAATGATCGCATCCGCCAACAATGCGGCGGCTCCCCCGTCCGAGGGCGGTGCGAGGGCTCGTCAATCAGGCCGTTCCGAGCCGAGAGCCCACCGACCCCCACCGACCCCCACCGACCCCTTCCCTGACCCCTCTGACCCGCCTCCAACCAACACCAGGCCCGTCCGCGCTCTGTCACTCGGGCCTTTATCTCACCGCTGACCTCTTCCCCCCCAAAAGAAACATTAGCAAGCCGTTAGCGCCGACACCGCTAACCGCCAGTGGGACTGTCTCGCTGCAGCTGCAGTGGCTTTGTGTACCGGGGATCCACAGATGCATTTCAGCACTCACCGCTACGGAGTACTCAATAAGGCCATTACACATATTGCTATTACTTTTATTTTTCCAGGCCATATTTACTGAATAAAGTCCATTCCAAAGCACTGAGCAACCGTCTGCGTTGTCTTTTTTTTTTTTTTTTTTTTTGAACTAAAGTAATTAGCAATTGATTACTCATGAAACAAAGCAGTTCAAGAAGCGATTAGATTACTTTGTTAAGGAGTAATCAGTCGTTGCATTACTTTTTTTACGGAGGAATCCCAAGCAAACACCGCTTGCCAGATGAGAGGGTTTCTTTTTTGTTTGTTTGTTTTTCAATTTTTTTGGAGCGCCGACTAAATGGAACACGGCCCCCTCGCTGTCAAGCCTTGCACGGGAGCCGTCTGCCCAAGATGTCCGCAGAAGTTCTGGAATTTGGGGGCCGAGAAGGGGCGGGGCTCACTCTGGGTCACTGCATCCGAGGTCGTCGCCGTTCCTCCCCTTCGTGTCCCCCCACCCCCATTTCAACCTGCAGCGGCCGAAGAAATCCGCCCCGTGCCGATTAGCACGCCGATTAAATCTTGTGGCGGGGGGGGGCGGGGCGGAATCCGATTATTTTTTTTATTTTTTTTTAATCGGCGGCGGGGAGATCAAGGGGGATCATGTCCGCTGTTTCGACTGCAAATCCTGGGCCCTGAGGCTCGACCGACTCTGAACTCGGCTGGCTGCAACGGGCCTGAAAAATTCAATTTCAAAGGATTCAGCTGTGATTTCGAAGGGTCCTAAAAATCGACAGACTTCGCACAATCCGGACGAATTCCAAAAATGACCGCGGCCAATTGATGTGCGATGTTGACGAATACACGCCCCTTTACGATTATTTGTCGTTGCCTTTAGACTTACAAATTATTTATTCCCCCCCGCCCCGTAAAGGATGCATTGAAAGAAATTATTCAAAAACGCCGAAAATTTGCGAAATTGTCTTTTCTGTTACGCAGTGAACCAGGATTTTAGCTTGTATTGTTTTCATAAAAGGGGGGTCTGCCAAAGCGCAGTTAGCACAGATATATATATAAATCACGACAAAGCGATCTTTACCGAGCTTGCCATAAAGAGCTGCTAGTTTTCACCGCGGGCCCAGCGCGCTGCGGCCAGCGATGTTCGGCCGCGTGCACCCGCATGACGCGCGCAAGAATCCCATTTGTAAAAAAGGGGTTTATTTGCAGCGAAAACAAATACGCGTCAAGTTTCTTCTTCATCTGGATCTGGGATTTGGGGCTTTGGGGTTCCACAAAAACAAATGGAGACTGCACGTGACAACGAGCTCCACGGAATCCCGTTGTGCAGCTAGCCGAGGGGCGCTTCTCCACTGCGTCTCCTTCGTCTCTCCCCGATTCACTTCTATATATATATATATATTCTGAGCACCTTGGTCGGTAACTTTATTCAAGTTGCCGCTGCCTTTGTTTTTTAAGGTCGGCAACCAGCCCGACCGCTCTTTTCCGACCGTTCCGCCACGGCGCTATGTTCCTCCAGTGCCAGCGAGGGGCAGCGCGAGAACATGTGAATGGGCCGTGCGGTGGAAGGAACGGCCTCTACGTCGCGTCTCGGCCTCTTTTACACTGTTTTCCGGGGTCCGAGAGACTTCAGCTGGGCTAAAGGCAGAGCGCCCAGAGAAAGGAGAAGGGAGAGCAGGAGGAGGAGGAGGAGGGGGGGGGAGGTCGTGAGGGCAGCTCCCAATCAGCGCTGTGTAAACAGGCCTCCTCGCGGCGGAGTGGACAGGTTGCAGAGGGATGGTGGGAGGGAGGGGGTTCTCCATGGGCCAGTGGGGCTGTCAGCAGAGCAGATAACTGATGGCAGGAATGTGCTATTTGTTCTTAAAAAACACAAGCGGGGGCCGCGAGGGGAAGGAGGAGGAATTCAACTGGTGGCGGAGAGGGGGCGGGGGGGGTTGGTGAAGGAGGAGAGGGTGGGGGTCGGAGAGGGGGACCACCAATTAACATCTACTTGATGCATTGGTGCAGCTCGGCCCGGCCCGGCCCGGCCCGGCGTCCTGCCCCCCCCCGCTTTAAAGCCCCCACAGCTGCAGCCGTGAGGGCTGGCGGCTCCTCAGCGGGCTACACACACACACACACACACACCGCCAACCCAGCTAACCCGACCTGTCGCGCGACTATACGCAGTGCAGTCATCTAGCTCCTAGCATGACTTTTTCTCGACCGCGCGGGGTTTCCAGTCTTTTTTATTCTTTTTTTTTTTTAATTTCTTCATTCATTCATTCATTCATTCATTCGTTCGTTGATTTACCGAACGATAGGTTAGTCGGCTAAGCTAGCTGTCCAAGAGCTAGCCTTGGATCACCGTTGTCCGCGCGGAAAACAGAGCGCAAGTGATGCCCGTCTGCAACGGTGGAATGTATATTTCGTACGTTTTGTGTTTTTGGACTGTCACTTCCGTCAAACTGCTGTTTGGCCCCAAACTCTTGCGAACTTGTCACCCCAACGGAAGGGGTACGGAAAAGACGTACGCATTGGCCGACGCCCACCACCACCATCACCCAGCCCATGTTTATAAGCATGGGCAAAGCTCTCCTCTCCATACCCCACCCCCACCCGACCCGGGGGACCCTCAGCCCACAAACGGAGCCATGATCCCCGTCTTTGACCCCCCTCTTCTGCCCCCCCGCCCTGTGCAACCACCCGTCGCGGTGGTCTTTGAGGCTAAGTGAGGTGTAAACAAATCCAATATAGGCGGCATTGTGCGACACCCCGAGGGTCCCGGTGAAGTTACTCCAGAAGTACAAATCGCTCCGGGTCACGTTTTGCTTGTTTTCTTTTTCCGTCGCTCTATTCCCCCCCCCCCCGAGGGCTCGGCGCTCCCGGCGCTCCGGCTTAGGCGCCCACCGCTGCCGGGCGTCCGAGTTTATTTACATTTGCGCGTGATGGAATGCACAACTTCATTGTTTGGTGGGGAGCGAATAGTCGTACCGGAAGACCACCGTGCAGAGAGGAAAAAAAGTCGAGGCGACGTTTTTGCCTAATGTGTGAAAACGAAAATTGTAGCTTTTCAAGAAACATTCCTAAAGTCGCCGAGATGGGAGCCCGTCTCTCGCTGTTCTGCGGCCATTCGTCAACGTCAAAATTTGGACACCGCGTTCTCGTTGCTCAACTTTTTCACGGATGTGCGATCTGGCCGGACACCGCGCTGAGGCCGCCTTCGCAGACAGCGTCTTGGGGCAGCGGGGGAGGACGCGGTCACCGGGTCACCCCGGGTTCAACTTGCGTCGAGCGCTAGCCAAACAGGTTTGTCCGCACGTCCGTGACGGGATTTGAGGTGTACCGAGGAATGTGGGACGATTCGGAGTCGTAGTGCAAAGAGGGGGCGGGGGGCGGGGGGCCCGGGGGGCGAGGGGGGGAGGGAGTCTTGTTTGTCTCAGAAGGGCTTTGACGGGTTTATTTAATCACCGAGAATTTCACGCTAGGCGACCGACCAGACGTTTAGCTATTGCGAAGGTATTGACAGTAATATACATATATGTGTATTCATACTCGGAGCTCCTCGGCTGGAATGAGGACACGACTGCTTGAGGATGAACAGTTCAGCAAGGAGTCTGCTTTTGTGTGTTTACCAAAAGGGAGGGGTCGGGGGGGACAGAGATGTGCGCATCAGCCTGCGAGCGAAACACTTGAATAGGAGAGTGTTTTATGGGCCAATGAATCAATTCACAACCTATGAGGTGGTGCGAGCTGTAGGGTGGCAGTTGCTCCGGCCTGCAAGGTAATTAAATGTGACACATCTGCGCGGCGCCTGGCGATGAGCGAACTAATGCGAGCAGCAATGCAGTTCAACTCGTCAGCCTGAGCTAAGGCAATTCACAAAAAAAAAAAAAAAAAAGAGAGAAGACGCTTCAGTTCAATTACAGGTTGAAATTACGGGTTGATTCAGTTGTATTTTCGGTACTTTGCGAGAAAATCCAACCGTGAGCTTGCTAGCAGAGCCTATTTGGGCGTTTTAATTTCTCATCGAAATTCCCAAACAAAGATTGTTAAGTAGATGTAAGATGACAATCATGTTTACATGCCTTGAACAGAGCTAAATGACCTAGTTATGGCAAGAATTCTTAGTTAGCTTAGGCTAACGACGTTAGCTCACAAATGTCTGCGAGCAACATCATTTTTACCATTCAAATTTTCAATCAATCAAAACAGTTGAGTAATTGCTTTTGGTTAGTTGCTTGACATGTTTGTGGATTTAGGCTGCTGTCCAAACATACTGTGGTTACTTTTTCACCTAACTTAAAAAGCCTCATTTTGGACCCAGTGAACAGATGTCTAGTGTCTGCCTTACCAAGTTCTATTATTTACACTTGGCTGCGTCACATTGACAAGAGGTTTTGCCGGTACAGAGGTACACTAGCTAGAGCTTATCTGCCTTTGTATTAGCTTGCTAGCAAAACTCCAGGTTGTTCTGTTTACTCCTTGTTGAGTCTGTGAACATTTTGCTGACTCGAGATTAACATCATCGGCAAGCGCTGGAGCCAGAGGAAATTTCATGAGGTTAGTCTGGGGGATGTAATTAAGCGTTATTGTGTCGCTGTTCTCTTTTCGTTCCAAGCCGAGCAGAAAAACTGCAGGGTAGCTCGTCGCGGCACATCCTAAGGCTAGCTAGCTAGTTGGCGCAATCAAGCCGCACCACTGTGGCATGAGTATCTTGAATATAAAAACGCGCTGGCCTCGTTTTCTCTTTGCCCCAGTTAAAGTTCCCTCGCTGCTCTTTCCAATCAGACAAAAAAAAACAAAAAAAAAAACATCCTCCACCCTCCTGGAAGCGCAATCAGTTGAACAAAGTTCCACCGAGGCTCTGATTGGACGGACGCGTATGCTAATGGCGGCGGGGGGGGGGACACAGAGCGACACCTGCGCCTTTATTACTGATCAAAGCCGCGCGCGCAAATTTCCTAACTAACGGGGACCACATCCCACCTTGACAACAGAGACCTCCGCCAGGCGACAGATGCAGATCTGTTCATTATGTACGGAGGAATGCGGCGGCTGTGAAGTGCCATTTGTGAGCGCTGCCGCATGCTCCAGCGCACCGCATACCAATTAAAGCAAATTGACAGGATTGTTCAAAAACCGGTCTGATTGTTTTGCACCCCGCGCGCGCGCACGAACACGAATACACACACACACACACCGACGACTCGCACTTTGCACGGCGTGGGATTAGTTAACGAGCGATATCGTCGCGGCGCGGATTACTCAGAACGGGCCGCTAGCATGAACCGCGGCGGGTGCGGGGGCCGCGCCGGTCCGCGCCGCTCCTCTCGTCCGGAGAGCGCTGCGGAGAAGAGGCCGCGAGCCACTGCGACGCCTTTCAGTCACTGTCGAGACGGGGCCACGTCGACAGAGGTCGGGCGTCAATTAGCCCGATGCTCCGTTGAAACACGGGCACGTCAGAGGGAGCGAGTGGGGAATCGGACGCGGAGCGCCCGCGCTCGGCGAGATAAGCCCGCTCGATAGCGGCGCTCGGCCCGCTCGCAACGCATGCATTTTTAATCGCGCGCCAATGCTCATTGGTTTATAACGCCATTTACAGACCCACTGGGGTACAAATTAATTTAAATTAAACTTGCTTTCAGGGGGTAAGTTTTTTTTTTTTTGGAGGTGGGGGGAGAATCTTTTCGTATGCCGTTAGATCTTCGAGCTGACAGGGGCCTGAAGAGATGTTGTGGAGCGGGGGGGAAAAAAAAAATAAAAAAAACGAAAAAGAAAAAAAAAACAGCAAGATGAGATGTTTATTGAGAACTCAACGGGGGGAAAAAAAAACCAAAAAAAAAAAGCCGCGCTCGCAGCCTCTCCGACCCGTTGTGAATGACAGAGGCGCTAGCTCCCAACGTAAACGGAGGCGCGTCTCCCGGAAGAAAGAACGCCGTCGCGCTAAGACGACTCGCGCGCGAACCCATTGTTATGACAATAATGACAACGGCAGGTTGTTGAGAGAATGTGATTATCATTATTATTTGTATTTTTTTATTTATTTTTTTTGCTCTCAACCTGCCAGACGAAAATCCTCCTCCCCCCCCCCTCGGCATCCCAACATCAAGCGGCAGCGGCTTCCAGCAGCCCGACGAGACGCTGGATTTCAGCTGCGGTCAGCTGTGTGTGTGCGCGTGTGCGCGCGTTTTGGTTTGGTTTGTGTTTTGGTTCCACCTCCCCTCTCTCTGCAGCCGCTAACAAGGCGATTTTTCAGGATTTCAGCCCCGCCCCCCCGCCCCCGCCCTTCTACCTGCAACTGACGGCTGGGATGCGCTTCTTCAATAATGCATTAGACAGGCAGGCTAACACCCCTGGGTCCGAGCCCACCCCCTTCCACTTCCACACACACACACACACACCTCTCCCTGCACATACTGTACTTGCCGAATACAGTCATGCGCCCCCCACACACACCTCCCCCGACTCAAAGGTGAGTAAGCCCTATTGATTTGGCAGAAAGCAGCACTTCTCATCTCGCCCGTCCTCCGGCTGCGAGGAAGAAAACAAAGAAAAAAAAGAGAGAGAGAGCAGCAAATAAAAAAATAAATAAATAAATGAGTAAAAATGGATGAGAGGTGGAAGAGGATGGCGGTGATGGGGGTCGAGGAAGGAGAGGGGGAGGCGGGGTGGGATGACAGAAATTGTGAGAGAAGGTGCAGGAAAAAGGGGGGGGGGAGGCTGTTGTTGTCGCCTTTCAGTCGTCATAAACGCAATAATAAAAGTGTGTCATTCGGGTCCTCCGACCCTCGGGCCGCTTCTTCTCGACGACAGAAGTCCACCCCTTTGCGTGTTTCGCTCGCTCGAAAAAGTTTCGGGAAGGAATTCAGGGCCTTTTGTGATGTCACGAGGGGCGCTACAGGTTGGTGACAACGACCCCTCACCGCCACCAAACCGAGAGTTTGGTCCAGTTTTTCTTCCCTTGCGAACACGTTTTTTTTTTGTTTTTTTTTAGGCCCGGCAAAAGTTTTTGCAGTCGGCTATAAAGAGGACATATTTTGTAAGGGGGCCTCAAACAGAGGGCTAAATGTACAATTTTTGTTTTTTTTTTTTTCCCGGAGGATTTGTCATGCGAGGTCGCTCCAATCGAGCGCTGGAACGAAAAATCTGTTCAGTATGAAACCGCCGCCGCTGCTGCTACTCGGTCAGTGCAGCCTGGAGGAAGAAGAAGGGGAAGAAGAAGAAGAAGAAGAAGAAGAAGAAGAAGAAGTCGCAGGTGCAGTTCTTCCGACAGCCGTCTCACCTCTTCCAAGCCTGACGCCGCGGGACAGTGAATCCCAGTCTAAAGAGCTCCATTTGTCTCCCCTAAGTGAACTCCAGAAACACCAGTGGCTGCGCATCACCTCCCTCCACCCATCCTCCAGCCCCCACCCAACCAGATGGTAAATTAGTGGCAATTGTTCGGAGACAATGCGGACGTCTGACGGCAGACGCTCGGGGTTGCATGGCGGAGACGGCGGCGGCCCTTTGTTTGCACGTGAAACGGCTGTTTTTTTGATTTTTTTGATTTTTTTTGATTTTTAGCTTAAAAAACGTCATTTCCGAATCCCGCGAGGATTGACGAGACGCGGGATTTTGCCAATTTGCTTTTGCCGGCGTTCGTGTGTCATCTGTCCACGGCTCAGTTCATTAGAGCCTCTTCAACGTCAGAGCGGCGTGTCAGCTGGGGGCCCGACGGCTGGAGCGCGCCCCGTCGCTTTCCCCCTTCATTTTACAGCGGCTTGTCATCGGCGTAGTGGGATTTTTCCCCCCGCAGATTCCGCAGCGCCAGCGCACGCAAAAGTCCTGGCTTTTGTTCCCGGGCCGCCTCGCTCACCACTTTCGCCTTCAGAAGGGGGCTCCGCGACACGGCGCCGACGCCCGACAACTCCCAAAATTACGTGCGAGCCGGAGCAGAACTTTGGCAGACGGCGCTCGCCGGATGATGGATTGCGCCGCCGAGAGCTCAGATGCGCTCTGGCCGCGAGCAAAGCAAACCCCAGCGCCGGTAGCTAATGTCCCGCGGTTGTTTCCAAGGTTCCTTTTCCTCCGCCAGTGGATTGAAATGTAAAGGCACCGCATGGTTCGGGTTGGTTTAGCCAAGACAATGGCCTGGGGAACGGTCGAGATGAGGTAGTGTTTGTTTTCGGGGATTATTTTAAGTGCAGGGTGGAAAGTTTAAAAAAAAAAAAAAAAAAAAAAAAAGAACAACCCGCATACACAAGTTGCTCTGCAAAGAGAAGCGAAGTGGCCACAGCTTCTGTTGAAACGCAACAGGCTGAGCCTGTTTTTAGTCTCGCCGTTGAGTCCGTCCGAGAGAGAGCACGCCGCTGAACACTGAGCAGAGCCATCAAGGCGGCGAGTCTGCTAACCGAAGATGACAGATTTTAAAAAAAAGAAAGTGCGAGGTGCAACAGCGGCCTAGCCAGCCAGCGCCGTTCGCAGCTTTTCAGTAGAAAAGATCAACAGCCATTGGTTCCAGTGGGTTACGCTACTTTTCTTTTCAAAACCGCAAACAAATAATGTCTCTGTGGTTATCTAGCGTGCTATTTAGCCAGCGCTAATATGGCTAGATGTCAGATGCCCATGCTAGACCTCGAGGTCGATTCAGTCCCGATTATTCCGTCGCAACTTTTTGATTTTTTTTTCTTTTTTTTAACATATGGAAAAAAATGGAAAAAAAACAAAACATCATGTTTACTTTTTTTACTTACAGTAAGTACAGTTCAGAACCTCTACTTTCTTACTTTTACTTTAGCAAAGGAGTTGAATCAGTACTTTAACTTTTACCAGAGTTTTTTTTTTTTTTTTTTACACAAGTGTCTGTGCTTTTACTTAAGCACGGAATTGGAATACTTTAGCCACCTCTGTCTGCAATCCTTAATAGCACTTAGCGCAGCACTTTGGAAAGCTCTGTTTCCAAAAATGTCCACTTTGAAGAAAGCGGACTGAGATGGTTTGAAGTGTTTCAACCGGTCGCCATTCAGGACGGCATCCCACCTACCGCTACGAGCATTAAGAACAGACACTTATCTTGTCTTACAGGGTGAAGCTGTATCCTTATATCTGCCTAGCCGTAAAAAACAAAACAAAACAAGAAAATTACAGTGAAGAAGTGATTTTGAGGAATAAATCAACGAAAGAAAAACACAGAACACTTGCACTGACTGCATAACACTCTCTGACTCAGCCACCCCGCCTTTTCCAGTCCCCTGTCAGAATAAGGATTTACTGCCCGTGGCTTCACATAAAACCCGAATAGCTGAGCTGCAGGTACCATGAGATCGTCTCTGTCCTGTCTGCAGCAGCGTCACGGGGTGGGGGGCGAACCCCCCCCCCACCCCTCCACCCCAGGGTGACGCTGGGCCGACTTGTTCCAACACGTCAACTTTTTAAAGGCAGGTTTTTAGGAGGTCTCTCAGCACGTCCTGGCACTCCAGTTCCTGCCATTTGTTCCCCCGTCCCCGCCGCTGATAAAGAAAGCGGCTGGAGGCGCAGGACGTCGGATCCTTAGCCGCCTCGGCTAGCGCCAGACTCGGGCGTTTGTCCGCAATTGACCGACCAATCCCAACTTCCCGTCTGTTTTCCTTCCCCTTCGACGCACCGTCGCCTTCTCCAAACCGGCGTGGAAAAAAAAAAAAAATCGAGACTTCCCGCGGCCACCCGCAGCCTCGAACCATCGTTTCGAAATCGATCCGGAATTTGTCTCGCCGGCTGTGTAACGCTAGACGGAGCCGGTCTGGGTTTGGCCCCACAAAGCTATTGTGCTCGCGCTAAAAGCGTGCCATTATTCGGCCTCGTCCTCGTCCGGACGCCCCCCCCATTCGAAAGCCGACGTGATCGCCATCAAGCTCGCCTGTTCCGTCGACTCCTTTTTATGGCTTCGTTAGCTTGTTAGCTCCAATCGTTTTGCCGCAATTCTCCGTGATGCAGATTAATTCCTGCCACCGCCGGGAAAACCTGCGTCGCTCGCGCGAAGGTTACCGGAGCCGAGGCTGGCGATAGGAATGTGCGTGCATCGGCGTGTCTGTCTGCGTCCCTGTGTGTGTGGGTGTATCTGCCTGCGAACTCCACGCCTGCCTGCCTGCCTGCCTGCCTGCCAAAGCCACTTCCTCTAACATGTCAGACCTAATCCCGTCATTCGCTGGAGGGGAAATAGTCGAACCTGGCGAACTGAGGCGAGCCCGCCAGAGATGGAGCCACGATAAACAGTCCCGCTTGCGCCTCCAGGTGTGACTGTCTCCGACCGCCTGCCAACTCCGGAATACCTATTTATGAGTAAGCCCGAATGACCCGCCGCGTTCTGCTAGCGTCCTACCTGTGGATCGTTGCGTGTGTGTGTGTGTGTGTGTGGGAGGGGGGGGGAGGCAGCCGCAGTAGTGATGGATAGAATTGGAAGTCGCTGTTTTGGGGTCTTTCCTCGTGAGTCTTCACCCACGCGGACGAACGCAGACGTCAAACGAGCCTTTTCCTGGAATCTCGCGCTTCATTATTTACCCCAACTCACAGATCGAAACGCGCGCAACGCGCGGTCAGAGGTCGCCGCGGACGTAGCAGGTTCACGCGAGCGTTTGGCAACAAAGAAACTTCACGTTTGCATACCTCCGCGACATTTATAGCCGGTGGTTCCAGCGTCTGTTCGCAGTTTGGGTTTCCTTCCTCCGCTGGTTTGATTGTTGGGATATTTGGAAAATGCTCCAAAACGGAACAGAAACCTTTTGTTTGCGGCCAGGCAAACTCTGGCTTCTTGCTTGCAGGAGAGGTCTGAAACGTCTCCAGGAGTTTATTTCTAAACAGGTTCAATGTAGTTGAAAATATGAGCCATTTGGAACATTATCGTAACCACACTCACCTCTAAAATTGGCCCCGTTTCCACTGTATGTCTGATTGATTTGCAACAGAAATACCACATTTAAAGGGCCAATACACAATTTTCCACGGTGGCAATAAATGAATATGTGGAAATCCAACGGTGTTATTTCTTCTTTGATAGAGCAACGCATCACACAACCTCTCTATCTGCTGTCGCGTCTTCTCAACCGAACAGCTACTTTTGCGACCAAACGCTTGCTTGCTGCACCCGAGGAGAGTTTTCAGTTTTTCTCCACTGGCGATCTTCAACTTTGGATTGCGGGCGGCATTGAATTCCATGTATTTTCTTTATCACGCCGCGTGGCGTTAATACAGTGTGTTCCTATTAAAAGGGGGATTTCTAACAACATCGTGACCACCCGTGACCTAAAAGTGGGAGTTATTATCTAAAAGACAGAAATTGGGTCCAGATGCCTCCGAAAATTTCCCTACACCTACACTTCGGTCTCGATTAGACAAATCAGAATGACTTACGCGTGTAATCTACAGGTTTAAGGAACACCTGGAAAAAGACCCGCTCTGTGTGGCCAACCTGGAACCGCAAAAATCTGCCCGGATAACAATCTTACACAACTCTCGCTCAAGATCCTCCAGCAAGCGTCGCTTCCACCGTTTCCCGCGTAACACCGGGGGGGAACGCGTTTTTTTTTTTTTTTTCCCGTCGGATGCCTTCCCACTCACTAGCTCCACGTCTTCACTCAGACCGGGGGGAGAAGACGTTGCATTGGGGAGAAAGTCAGCCCCTTCCTCCCATCTGTCACCGACACCAACGGGCCCTTCGTCTCTCCCCCCCGTCTTGGCACGCGAGAACCTTCCTCTGTTCGCACGAGCCCCAGGGTTCTCGGCCGAGGCGAGGAGGCGCGGCGGGCCAAGACCAGAACACGTGCAGTAATTCAGAGTTCTCTGTCGTTCTCGCAGCGCACAGGAAATTCTCGAGCTGCTGTTTTAAAGCGCCGACATTACAACACACCGGGGAGCGAGGGAGAAGTGGGGGGGGGGGGCTGTGGGGGGGGTGAAGTGTTGAAGATTTTGAGTCCCACAATGCACCAGGGGACGCTGTGTGCAAATGGGTTTGACTTGAGAACGTGAAGACTGAAAAGGGGAATCTTGCATCTTTTCAGGGAAATTAAACAGTTTAGCACGCTAGCAACAAAACAAGTGCTTTCTCGCTTGGATATTTTTGCCATTTAAAACATTCAAAAGTGTTTTTTTTCTGCAAACGCGTGGCTAAATTTCATCATCGCGTCACGATGTGCAACAGTGAAATGAAAAACATGAGCTTTGAATTTGTGCAAAAATATGATGAAATGTGACGGGGGGGAAGTTAGAAAGTATTTTTGTAATGCAGTGTATTGTTGTTGTTGGGTTATCGCCTAGCTTTACTATTGCTTCCGGCAACCTCGAATGCAGGCCTGTTCTCCGTCAACCCCAACCCCCTCAGCCAGAACCGGACACTAGCCTACGTGTCTTAATCATTCCCAAGAACTCCCATAAACCCACCGTTGTTGCTTTTTTTTTTTTTTTTCTTCAATTGTTTTCTCACTTTCAGTCCAACTCTGAGGTTCTTCTGGACGACGCCGGCCAGAGCCACTGGCGTGCAGCTGGACTCCAGCGTTTAACGGAGCCGCCGGGTCCCATCTTTCCCAGAGGTTCGCGAAAAAACAAACCGCGCTAGCTCCGACCAAACCGCGGCGAGGAAAAAAAGCAGCCGGCCGTCTGTCAATAAGGTGAAAGCGAAGGGTCTGATTATACAGCTGGCTGGCCCGGAGCCATCCCTCAGAGGACGCGAGAGGAGAAGAAGAAGAAGAAGAAGAAGAAGAAGAAGAAGAAGTTGGAAATTGGTTATTTTAGTGCAGCCGGCGCTGCTCCTTGTCCGCGCCGAGGCAGCTGCAAACGCAGCAGTCAAAACAAATGTGGGATGCCGAGGGGTCTGCTCTGCTTTCAGCACACACCCCGGCTCCCACCTAGAAAGACAAACAGCCAGAAAAAGAGATTCTTCGCCTCTTCGACACGAGACCGAACCTCCTCGTGCGGATCCCCAAGACGAGCCGTCGCGAGAGGGCAGACGGACGTCACACAAAGGCCCCTACACACCTAAAAAAATAAAATAAATAAATAAATAGCTATGGGGGGATTGTGGGGGATGGTCAGCGGTCAGCACTTCAAACCCTCCGAAATGGTGCGGCCACTGGAGACGGCGAGACAAAGGCAGCAGAGCAGCTGTGGGAATCTCCACCGGAGAGTCGCGTAAAATGCACACAAGTGGCTTTAAAGAGGAGAAGACAGATGTGATTTAACGGCGAAATTGCTCTTTTGGTGTCTGCCTCATGCCAGTGTGTGTGTGTGTGTGTGTGTGTGTGTGTGTGTGTGTGCGTGCGTGCGCGAGACGTCCCACCGGGCAAAGTAAGATAAACAACATACGGAGTCTTCACCCGGGGCACCAAACCTAAAAAAAAAAAAAAAAAAAAAAAAAGAAAAACTTTATTCCAGCGGCCCCCCGAGTACCTCCCCAACCCACCCCCACCACCACCACCACCTTCTCTTTTCTTCTCCTTCTTCTTCTTCTTCTTCTTCTCCTCTTTCTTTCTGCCCACACATGCTTTTACAGTGAGGTACGCTGAAAGCTCCCTTTGTCGCCACGGTCCGCTGCGGCGTCTGAATGGCACCCGAATAAGCGCCTGCGCCGAGAGCGGCTGAATAGAATTCTTCCCCTGACTTCTCTCTGGCCGAGCGACAATGAGCGGCGGGGACCGCTCCTCTCTGGTCGGGGGGGGAAGGGGGGGGGGGGCGCCGCGCTAATGGCAAAGACAATATTTGCAGGAGTGAAGGAATGGTCAGGGGAGGGGCGAGGCGGGGGAGAGGAGGCTCATTTGCATTTAGCCCGCGTCCGCTTCTTTTCACGGGGACTCCAAAAGTTCGGCCGATTTCGCTTTGATTTTTTTTACCTCCCCCTGTATCGCCGCCAAATCACCCCCCCCAAACACAAACACACACACACACACACACACACACCACCACCAACCCCAAAACTTCTGTCTCTGAGTCTTTCAGACACCATTAGGCAGCTCTGTGCTCAGCTCCCCTAACTCAAAGTGAAGAGAGAGAAGCCGAGCCGAGCCGGCCCTAGGTGTTTTTCGGGAAACATTAAAAATAATAATTTGGCCCGCCGCGCCCTCCGTCCGCTCCCCCGTTTTGTAGCTCAAACTCGCGGTGGACGAATGAAACTAATTATCCTCAGGTGTACCAGAGTTGCCGCCACTTCTGAGGGTCCGCATGAAATGCGGCGCTGCCCAGTGTGTTGGTGGAAACGCCTCCAGGATTAAATATGAAGGCTATTTTTTTTTCCTTATTTTTATTTTTTAAATCTTAAACTGATATTCAAAAAGCTATTGTTAACAGGTTCCTGAAGTGGCCCCGAGCAGCAAATATAATTCCTGGGCCTGTGGCTGATTAAGTGGAGTAATTAGCGGCGTCATTTTTAAGAGGAGGGTGCTTTAGATTACAAAAGGGAAATACAACAGGCGGTGGGGGGGGCGGGGGGCAAAAAAACACAGCCCCTAATGCTGAGTGACAGCGGAGAGAAGTGGCGAAATGTCGTGAAACACTGAACAGTTTTTTCCCCCTTCCGTGGTTTTTGAAGTCCTGAAACACGGCACACTGTGCTAATTATCGCGGCTACATTTTCACCCATTTGATGCCCAAAACGAAAATGCTCCTGCAGGATTGTTGCCGTGGAAAATTGCTGAAGTGAACGCCTGTCAAAATCCCTCGCAGCTGTGTAAAGTGGCTTCCCTCGTTTCCGCCGCCGAGGCTCAGCGTTTTGCACCGGCACAAGCTTTTGATTCGGATATGAAGGAGGTTAGAGAAAGAAAATAACAAAAAAAAAAAAAACAATGAACGCGGCCATTTACAAACAGAGTGGCTGATCGTAGCGTGACAGTGAAATCTAGCAGTGAACTCGGAAGTAACCTTTGATTTTGCTCTGTATAAAAGTGGTATCGGCATATCTCTTGTCCTTTCAAAATAAATGTCAACTGTATCTTGCCTTTTGACTTGTCCATACTATTGTCAAGCAGTAGATAATATTGCATAACAGGTCCTATGATAGTCGTATGTTATGTATTATTTATCCCAGCACTGTTACTCCAGCATGAACTGGTCTCAGTGTGTTGTTCAGCATTGCCAAGTGTGACGTGTATTACTGCTTTAGTAAATGCTGTAGTGTCTCGGATAGACATGCCTCAAGACAACACCCATGTGAAGTTTGGGGCTTCTAACTCATTTTCAAAGAGACCCCTACCAGGTACCATCTATGAATTCAAGCCTCCATAGACTCATAGGGTCAAAACTGAACTTTGTCCTAGTGACATGGGACCACTTGCAGATTGATCCGCATCCCTCAAAACATGTCCGCGTAAAGTTTGGGGTTTCTGGCTCACAAGGAACCCCCTCAAACTGACCCCTACCTGTTATCATCTGTGACCTCAAGCCCCCATACAAGTTTATGGGATCAAAGATTTGTCCTAGAGACTAACACGGCTCCATCGTGGCCTTTTTTTTGGCTGCACGTTGCATCAGTCTGCAGCTTGCAAAGTAGAATATCCCCCGAAATGACAAACTCATCCTTCAGCAGGTCTCCCTCCAGCCGCCAGATGACGTGAACGCATCCATTTCACGCCGCTGTCGAGCAGGAGACGCAAAACGTCGTACACGGCAACGTGAGCTCAACTCTAATTTGTCCTCCGAGGCCGCGAGAGACGTTTTTCCAGGCTCGTAAAAAAAAAACTAAGACATTTTTGGGCAGGGAAGAAGGAGAGAAAAAAAAACAGACATCGCCGCTGTCGAGAGGTTTGAGCCTGTGGGAATGCGCGGCGGTAAACAGACGTTTGACAGGGCTGTTCACGCGCCGCGCCGAGGCACTTTTCGATCGCGTATTCTCTTTGAGATGCTGAAGCAGAGCACGGTGTGGTGTGGGGAGCTTTTGTTTACACAGTTTTGCCCGAAAATGTGTTTTACTCATGAATATTTAGTCGACAGAATGAATAATAATGGGACGGAAGCAAAAAAAAAAAAAAAAAAAAAAAAATGTGCAGAAAAGACTCAGTTGAACTTGCGGAACGACCTTTTCAATTACAACGCCGTTGATTCATTCGTCAATCATTTTCTAGCGACTTGGTTCAGATTTCCTTTTGATGAATTAATCATCTCCTTCTTTTGTTAGTTACTTTTCTACTTTTACCATGAACAGCTTTCCAGAGTTCAGTTTTAGTGTCGTGTCAAGTTGTTCAGCGAGCAGAGTAAACGTAGCTCTGAATTTCCTGTATTTGCGAGGCCGAATTCATGTCCAAACAAGTTGGTTTCGTCAATGCAATTCATCATGCAAGAATAGAAAAGAAAAGAAAAACAAACAAAAATACCAAAGTCTCAAGGTTGGCACTCTACCACCAGATTATGATTTCATTTGTCTCTGGATTACAGAATCCAAAGTTCATCATTATATATCCAAAAAAATACTGCCTCTTAATAGCACAGACATATAATGAATTAACGTCAAGGGTTATTTTCCTATAATGCAACACACAACACAATTCCAAATTGAACAATTAAGTTGTTAGCTCCAAAAAAAACAAAACAAAGATTAGCTTTTCCTCAGCGTATTGCAATATGTTTCTGTATGCACTTGCAGTTCCCTGCAGGTAAAGAGAAGGATTTATCTCTTTCACGGTCCACAATGTCTGCATAGTGTTGTTGTAACAATGCGCTCAGCCCCAAAATGTGACCAAATGTTTGCTAACTCTCACCTAGTGTGGAACCACTTGCATGGAACCACCTAGCATGGAACCGCTTCCCCAGGTTGAAGATGTGGAGCAATTAATAATAAACTGGTTCCAAAAGCAGGCAGCAGCCTGGAGAGGCCTCAGTGGAAACGTGGGGTTTATGTTTCTCTGCATTGTTGCTTGTCAGAATGAAACCCCCAGGTAGACTCGTGCGGGTAAAGCTCGACTTCATATGATTCAGAAATAAAGATCACATCCAGCAGCTCGAAGGGAGAAAAAAAAAAAAGCCCAAAAAAAACCGCGAGGCTGTGAGAGCTGGCGAGTTGGAGAGCGGCAGGGACCCTAGTGGTGCCAGGAAGTGAAATATGCAGTGTGTGTGTGTGTGTGTGTGTGTGTGTGATGGGGAGCTCACACACACATAAAAATACGGGCCTGACTTGCTGGTCTCAAGCAGCAGAGGGGCGACTCGCTCCATCGTTTTTTGTTTTTTTTTTGTTTTTTTTATTTATTTATTTATTTTATTTTCCCATTTTTCGCCCGTGGCCATATTGACTCCAGCCGCGCTGTTTGCTCTGATATGACTGCAGGCGATGTGTGGGCTCGGCCACTGGGCCGCTCGACGGGTTGGTGGGGCTGGGGGGAGAGGTGGGGAGGCGGGGAGTGAGGGAGGCTTCGGAAAGACAGAAAACCCCTGCGAGTTCTTTTTTCGTACGCCGTGTCCACGGGGCGAATAGCCGCGTTCCCATCCACCGAATTAACGAGACGAATTCCCGACATCAGCGGCTGTGACAGGCTGTCTGTCTGCAGCGGCGGCGGCGGCGGCACAGGCGGAGAGAGAAGGGCCTGAATTCCAATGAGCAATCCGAGGATTGTTTGCATCGGGGAAACTAATGCGAAATCCCCTGTTTCCGTCATGCTAATCGCGATAAAGCGGACACGCTAGGGAAGCGACGGCCCTTCCCGCAGCGCCCCGATTAGTTTGCTGCTGCTGCTTTGAGTTCGGGGTGCGAATTGGATTCATTTGATTCCGCAGCAAGGCCCAACAGGTTGGCAAATTTAGTGATGTACCCATCCGATTTTAAGGGATCGGTACGGATTCGCGATTGAGACCTCAACTGTGCCCGATACCACAGCAAACTATACCAGTTGTGTGTGTATGTAAATGACAGCATTGTTAAACTTGCCTTTGCTTGTACTGCAGTGAAACATGTGACAGTCGGCAGGTTCTAGAAAGAGAGGAGTGTTGTTCAAATAACAGAACATCTGTGGAGATGTAAAAAGAACCTAAGCAACTCTATAATGTGTACTGGTCTCATGACATACTCTGTATCGATGAGTGCTGAAATGCAAGTACTCTGCTTGTTAAGTTAAAACTGTCTAGGTGCATCCCTAACACAGCCAAAATACTAAACAAGAGCAATGAAGGACCTTTGAATAATATGGGTGCAAAATCAATCCGTCAATAAATCAACTTTTCTTCATAAAGCACTGAATCACAACCAAAGACCAAGAAGGGTGACCATATACAGTATATATATATATATATATATATATATGCACATACATACACATATGTACCTGTATGTTAAAGGTATAAATACAGTTCAATATATGCAGGTCAATAAACCTGTCTCAAACTGACAGGCCAGGCATACATCATAATGCGTGGGCTTGCCACAGGTAAAACCCTCCTGGGTCAGAGCTATACTTAGACAGTGACAGGTGTCCACCCGCCGTCTCGTTAAACTCTCATAGGAACTGCAGCTCCGCCCTTTCTGATTCACTTTTACAGCTCCCAGTCACATTACCTCCCCCCGGCAATTTGACAATGTGACAATGTGACACTCGGAAACGCGGAAATGGCCCATTGGAAACAATGGTTGGCGGTTGAGTTTGCGCTTCTGAATATTAGTCTGGAATGTACAGTTGATCGTGTTGTGAAATAAATATATAGTATATTGGGGGTAGCGGGTCGGTGGGGGAAAAAAAATGTAGCGGATATGTATTTATTCAGGCATGGATAAAGTTATTTTTGCATCTTGTGAAAGTTTTTTATTTTAGATATTAACTATTTTAAGACATCATTTTTGCTCCCATGTTATGTCTTCGTCATTGCTAAGTGCTTTCAGATGCCTTTGATTGTGATTTAGGGCTTGAGAAATAAAGGTTGATTGATTGACTGATTGACTGATTGATTGATACTACTTCCTACAGTTTCAGCAATGCTGAAGTCAGTCAGTTTGTTGGCGGACATGTTTGGTTCCGACCCATCTGGCATTAAAAGGACGGAAGGAGTTGGAAGGTGTTTCAAAAAGGGCAATAAATCATGATGTCTGATGTCTTTGAAAACTGTCTCTGTTGTTCATATAAGCCCATGCAGACACAAAAAAATAGCAAAAAAAATTTTAAAAAAAATAGCACAGTATAAAATATATCCGTTTAAACAAAGGCCAATAAAAAATACTGTATGTCGACGACCACGACTCAGAGAAAATCGGGACGATCGTGCAGATTTGTCTGGCTGTCACAGGAATACGACCTCAGGCTTCCATCTTGGTGCAGGTTAAAAGGATTCCACGGATCCATCGGACATCGTGAACATCTGCCGCAACAACCCCGTGCGATTATTTCCCCATGCCTGGAAGGACACGTTAAGGGAAGCCTGAGCGAAGGTTTCCCAACGTCCCCTCGATCCCTTCCAACTGGTACCAATCGCTTTCAACACTATAATCACATCCAGGGGCGGGTTCCCGCTCGCAGGCAGCTGTACAACACAAGGCTGCCCGAGCCAACAGAAATAAATCACGGGAGAAGTCGAACTTGTTTGGCACGTCAGCCGAGTTGATTCAGCTGAGGGGTGGGGATGGGGATGGGGTTGGAGGGAAGGGGGGGGGGGGGCGGTTAGGCTCATTTTACTGGAGTTTGACGTTTTCAAAGCAGCACAACAACCCCGACTAAAGCATTTGCCAGTCTGACGAGGGAGGGAAAAGAACGCCGAGTCAAGCAAGGAACAAACGTCCTGACCAATATCCTTAGAGCACGGAATCAAAAATGTTGTTCCCAATGAAATTTCCCAAAGACAAATTAGCTACTCAATCGTTCCACTTTTCTGGTTTCGACGGTTTTTGGGGGTTTGTCGTTCTTTCCGCATGAACTACATTGTGTGACATCCCAAGTTCTTGGGATTTTTATTCTTAAAAAAAAAAAAAAGAATTCCGGAAAAATACCTGGCAGGAATGAAGTTTAGTTTATCAGCTCATAAGCTAATTAGTTGATTTATCTCTGAAGGCATTCCCCGTTAGCCACCAAACATGGCGTATTTGCATCACTATTAGATTGCCAGATTGCGACTGTCCTTTGGAATTAGCGCGGTTAGGAAGGGTCCATACTTTAAGCAGACTGTGCAGGGTAACGAACACATGCATCTATGGCGACAGGCCGTGCTGTTTGTCTGTCACACTTGGGGAGCGGAGGAGGGGCTGGCGGAGACTCGGCAGAATGAGCAGATAGCTTCAACGGGAGAGAAACGGAGGCCAACACATTTTCTGAACCACTCCCGGGGAAAAAAAAAAAAAGCTTAGTCTCCCAAAATTGTTCTAGAAGGAGCTTTGAAACCGCTGCAGTATCTATGTATGCCAGGACCTGATGTGGTGCTGTCAAGGCTACCCCATGAAACCTGAGAGGAAGCATCTGGAGGTGCGTATAAGATCACACGGTGTTCCTTTGACGTCATTGTTTCCTACAAATATATATATATATATATATACAAACATACCGTTAAAATACATACCGTTTCCACTGAAACCTGGCTCAGTGTAAACGGGACCGGAGAGCGAAGGGGAGACGCAGCAAAGTGAGCATAGGTTCAGGAAAGTTTGCCCCTGCGGAGAGTGAATGTTTAACAGGGCACTCGGTTAAAGCGTAACGCAATGTGCGACCCCCTCATTAATTTTTAACAAGCGAGTGCCTCAGTGGCGGAACCGGTTGCAGGATGCAAGGGCGAAAAACAAGATCGCACATTTGAAGTATTTAAAGGATTTTTTGCTGGAACACTGTTAGATTCAGTAGAGTCCTTTTTTTGTTTGCTGGTTTGTTCCTTTGCTAGCCTGCGCACCGCCTGAGCCTGAAGAATGTTCTCCCCCTCTGACCTCCAACGGCGAAGCCTCCACTCCCGCCGGACCCCGCTGTCTTCTGCAGCATGTTGCACTCTGACGCGGCGAAGGGAAATACCTCGAGCGCATGCGACAAGCTACTGCGGCGCACCAGCGGAGCCGAGAAAAGTGACTGACGAGCGGCTGACCCGGCCTGGGAAAAATGGAACAAACTCCTGTTTGTTGCAGTTATATACAACTTCTACACAATTTGTTGCAGATAAACTGTTCCAGAGGGGGGGGGCACCCAAGATTTTAACTGCCGTGGACACTTTGCTTAACCCACCAGCTGCATGAACCCCTGCAGCCCCCTCCCCCCCCGCCCGTTGCCAGGACACATCGTGCGGCACTGTCTTTTTAATTCGATGAAATCTTCTTGCGCCATTGCGGGAAAACTTTGGTCTTCACTCACGCGAGATAGAACGTCTTATCCCGATAATTACACTGGGAAATTGCCAGAGCCATGGGGGCTGGAACAATTCCCATCGCTGAAACTTCTGCAGCCGGAGTTGAGCGGCGTTTGATCCTGGAAAAATAAGAATGGGAGAACGTACGGGCGACGAGGTGACGGGGAAAAAAAAAATGCTCTTTGAAATTCCATCGCTCGAGGAAGCGCGTGAGCTGCCGATGCCTAATAGGACGCTGTTTTGTTTTTTTTGTTTTTGTTTTTTAACAGACTTGTTACTTTTGAAACTTGCGGTAAAGCCAGGGAATTGTCAGACTTGCTGCCAAGCAACAAGATTAGCGAGACAACAGGTCACGCCTGCTTGTCAAATGAATCCCTTTGTTAAACATGCCGCTAATCATTTGTTTGCTCGAGCAGTCAAACAATGAATCAGGACTGATAGGGTGGCTGCGCTTGTATAAGCGTTAAGACAATAGCTGCAATCTACTTACACTAAACGTGTTACTCTTGTGGGAGACAGGCGGGCTTACTTGTTAGCTAAATGCTAACCTTTTTTTTTTTTTTTAAAGTTATACTGTCGTTTTGAGGTTTGAGGTTTTGGCGGAAGCTTCTGAGATAATTATGACAATGCAGGATGCCACCGTGTTCACTTTTGACACAACTACCGTGTCAATCATCTTACATCATCAACCTGTCAAACACACACAGCCCAGGTAGGAGCAAATGTAGTTTGTTAGCTTTCCGGAAATGAACTTTAAACGGAAGCTTTTGCGGCAGTCAGTCACACCCTGGAAACCAAGGACAAATGGGAAGCGACCGCAGACAGAGACCTGATACGAGTCTCAATCGGTCTGAAAGGGCCGAGAAATTGAGACCCGACAGCTTTTTCTTCTCCCTCCGCCTTCAAGTTCAAATGACTTCCTGTGCGATAGCACAGTAGCCAGCCTGAAAGCAGCCATCACAACGATCGCATCCAGTCTACCCCTGCCTGCCTCTCCCCAACCGTAAATAAACAACCGAGGTGACGCTGTTGCGTCTCAAAAGTCGGCCTACGACCCACTCCAGCACTAGCTACGTGCTACTAGCTGAGTAGCCTCGCCGCTAGCAGCTCTTGGCGCGCTCCGCAATCCCCCCCCCCTCGTCGCCTCGTCAGATCAGGTGTGACTCTTGTACACAAACCCACAGCTGGTAAACCCCCTCTTTACGCAACGCGGGCCCCTGCCTGGCACGCAACCAGCACGGCAGGGGTTGAACAGAGCAAACGCAGACGGAGGGAAAGTTAATGCATTTAGCATTAGCGGCAAACAGAATGAGATTAGCGAGGGAGAAGGAGGAGGGGACGGAGCCAAACATCCAAATGTGAGTCGCTCGGTTTTTTTTTTTTTTGTTGCGTGAACAGCTTGTCGGCAAGTGCAGTGAAGTGCAGTGAAGTGTCTTATTTTCCGTCCGTCTCTCTTTTTATTCAGAAAAATGTGCTCATCGGACGGACAAGAGAGAATTTCGCGGCCTGTCTTTACCTCTCACGAAAACCAAATTGTTTATTTCGTTGCTTTTTTTTTTTCTCTCCAACTCCCCTTTTGTTTTTGATTGACGGAGGATTATCGTGCCGCGGGGTCAATTTTCGCTCTTTGGCGCGAAATGGAACCCAAAAATCTGCATAACGCCAAACGAAGACGGATGAATAGGCGCAACAAAAAAAACAATGCAATGCGGAACAGCCGGGGAGCGACCACCTTGCGTCTCCAAACCAAACATTAGCATAATCCGCAGCGGCAATAATCCAGAGGTGGGAGCAGCGGCAGTGTGGGTGGGGATAGGGGGTGGTGGGTGGTGGGGGTGGTTTCGGGGTCTCTCTCCATAACGAAGCAGATAACGAGCGCGAGGCACAGCTCCTTACAGGAATAAAACCGGGCTAAATTAGATGGGGCCAGGTTAGCGCTCTTATTATGCGATAAATGGGATTTTTCATGTTGGAATTTTCCAGCATGTTATCATTTTTACCCCACACCTTTTTTTTTTTTTTTTTTAAAAAAAAGAAAAAGAAAGAAGTTCTGATGACTACAGCGCTCGTATTATTCCTCTCGGCGGGCTAATTGCGTGTCAATAATTCAATGCTAAATTTTAATGACTGCGGGGATGGGGGAGTCGATTCATTCTCGGCCCGCGGACGTCAGCCGGGAGGGTGAGAGATAATAGCCGGCAGAAGAAGGAGGGAAGGAGGCCACAGTCGGGGCTCGTCTATTCCCTCGCTCCGCCGTTCCCGTCTGGCGAGGGAAAGGTCTCGCAGACTCCTGAGTCAACGGTTTGAGAGAAGAAGAAGAGGAGGAGGAAGGGGGGGGGGGGCGCTTGGCGTTCTATGCGAGCAGCCAAGTCAGGAAGTTCTCATTAAAAAAAAAAAATAGAAGGAGGATTCCAGACGCAACGACGGAGCCCAGAAGACCTGACCCAAAGCCGTTGCTTCAAGAACTGAGTAGTTTTTGGTTTTAGAAGGTGGAGGAGCACCCGCCACGTCCACACGCTCACAAACACACACACACACAACCCCGTCCACCCACCTTCTAGTGGAGGAAGATGAAGGCCCATCGGCGGCCCCCCCCCCGAACATCATAAATGGAGGGAACTTCCTCCAGGTCTAATGGCCCTTGAGCAGTGGCTTTTGTCCCCTGATTAGCCGGCTCCATTCAAGGGAAGGAGGGTGGGGGCGGCGGGGGAGGGGAGGTGCTCGGTCCTTTAATTGCAGAGCCTGTTTGTCCGGCCAGCATTACAGTAGGAATTAATGAGACACAATTATCACATCCAGGGAACCCCCCCCACACACACACACCCCTTGCAAAAAGAGCCGCTCTGGCCTACAGAGGTGGACCGATGCAGAATGAACCCTCAGCTGAGAGTCCAACCTTCTACTTCTCTTTTTTTTTTTTTTTTTTTACTTTTGCAAAAAAAAAAAAAAGAAGTCGAGGAAAAGCATTTTTTTTCCTTATCCTCCCGCCTTGCAGGAGTAAAAAGAGGGGGAAGCAAAAAAAAAAATACATTTATTTATTGGAAGCTATCTCATAATTAGGCCCTGGAGTGAATGAGTGAGTGAGCTGGAGGAGGAGGAGGTGGAGGAGGAGGACACAGCAGAAGTAAAAGGAGATGCGAGTGAAAGCAGGCATTCAGCGGCGAGGAAAAGAGCCCCGCAGACACAAAAGGCAGGAGAGTGACGGACACGGGAGTGAAACCTGCTCAGGGGAGCGAGGTACAACACCAGGGGCCGGACAGCGGAGCGCTCGACCCCGTCGCTGGATTTCTCATCGAGAAACTCTCACAACTGCAGTATCTACATTTGTATCTCGCCATAATTTGATTGTAGCAATATCGTCGATATCAGAACCAATATTTAGTAGCGATATTGGTGCCAGGGGTAAATTGTCAACAAATTGTTACCATTCGTTTATACTTCAGGCGACAAATGATAATACAAAAAGAGTTGGAAGACACTTGCTGTTTGACTGACAGGTCCTGGTAACAGTCTGGATCGACTGCCACTTTGGAAGACAGACAGTCATCAAGTTAGAATATACGATGATGATACGGGAGAATATATGGTATACGTTTTCATATATTATTATATACGCATCCTCATATTCACTTTTGGATAATCGGTAGGAAACTAGGCGACCAGGCAGCTAACAGCTAAGCTTTCGGCCTCCTGACAAAGTAGGAATTAAAGTAACTTGGCTAGCCAAGGTTTTGTTGCTGTTCTTTTCTCTCTTTTTTTCTTGAATTTCTAAGACACGATTATTACTTTGAAACAGCAACTTTCAAAGCACCAGCTTTTTTTTCAGCGAGATTTAGCCGATCTTACATCTGGACAACCAAAATCAGAAACATTTTGTTTTTGAGCTGGTAAGTTAACAAGTTCACTTTTACCAATCTTTTCTCCAGAATAATCAACCAGCTCCAGTTCGGAGACCCCTTGGTCAAGTTCCAGAAAATACAACTATATATGTCTAACGGCATTGACCGGCCGGGTGACACACGATCAAATATCTGACATTTCCCTGCTCGTAATTTACCCGGGCTCTCCATTTCGTTTATTGACATTCCGGTCGCTAATTGACGACAAAAAGCGCATTAATTCCGCACAAAGAGCCACGTGGTCCTACTGGCGCGGAGCGGAGTGCTGCCGCGAGCTTTTCCGGTCCTCTTTGCGTGGTTTGTAAAGTTCCGAAATCTGCCCCCGGGATTAGCCCCCATTAAGAGGATTGTGATTTATGCGGAATATTTTCAACACTAGCGTAGTCCTTTTAGGAATGTGCTGTGGAGCTTTTAGAAGCATTGTGTTTACTCACTTGTCGGTCGACTCACTCTGTGCTTTTACTCACTGAGACACACACACACACACACACACACACGGCTGAGAATGGTGGCCCTGGTTGAGCAAACGCAAGCACATTAGCCCCGGTGTTATCAGCACTTGGAGCCTGGCTGGCTCACGCGAGCTCAGAGGAGGTTTTACCTGAATGGCCTTTGTTAGCCGCTGACCCCCACCCTAACCCGCCGCCTGAGGACATTTCACCCTGGACATGGCCCCCTCCTCGAGTTTCCAGCCTCTCAGGGAGGGGAACGAGAGAAAGAAAAGGAGGAGGGGAGCGACAGGGAGACGTAAAAGAGGCGAGGTCAGAGGCTCGGGTAAGCTTTGTGTGTAGCCTGTCAATCAGACACTGTAGCGCTTTATCTCGGAGGAGAGAGACTCCGCGTTCCACCTATGCGGCAACTCTCCCCTCTGTCCACATTTAATATATGACCTTCCGCTATTTGCTTGCATCTATTGGTTTTGAAATCCAGGCAGACTTGATTGCATTCCCAAAACTTTCAACCTGACTTTTTCCCATTTACCTCCAGTTTGACATATTGTTTACTAAGATAGTCATGGTGCAAAGGTGACGCAAGACAACATCGTAATTAGTGTCAAAACTTTGTGTTTATTCATCCCTCTCTCCGATTGCACAATTAGCAAGGCAGCAGAGTAGCCCCACTGATGAAGGCTGTTGCCTGATGATGGAAATCTTAATGGAGTCGGCGGGTGACAAAGGCTTTCTCAAGTCTACATTAACCATGATAACATCAGCGCCTGGGAGACTGAAAGCATTAAAAACTTGCCTCCTCACCTGCGTGATGTAATCAGAGCCAACACAACAAAACGTGGCCCCCGGAGGACGCCGGTCGAACCCGTTCCCCTCATTTACACAGTCCACTTTGTGCTTGAGAGAATGGGAGGCCCTCCACTCAAGAGGTGAGGTGACGTGGAAAGTTTCCGTCATTGTACACGTGGTACATAAGAAAAGGGAAGTGGTGAAAATCAACAAAAGCAGATCTAGATTCTTGTGTTTATGGATGTTTCTCAGTTCCGCATTAAGTCGAAAGAGAACAATCAACTTCTCGGCTCAAAATTGTCCCTGGGCTTTCAAAATTTCTTTCGGCTAAAGATCCCAAACACTTTGTGTCTTCTTCCTGGTGCACCATGAACCGTAAAATCGTTTAATCTTGACGACTTGACTTTTGCAAAACAGTCTTTGCGGGCCACTCGCACCAGGCAAGTTGCTCCCGTAGACTTTAGACCCATGCGGTTCTGAACCAACTACACTTTCAGAAACTGGAGACACGTCACGTCCTTTAAACAAATGATAGTTTCCCAACAGTGCTTGATGTCACCACTGTTGATTGAATGCAGAGTCAAGAAGCCATGCTTGCAAAGGTTCAGGGAGGGCTACCGTGCATGGTACGGGGTGCTCAGATTTGTGAAGAAAATTCTACTCTGAGGGTCAAACGTGGGACAGAGACTCCCTGGTATGAGCCTAGTGTCGTTTTTGGAAGGGGCTGCCAGGCTTGAAAATGTAACACTTGCTGGACAATGGGAGCAATCAGGTAAAGGACCTTTGTGGACTCATGTGAACGTACCGTGGAGTCAGGATACTATTCCTGGAGCTAGAAGGAAGACTCTTAAATAAGTAGAGAACTGCCAGACCATTGGTGTGTGTTTATCTGGCCTCGTCCAAGCTTCACCTTCTACCCGACACTGCCACTATTTAAACACCACCCAACTGGGCGGTCTCCTTTCCACTGACTTCTTTAATTGTGTATCTGACGCAAAAACCCAGACACCAAGGCCAGTAGACTGTGGTGTTGGCTTACCCTGGGTCAAAAGCACAAGAAGGACTGGAAATAATGTTTGTGTTTGCTTTCATAAATATGCCCTAATTGGACCACTAATGAGCAATACGACGCACCGAGCCGAGTCGCCCACCGGGGACGTCGCTCCTCTGAAGTGCTCAGCGACAGCCAGGAAAGTGCCGAAAAAGTCCACAAGGTCGTCCTGTGTTTTCCGCGCGCCTGATCCCCTACCTTCCCCGTTGCTAACAATCCGCATATGGTTTCCCCACTTCTATCTGGTACATGTTCCGCCCCTCTCCCGCCTCCTTCTGTCTGGCGGTCATCCTTGGCCTCGCCATCTGTTTTCCCAGCGCGCCGACCACACCGGCGGCAGCTCGGGAAGGAGAGACGGCGCGAAGAAAGAACAAGAGCGAAGAAGAGGAAGCAGGGGACGATAGAGAACATGCTCTCATTGACATTTGGACCGGACTCTCCCGGAGCCATGTGGAAGGGCTGCTCCCACTGAGATATCAAACATTTAGGCCACGAAAAATAAAGATATTGAACATTGGACAAGCCATTTTTGTATTATAAAAAAAAAGACAAAGAGGAGGCATCATGAGGTTTTAAGCCTTGTTTTCATCCCAAGAATGGAATTGAGAAATAAAAAAAAGATAATTATAATGTCATACGGTCTCATAAAATACCGGGGCAGGGTAACATAAGCCTTTGAGATGGTCAGTAGAAAAGTAGGCAACGTGGCAGCTAACAGCCAAGTGGTCAGCCTCTCTGTACGCTGACGAAATGGGAATTCAATTAAATTAGCTAGCTAGCTGGTGTATAATCTGGTGTATAATATAACTTTGGAATATATCGTTGTTGTTTCTTTCTTTCATACGTAAAAATATCGCATTTTGTGCTGTTGTCAGCTGCTTCCAGCTAACAATGTTGGCTGTAACAACCGGCAATTCCCTCTTGCTTCTCTTACTCACACCAGGAGCATTGCCAGTTCAAATATGGCTTCATACCTCGGCCCAAATTATGATTTATGGAGTGGAACTGACCTTGAGACTCTCCGACTCTGTGCGATAGTTACATGGTTCCCGCACCTCCTTGAGCGCCGCTTTCTTGGCTAACTTTCTGGCTGACGCAGCAGCAGCAACATCAATTAACTACGACGGGCACAGATCGTAAATTTAGAGTCTTAGCTGATGAGGTGAAATGCAAACTGAGGGTTTATAAGCCTATGGCACTCAGCATAAAGAGACATTAGGTTAAAAAGGGCACAGGTAGAGGTGGACAAGGACGGACTGAAGTACTGCAGGGTAGGAATTAGATTAGTTCATTAACATCCCTCCATTTTTTTTCCCTCTTTTCCACCCTGGGGCTGTACTAACGCAGGGATTCTTGCGACTTCTTCGACCTGTGCGACCACGGCGGAGCATCGACATGAAGTGACCACCTCCAACGTTCGAGCGCGCCGCAACCAGATAGCCACACTAGCTATTTGGAGCTGAGCCGAGTGTGCGTTTCCTGAGGAGAATGCAACCTGCGGGTCCGCTTACCTTCGAGGGCGAGAACAAGTTGCGTACTGTTTTAGCGGGCGGGAGTGTCGAGTAGCGCAAGGCAAAGAGCAAAACCTCTGCCGGACGGCCAGATTCTTGTGGCATCGCGGGGCTGCAAAAATCCTACATTGCATGATCACAGGCACACACACAAACACAGACAGATACGCACATAAAGCCCAGGGACGGCAGCCAGAAACAGTCAGTTTTCTGGCTGCAGGGACGGGGACAAATTCTCCTCACGGATGCAGCATTGCTTTTTAATTAGCGGTAAGCAAAAAGTGGATCTGGTTTTTTTGGGTTTTTTTTCTTCTTCTCGGTGTAACTCAACCCTGCAGATATTTTTTGGACATAATGGAACCAAACTGCATCGCCGCTAAGCCAGTCTTATTGGGTTTCACCGCCGAGGAGAATAGCACACTGTTTTAAAATGAAATGTGTTCTTATGGGATTAAGGCGGTGTGCAAGTGAAGTACTTACACGCAGTGCTATGTTTCCACTTGCCCCGAGGTGGTTGCTTCACCCAAATTGATGATATAAAAAAAAACAAAAAAACTCAGTGTCGGCTTTATTGTTTGCACTTAGCAGTGTCTGGGCATGAGTTTGAGGCTATCAGTCAGTTTACCCCAACAGTCTTCTCCATGGATTCCCACAAACAATCAGTGTCTTCAGAGGAGGCGGATGGCGGAGGAGGCAAGTGTTCCAGAAGAAGAAAAAACAACAAAAACAATCAAACTGGATGGTAATTTAAAATGATGGATGCAGCTAAACAGAGTTTTGCGAAGAGGATTCGGTGGCAGTTTTATTCAAACTGGATGGTAATTTAGTTGAAGGAGAAAATTTGTGCGTATGTAGATGGACAATATTTGTTTCTGCTTAACTCTACTAAATATAGAAAAATGTAGTTCATAATATTACTTGTAATTGGGAGAATGTTAATCCCGCCCCTCACCCCAAAAAGAAAGCCTTGAGTTCTGGCCTTCTGGCTGAGCTAATCTCCTTCCAAGGTTTAGCCTCTCCCTTCCAAAAACACACTTACCAGATGGACAAATGAGATAAATCTACGGAATTTAACAAAAATATATTGTCGAGTGTAATTGGTTACTAAAGCTTTATCAACATTCAACATGGAAACCCTTTGCTATTTTCAATCACAGCTTATCTCCCCGGAAGAGGAATCAAAAAAAAAAAAAAAAAATCTTTGGCCACGCTGTGCGACTTGATTGGAACGAAACCTCCGAGCCGAAGGCGCTAAAAGACGACACTGAAGCGACTCACTGTCATTCACGCTGCATGCAAACACAGAGAGAGAGAGAGAGAGAGGGTTGGTGGGGGGCCGGCCGTGGCTGCAAGGGGGGATTTACAGGGGCCGCCTGTCCTCCCAGCAGTAGGCTGATTGGAGGGGCCGGCTGTGTTTGTTAAGGTAATGGGCCCAAGGTGAGCTCATTCATAGGGTGCACGCTCCGCGCTCTCTCACCTCAGGAGCACCCCGGTTGAAAAGGGGGTTTGCCGAGCGAGGCGCGGGGGTTGGGGGACTGATGCACCACCACCACCACCACCCCCAAAAACCTCCCCCCCAACCAACCTCCCCTTCCCTCAAAAACACACACACACACACACACACACACACACAAATCCCCTCAGCCTTAACTCGGTTTCCTCCAGCTCCACCTGAAAGTGATTACCAGGCCAGCCGTAAGCAAACAAGCCCCATATGGAGAGTCTACAGCGGCAGGAGGGGGGGGGGGTTCGGACGGAGCCCGGGGAGCGCCTCTTCCACCTTTTTTTTTTTTTCAATTTTTTTTCTGGAGAGGAGGGAGGCCTGAGCAAACACGGCTAATGAAGTCTTAACAAGCAGCCCCTGGGGTTAGCGCGAGCCCGCTAAATGCCACCAAGGCTCTTGGAATTGTGTGCAGCAGATTGGCCAAAAGCATGTGAGGTGAATTGGAGTCTAAATTGACCATGAGCGCAACTGGCTCTTTGGCTTGTCTCTATCCAGGTTGTGTCGCCCTGCCTTGGCTCTATGGCAGCTGGGCTAGGCTCCAGCAGACCGCCATGACCCTGAGCTCGGGAAGAAATGGGTATTAAAAAAAAATGAACGGACGGATGGATATCTAGGTATTTAACATCTGTAATATATTGTTGACTTGATGACTGGCCCTGGATTTTTCTTCTCGGTGAAAGCAAGACACTCAAAGAACTTCAGTGTGACCTCTAACCCTGATCCTAGCACAGTAGGAACAAGCCGATTTATGAGATTTATAATTAATATTAACATTGGTGATGATTTGCTGTGCTCTAATTCATCGGAGCGGTGAACAGACCGGAAGATAAATAAAAATGTCACGTAGTCATTTCAGGTGTCTCGATCTCACCCCGTGTCACCCTGTCAGCAGCAGAGTGAGTGCTACTAACAGGGGGCTGGCAAAGATTTCCTCCGATCCAATCGTCATCTCCGCGCCGACCGGGCCGAATGCCCTCCTCCGCCCTCTTCCGTCACCCTCGCACATCTGGGCCAGCACTTCAACCCTCGCTCCGCGTCACTTTTTCACACGCTTTTTTTTCTCTCGCATACGAGGGTTTATGATGCAGAAAACATTTGCCGCCGTCCAATCGGCGTACACAAACACTTCTCGGCCGAACTCTCGTTTCCCTAATCAAGTGCAATCAGCTGTTAAAAGCCAAGCTCCTTCCTTGTTATCTCGCGCCGGCCGAGACACCAGAAATCAATCAATGACTACACGAACACTGGGACACACAAGGTTTTTAAAAAAAAAAAAAAAAAAAAATTCTGTGGTGCTTTTATTGAACATTGGACCAAGTTGACTGGATATGTCGTTACCCTATTTAAAAAGTAAAAAACTGAATAGTTGATTCTGCAATGATCTTTTCATTCTACATTGTTGTAGTGGGCCGAACAATTGTTTGTATTACTCGCATTTTATTTCATTCCTTCTACTTTTTCCGATGTATCCATCTTTTGCATTAAAAGTTTTCCAAAATATTGCACCTGAGTTTTTGTATTCTGTTCAAACTTTTGTTAAAAAAAATATATATATATATATTGCGAGTGGCAAATAAAAACTTGATTAATTAGGAAAACAGCAGAACCGATGCTTTGTCGGGCCATCCATGTGTTTTGGGAGGCCATGTCTAGCGGGGGGGGTGTGGCGACCTATAGGAGAGGTGTCATCACAAAGGGCTCGTGTTTTCAGGTGTGTGTTTTTCTTTTTGTGTTTGTTTGTTTTTAGCACGCACTCTGACAAGCTAGTAAAATAATAATGAACTGTCTGACTGACTTTCTTTGTTGTTCTTTTCTGTTATGTTTGTTTGTTTTTTGTTTTCTTTTGCGTATGTTCTGTTTTTTCAATGTATTGATTTATTGTCTGATATATGTCTTATAAAGTACCTTTAAAGTTTGATTGACAACCCAGCTGTTAGTCACCTTGACGACAAGAGGTTTGGGAGTTTACATCCTGGTCATGATTGTTCAAAAACTGTTGTTTATTGCACTCCTGTATTGAAAACTTATAAATGAAGTCTTAAAAAGAAAATGGAAAAAGGGAAGCTAATTCAGCAGAAGACCATCAAAGATGAACAGAGAGCTTTACCCGAAGTTCTGTTGGAGTAACTTACAAGAGGGAAGATGACAGACAGAGAGAGAGATACACAGTGGCGGGGTTTAAAAAAAATAAAATAAAACGCGCAATTGCACGCATTGCGAACATCAAGAGGCGAATAAACTACATTTAGATTGCCGTCTAATAATAAACTGCGACGCCCCGCGGCAAGCGTGTTGACAGTGAAGATCTGCGGGCACCCCCGTTCCCCCCCCCAGCGCCGCCTCCGTGCAATTACGCCTCCCGCGGAGCTCTTTTTGCGGGCGCTAAGCGAGACATTAGCGCCTCATTTGAAAAATAAAACACACCCCCACACACACCAACACACACACACACCACTACCACCACCCCCTCGCACGGACAGACGGCTCCCCGCGTGGCCTTATCATGCGCAAATTAGGCAGTCCCCACCCCCCACCCACCTCGCCCCTAACACACACACACACACACACACACACAATGAAAGCTCAACTTGCACATTCGCAGCAGCGGTCAGACGTGTCTTAAGAGTTAGTCGGGGGGCAAAAGTTTCAGCAACTAAAAAAAAAATGGATTTGACGCCGCAAACTGTAGTTTTGCTACTGGACACAGACCGGACGGAGGGCTCGCGACTGCGCTTATTACAGTTTACGCTTCACTACTACAAACAAACGGTGATTTACGGTCTCCGTGCGAGAGTCACGTAGGTGTTTTTTTGTTTTGTTTTTTTCCCCCTCACGCCCTCTCTCTCTCTCTCTCTCTCTCTCTCTCGTGCCCGTAGCCGCCTGCGTCCTCGCGCGCCGGCAGCCCTCGTGCCATCCCCCAAAGCTCTGTTGTTGTCGTTTTGTTTTGTTTTGTTTTGTTTTTTCCTCTCTGTAATAAGAAAAACGGATGATTGACGGCAGGGAAGCGCCGCCCGCTCTGCTCCCCGATTGGAGGAGAGCCGAGGTGGGCGTGGACACCCCGCCAAGCGGTATAAACGCACGCGGAGCCCTCCTCCAGCCGCTTCATTTGTATTGAGAACCCGCGGGAGGGAGAGACACAGAGAGAGAGAGCGAGAGAGAGAGCGCGCGAGGGGAACCTGAACGCAGAAGCGTCGCGGAGACAGAAGACACAAGGCCCGGCGGTTGATCCGGACGTGCGTTTGTTTTGTTTCCCTCAAAGAGCCGATGCGTGGATACTAAAAACAAGGATTCCAGTCGGGAGAGGTGCCTTTCATTTTTATTTTTTTTGCTTGTTTTTTTTTTTTTTTTGTCTCTCCGTTCAGCCATTTCCTCCCCCCGCCGCCGCCACCGCCGCCTACTATACAAGCCCGAGCCGGTCGGGAAGTAAACACGGCTCTCGCGTCGCTCCCGAAACCCCGTCGAGGAGAAGGAGAGGGAGGCGGAGGACGACGAGGGAGGCAGGATGGGCTCGCCGAGCCGCGTCTGACCGGCGGATAAGCGAGCCGGAGAGAGGAGCGTGGCGCGGTCCGCCGTAGCGCCGCCGGTGGAGGTGGTGGTGGGGCGGCGGGCGGAGAGAGGCTAACCGGGAGCGATGGACCCGCTCGGGGTCTACCTGCTCCTCTCGCTCGCCCTCCTGCTGCCCCGCTCCGGCTGCACCACGGCCAAGGAGATCACCTGCCAGGAGATCGCCGTGCCGCTGTGCAAGGGCATCGGCTACAACCACACCTACATGCCCAACCAGTTCAACCACGACACGCAGGACGAGGCCGGCCTGGAGGTGCACCAGTTCTGGCCGCTGGTGGAGATCCAGTGCTCGGCGGACCTCAAGTTCTTCCTGTGCAGCATGTACACGCCCATCTGCCTGGAGGACTACAAGAAGCCGCTGCCGCCGTGCCGGAGCGTGTGCGAGAGGGCGCGCGCCGGCTGCGCGCCCCTCATGCGGCAGTACGGCTTCCCGTGGCCGGACAGGATGCGGTGCGACCTGCTGCCCGTGCAGGGCAACCCGGACACGCTGTGCATGGACTACAACCGGACGGACTCCACCGCGGCGGCGGGCGCCGGCGCCGCCGCCACCACGGCGTCCCCGCTCCCGTCCAAGCCCAGCCACTACCCGGGCAGGGCTGCCCCTGCGCCGCCCGCGAGGAGCAAGCCGGGCAAGCACGTGCCGCCGCCGCCGGCGGTGCCCTGCGAGCCCGCGTGCAAGTGTCTGGAGCCCATGGTGCCCGTGACCACGGAGCGGCACCCGCTCTACAACCGCGTCAAGACGGGCCACATCAGCAACTGCGCCATGCCGTGCCACAACCCTTACTTCACGCACGACGAGCGCGCCTTCACCGCCTTCTGGATCGGCCTGTGGTCCGTGCTGTGCTTCGTCTCCACCTTCGCCACCGTGGCCACGTTCCTCATCGACATGGAGCGCTTCAAGTACCCCGAGCGGCCCATCATCTTCCTCTCCGCCTGCTACATGTTCGTGTCGGCCGGCTACATCGTGCGCCTCGTCGCCGGCCACGAGAGCGTGGCGTGCAGCCGCGACGCGGACGCGCAGCCGCACGTGCACTACGAGACCACGGGGCCCGCGCTGTGCACGGTGGTCTTCCTGCTCGTCTACTTCTTCGGCATGGCCTCGTCCATCTGGTGGGTCATCCTGTCGCTCACCTGGTTCCTCGCGGCGGGCATGAAGTGGGGCAACGAGGCCATCGCCGGCTACGCGCAGTACTTCCACCTGGCCGCGTGGCTCATCCCCAGCGTCAAGTCCATCGCCGTGCTCGCGCTCAGCTCCGTGGACGGCGACTCGGTGGCGGGCATCTGCTACGTGGGCAACCAGAACCTGGACAACCTGCGCGGCTTCGTGCTGGCGCCGCTCGTCGTCTACCTGCTGGTGGGCACCGCCTTCCTGCTGGCGGGCTTCGTGTCGCTCTTCCGCATCCGCAGCGTCATCAAGCAGGGCGGCACCAAGACGGACAAGCTGGAGAAGCTGATGATCCGCATCGGCGTGTTCACGGTGCTCTACACGGTGCCCGCCACCGTCATCGTGGCGTGCTACTTCTACGAGCAGCACAACCGCCAGAGCTGGGAGGTGGCGCACAACTGCGCGGCGCGCTGCGAGCGCGAGCGCGCCGCGCCCGACTACGCCGTCTTCATGCTCAAGTACTTCATGTGCCTGCTGGTGGGCATCACGTCCGGCGTGTGGATCTGGTCCGGCAAGACGCTCGACTCGTGGCGGGCGTTCTGCACGCGCTGCTGCTGGGGCAGCAAGGGCGCCGGCGGCTCCATGTACAGTGACGTCAGCACGGGGCTGACGTGGAGGTCGGGCACGGCCAGCTCGGTGTCGTGCCCCAAGCAGATGCCCCTGTCCCAGGTGTGAGGGCGCCCGGAGACGCTCCGTTTGTTGTGTCTCCAATGAATGAACTCGTACACACACACAAGCGCGCTCGCACACACACACACACACACGACTCTCATCAGTGTCCTCCGCATCCACAACAGGCCGCGCCAGGCCACCTTCAGGTCTTTATGTTTCAGCACAGTCTTTGCATGATGGGTTCTTTAACTGAGCCCTCTGTTTACACCCTCCCTACAAAATGGGGAAAAACCTCCGCCCTCCCGTAGTTCCCGCTTCGGGACACAATCTCCCCGACGCACAGCGAGTCAAGGATGGACTTTCTAATTTCTGAGAGACATTATTGATCGGAAACGCAGACAGATGTGTGTGTGTGTGTTCTTAGGGGACCTTTGAATATTTGCCAAAAAAAAGATGAAGCTACACACAGTTTTTTTCTTTCACAAAGAGCTCAGAAAGAACAAACGAACTTTTGCGTACGGTGGAACCTGGGCATTATTTTGTACGGACAGAGAGAGAGAGACACTTTGAGCCTCCGCGTCTAGCTTCAATACAAAGATGATTATTACACCTGTAGTTGCCATTTCTGCCTACTCAGCGCCAGGTGACGTCGCTGAAATCAATCGCATCAAAGACGTTGTTTTTTTTTGTTTTGTTTTTTAAATTAAGCCTTAACAGCGCCCAGTGTTTGGTTTTTTTTTCTCTTTGTTTGTTTGTTTGTTTTTTTCAACACGGGTCGTACATTTTTGTAATTTTCAAATGTATTTATATAAGGAGTAAAGAAAATATGTACATTTGTGTATAAAAAAAACAGAAAACTTTATATATATATATATATATATATATATTGTAAATTTGTACAAAGTGTAGATGTCTCTTTCTGTGAAGAGAAAAACAAATAAGACTTTTATTTTGACAATAAAACATTTGATAAATCTTAACTCTGGCTGAAAGGGGCTGTGCTTTTTTTTTTCTCCAGGATGGGGGTTGGGGGCAGCTTTTTTTTTTTTTCAGGTGGTGGTGGGGGTAGGGGAGGAAGTCCTTTTTACCATCAGAAACTACAGAAGCTAGTAATTAGAGGCCTTGATGGGGCGGTGGGGAGGAGGTGGAGGTGGTGGTCGATGAGTTGGAGCATCTCAATAATTGCCCGAGTCCTCTTCTACACCGGCAGCCAAAACCGGGGCTCTTAGCGTCGCAGCGAAAGAATAGAAGTTGGGGTGGAAATGAGGGGGCGGGGGGGGCAATCGGCGGCCTCTTTTCATCTGCCCATACTTTGATCTGTCTCTTTTTTTTTTTCTTAACGGTCCCCAGAATAAAGGTGCTGTGTGTAAGGGGGTGTCTGATGTGCCAAGGTTTGCCACCCCCCACCCCCACCCTTTTTCCCCCCCTCCAATGTCCCCATTTGGACGCTTTGATGGACGTCCCTCAGTTTGAAAGAGCGTTTTGGGAAGCCGCCCTCTTTTTTTCCAGTTCTTTCTTTCTTTCTTTCTTTCTTTGAGGAGAAAACTGCCAGAGCTCCTGCGCCTTGTGTTTGTTTTTTTTCCTCTTCAGTCTTCTTTTTTTTTTTTTTTTCTTTTCGCCGACCGAGTTTGAATTGAAACGTCTTCCTCCCTCCTCCTCCTCTTAGGCTCAAGCTGTGTCGGCGAGAGCCGGGGACCTTGACATGAATCATCTTGCCATAGAAAAAGCCCCACAGGTGGTCCGTCCACGTTACACCATCTCCAAATCGGGCCGTTTCATCCGCGCTCTCCCTGCTACAAGTGTATCTGTTTGCTCCCAATTAAAACTCAGCGGTGCCGGCGCCGGATGACGCGCGCACGGGCCTCGTTTTGTAGGGTTTTTGTCTTTGCTTCGTGAACTTCAAATCAGAAGGGTGAACTTTTGGAAGGATTCAAGAAGATGAATGTGAAACTTTAAGAACTGATTTTATTTTGAAAAATTGCTCCCAGGAGTTTCCGCTTGGTCCGGGCTGTTGTTGTTAAATTGCCCGGCATTCGCGAGCCGCGCTGCTGCGGTCAGACTCCCGTCGTACCGTCGCTCTCATTTTTGCTCTTCCGTCTCGAGGCGCTCTCCTCGGTTCCTCGCTGTGCAGCTCTCCATCCTCTCCACCGCTCAACTCAATAAGGGTACGAATAGGCCAGCAGCACCGCCTGGTGGTAACGGTCGCTAAATGACAATACAACCCAAATCTTTCCAAAAAGATAAAAAAATCGGTGTCCATAATGTCCTGAAGAATGTTATTTTTTTCAAAGGCTAAACCATTCGGAAAATATAGAATTTGTGGGTTAAGTTGAAAATTTATTTCAATTTCGATTTTTTTTTTTTAAATCAAGTATTTGTATTTTGGCTGGACGTGTACACTTGTCCCTCATTGACGAGCTTTTCAGAGCTACATTGTCCTCAAAGTCTCATCAAGGCCCATTGTAAAGGTCCTGACCCAGGATGACCCCCATAAAAGCCAACAATCCGTGCACACAAACAGCAGGCTCTGGCTTGAACATTGACCATTAACAGGTAAAAGGCCTGTTTTTTGCTCCTTGCCTAAAAGCCCATCAGCTGACATTAGGGGCTTTTCTGCAGGAGTGAGACAATCATTAAGACGAAGCTTCTCAGACCAGCCTTCCCCTCAGTAGGAAGGGGGGGGTTAAGCTGTAATTGTCCGATTTTATGGTCTGGACCGGTCAGGACTCGTTCTCAGCCCCTCTGTCCAGATGACAAAATGCAGACGTCAGTTCAGCGCCGCGCCAGCGCAGAGAGAGCTATCGGCCGTCGGCAGTCACCGGTTGGTCACAACAGAGCAGAAATAAAAAGGATAAGATAAAAGATCACGATATGCAACCAAAAAAAAAAAGGAGCAGGCTGAAGCCCAAGGCTTATTTCTTGCCTATCCTGAGCCATCCATGACTTTAAATATTCACGGACAGTGTTGGCGAGTAATCTATTACGAAGTAATCCACTACTGTAATTGAACTACTTTTTTTAGTAACTACTTTTCAGTAACTAGTAAATGTATTACTTGTGAAACAAAGTAGTGAGAGAAGTAATTAGATTACTTTTATGGAGAAATCCCCAAAAACACTCATCACGGATAACCCAGAACATATATTATAAGGAAAAAATAAAAAATTGCACCGACATTCACCTGTTTAAATTCTCATTTACATTCAGTTTACCACATAGTCTTTCCATAATTTGCGCTTTAAAGTCTTTCTGAATTTCAAAAGAGAATCACACAGTTTGGGCCCATCATTGGGTCCATTCCCGAAATTTCACTTACATACAAAGCCCATTTTTTTTGGAATTTTACCAATGAATCGAAGTTTGTTTTATAGGTGTTTCCCTAAATGTTTTGCCAAATGAAAACTTTGCCAAATGTTGAGGGTAACGTAGAGAGTTTTAAAGGCGGACTCTCACCGCGGCGTGTCAAGCAAATCGATCATGTGTCAACGGGACGGCTAATTTTAGCCACGTCTGCGCGCCTGCCCTAATTTCCACATGTCGTTTGGAAACGCGAGTCGCGCACGAGTCACATGTCAGCTGCGTTTCCATGATTCTTTCCTTCCGTACAAACTGTCTGGACTCTGACTTCAGGTCCCTGATCCGGCTCCCCTGACCTGCAAACCAGGACCAGGAAAAATGACAGCGCTCCGGTGTCGTTCTTGGCCTGAATGCAGCCACTCGGTTTGAAAGGTTGACTCGAGGATGAAGATTTAGGTCAAAAACCAAGTAAAAATACAGAGCGCAGTATTGTTCCTCGTGCACCCATTAACCCACTTTATGACTGGGCCTGATGGAGATGTCAGTAACACAACCCTAGGAGTACACTGGTGCCCGCGTACTGCCGTTTCCATAAAGGGAATGGGGCGTCTGTCATTCGTAGCAACAAAGTAAGGAGGAAAAAAAAGCTTAAAAAGTTTCGTGATGAGACAGTTTGGACGATACTTCATGAGTTTAGCAGAGCGGTCAAATTATAAGTAGCGACTCTGGCCAGGAAAATACGCAACAGCCATTCTCCAGCTACCAGTTCTTGGGATTTTAAAGCAGTCGTTGAACAAAAAGGGTGAGAAAGGCTGCGTTGAGAGTATTTCCAAAAGAACTAAACAGAAATGCACAAACGTTTTTAGGGCACAAGAACCAAGACGGGCCACCGTGTACCAGAATATATCCACTTAAAGATGCCGCTTAGGAACCAAAGCGCTTCCGAGAACCTATCACCAACCCATCTGCCTAACAAAACCCAACGGATAAGTACGAAGGAGTCATAATGAGGTTTAAAGGTCCTGTATTGCAGGTGTAGTGACAAAGTCCTGAACTGAGTTATTACTGGGCGGTGTTGTTTACACTGTACTTTGATGCAAATATAAGTCACCAAACAAATCAACAATGAACAACAAGTCTGCTTTTCCCGAGCGTCGAGCAGAACTTGCGACCCACAACTTCCACCGAAAGTAACGTTTTGCTGCCCTCTAGCGGCTCAGAGGAGCCTTACACAAACTTCAACGATAGCTCTCACAGCGGGTATTTCCAGACTAAAGGGAAAATAAATCGGGATTTCCAGAACACAGTGAATTCAGCTCTGTTCACAGCTCCCGTGAAGGTAACGTGGAGTAATGTAACGGGATTACTCCGGCAAATATGGTAATTATATCATGATTACTTTAACAAGTACAAGCGATTCCATTGCTTTTCCGAAATATTTTGCCAGCTAAAAATGTCCTATTATGCAGAAAATGTCTGAGATTTAGAAAGGCAACCGAAAACAACGATGTCGCGCATTGATGATGCGGCCGTGCGTGCAACGTCGCTGATATGCGACGACGCACCAAAACAAGCCTTTGAGTTCATCTCGTCTAAATCAAAGAATGTTGTGGTTCGTTGTACGTTATGTGCAAGAGGTTCTCAACTGGTACTTCATCTTTTTTTAAACTAAAGTAATCAGTAATTGATTGCTTACGAAACAAAGCAGTTAAAGAAGTAATTAGATGACTTTTTAAGGAGTAATCAGTCATCAGTAGTTGGACTACTTTGATGGCGTAACCCCGACAACACTGAACACGACGCGCTTGCCAACAAACATGCCACTCCAAGCCCGCATTGTTCCCTGATTGTGGGATTAAACGTGACTGACACAGAGTCGCGCTTAGCCTCTCTGAGTTCTTCAGGTTCAACAGGTTGACAAATGAGGTCAGTGGAGTCGGCCCGGTGACGGCGTTCTCTTCTTTCCCCGTTGGCGCTCGAGTCAGAGATTGCAACAGCGCAAAGAGAGTAGAGGATGCAGCACCAAGCCGACGGAAGCGCGAGTCAAAAACAAGCGTTGCGGCTGATCCGCAGAGGGTGGTCTGGCAGTTCCACAGTATTGCTATCGTTATTATACGACTAAAGTGTTCTCGGGATATTGAGACAACAAACTGCTAGGTTACCTTCTGGTGCTCCAGCCATGGTGGTGGTGGTGCTTCCGGCGAATGGGGAGTGATTCCTTTGGGTGAGGGACCAGAGCCGTCTCTCGCTGGGTGGGGGCCCTATAGGCAAGATGCTGTCTGCGGGCCTCGAGTTTGTCAACCTGTGATGAAGAGATTCCTATCCCATTAGATGGTCTACTAAGATGCCACAATCTATTACGCTTCATGAGCAAACACAGGCTACAGGTAAAATTACACATCTTAAGTTGAGCCACTCAGGCAAGTTAAAGTGATTTTTAAAAAATTATAATAAAAAAAATGTTTGCAACAATAAGAAACAAACCAACACTTAAAATCAGGCTTAATTACCTTAGTCTCACACTTATCAGCATAACACCTAATAACAACACGCATTATTCACCTGGACAGAAGGAGGTTCTGAGGAACGTGATGGTCCTGGAGCTTCCTGGTCAGGATGTTCGGGAGATCCCTCTGGCTCCATGTCTGGAGCTCCAAAATATTTTAGAATTGCTCCTGCAAAGACAAAGCTCATTGGATCATCAAGCAGAAGAGATCATGAGTGCATATTCCACTTTCCAATTATGAGAGTGATGTTGCAGTAACACAGGAAAAATTAAAATTGATTTGTTTTAATATTAAACACCTGCGATGAACTGGCGACTTGTCCAGGGTGTACCCTGCCTTCGCCCTAAGACAGCTGGGATAGGCTCCAGCAGACCCCCGTGACCCTGAACAGGAATAAGCGGGTATAGAAAATGAATGAATGAATGAATATTAAACACTGTGATTGCAGTGTCCCTTTAAAGCTCTTACCCAATTACAAAATTGTCACTTTTAAGAGTTTTTTTTTTTTTTGCAGTAGTTTACACACTGTACTAGTTAAAATAATAGAACTAAGATAAATGATCCACTGCCACAATAGTCTAAAATAGTCAACACCACGCCAAATAAAATGTTTCCATAAAATATTTCTTTGAATTATGAAACAGTAGCACACTTCTAATTCGGGGCCTATAAAATACACACTAAGCTTAGCAAATCAATCCCAAGTAAGGCTAAAATAACATTAAGTGTCAAATGTGTGAGAGACAAACTTCCACTGAACAATGACAGACCACTGACTACAACAACGTGACCTCCCAACCAATCTGAATAAACGGGTCTGGAGTCATTTGGTCATTCCAATGGCACGACAGGCCAACTCGGCAGGACATGGCCAACTTTCATAAAAAAAAAAAAAAAAAAAAAGCCGAGTTAATGACGAACAAATATTAGCCAGCCAGCTAACATTTATCCGACGCTAGCTAGCGGGCTAGCAAGAAAAATATACAAACTTAGAGAGAGAAAAAAAAAAACGGCGTTTCACCTCCACGTCTCCAGCCCACGTCACAAACGAATAACTTACCTTTATCTTTTGCCCGTTTTTCTTCATCAGTTTTCTTTTTCTTCCGTTTTTCCGTACCGCTGGGATAACTCCTTTTTTTTATGCCATTTTGGTGTTTGGTTTTAAGTAGCTGTCAATCATTCCCATCATACCTGTCGACGTCGCCGCCCTGCTACGTCACTGTGTGACAGTGCGGTCAAACGAATTATTCATGCCAAAAAATAAATAAAATAAAATAAAATTTAAAAAAAAAAAACACCAGCCACAGCTTATTATTGCAGTTTATTTTATCTATAGCCGACGTTTATTTTTAAGCATATCTACCTCAACATATCAATTGCCACATTTGTGATCAAACGGAAGATTTATGGTGGGACACCTCAAAACTCTCTATCCGATCCGTCTTAAATAAATGCGTCGACCTGAGCAAACATGATTTAAAATTGTCGATCATGTAGGGCCTCATCTAATGTACAAATTGTTCAGTTGTTTTTGATTTTTCATCGTTAATAATTGGTTTTGTTGGGAGTTGGACAGCATGCTCACAACAAACCATGTGTGATTTGTGCTTACGAGACACGTATTCGGGATCCTACCAGAAACTATTTTAATTTTTTAAAATCTTGCCAACTGCTTTCTCCACACACAACTATGTGCTCGGCAATCATTTTCGTCGTTCTTTTTGTCAAGTGTGACAGCGCTTACTTAATGTGTGCAGCAGAGGGCGATGTTGTTTGCTTGTATGCCCAGGAAGTTACGTCGCTGACGTGCTTCACAAGCTATATGGTGTGTGTGTGTGTGTGTGTGTGTGTGTGTGTGTGTGTGTGTGTGTGTGTGTGTGTGTGTGTGTGTGTGTGTGTGTGTGTGTGTGTGTGTGTGTGTGAATGAAAAGAGCAGAGTGGCAGCTGAACGTCTCTCTCTTATCAATAAACTACTGATAAATACAAGAGTTCAATTGAAAATCCACCGCTACGCACTCAACAATCTTAATTCGTTTGATTCATAGTGATGATAAAAAAAAAAAAATTGGTTTCAAGAAACCATCACTCGGATTAGGGCTGCTCCGCCTAACGGCACTTTGTTTACACTAACTGCCGTTAATCCGCGCTAATGCCGTCAAGAGATTAAATGTCAGCAGTCATTTTCAGCGTGTGACACATAGCAGCTCTGATTCATGCGTTGACCAACTGTCAGAATCTAAATAGATACCTGGCGCACATATTGTATATAACAACAAATTGCTGCATCGTGGCGTTAATAAATAAACCAAAATAAAATCTTTGATTATAGAAAAAAAAATCACTCAATTTCAAACCGTAACCGTCAACATATATTGTTGTACCACATCTCACTTTGCTCACGTTCAAGAAAAAATATATATATATAAAAATTTGTAACCACCCACGTGAACCGGAACCTCTTCCAAAAGCGCCGATTATACTCGTGGTGTGTTCATGCCAGCATACTGTGATTACTGTATTTTATTTATAACGTTGAAAAATTGAGACATGTATGACCGCCAACCAGTATAAAGTAGTGGATGTCTGAGCCGTTAATAAGCAAAATTGCTGCTCTCAGCTTTTGCTATCAATATTTTGAATTTTTTTTTAATGATAAGTTGCATTGCACATTATCCATTGTATTACATATATTAAATCGAAATCAAACAGTCGTCACAAAACATTTTGTACGGTTTATTTCGACTGCGATGAAATACAACTGACACACGCACATTTAACGTCTTCTCACAAGAGAATGGGCAAAATTCCGATTTTCTCGCCGCACATGAAGGCAGCACAGTAGCGGATGTAGCGGCAGCAGCAGACTGGAGTTGGCAACCATGTAGCACACAGAGCAGAAGAAAAAAATCCCTTCCTCCCCGGGTAGCTAAACTGTAACCACCGTACATTCCTCCTCCCCCACTTCACGTCGGCGTGAAGCGGCCTGCTGTCGAAATGTCCCCGCGGAGGTAACTCGACGTCAGGTGCGGCTAAAATAACGAGGGGACTTCGAGTGGGAAGCCGACGCCTATGGTGGTAACCTCCCCTCCGCTGGCCGCCTCGGCAGCAGCAGCAGCAGCAGCAGCGCGTCGGTTCGTGTTCTCCAAACCCGGGTGTTTTGTTTTTTTTGTAGCTGCTACGTATTTGTTTTTTAAAAATGCCTGCCTCGACGTGAACTGGTCTGCGCGTGACGCCGGTGTTACACACAAAGTGGTGGCGGTGGAGTATTTATTTTTTTTGTTTTTTTTATTTCGGGCTTTTCACACCGGGTCTGGCTCTCCGCGTCACCGCCCCATTTTTTTTCTCTCTCTCCCCCTCTGTGCGAGCAGGGCCCGGGGGAGAAAGGAGGCTGCTGGGCGCTGCACGGTGCTAAGTTTTTTTTTGGCGGCGGGGGGGTTGTAACGCTGCCGACAGCCCGTGGGAGCCATGGGGAATACAACGTCTTGCTGCGTGGCGTCGAGCCCCAAACACCGACGGAACAACCATTCCCGGCTCGAGCCCTACGGACCCGAGCCCGAGCTGAGCCGGGAGGACACGGGCTGCAACCTCCAGCACATCAGCGACAGGGAGAATTTAGACGGTAAGACGCGAGCATCTCTTGTTTTGTTTTGTTTTTGTTTTTTTTTCAGCCATTTCTGCCGCCGCCGAAACCCCCCTGGACGAGAGGGCATGGGTGGTGGATTGTGTGTGTGTGTGTGTGTGTGTGTGTGTGTGTGTGTGTGTGTGTGTGTGTGTGTGTGTGTGTGTGTGCTGCTTGCATTGGAACCACTGGGTTTGAGGGAAGCAGGGCTTTTTGAACATCTGTGCCCCCCCAAGGACCCACCCACCCCATTATTCACCAACAATTACGACGCTGTCGGCTTCCTTCCTTCCTTCGCCTGATTTGGACTCCGTCAGCCCCACCACCACCACCACCACCAGGTCTTCTTCCTAAGACAGCTACAGCAGAAATCTCCTTCCAATATTGGTGCCATACTTCAGCTTTGACTTCGTCAAACAACCAACTTTAATATGTGTTTGAGGCAGGTACTGACATTGTGGGGTGTAGATTTTGGTCATTTGACCTTCTTCTTCTTTTTTTTTATGTTTGTTTAAGAGTTTATACTTCTGATATGAGCTGGATCTGAATAATTTGATGGAAAACCATTCTTCCGAGCTCTCGTCCCCCGGAGCAGATGTTGGGGAAATGTCTGTTGTTTTTGTCTGTGTGTGGGGGGAAAATAAAGTTATGATTTTCTTAAAAGTTATAATAAGGTCTTACAAGCTTATAAGAGAATCGACAGCTTTACATTTAAAGTCCACTAAGATATACGGCAATCTATGCTAATGTCAGTGGGCGTCAACATCTTCACGTTTCTGCGTTTGTCCAAGAAGTTCGTATGCTATTTGTACCAGGAATGCATTTTATTTTTTTATTGTTACTTTCTTGTTACACTGATTTGAGCAGTGAAGTATTTTCTGCTTCAAATCAACTACATGTTTATTTATTAGGCGGTATTTCCGCTTTTACTTTGCGTGTGTGCAAAGTAAAACAAAAAAAAAAAAAGTGTCCAAACAGACGCACCTCAGTCCATTGTTAGCAAGGTGAGATTGTGGACAAAGGGCGAAAGTGATGGGGACCTTCAAATAAAATAGCGTGCTGGAACTCACCTCCTCTCCATCCAAAGGGTTCGATGAACAAAGAAGGGGGGGGGGCGGACAGGAACTGGTTTCCAGCTGCTTGGCCGCACTGTGTTTGTCTCGAGCTGTTTACACAAGTCTTTGGGGGGCATTATCCTTTGGCCATGTCACATTCCACAGCACACCACTGGCTGACTGTTTTTTTTTAATGGTGCACCGTTCAGAATTTCTCTGGTTGCTGGTCGGATCGGATCTGATCGGTCGCATGTGTTGTGTGCGGCTGACCGCTGTCGCTCCCAAAATCCTAACCGTAAACTGCCGATCAAATTCAATTTGGATTCGTGATGCTTCTGTTAGTCTCTTGCATTTAATCGGAGGACTTTCCTTGGAAAACCTCATGCTGTCTGGTTCACATCCAGCACAGGCCAGAGTGTGGAATACGCTACAACTTTGTTCAAAAGTTCCGTATCTGCTTCTGGATTAGGGATGTTAACAATGAATCGATTATCGATTAATTGTCGATTAAGAATTTAATCGATTAAATGAAATTAGTTGCAATTGTTAGATTTTTTTTTTTTGTTAAATGGTGTGGTGTACGCTTTTACTGTTACTTTTAAACAACTTAAAAAAAATTAATAAACTCAACTCAAAGTCAGGGGATATGTGTTTAGGGTGTTTTTACTGTTCTCTAATGTGAAAATGGGTCACATTGGACCCTCAACATTATTTGAGGGTCAAATAATTTGTTCCTTTCACATTTTTCATTGTGAAATTTAGGTTCTCAGGACAAAATCGCCGCTTGTCAATTAATCGTTAATCGATCGAGAAGGTCAATCAACGAACGATTAATGAATTAATCCAGAATTTGCATCCCTAACTCAAACCCAATTGTTTTATCATTCATCGAGACAAAATAAGAAAGCTCAATTCTTGCGGTTCTCGGAGTAGCGCAGTACTCTCTTGCAGCTCTCGTACTCTGGAGGTGTCGCGAGGGGCGTCGCCTCGTTGAAACGTCCAGTTCCGAGTTTCACGGAGCAGTGTGGCACGTGGGTAACGTTGGTGACTTAACACTGACCATTAGCACAATGCAGTACATCACAAATGCATGAGATGTCCAGAAACCTTCTTTCTGGATCTAATCTGGACTGCACTTCAGCTTTAGCTCAACCACATTGCTCGTCTTTACGTTTTGGTCCAGTGTAATAAACAAAAACGAGAGAATTCTTAAGATCGGTAGTGCGGTTCCAGTTTTCCTGGCCACAGTTTACTCCTTATATTGTGCATTTTTGTGGTCGTGGCCCCGAGGTGCAATGGACATGTGACTCTTAAAAACTACTGAGCCATGTGGACTGATGACGCTGGCGATGACACGGAGGCGTTTGAACAGTCTAAACACGCGCGGCGCGCACTTACACAAACACACGCACACACACACACACCTCATTATAATTGTGAGACGGTTGCTGAAGTAGCCCTGGCCATAAAGGTTTTATTGTAACGTGATTTGTCAAAGTAATTGCGTTGTCCTTTTACTGCACCTCAAACAGCAGCTAGTAATAAAGATACAGGATCTTCGGTGCTCACGGGCCCACTCCAGCCATTCACCGCATAGCTCTGCCTCTCGCTTGTTCTTTGGGTTGAGCCTGGTGCTGCTCGGGCGGCCCCCGCTTTGCTTTTCTTCTGAATCACAGACGTTTCGAGGGCCGCTTGGGTCCAAAGGGTTGTTAAGTTTTATGGGGACGATTTTTGTGACGCTGGCTGAGTAATTGATCCCCAAACGGAGGTAATCGCCTATGTGGTGGCCAATGTGTTCGTCGAGCAGATTCCACCTCTTGGATGCTCACGGATATGTTTGAATATGTTGGCTGTAATGGAAATCAAACACAGTTTAGGGCGCTCATTGGGTTTTATTCGGGTTTTAATGTATTCGACAGAGAATTTTGAGTGATTTTTAATCGAATTGCTTGAAAAGCTCAAAATTTGTTTGCCATTAATTAAAAAAAAAAAAAAAAAAAAATACAAGATAGCTGTTGATGATCAGTCTTGTTTTCTTGTTCTCTGACACAGCAGAGCGTATCTCATTGCAGTTTTCCAGACCTTTTAAAACCAACAGCGGGAATGTTTTTAGCTTAATGTGATCAGAGGACATTGCGATGCCGCCGCCGCCGCCGCCGCTCCAGTCAGCCTCTCACCGTCTCGCACCGGCGCGACGGGCGGCAGGGGAACCAGACGGCTCTCCCGCGCCGAGTTTTATTTAACCTCCACATCTGTAAGCGAGCCGTGGCTCCCGGCGCCCGGCGCTCATCTCGGCCTCGTCTCTGTTAAATTTGGTTATTTCTGGAACGCACACATTGATGAGTGTGGCTCGCAGGCTAATTGAAATCTGGACATGGATTATTCATGCCCCGCTGATGAGCCCGGGGAGTCTCCTGACTGTGAACTCCAGACGCGTTGACCTAGATGTATGGCGCGCTGCGCGGGCTGCTTTGATTGCCGCCGAGGTGAGAACGGCCCATTGTTTACGCCTGCTGTGAATTTTTATGTGCTCATGCAGTCAAAGCGTGTCGTGTGTTTTCACTGCAGATTCGCGCTTTGTTTTTATGACTATTGAATGAATCATTTATTAAACTATGATATATGCTCAGCATCTGTCACCGCGTCCCCTGTGTAAATAAATCACATTTTGCATGCACCTCCAGTGTTGCCATTGCCCCCGCAGGCTGCAGCCAACCCATATAAAAATGAGTTTTGTTCGTTGGCCACATCTGCTTTTTGCCAGATTCACGGCTGCCGTGAAAAGCCATCCCAGCACACATTGAAAAAGCGTGAAAATCACAGCCCATCAAACCACCCCTGTGAGGCTCTCACATGTTGACACCATCTCACACACACACACACACACACACACACACACACAGTCCCAGCCAGCTTTTTGAAGGCAGCTGTTTGTGCAAGAAAATTAGAACGCCGTCAAAAAAAAAAAGGTGATCGCTGGTCATCGCTGAAGCTGAATGAAGGGGTGGATTGCATTTGTGATGTACTGCATTGTGCTAATGGTCAGTGTTAAGTCACCAACGTTACCCACGTGCCACACTGTTCCGCGAAACTCGGAACTGGACGTTTCAACGAGGCGACGCCCCTCGCGACACCTCCAGAGTACGAGAACTGCAAGAATTGAGTTTTCTTATTTTGTCTCGATGAATGATAAAACAATTGGGTTTGAGTTCGGGATGCAAATTCTGGATTAATTCATTAATCGTTAGTTGATTGACCTTCTCGATTGGCTAACGATTAATTGATGAGCAGCGTTTTTTTTTCCTGAGAACCTAAATTTCACAATGAAAAATGTGTAAGGAACACGTGATTTAACCCTCAAATAATGTTGAGGGTCCAGTGTGACCCATTTCTACATTAGAGAACAGTAAAAACGCCCTAAACATGTATCCTTTGAAGTTGACTTCTAATGAGTCACATTTCAACTTTTTTTAAAAAAAAAAGAAGTTGTTTAAAAGTAACTTGTTCTAGGTATATAATGACCATCACAGTATCTACAGGTGAATTGCTCTTTCCTGCCACTACACTGTTATAATATTAACTACCCGTAAAAAAAAAAAAATAAAAAAATAGTTCAATTATTTATGACTAATTTAATCGATTAAGTTCTTAATCAACAATTAATCGATGATCGATTAATTGTTAACATCCCTAGATTGAGTAATTTTTTGAAGTTGTCCGAATACTTTTTTTTATTCCACAACTGTATTGGTTGGTTCTGGCTCTGGGTTCAGACGGGACAGAGCGTTGATCCAGAAAATAATAACGAAGTACCGTTTTTTATTACACTTTGTATTTTCATCGCAAGGTTCCGTTCACCCGCTGGGTTGAGCTGAGCTGAGTTCATGCATTTACAGCACTCTGAGCTACAATCTTATCAATGCAGGCATATTGTTTGCCAATGGATAGAACACAAATTTCAAAGCGTAGTCATGCAACAAGCTGTTGTGTACGTTCAAAAACTCCCACCCGTCACGCCGGAACTCCCGAACTCCTGCAGTCTGTGTCGTTTTCTGCGCGAGGGAGCAGAGTGGCGGAAGTGGTCGCCAGAGTCCGAGTTGTGTTGCGACCGCAGTGACAACCGCCGCCTCATTAAATCAACTCGTCTTTCGGGTTTCTTTTGGGCCAAAAATAGAAAGCCACCAGTTTGATGGAATGGCTTTCACTCTCAAAACAAATTAGCAGTCCTGCGGAGTGCTAATGACAAAGCAATTGACGGCAATTGAACGTGACAGTCTCATTCTTGTGTCTCGTTTGGCTGTATTCCGGGCCCCCGCACCTGGGGAATGAAAAGAGGCTCATCTGCTGCCCGCAAATTACCTGCTATCACGTTGACCCCTCTTGCCACCACCGCCTCCTGAGAAACTCATCTGCTCTGCCACTCCTGATTAGCCAGCAGGGGAGCCAGTAATCTGGATCACCATGGACACAACGTGAGGATTTGAAATGGTGGGTTGCGTATGCACATAGTGTTTGAGGTGTCCTGCTGTAAAATGGTTCTGTGCCGATGGTTAAGAGCAGCGTTTCCCCTTTTTTTTTTTTTTTTTATATCAAAGTGATTTTAAAATAAATCTCCTTGTCGAGAAAACGTTGGGCATTTATTTTGCAGGACACACAATTCAGTTCAAGAATTTCAAGAATTTATACACTAGACATGATAGAAAGTGGGCCAACGTTTTTATTTATGTGGAATAAATTTGGGTCGTGACTCTATTATAGGGAAAGAAATGTGGGTCCTGAGACTCCCCCAGCTGTAGTTTCTCTCTGTGCTTGGTAGCTCGACCTTTAAATTCACAAGGTTGCAATCTGTTATTGTCACGTGAAAGCCTTGATGACATTTTGTCCTGGTCTTGGAGTGCACAGATTCCACAGATGTTGATTGTGTCGAAAGCAGAAGCAGGAGTCTTTGAAGACGATGAGAAAACAAAAGCAGGAAGCAGGGCTGAGGCGAGCTGTAGCTGAAGACAATAGCTTAGATGCTTTTTTAGCAACAATTTTATCAAATTTGGACTAATGTCAAATATTTATATATATATATATATATAAAGACTAAGAGCAGCACTGAACGCTTTTTTCATGAAAAAATACACTGAACATGACAGCGAAAGAGATAAAGATTTCCATCTCCCATCAAATTCATTTTACTATAATTAATGCAAGATAAACCATTTCAGTTATATGGTAGTTCATTTGTGTCTGACTAGTTCCATAAAGGTGTTTGGCTGTAACCTTCTTCAACATTCAGAGCAGTTAAATAGAGTTACTTAGTTCCCTTAGTCTTCGTCTCACTTTGTCACGCCAGCTTGGTGACACTTGAAAGAGGAAAATCAATGGGCTGTTTGTTCGATCCGACATGTTAGTTTGGTTTGGTTTTTGTGCTGCCCAGTGTGTCAAGTGGAGAGCTCAGGCTGAGGCAGCTGTTGGGTGAAGCGTGGGAATGGCACTGGCCGCTGTGATTGGGTAAAGACCTAGTTTTGGCTGGAGTGGATGACCCCAGCAAGACTTGGCAAGAGGTGCGGGTTCCTGTTTCGGAAGAAAGAAACAGAGGCCGCAATCCACGGACGCCCGTGTTTGCTTTTGCTGAGGCACGATCCGAAAAAATGAGCTCTGGGGTCTGAAGTCTGTGTCTGCCTGCTTAGAAGTAGGAGACGTAAGAGCTGATTTCCTCTTTAGCCAGTGTGCTCTTCATCAGTTTCAACACGTCATCCAGCCATTCTAGTTTAGCGTAGTTCGCTGGCGTACTGAATGGAGATTGAAATTGGACAAATAAATTCTAAAGCCAAACTGTCTATGTGAATGTCTGTGTTGACAGAAAAAAACTTAGAAATAAAACTACCCTTCCATCTTAATGATTGTCATACATTTTTGAGGACCAGTTCCTCAGCTTACTTACTTTGCTCTGGTTAGTAGTAGGGATGCAGCGATATTTGGTATTTTGCCAAATCATTCGGTGCGCCCTGTTCGGTACGGCAAACAAAGGTATTTCGGTACGTTTTTTGTAATTATTTTTTCAATAAAATATTGCCTTTGTTAGTCGGAGTAGTTTTATATTAAGATCAAAACCGTACCGTTACCGTGGCCCAAAAACCATGGTGCGTACCGAAGCGTGGGAAAAGTATACCATTCCATCCCTACTTAGTGTCCACTCCACTGCAATCGGAGCACCTAGTAGTCGCCTTGTACAGTGGGATGGAATTATTGGATTGAAAGCCAACAACTAGGCAAGAATTGAATTATCGATTTGTTGACTAATTTGAATTGACTACTGAGTAGTCTCATAAAATTCCTTCTGCTTCCAGTTGCAATGATAGCGACAGGATACGGGACCTTTCAGTGGAATGCACTTTTGGTCCATCATGTGCTTTCAGTTTTCACGAGTGCCTTCATGTGACTTTCTTTGAAGGTGAAGCGGTGTACCATGACATCACATGATGGTCGCTTTCATAGACGAGGTTGTGGTTGAATAGACCCGATTACTGAGCTGGCTGGTTTTTTGTTTTTTTTTTTGGAAATGCACACGCGAAGTTACTTATGTCAGACGTTTGAAGTGTAAATGATGATTTGCTGTTTGTTATGCTTCTGCACTAACATGAGTGCTGCGACCTGCCAGAAATGGGCAAAAAACTCCCAACTGTGGCATTGTGGAATAATACTGCGTTCCATGGACTGGCGATGATAGAGGAACTGTCTGTCTGTCTGTCACAGTCTGGTTAATTGGGTGTCTTAGATGACCCCCAGAATGTTTGTACATCCCTGATTAAAACATTAGCAGTGACCACGCGTGTCCGTATTTGCACGCGCGCGCGGCTAAGTGAATGTCAGCATTTCCATGTGGGCACGTATTAACTCGACAGCACTCGGCAGAGCGAGGAACAGATGGGCTTCCTGTCAGTCTCCGGACTATTCACAGTTGGACACGGCACGGCGCTCGTACAGCGGGAGGGAGAAAATAGAGACAAAGGCCCGGGCGACTCTGTGCCATCGGCTTGACGTCGTACAAGAAGCCAAAGCGGATTCCTTTTCTCTCACTGCATCTCCCGCACTCGTGCTTGTTTGAGCGCCGGAGTGCATAACGGCCGTCTTGAGGGCGAAGGCAGGTGACCCCGGAGAGAACCCGCACACACAGGGAGAACATGAAAAACCTCAAAGTTAGGTGGGGCTGGACATCATTCCAAATTTTTTTTTTTTTAAAGATGCTAATTTGGATCCGTTTTCAGGTTTCGACATCGACCCAAACCAACACGTCGTACACACACACGGATGCCATGAATGATGTTTTTGTTTTCCTGCCGATCATGTGATGTATTATAATAGATTATATTCAGTGATTGTTATTGGGCATTAATTAGATTATATTTCATATTAGTCAATCTAATCTATTATTTATTTATTTGCATTATTTTCTTATTTTCTGTGCCCCCCGGTGCACTTGCACGTGTTTACATAGCCCAGCGAGGTGAGAGAGACGCTGACGTGCTTGTGTGTACGTGAAGCATTTTAATTTCAGGCCAGACTTTATTGCCGTTGTTTAGGTCTATGTAAACTACGGCTGCCACACCTGTGCAACGCGTTGCCAGGCGCCTGCGCCCGGAACTAGGTGATCCGTGAAGTCAACGTAGGGCTGCTGCTATAGAACCAAATTTGGGTTAATTTTTCTTTATGTTTAGGTGGGAAAAATTCCTACTTGTATAGGTGCAAACTAGTTAAATAGTATTTGAGAAAAATATGCGGATAAATTCAGTTAATTTTGAAAACGTTCTGAATAAAAACTGCCCAAATGGCATCGTAGGCGCAGGGCGACCCGGAGCGATTACATCAGCGTTTAAAAAAAATCCACTGTTGGCCGCAAGCAGAGAAACCCTCTGTTTTCACACAGCAGCTGCTTTGTGCGTCCCATCCGCAAACACTCGGCGACGAGACGCGCCGCGTGTCCCCCCCCCCCCCCCCTTATCTCGGAGCTACGCGGGCGTTAACGGTTTGATAGCGTTGCGCCGACAGCTGGGTGGCGCCACGCCGCGCCATCTGGATGCCCTTGGGCGGCCGCCTCGGCCAGGGCGACCAAAACCAGGAAAATGAGAAATAAAATCCAAAAATACAGGCCCACCCTGTCCGGGCCAATGAGGCACAGTGCCCCAGAGAGTTGTTAGCCACTGGCAACAACACCACAGCGTTGAAGATATTTCTGTTAACAGTGCGACTGTCAGTCCTGCGCACCCAAACCTGGATACCACTCATCCGCTTCTTCTTTGATTTGAAGACGCAAGCCAATTACAAAATGCGCTGCATCGTTCACATCAGGCTTCCTTAGAAATTTGCTAACTGGGAGCAAGGCCCTTATTGATCTTTGTATATTGTTTTGTGTATGAATGAAAACCGTTCTAAGGGGTAAGAAAACCAAATTACTTTTATTGTACTGCCATTATACAGGGCTTGTTAATGTACTTATGGGCAGTATGTTAAGCTTTTACTGATATACAAATCATGAATCGAGCCAAATCTTACACACTGGACCTTTAATTGGTCAGCAGAAAACTACGGATTTAGCCCTGTGTTTACTTCCTTTTAGCTTTTGTCTCCCTGCTAAAACTAGCATGGTCAACCCCGAACCCTAGAACCTGACTCCAGATGGGCTCAAAGGGTTCCTGGCTAGGAATTGTGGGAGACTTACCAATGCCCCTTTGTGACCTCAGAAAGCCTCCCAACTAATTGTTTTACCATACATTTCTTAAGGAGCAATCCAAAAATGCAAAGACCGGAGTGAGTTTTTGTAGATTACAACCACGACACTGCTCCCTTCCCTTTTCTCCTTTGTGCTCCTGACCTCACCGACACCCTGCGACGCCAAAAACCCGGCTACCTCATTTCCTCTCCGCTTCCTAAAACACAGGAACACCAGTCCGTTCGCCCTCCTCGGGCGAAAGAAACGGTTGTGGGCGTGGCTGCGCCGAAGGTCACCGGCGCGAGCCTTCCCCGCTGACAATCCCTGGACTGCCGGCTTCCTGCGCCGGAAAATGATGTCATGGACGGCTCCTTGCGTACTGAGCGTTCAGTTTTCGCAACGCACACGCTTGAGAATAATGCGCTTCGTGTGTCACAAACATCTGAGAGCCATGTGGTTGTGTTCCTCCTCCGCCGCTCTTTGTTTCTTCCCACACTCCTGTTTTTTTATTCAGCACCTTGTGACCACTTCCTCATGAGTCGTGGCTCTGAGTGTGTGTGTGTGTGTGTGTGTCCTTTGAATCTCTTAAAATGGCTGTTCAAACACAAAGGCGGCTCAGAAGGCCTCCGACACAATAGTGCGCTGTGTGATTCGCTTGTTTTTTGGTCTTGTCGCCACGTATGTTGGAGATCCCATACTGTGCAACGTTGGTTCACTGTACCACTTTCACGGTAGTCTTTGTTAAAATTCAGATTAAAATTAAACTTTACAGCATTTACCCTCTTGTTGTGACTCCGTAATGGCTGTAAATTCCCGATTTTTGGAATTTCTGCCTCCGACGTACCTGCATTTTGTGGTTTACGGCCTTGTTCAGACTGCTAGCCAAAATTAGATTTTTAGATTTTTGAAACCGGATGGCTCTTTTGTAGTCTGAACAGTCACAGATCACATGAAATCCGATTTTTGCAAAACGGATTGAAACCACATTCGGGAGGTAGTTTCAAATCGCATTTGTACAGATGCGTCTCAGTGTGAACAGCTTCAAACACACTGATCGGTTTTGACTTTCCGTGACGTCAACTCTACGCGACGCAGGACCCAAGGCGCCAGACCAGTGATCGCCATTCGAGGTTTGGACAACTCATCCGTTGTTCTGTTGGATGAGATTCTTTTCCTGCAGCTGGTGTGTTTTCTGCATGTGCAGGTGAAGATTTCACACAAATCCATTCCTGCTCTGTTGCGTTTGCCGCGGATATTGATTTTACCCTCGAGGGGTTTTCTTTATTCACCCTCAAAGCGAAAGGTTTCTGTCGACGGTGAGTTCATTGAGACTGAGCTTCAGATCTCGACGAGGGTTAAACCCTCGGACAAAATATTCCAGTGATTGAACTTCAAAAACGCACTCCTTGCTCGTGCTCTCTGCACGTTGCCTGATGTTTCTGTGTCTTGTGCTTTCAGATCTGCCGATGGAGTACAATCCGTCAGATCACCCGCGGGCCAGCACAATCTTCCTCAGCAAGTCGCAGACTGACGGTGAGCCGGCCGCATTCCTCCTCTCCACACAGTGGGGTTAATGTCGGGGTATTATATATAAGACATAAGGGCGAACTCAATAGATGTACGTGGTTGCATTTAAGATTGAAACCACTCCCCCTCCCTCTCCCGAGCTTGCCAGTGAACTACGGTGGCCTGTGCACCTAAACCTGGATACCTCGTCCACCTTCTTCTTCTTTAGTTTATTTGAAGACACGAGCGTTCACCCTAAATACAAAACACGCTTATCAGGCAGCTGGATTGTCCACACCAGGCTTCCTTAGAAATATGGCGGTGCAAGATGGCAGTTAAATGGGAGCAAGATCCTTGATCTATGGATATTCTTATATACAAATAAGAACCATTGTAAGGTCGGAAAACCAAATGACTTTTACTTTGCAAAAAATCTCAGAGGCAGCTCCTCCTGAGAAAATACTGCAGTGTTCAAATCAGCCGGAGCGGCGGTGAAGTTTGTTTCCGAGGCCTTAATCTGGTTTCTCCGGCGATAAGAGGCTTTATGAATGTTGCAAATCTTTTTTCAGGCCAGGAAATCCTGGAGGCCGGTGGTGATTTATCGATCGGATGTTCGCAGTCGGTGCTCCCTTTATTAGCCCTGCCGGCTCAGCAGATTCCCACATGATAAAAACCGATGAGAAAGACGCTCGTCCGGCAAACTCTCGCTAACTGTCATGTGTTGCGTGTCAGAAATGGACAAAACCAAAACCGACAACTTGGGCTTTGTGTTTTTTCAGTTGCCGTGCCCAACAGGAGAGGTAAGCACGTGTGTGTTCGCTCCTGGTCGTTCGGGCAGCTTCACGCTTTGCTGTGTGTTTTGTTTTGGGCTCTGCTTTTTTTTTTTTTTTTTTTTTTTTTTTTTTTTTTTTTTTTCTGTGGTCTGAAACCTTTTTTTTGTATTCCTGTTTGGCATTTCCTCTATCTTCTGTGAGCAGGTGTTGTCGCCTTTACGGTGGACTGCACACGTCGGCGCCGGTGTGCTACACCTATGTACACATTTCCTGTGTGTAATTGCGGCCTGATTGCTAAAACTACATCTCAGAGACCTGCTTTCAAAGTCTCGGAAGCAACCTGAGGATAAATGAATGATGAAACATGAGAAGGCACAATAAGATACCTCCTAGCACCTACTGACATAACTTTATTTGTCTCGCTAGAATCTACGAGAGCAGGCACTATAAAGCTGCGTTCAGACTGCCAGCCAAAATCCAATTTTTAGCCCATCCAGATTGAAACCGGATGGCTCTTTTGTAGTCTGAACAGTCACGGATCACACGGAATCCGATTTTTGCAAGCCGGATCGAAACCACCTTCGGGAGGTAGTTTCAAATGGCATTTGGACGGACGCGTCTCAGTGTGAACAGCTCCAAACACACCGATCGGCTTTGACTGTCCGTGACGTCAACTCTGCGTGACGCAAAACCCAATGCCGCCATTCCAGGTGCGGAGCTGTAACGTAATGGAGCAGACAGAAGAAGTGTGCCTGCAGTCTGAACAGAGCCAGATCCCACTTGGACACTTGATAACGGATTTGAATCTGATTCGCCTGCAGTCTGAACGCAGCCTAATGAGCTCTCCATCGCCTCGTATTAAAACACCGGGTTCTCGCTTCCAGTGAAAACAATGTTTTCTTTGTCGAACCTTTCACATATTTGAACATCGGGGCGTTTTTCACAAGTGCCAACGCTCTTTGTGACATCACAAGGGGGCCGTTTCCCGCAAAAAGACGGGTCAAAAGCTCAGATTGTTGTCGGAAAACATGGTTGCCGTACATTTCCCGTAATTCGCTTGCAGAAAACGTACTTGTTGTTCTTCATACAATCTCACAACTATAAAAATGTAACTGCTGTCAGCATTGTGGAGTATTGACGAAGTAATGTGAAGTGTGTGTGCGCGCGCGTGTGTGTGTGTGTGATGCTTGGCTCTACTCTGTCAGCAGCAACCTCTTGCTCGTTGTGTATGTTTGGGGCGCATTAAGACTCGCGGGGAAACACGCACATGCAGAGAATCGCCTCCATTTGCTGGGAGGGCATCGCAGGAGCAAACAAGGATCGCATGTGTGTGTATAGAAACCGTGACATGGCACCAGATCAGATGTCACCCTCCACCCAAATAACATTGCTGGTCACGCTCGATTTCCCTGGAGCGCGAAGCTCACAATCACATCGTGGAACCGTTCAAGAGTGGTTACCGCTGTTGCGCAGACAAACAGCTGCTCAGTCAGGATGAATTTTTTTTTTTTTTTTTTTTTATTTTACCCCTCCCTCCCCCACTCCAAGTGACGCTGATGGCAAAAAATTGAAACCCCTGGGTAAATGCTGCTCCCTGTCTGCGAGGGTTGGGTACTGCACGCGATGCCCGGCTTTTTAAAAAAGACTTCTGTGTCTCTGCTCCTTCCTTTCAGTTCGTGAAAAACGGAAGAGCCTTTACATCAACCACGTAAGTCCAAATAAGTTCTGCCTTAAGCATGATGTCGCTGATTTTACACGTGTGAAAATTTCCGGCCGTAATTTCGATGTGTTGTATTCTTTTTTCTTTTTTCTTTTTTTTTGCAAGTTTACGCACATTTCGGAGAGCAAGGTAAAGCCATTAGTATGACCCCCTTGTGACCCTCATCGTCATTTGTTGTGGCTCCTTTGTAAACCCCCTTCCACTTAATAAACTGCAGTTGAAGTTGGTCATTTAGACGTAGTCGCTGTATCGCCACCGGCGAGGTTCATTTTGCCGTAGGCCACATTCTCACCTATCTCTCTGTGCTCGTCATTAGAAACAAGAACTTTTTGTTGGAAAAAAAAACAAAAAAAAATCTTATTTATCTCACCTGTATTTGTGTCTGCAGCATCATTCGGGCCCAGTGAGACGAAAGTACAGCTCCTGCTCGACCATCTTCCTCGACGACAGCACCGTCAGCCAGCCCAACCTCAAGTACACCATCAAATGGTAACGAGCGGCGGCCGTTTCAGGCGCATGTTGCCGGACCGTCGCCTCAAATTCAACCTCAGCCGCATAAAACTAAAAATCTTTATTTTGTCTCCTTTGTTTGTTTGTTTTACAGCGTAGCCCTCGCAATATACTATCACATCAAGAACAGGTACGCCGCTTTTCCTCCTCTGTACCTACCTGTGTTCATTTTGTTGACGAAAATTTTTTTTTGTTTGTTTAGACTGAAACGAGACCCTGACTCAATAAAAATTCCTTCGCAAGGACTAAAACGACGACGAGGTGTATCGACATTTTCGTCAACGAATGTGAAATACGAGGCGAAAATGTCTGCCAGAGACGAGATCCAATCAGGGCTTATTTCGTTTTTGGAAGGAAATGACGATTTAGAAAGTGACTGGAGAAGTTGGGAAGAGAACCAATCAGGGTGACGTGGTCAGGAAGCTGCATACTGTAGTATGTACACGCAGATTATCCGGTACAGACTACTGTGAGACCAAAAGTCAACGCCAGGAATCGACTAAATCGACTCTTATTTTTAGTCGACTAAAATGATTAGGACGTTTCGTCGACTAAAACTAAAGCAATTCAGACGGTTAAATTATGACTAAAACTAAATCACATTTTGCTGAAAAAATTAACACCGATACCTACATTGCTCCAGAGGATGTCGACAACAGTTGCATAAGAACTGAAAAGTTGAGTCTCACTGCGTGTGAGAAACTGGACATCAGGGACCGAGACGTCTCGTCGCAGAGGCCGAATCCCAATTCCAATGTTAATCCTTCACGTCAAATAGCTGAGGGACAAGAGTGAGCGCTGTATCTCCTTCTGTTTCGAGATTTACAGCTGACCCTCGGCAGTGAGAGCTGTTCCCAGAAGGCCTTTTATATTTGCTAATAGAGCTCTGAAACTTCTGAAAACCGCTGTGTGTAATGGAGTTTAATGGATTATTTACCTCATTTTAAAACGACGCATTAAAGCAACAACCGCCAACGGGGCTTTTACTGTTGCTAACTGGCTCAATGGCAGTAAAAAAAAATAAAAAATAAAGTGTATCCTCAAGGTTTATCCAATCATCTTGCTAATTTTTTTTGTGGTCTTTATATATGTTTTGGACAGCCCTCAATTTCAATTTCAGTCAGGTTCAAAACAAGTTTGTCACTTTTTTTTTTTTCTTCTTCTTCTCCTCTCTGTCTCCTTTAAATCCCCAGAGACGCAGACGGGCGGATGTTGTTGGACATCTTCGACGAGAAGCTGCACCCGCTGTCGGTAAGGTCGGACACGGAGACGCAGCTCCACGAGCTACGCGGTGGCGGGAAAAGTTTTTTTTTTTTGGACACGTCGTGCGTTCGCGATGTGGTGCACGTGCACGTGCACTGTTGGAAATGGATGTCGAGATAACGACCCTTGAACCACATCCAGAGTGCAAGAACTGCAAGAATGTACTAAACTACGTGATTGTTTGTGCAGCCAAACCTTTGGAAATACAAATCTGGCAAATATTTAATGACAATAATCAAAATTGAGTAAAACATTTAAGTGTCCAAAAAAAAATTTTCCCACTACTGTATATTTAATTATAAGTGCTGGCCCGTCACGGGCCAATTTTATTTCCGAATATCTGCCCGGCGACAGTTTGCACCGTCCGACCTCGTTGACCGACTTGTAACCGCGTTGGCCTCCCTCTGCCGCAGAAGTCGGAGGTGCCTCCCGATTACGAGAAGCACGACCCCGAGCAGAAGCAGATCTACCGCTTCGTCAGGACGCTGTTCAGCGCCGCGCAGCTCACCGCCGAGTGCGCCATCGTCACGCTGGTGAGTCCCGCAGGTCCGGCCGCCGGCCGCTGCGTTTCTCCCCTCGTGGCCTGGGACAACCAGGAGGGGGCGCCCCACTGGTCCCCTTGCTTCTTCTTCTTCTTCTTCTTCTTTTTTTTTTTTATTTAACCTGATTTTCCCACATTGAATTGCAGCCAAAATGGCCTGGGACTTTGTTCAAGGATTTTCAGCAATCGGAATTAAATATATATCAAAGTGTATCGGCAATATATCAGTTTCTCTTGCCGACTGTGATTCCAGAATTTGCAAATGCGGTGATTGGTCTGTTGTTCGCTCACCACCTTCACCGTCACAAACACGCAGTCAAACACGCTCACTCGCGTACACAATTCTTGCTCTCCGCTGTCCCAAAATAACCGCTCACCTATTCTGGAATCTTAAAATCTTCATATCTTACATTCAAATTGTGTTTGGGATCCTCTGCTCAAAATAAGCGGGAAAGCTTAAAATGCCCCGTTCGGTTTCCGTACGCGACCGACGGCCAAATTTCAGCCGCCTAAATGGAAACGCGTCCTGCGCGCCGAGCGCCGCCGCCTCTCACACGTTGTCGCTCGGGGCCGGCGTGTGTGCGTGTCTTCACAGCTGAGACGTGTGAGCTCGTGGCCCAGTGCCCTTGTATTGAGTTACTCTGCTTCCTGACAGATGCACGCTCGTCTCCATGTCCCCAAGCCGTGCCTCTTCTTCTTTTTCTTAATTCCTTATTTATGCCCATTGATTGCTTATGTCTCCGGCCGCTGTGTATTAAAATGTATTTAAAGGTGCCTCGTTAAAGGATGATTTTTTTTTTTTCTTCTTCTTCTTCTGCTCACTAAAGGTTACGTCTAGTTTTTATGCAGTGCTTGGGAAGGAATTCACTGCAACTGCCATTAGACATGAAGGAGTTGCTGTTGCAGCTGGGGTTTTGTTTTTCTGAGTATCAGCCAAATCAGGTCGAAAGCATTTCGATGTGACGAGGCGAAGGCCTCACAACAGGTTTCTGGGTGGAAGGTAAGAAAACACCCGCACGGTTTTCTGATGGGGAAGGCTGTGTTACATCAGGTGCTGACTTGTTGCTGGTGGGGTTTTACCTCCGGGGTCTGAAAAGGCGTGGAGTGCAAAGTCTAATTAAAGGTCCAGCGTGGAAAATCTGGCTTGATTTATGGTTTTGTTTTTTTATATATTGGTGAGAAGCTTAACATACTGACAATAAGTACATGAATAAAAGTATATACTTGCAGTACAATGAAATTCATTTGCAACTCACACGCCTGCCGTCTGCCCCCCAAAGGTGTACCTGGAGAGGCTCCTGACCTACGCGGAGATTGACATTTGCCCCGCCAACTGGAAACGCATCGTGCTGGGGGCCATCCTGCTGGCGTCCAAGGTGTGGGACGACCAGGCGGTGTGGAACGTCGACTACTGCCAAATCCTCAAGGACATCACCGTGGAGGACATGTGAGTTGCCTCGCCAGTTCTTAAAATGTTCAAATGTAGAATGATGCACCGAGCAAATGTTTACATTGGAAATTTTAAGAGATGTTTCTCCCGCCCAAAAGGCATGGGAGTACGTGACATTCGCAGTCATGAATGAGCCAGTGAACTTCACAGAACTTCATAATGTGTTGTCCAAAAATATTCTGCATCAGTGTCTTCTACCTTTTGTCACTCTTTTTGCTTGAGGACTGCAACGCCTGCACCGGCAGGGACCTTTAGCCGTTCTCAGATTACGGCAAGGTGAAAGGCGACGCTGCGGACGCGTTGCCAGAGCGGTGACCTCTGACCTCTGGACCGGCGGCTGTCCTGTATATTCTCGTCCCAGGGCTCGGATATTTACAGAACAGTGCATGTAATCAAGTTCTTTCAAATGACAACTTTACAGAGACGACTGGCGGGGGCGTTACAATACAATCCAACGTCGACATATCCATTCATTTCAATTGAATTTCTGTTGATCGAGGATAGCCCCTTGAGATGCAGCATCCCGTTTTCAAGGAGGTCCCACATGCAAATAACACAAAGACTTGCATTACAAAGATACACAGAACACACTGCTCTCCAACCAAACGTCGCAGGCTCTCAAAATCATACGTCTGCAGTACATATGTGCGCACATGCCAATCACATATGCACACATAGCAACGCAAATATGCATCACAATTAAACATCAGGAGCAACAGGAGGCACTTGCGGTTTTAAGAAAATAACATAAATGAAATGAATACAGCAAGAAATTATCTTAAAAACAAGCTCGTTCTTAAATGGGAAAATAAATTTGCTCCAAGCGTAAAATAAAGAGGTGATGGACTTTAAAGTGAACAGTAAATTATTTCAGGCGACCTATTTCTTTATGGAATTTTGGGACCGTGAAAAATGGATAGGCCATATGTCTAAGAGGATATGGAGATCATTAACGGCCTGATTACACCGATACAAAATTGCAAACGACGACTCGCGTCGTTACATTTGCACGTTTTCCATTCGCGCGCGCAACTGCCTTCAGGTGCCTCCAGGTGGCGCCAGACATGTCATGGCGAGCAGCGGAGAAAAGGAGAGCGGAAAACCCGCGTTTGCGGATGTAGAGGCGAAGGGAAATACGTGGCCCACAGATCCCCCCGGTAGCTACGGAGCAGCGCCAAATCGATCCGTGAAACGGTGTCAGGGCGAGTTGAGAGGAAGAGAAGCTTTTATCGGCCAGAGTTTGGCCACGGCGCAAGCCTAAATTTAGCGCCATCTGTTGCCACATGCAAATGTGGGTGGGTGGGGGGGGGGGGAGCGAAAGCGCGGGAAGAGAAGAACACGGCAGTTCTTACGGCCGGGTTGCTATGCAGAACGGGCGAGCGGAGATGGAGAGATCAGTCGCGCAATGCAAGGCAGCGCGCAACAATGGGGTGATTTGTCAGGATGTGGGGGAGAGGAGCGCTGGCAGAGGGGGGGTTTAATAAGCCTCTTACGGTACGACGCACACGCGACGCTCGGAGGCCCCCGTTGGTTCGGAGGCTTGGGGAGAAGCTGATGTTTGGCGGGTGCCGCGGGGGGGATTTTCTCGGTACACGTGACGGATTTGTCGGGGCCTTTCCCTCTCCGCTGCCGCCGTTATTTACAGGCGGCGGGGATGCAAGAGAATTGTCAATTTCCGTGGATGGTTGTCTCCTGATAACCACGATGACGACCAGTGCGCCAAGTGGAGTTCCGTTCGATTGCAATTAAACGTAGTTTGGCCGTCGTCCGTTCGCAAAAGCTTGTGGAATGTCGGCAAGTTGTAAATCTCGTGTGCGTAAAGACGAAACAAAACCCTGCCTGTGATTTAAAATCAGAGCTATTCAGTATTTCAAGTATTCCTTTTTAAATACAGCTACAAAAATATCATACCTTGGACTTTTTATGGGGTTGTTTTCCGACCATGAGATCTGAGCATGAGACCTGTAATCGAGTCATTCAGTTTTACTCGCCGGCTGTCTTTCTTTCCTTTCATAATTTGTGCACCGTTTCCTTCTGTTTCGATGGAAGGAATGAGCTGGAGCGTCAGTTCCTGGAGCTGCTGCAGTTCAACATCAACGTGCCGTCCAGCGTCTACGCCAAGTACTACTTTGACCTGCGCTCGCTGGCCGAGGCCAACAATCTCAGCTTCCCCCTGGAGCCGCTCAGCCGGGACAAGGCCCAGAAACTGGAGGTGAGAAACATCACAAGGAAAAGGGTCCATCCAATTTATCAATTTGGGAAGTAAACGGTAGACAAGGGGTGTGAATCTTTGTGTGGTCTCTCCGTTCAATTAGATTCTGATTCCGATTCTTGGGGTCACAATTCGATTCCAACGATTCTCCAATTCAAATAATTCTTGAGTCAAAAATCAATATTGTGAGTTAATAATTCAGCAACGTTTGGCATCAAAACATTATGCAGGTTGTGCAAGAAATAATGCCCGTTACATAGATAAAATTGCACAAATTAAAACCTGAGGCTAACTGGGTTAGAAAAATGTGTGTATTACGTATATATATATACATATATATATGTATGTATACGGAAGCAATTTTCAAAATAAAGTACCGTGATTGACAAATGCCATCATATTTGTGTACGTTATATTTGTCTGTATCTAGTATCAGAGTGCGAGAGAGATGAAACAAGCAAACATACAAACACACACACGTACAGTTTAAGTATGTAATCGTTTTGGAATGTTCCAATGAAAATAAAAGGTTACATATAGAGCACGGTAAAAATTTGCGATTAATCGCAAGTTCACTCGGGACACTCGTGCGATTAACTGCGATTTTAAAAAAAAACTGAATTCTCCACTTGTTTACATTATGTTTTTATTTACCCTTTAACGACGTACACTTACGAAACCAGACGCGGGCGACAAACGCGCGCGCCGGCGCTCGTTGCCCCGTCCGTTTCCGCACTTTCTCGCTCTCCACAGCGAAACAGCTCACTTTCTCCCTCCCCCCCCTGTCTTCCAAGGCCATCTCTCGGCTGTGCGACGACAAGTACAAGGACCTGCGGAAGCAAGCCAAGAAGAGGTCGGTGAGCGCCGACAACCTGGCAGCGGTGCGGTGGTGTCCCGCCATCATCTCCTAACGCCGTCCCACGGCCAGCCGTCGGTCACGAACTGCGCTTGTAAGCCCCGGGAAGCCGGGCTTGAACCAGGCGGGCCAGCGGTCCAGTGGATCCACGAGGCCGTCTGGAACACACACACACACACACACACACACATATATATAAATATATATAAACACACACTTACTTTTCACACGTGTGGATTGCGCCCGCCGTGGTCGTTGTACATTGAAAAGGTCCCCCCCCGCTGGCTTGCGCTGGTAGGATTTGTGAAGTGAAAACAGGAAATGCAGGCGGAGCCATGAAGGACTTGTCGCCTCCATGGCGGCGTTCCAGAATTCCCATCCTGGGCGGGACGGATCGCAGCGTGAAGTGGCTCTGGGGTTTTCAAGCGATCGGCCCAGCGGCAGCATTTTAAAATACATCTCTTCCCTTTGCCACTCAGGCACGCGCATAGGAAAGCCATTCCACTTTGTCACGACACATTCGACAGGACTGCATATCATTCCTCATCCTCGACCAAAAGAGTAGATTTTTTTTGGGGGATTTTTATTTTCTTTTTTGTCTTTTTGATTTTCAAAACCGGACGCGGAACCCGCTTTTTTTTTTTTTTTTTTTTTTTTTAGGAAATTGCAAAAAGGTCACTTTTACTCGCCAACTCGCTTTCGAGATGAATTTGACTTCTTTCCCACCCGCCGCTCTTGAACACAGCCATTCCCCCTCAGCAAAGCAATAGCCTCACACTGCTATCTTACTGTCGTTACTACAAAACAAACAAAAACTCTAACGCATGCACAGACTGACCCGGAATCAGGAGGCGGAGCGCCCTCCGCTGGACGCGCGGGGGGAAAACCCGCGGAGGCTTTTCATCGTTAAACTCACTGCCATCGTCCCGACCTGTGGTGCCTGTAATAAGCTAGTAAAAAAAAAAAAAAAAAAAACGCGTCTCGCTCTGTCTATTGCAGGAAAAGGAACTAAAGATCCCGAGCTTTTTTTCTTTGACTTTTTACGGTTCTTCCAGCTCACAATGAAACAGCACAAAAAACAGGATTGCGGACATTCAGAAGAAGCCACTAAAAGCGTAATTATTCAGGGTTGTTTTTTGTGTTTTGTTTTGTTTTGGTTTTTTTTCAAAGAGGATTGCATCGAAATCAAGTCAACGTTCAAATCAAATACCGCAGAGAAACAGATTGTATACATTTTTGCTAAATTGTCTCTGTACAGTGTAAATAAGGTGCACATCTGTAGAGCTTGTTACTGTAAAAACAAGAGGAAAAAAACAAAAACAGAACGATGTTATAATATTTATATTGGATCAGTTTCTACTGTACTAGGAAGCGTGGCCCGGAAACCCATTTGATTCTTTGTTCCTATGACGAGTCGAGTCACGAGAAAGTGAAGTATTAACATTGAAATGGGAGACACCACTCAAGATTTTTCCTTTTTTTTTCTTTCTTTTTTTTGGGCGTTTGTGTGTTTTACTCATGGCCATGTTTTTACACTGCAGGAAATTCCAAGTTATTCGTTTCACGACGGAATCTTATGTAAGTTGTACTTTTTATTTCATACTGCGATTGGCTTGACGACGCCTTCGATTTACCCGATGCTGATGTCTGCTCCTGTGTGAACCTGGGACTGACTCGACGAGCACAGTGGGAGAAAGAAAATGTCAGAAATGCAGAATTCTTGCATTGCAAATGTCATTGAGGTAGGTTTATTTTTTGTTTTGTTTTGGGTTTTTTTTTTTTTTGCAAGAACGACAATGAAAAGAAGAACTATTAAGCCACATTGTAGCTGCTTAAGAAGTAAAGGATGAAGGGTTTCGAATGATAATTAGTCGCTCTGGAGACATGCCGCCCACGCTGTAGGCGGCCGCCAACTTTGAAACTATTTCACAAACACGGGGAAGAATTCAGAAGTGATCGGTGTCAAGAAAAATTTCTAACTGTCAGAAGTCTGGGGGATTGTTTGCGAGAGCAAATGTGCTTTATAGGTGAAGATGCGGTCGATTGGAAAACTGAAAATTGCTCCGCGGGTTTGCTAATGCAGGTGGTTGTCTGAGATAAACTGGTGACTTGTCCAGGTTGTGTTCTGCCCCCGCCTGGACTAAGACCACCCTGGTGACCCTGACGAAAATGGTAGTGGGGGTTAGTGTGGGTGACGGCCAATGAAAATGACAAAATAGAAATGTGTGGAATCGTGGTTGAGGAGAGGGTATGAGTGCTTCAAATGGTATGGGTATGTAAACGGAGTGCATGGATAAGCCAAGAATCGGGAGTTTAAGTGTAGTTTAAGTGCGTGGGCAGATTCAAACTACAAATCTGATTTTGTTCACGATAAAATGGTCAAAATCTTTACATTTTGAAAGGAGAGTAAAAGAAATATCCGCTTGTCGGCATTTATTTTGAAGTACGCATTTAGGATGCGTTCGGTCATCGTTCACTTCCTATCCAAGCTTATGAAACCTCGGTTTTCTGGAAAGTGTAGGATTTACCGGGAACAAGTGTAAATCTCATTCGGTGTTGTCAAGTTTTGTTTTGTTTTTTTTTCTTAAGAAAGAAAAAAAGTCTTAATTTGCTCTTCATATTATGTGAATAGGGAGATCAAAAGATATGCTACACAAGGTGACAAATTTCTCTGGTTCTCACGCATGAATGGGTAGATGACATTGTGCACAAAATCTTGTTGGTTTTTTTTTTGTTGTTGTTGTTCCCAAGGCGATCAACTGGATTGACGTTATGCCGCGGCATGAGCTAAAAAAAAATAAAATAAAATAAATCTCTCTTTATATATTTCTTTATATCACAAACAAACCAGATTTTTTTTTAAAATCCCGGTTTCCCCCGTTCCCGGTTTGGACTTTTTGACTGTTTATTCGTCTTAAATGTTTCTCCTGTTGTTTGTCGAGCTGCTGCCTGTCAGCCAGATTAGTACATTTTTATTTAATCTCGCTTTTTTTTTTTCTTTCATTTTTTTAAAAAAAAAAAAAGCTAAACTGCTGTGAGACAGGCCGCGGAGCAGCAACCAAAGTAACAGGAATGAAGGATGACGCTCCGACTCGGCCTCTCGCGCACGTGAAGTACGTAAGGGAGAAAACTAGGAAACAAAACGAGTGCGAGTCTGTGGGAAGTGACGTTACTGGAGTGTTTCGAGGCTTTTCACGATTGTGTTTTTCTTATTTATTGCGTGCGTGTGTGCGGGTTGTCTGTGTGTGTGTGTGTGTGTCGTCGTAGCCTTGTGCACTGAACTCTACCTCCGCATAGAGTTTTTACTTTTCTCTCCATTCCTCCCTCCGTCTGCCGACCATCCTGCCGACCATCCAGTCGACTGCTGTTGAGGTTTTCTGTCTTCTTTCTCTCGTCGCTCCCGTTACTGTGAGGCCCTGTTACCTATTTTGTTTTGTTTTGTTTTGTTTTGTTTTGTTTGGCTACTCCATTACTGTTCTCAGTTTGCCAAACTTGGATCACAACCCCCTTTCCGTTATTACGATTCTGTATGATTTTTCAACGCGATTTGATTCCTAAAAATTGTTTCCACTTTTTTTTTTTTTTTCTGAAGCAGTGTTTAGAAAAATCAAGTGCAAGAAATTAAACTTCAAAAACCTTGTAATAAACCCAGTCGTTGTCTTTTGTCTGTTGTAAAAGAGGTGCATTTTTTTTAACGATTGACAATATTTTGTGAAGACCTATTCAATAAAAGGAATGTGACTTACCCTTGTTTCTCCCACCAATAGGAAAAGAATGTGTACTTTTCTTACAGCTTCAATTGTGCTCTGCATCCTCTGTATTGTAATAAAAATACATATATGTATGTAACACAAGATCACTGTAAAATAAGTCGTCTTGCCACACTGTTCCCTGCAGTCTCTTATAGGTTCCAAACGCCAAGTCACCACTGATTCATGAATATCCGTGACCGCTGGCTCAAAATAAGCCTTGTGGGAATTTTACTGAGCGCTGGTATGGAAATGCTGATGACCATTGATCTGTAGCGATTATGAGCCAAGCCTAGTAGCTGTAGCCTCCGGTCCCTGCAGAGATCCTCGCGAACAGTCAGAGTGGAGCAGACTCGTCTTTGGTCCTCGTTATGTGAAAGATCTCGGAACTGAGTTTTATCTTCGTAGAACCACACAACACAAAGTAATGTTTTTTGTCAATCTTATTTGTGTGGAGAAAAAAAAAAAGATATGAGCAGGGTAAGGTTTTCATGATTCTCCTGCAAACAGCAGCAACAATTGGCTGCCTGTTCTTAGGACAACTTGCCAGTGTACATTGGAACCCGACGCAACATAGAGCGAGTGAGCTGGCAGCCTCCACTCCTGCAAGGACCGTAGCGGGCAGCACCAAAATATCTCTGCAATGCCGGGATGTGGACGTGCCTTCGGAAGCATGTTAAGAATAGAAGCACAATGGGACCCTCTCCTTCTGTTGTCAGAGGGGACAGGCAGTTGTCTGTCGGGGGACGGAAGGAGAGGTAAGTGGCAGGATTTGCTTGAGCGTCTCGGACTCTGTGGCGGTTCGGACGGATCTGGTGGGCTTTTACCTCCTGCAACCTGGAATGTGGTGCCTTCCGGAGGGGAAAAAAGGTGTCGGGCGGGCTAGAGGGACATGTGGGTCACCCCGGAGGTTTGCTGCTACTAGTAGATAGAGCCGCGAAGACAGGGCCAGAAAGAACCTGAGGGCTTTATGCTTTTGTGGCCTTGGAACCAAAAGTCTTCAGCATGGCAGGATCAAGTGCCTCTGAGGTGATCTTCCTCTCTGTCAGTCACAGTATCACGCTGATGGGTGAGTTCATGGATGTTTTGAGTGTTTGTTCCATCAACAAATTCTGCACTTGTCCCGATTTGTTGACCTTTTAAGCTAAACTGTTCATATCAAATTTTCTCCTTCTTGGTTCTAGCTTTCACACCAGAGTGCATCTATTTCTGTTTTCCAGGGAAGGTGTGGTTCATTGTGATGGTCTTCCTCCGCATCTCGATCCTCCTGTTTGCCGGCTACCCCTTGTACCAGGACGAGCAGGAGCGGTTCGTGTGCAACACCATTCAGCCGGGTTGCGCGAATGTGTGCTACGACCTGTTTGCCCCCATCTCGCTCTTCCGCTTCTGGCTGGTGCAGATCACCGCTTTGTGCCTCCCTTACGTCATCTTTGTGGTCTATGTGGTCCACAAGGTCTCCGGCGACCTCACAGCGGGCCGCGACTCCGTGGTCCATCCCGCTAAAGCGCCGATCTACGAGGAGGAACCGCTCGGTGTGGTGCCCTCAGCTGACAGAGACTGCGCCCGTTGTTTCATCGGAGCATACGTCCTTCAGTTGGTCTCGAGAACTTTGCTGGAGGCCGCGCTCGGTGCAGCGCATTACTACTTCTTCGGGTTCTACGTCCCCAGGAGGTTCCTGTGCCAGCACGCGCCGTGCACTACCCAGATGGACTGCTACATCTCCAGGCCAACTGAGAAAACGGTGATGCTCAACTTCATGCTGGGTCTGGCCGCGCTCTCCCTTTTGCTGAACATTTTGGATTTCATCAGCACCATCAGGCGCTCCGTCATGAACAGGAGCAAGCGTAAGGCGATGGTAAAGAGGAGGAGCCACGACGAAGACCAGTGCCTCCTTTCCACCGGAGGACCCACCAACGCAAAGGACTCAAATATCCCTGACGCGCAGCGGGGGTTAGCGGCGGGAGCTGGTAAGACGGAGAGTTTTCGGAAGAGGCAAGGCAGCAAGAGCTCTCGCGGTGGCGACGCACCGACTTCAGGGCAGAATTCGCCGTCACTGAAGGGTTCCACCTTTCCCCTGGGCTCCGCAAGGCCTCAAGGGTGCAACACAAATGGGAACAATGGCTATTCGGCTCCCCAAGAAGAACCCCCAGGGGTCAACGGTAGCGAGGTGGTCCTTTGCCCTCCTGAGCCACTGGGCACCCCGAGGTCCATCCGCGTGAACAAACGCTGCGGCCTCAAACCTCCACCTCCGCCCAGGCGTGACTTTTCGACATCCGGCACAGCTCCAGGCGGACCCACGGGGGATCTTTCGACTATTTGCACGAGAAGAGTTGGCCAGTACACGCTGGTCGAGTTGACGAGCAGCGCGCAGCTGCGGGCCGGCGACGACGGGCAGGAGAAGAGATCGGAGTGGGTGTAACTCTGAGCGTTCGCGCGCCTCGGCTGGCAGGTGACGCCGCAACGCAAAAGTACGCAAATAGATTTCGTGAGCAATACGACCATTGCAAAATATAACACGGGAGTCGTTCCGTGACCTTGAGGAACCTCAACCATGAGAGAATCTAAAAGGGAGCGGTGCACCTGTTTCTTGCCTTGTTGACTTTACCCCCCCCACGCTCCCTCTTTCCACCACCACCTTTCCGGACACACTCTTTAAACAACAACAGGCCTTGACCCCGTCCTACACACACACAAACCCCACCTCTCACTATATATGACACCACCACAGTGCATTTCTCTCTGGTGACCGGGGGTAAAGGACACGTAGTTAGCATCGGCAGGTCGTGCATTTCAGGTCTGGGCCTCCAGTGACTCTTTCAGTGACTTCCACTTGTGCAAAAAAATTGTATTTTAGCTTTATGACGAAAATGAAAGGCACAAAACAGGTGAATGTCCGAAGGTGGGGCCGTGTTACAAAGCTGGAAAAAGATAAGACATCAAAAAAAGGCTTGGGGTTTTTTTTTGTTTTTTTTTGAGAGCTTTATTTTGCCCCACACACTTTCTGTCAAGTGGAGCAAGCAGAAAAGTAAAGGATGGACTCTGCTCATTTCTGTTGGTCGGGGAGACGGGGGGGGGTCGTTCGTCAAAGAACACAGGACTTCTCACCTGTCTCTTTGAAAGGCGCGCCTGAGGAGACTCCCGCATTAAATCAGCGGCATCGCGGTTGTCGCCCCGCAGCTGAGAGGCTGCTCTCTGTGTAAGCGGAGAGCTCCTGATCTTCCATCTCTTGTGGCGTCTTTGAAGGGGACACAACAAAAGCCCTCCACCACGGCGACCTCAAATCCCACATCTCTCACCCGTTCTCGGCAGTCCGTCAAACCACATCAGAGTTCGGCGGTGTCATGTTTACTGTTCAGACAAATTATTGTTGAAGTGATTTTTTTTTTTTTTTGTAGGCAGTACAATCTACTGCATGTGTTTCACTGCTTGGCCTAAAATGTGAAGGGATATTTCTGCGAGTAACCTTTTTTTTTTTTTTTTTTTAAATGTCTTTCGTCCTTAAAATAACACAACTGTATAAAAAGCACTTTATTGCACAGAACTGCTGTTACATCCTGTCTTATCTCACGTTTTAACCTCACTGACATTTGAAACCAAGCGAGGACCTGAAGTGATGCAAACTGTGAAACACTGCACCACCCGTGTATCTCACTCTCTTCCTGTCATAAAGTTGATCAAGTTTTGTTACGTCAACGTTTGTATTTCTTTGAACCTCGAAGCTGTGATATTATTCATAGCTGGGGTCCCCCCCTCCCCACTGTACTTCAGATTGTAAAATAAGTGGTTAAACTCGCCGCACATTTGTAATCTATGGGGGTAGGCAAAGACACGTTGCTCTGTTCAGTGTTGGGCTGGAAAAACAAATAAATCGGTGTTGTTACATGAAATATTCATCTCTGGTCAAAACAAAGCACCAAAAACTACAAGAGGAAAAGATACCAATTTAGCAAGTATGGAATGTAAAAGGCAGTGCTACAGCTAAATGTATTAGGTTGTTGTCTTCGCCTTCAGCGTCTGATCCCCCCCCCCCCCGCACCCCACCATAACTCCTCAGGGGGTCTATGTGCAGTGTTCCCTCGTGTTTTTCTTTCTCTGCCAACTCAGTGAACAAAGGTCTTCAATACTCACAAACAACACCTCCGAGCAGAAAGATGGCTGCTGATTTGCTGGTAACGCCATAAGCACTGACATCGCCGTACAAAAACACTTAGAATGCCAAAACACAGTTTTTCCATAGACAGTGCATGTTTAAGCGACCTTCCATCGAGACCTACATCGGACAATGAAACATAGTCTATGCACGTGAGCTTTCTGATCACTCGGCCTTGTGTTTGTAGATGTCTTTTAACAGTCTGAGCTCCTCAATCAAGGTCTTGTTTTGATTTTCCAGCACGGCCACGCGGTTTTCCAGGCATTTCACGTACTCCTTCTTCTTCCGTCGACACTCGCGGGCTGCCTCCCTGGAAACAAAAGCTACAGTCAATACTTGCCGATGACAAAGGCAAAAAGTGTTTCGTGTGATGCAAAATTCACTTTACGCTCGGTTGTGCGCTTTGCCATGGCGCGGATAAAAATTATAAATGCACAGTTTTCGCGTCGGCGCGCCCCGATGACAACTTGTCTTCGGCTCCAGGCACGGCTAGTACAGCTAGCGTAACTCCTCCTGCCAAACCAAGTGCATGTCAAGTGGGAGGAGACTTTGTTGAAGGTGTACAAATTTAAGACACGTGGTTGCAAGGGGCCCTGGGTGTCAGTCCACATTTGGCGTCAGTACTGAATTGGGGGAAGTTAGTCACTCAACCCAAAACAACAATAAATGCATGTTTTTCACCTTTATGCGCTTTGATGCAGTGAAACTCCCGTCTTCCTCTTCGGGCTGTTGGGTGTTATTGCTCAAAATTTGTAAATTTGACAGTTCTGATGTGATTATTGTTTTCTGTTTTTTCTACACCATTTTGCTCCGGGGGGGGGGGGGGAAAGGAAAAAAAAAATCAATCCAGAGTGTCATTTGAAATTGTTACTGGCATGGTAGCAGGGCTTCCTCCCTTACCTGTTCTTAATGAGGCGGAGCTCCCTCCTCTGCGCGTCGTCTTCCGCGGGTTGGTGGAACCCGTGGCTTCGAGCCACTGCCAGCGCTTTGGGGTGGCTGGAGCTGGCGTTCTGCAGCGGACAGCCACTCATGTTGCCTTTGGGGCATTCAAAACACAACGTTCAAGCGTTCATTTATTTCGCCGCTAATTTAAGCCCCCGAGTGGCAATATTTGCATTCATGTGTTCGACCGGGTCTGGGGTGCCCCCTTTTGGCTAGTTGCAGCACACGCAGCCAAACCCCATGGTTCCAGATGCTGACATTGGACAGGATGTAAAAAAAAAAACAATTTTTATTTTTATTTTCCCTCCAAAGATAGGTTTTCTGTCTTTCTTTCTTTTTTTTTTTTTTTAAGGAGACGCCCTGTACAGCAAGAAGGTTGCAGGTTAATTCCCTTTCCGGGTGAAGTTTGCATATTCTTCCTGTGTCTGCATGGGCTCTCTCCGGGCATTTCTTGCTTCCTACCACATGAAACTACACACATTATGCAAATTCACAATTTAGTGTCCGGTCGAAGGTGCAAACCTTGCTGTCACCCTAAAACAAAAAGAAAAAATTTAAAGAAAAGCAGGGATCAGCTCGAGGTCTACCTTGACGCCGAATTCATATCAGCAACTCATGGAGAGAGTGATGCCCGGCAGGGCCAAGCTTTGGTTTTAGAACAATACTTGGCAGATTAGCCCTCACTGATGAGACCATTAGACCGGGTGACGGAAATGAACAATTCCCACGTGTGGATGCTGGATGGATGGATGGATGGATGGATGCTTTGAAAGTGTCTCGCGTTCCTGCAGCTGTGTCAACAACAGCGACAACAAAAAAAAAAAAAAAACAGACACCTCAGTGCGTGCGCCCCTTGCGTCGTTGCCGCACGAAAAATGATTAATCCCATGATTCGTCGAAGTCACACTAGGGAAACGCTCTACAGTCACTGCTTTTGCCGGCAACTGACGTCAAGATGCATCTCATTCGCCGGTTCACATTTACAAGTCGGTGCCGGGGGCCTGTTCCAGGAAAAGCAGCAGCGTCAGACACCGCTGCTATGTGCTGTGAGTGGGCAGTGCAGCGAAGCATTTCACACAGTGAGAGTGATCAGAGGCTCAACCAGCCGGTCTCCTCCTCGAAGCAGCTTGTCGAGGCTGCGGCAAATTAAGTTTGTGTATTATACATATACACAGATATACACGTATACAGTGTATTGTGTGCTTTCCTTTTCCTTTTCCTTTTTTTTTCTTTATACTTCCTAATCCACACCTCTCACACAGATCTTCCAGCCTGCTGTCAGTTAAAATCAAGTTGCTACTCGAACCAATTTGTTTCAGGCGGTGGATCTCCTCGTTCGTCCCCTTCTGTAATTCAGGTTGAGAGGGAGGATGCTGGCTTTGACAGCCCAGTCTTCTCAGTGAGTTCCATTTTTTTGTTTTAAAATGTTAAAAATAGAAAACAAACGACGAGCAATCGAGAGTAAATAAACTCATGTCAGCCGTGATTACTTTGTAACAAAGAGAAGCATTGGACATTCTGCACTGAGTAAAAAGCAAAAGCAAAAACTGTAATACCTGAAACATGTACCGATGAATTCAAACGCCAGTAGCCGCACTCCACACACGAGTATTTCAAGAACTGTTTCTTAAAAAGCAAACAAAACAAAAAAAATCTGATCTTTTTTGAAACTCATAAGAAATTGAAGCACATGTACCTTGTTCGGTCTCCTCCCCGGTCACAGCCATGCTGCAGCTACTACTTACTGCCCACTGCACAGACTGGACTAACTGTTCGCCACCTTCTTCAGTCTTCTCCTCTCCGAGTGAATCACTTCCAAAAGGCAAATGTGAGGCTGTGTGTGTGTGTGTGTGTATGCGATTTACAATTCGAGGCACTGACATCACCATGACATCACTGGCCTCCTGATGTCAACAGCATGGTTTCCTCTCTCCCCCTGGCACAGCACTGTGAGTCAGGGGTGGCAACGTAACGCGGCGCAGTCGGGCCTGTCCACATGCAAGACGGAGGAAGAAGCGAACGTCTCCTGACACGTGGGATCCCGGCTGGAGTGCAACTCAAAGACCTCGGAGGTAGCAGAATGACAAG